>CM077093.1:147175179-147775179 GCA_039513925.1 Platanthera zijinensis
CAATATCAGATATTTCTCAAGGCCTTGCGGATTCAAAGCCAGTCCGCTCAGCTCGCCTCTTCCCTATTTTCCCTGCAATATCAGATATTTCTCAAGGCTTTGCGGATTCAAAGCCAGTCCGCTCAGCTCGCCTCTTCCCTGTTTTCCCTGCAATATCAGATATTTCTCAAGGCCTTGCGGATTCAAAGCCAGTCCGCTCAGCTCGCCTCTTCCCTGTTTTCCCTGCAATATCAGATATTTCTCAAGGCTTTGCGGATTCAAAGCCAGTCCGCTCAGCTCGCCTCTTCCCTGTTTTCCCTGCAATATCAGATATTTCTCAAGGCTTTGCGGATTCAAAGCCAGTCCGCTCAGCTCGCCTCCTCCCTGTTCTCCCTGCAAATAATTGCGAACTCACAGGAAGTCCACAGGGATCACAATTTTCTAGTAAACAAGATAAGCAAGCATAAAACGCCAGCCCGCATAACTTACATTCCACAACGGGATTATCCGAAAAAATAATAGTATGCAACAAGCAAAGTAGCATCACAGCACAGATACAATCATACAACAAAGAGTTTCAGCAACAATATTATACAACAACTTAAAAAATAATAGAAAATAAATGTTTGGGCCTTAGCGCCTTCCGCGATCTCTCAGAGCAGGTCGCACCTCCTCCTCCATTCCAACATGAGCGGCCAGGTCACTCCCTCGCAAGATCTCGCAGTAGAGCTGGGAAACCAGATGGTGCATATTATTGAAGGTGCGGTGCATATGAGCCATGTCTCTGACTACCCGCGGAAATGGAATCAATTGAACTGCCGGGGTTGGATCTGCGACCACCGCGGGCTGCCCGCTTGCCGCAGGGGCTGATCCCTCCCCCACAGTAGGCTGAGACGTTTGCGATCTCACCCCAGCGGCTTCGCTTACTTGCTTTTTTCCTTCTCTCGCCAAAGCCAAATATTTATTCCTATAATGGCGGACATCTCCGCTCAGTCGATTTTTCTCCTTGTTCGCTCCTTCGAGTGCGGATGAAAGGCCGGCGACCTCGCTTTCTAGGATCTTTTCCCGCGCTTTGCTTTTCTTTAGTTCAGTTCGAAGCTCGCATAACTCTTCCTCATATTTTTTCGCTAACAGTGCGCTCCGCAGCCTCCGACACGTTTGGTGGCGTGGGCATGATCTCGCCGACCTCGACAGAATCAGGCGTGGACTTCTGAACTACAACAAAGAAAGTGAAATGGCCTCAGTATCCAGGCCGCAATAGCTCCAAAAAAAAGAGAAAGAAAAGGGAAAAGGTTTTTATCCACTTTTGGTTATCTTCACGGCGATCTGACGACTATCAAGGATAGGTCGCCTCACGCGCTCCGGATCAAAAGCCTCTAGGCGACGCCTCCATTCACGGCGGACTAGTGCTCTTGTCTCGGCCAGCGATCTGCTCGAGGCGACTATGTCATCAGTTTCTGTAAGGATCTTGACTGGCCGCGACTTTCGTGGAGGGGATTTGTACAACCAAGAGCTCTGAAACCGCTTGGTCGCCGGCTGCAACTTACCAGATCGCATCAGCTCGGCAGCAATCCGAAGATCCTCAGTCCGCTTATCCACCACGAGCTTCTCCGAGGCCGCTTCAACCTTCGCCTTCATCATTGCGAGTTGCTCCTCGGTTTTCTTCCTCTCTTCAGCTGGAAAAAAAGAAGAAGGGTCGTCAAGATTTTCTCCTCCAGTTGCGGTATCAGGCTACAGCACCTCCAGTAGAGAGCGATTTATACTCGCAAGCTGATCATTATCTATAGAGTCGAGTATCTCAGTGGTTGATAAGCTGAGCGTGGAAGGGGGATCACCTTCTGCGAGCAGAGGATCGGGGGTGACGAGATCATCTTGGACTTCCTTTTCTCGCGGCTTATGCTGCAAGCTCGCAGCTCAAGTCCGCTTGGAGATATTTTTCTCTTTTCTAACTTTCAACTTCTTCTCTACCCGCTCGGCGGCATTACCATCTCTCTTCCTCTTTTTCTTCTTCTCAGGAGTCTTCTCTAAATCGATGACAACCGGCTTTGGTTCGGGAACTGAGTTTGGAGCGACAACCAGCGCCAAGGAAGATACTGTCTCCACAACTTGCTTTTCGATGGAACTTTTGGCCGCGTTTTCAGCGGACTCCTTATCTCGCTCCTCGGCAACCTCCTCTCCCCTTTCCACTATCGGCTCACCAGCAGGATGCTTCTCCTCGATCCTTTGCTGCTGGACTTTCGGCGATGAAACTTCCTTTTCCGTTTCTATCCGCAACATGATAGTCCCGGAAGGAGAGCGATGCACCTCCATGCTGGAGGAGTTCGCAGGGTTTTGGTCAGAAACGGAGGGCGGATTCGGTTTCTCCCGTAGAGGACTTAAAGGAGCATTCGCAGTCTTTGCAGTATCGCGGACTGGATCTTGCTTCAGCTGGTCTGAACTCTCCCCCTGGTGGCGGGCAGGTGCATCTTTTCGATGGCTCGATTTCTTAGGCCGGGAACTCGCTTTCGGCTTCTCAATCGGAGTAGCCATGTTGCCAAAGAAGGATCCTAGCCTCGCCATGCCGGACTGGAAAGTCGAGACCGCAAGTGGTGAGTAACGACCCGTCGCGCAGACAATTCTGACAGAAGACAGCGCTTCCGGCAGTATTTATAGCACAAATAGCATTAATGATAGTTGCGGACTCAGCGGTTAAGGAAACATTTTCGGAATTTTCCAAAACTCAAAAATGTGCGGGCATTATGTTAACCCCAGAATCCGCAACATTTCCAGCTAGGCATCTTGCCCTTCCCTCGCTAAACTCAAGTACTCAGTTCGCCCAGCTCGCCAGTGGACGTGGTCCGTCACCTAGGCGGACTCCAGCAATCAGTCCGCTCAGGTCGCCCTCAGTTCCCAGCTCTGCTAGATCGGCGAGTCAAGCTCAGACCGGCAAGCTCCGAGTCAGGCCGCCCAGGTCGCTCAGGTCGCAGCTAGTTTAAAAGTCCCGCGCTCGGTGCGACCAAGGGAGGTCTCCAGCTCGCTGGCCCAGTCCGCCTGTCCCGCGCGGACTGCTTGTTCCTTCTCTTTTTTGATTCCCGTCTCCGCTGCCCGGCTCTTTTGTACCCCGGGCAGCCGGTTATTTTAGCCCTGCCCGCTTAGGCAGGCCCCCAGCCTATAAATAGGGGGAAGTGGTGCACTCAAAGCACGCTGACTAGAGCCCAGGAGCCCACTTGTTAAAGGCTGCGGACTCGAATCTCTGGCTTTGCGGTCTCCAGCTTGCTTTCTGCTTGGCTTTGCTTTTCCCTTCTTGTAACCCCTTCTTTGCAATCAAAAGTAAGCCCGTCGCAGGAGAGGCATTCAGGCCGCGACGGGCGAAGTCCGGTGTTGCCGTGCTCCACGGCTCCTGCTTTTCTGTTCCTTTTCTAGTCCGCCAAGTAGACTGCTGCTCGCAGTTTGTTTTCCCTTTTTCTTCCCCAAGTGCTCGAACGGTTAGCTGGTGGTGCCCGAGTCCGTCGCTTTTCGAGCATCAACAAACAACCTCCTGAAATAAGTCATCAGATAAAGACTAAGCTAGGATGTTCATTGCTCTGGCATCAGCTAGCCTGGCACTTTTTGTTGTTGTTGCCGAAGTTAGAAGACCTGTCAAAATAGATAAAAAAATATCTTCATCAAAAGAGTTCATATATAATTTGACTCTTGCCTTCCAGATGCTAAACTCAGCTAAGTTACATGCTAGTGGTCTGGTGCTAGAGTAATCCTTGGACTGGGCCATGAAGTGAATATCTATAAGCTTGGTATCTATCAGGATCTTGTGACTTAGGTGTTAGCCTATACAGTTAGTCAACCTCCCTCTGATATCAACTGAAAGTGAGGGTAGATACAACTCTAGAGGGGGGGGGGGGGGGGGTGAATAGAGTATTCAAAAATTATGATACCCTACTCAAGTACCTTAGAGTTAATTGCGGAATAAGTTTATAGATATTGAAAACCCTAAAGCCTAACACAAGTGTTGTGTACAAGAGGCAACCAACTGTAATTACAGTTAAGGCTTGGGATCCTAAACAGCAACTAGCAAATCTAGTTAAAACTAATCACAGCCGACAGCACAAGTAATAAATCAAACAACCAGACGACACAAGAGATTATATTGGTTCCCTCTCAATAGGTACATCAACTCTTCTACCTCCACGGTAGGAATCCACTCAAGTTTTTGATCAGGTGCCCTGCCACCAACAAGATCTGCTGCAGGTAGATCTAGAGACCCTTTAGACTTTTGATCAGGTGTCTAAAAACCAAGCTTTACTTTTGATGGGAGTAAACAACCCTTTATAGGAGGGGGAAGGAGAGTTAGATTGTCTTCTCTATTTTAAACAAGATTAGAGAAGCACAAGATCTCTTCAGAACTTCTGACAGCAAGCTGTCTTGAAGTTCTGAAGGATAAAGCTTGAAGAAGACTAGAGATCTGGAATAGATGTTCTTCTTCAGCTTCCTTCTTCTTCTTCTTCTTCAATATCTCTGAGTGTAAAATCTTCCTGGAACAGGAGCACTCAGGTTGAAGAAGAGCAGAAGAGATATCTTCTCAGTTGAATATGAAATGGCTGAGAGCAGCTGTATTGTTGTACTGTATTCCTTCCTTCTTCTCTCCTTGTCTTTCAAAAGAACTCTTTAAATAAGAGCAGCAGCAATGGCTCTAATATTTGAGTTGAACTTTGTCTTTATCTGGAATCTGTAAACTAGGTCTTTAAAGCCATAGAGGACATTTGAGTCCAACGGCTATAAAGGACAGCTGCTGAATAAAGTCAGATAATAAGACAAAATACATGTCAGAAGGAATTGACTTAGCATAAAAATAGAAGCAAGGATTGCTTTGAGATATATGCAGTAAATCAATCTAATATATATTAATAATAATAATTAGATAGCAGAATAATAACGAATATAATATTATCTAAAGGCAGACAAAAGATAGTCGAACGATCTTCGGAGATCGTCGACCGACCTACTGAGATCGTCGACCTATCAGACAGATAGTCGACCGACTCAGAGCTAGACAAAAAGCGTCGACCTATGAATACAGACAGATAGTCGAACTATCAATAGATAGTCGACCTACAAACAGACAGCTAAACTATCAAAAAGATAGTAGAGCTATCAGATAGTTGAGCTATCAAGGAAGATAGTTGAACTCTCAAGACAATCTGTCTTAACGAAAGAAGTCGAGCCGAGGTCGACGATCGTCGAGACAGAAACAGCAGAACGTCGAGCTGTCAAGAGACAAAGCTAGACGATCTGGAGACAGACGATAGTCGACCAATAGGAAGACGATCGTCGATCGACTGATCAACGATAGTTGAGCGGCGTTCGACTATAGTCGAACCAAAAACTAACTTAGCCAGATTTCACTGGATAAGTGACTACACTAAAACTAACCTTTGACCATTGATAAATCTTGGGTCAAGAGACTAAAAGGAAAGACTTAACTCAAATCCAAACTAGGGTACCAACAAAATAGTCTGAGGAGATCCATTCCCCAAACTGCGAAAGGCCAGGGTGTGGTGATTGATATAAGTCATTGAGATGATTGGAGTTGAAGTGGAGCAAATTTCTAGCACTGGGCACACTTCTTTGCATAGGATTCTGAATCCTTTCTCATCGTGGGCCAGAAAGAACCTTGTTGTAATATTCTTCTTTCCAAAGTTCTTGCTCCTAAATGGTTGCAACATTCTCGAGAGTGAATTTATCAGAGAACCATTGGAGTCTCCTCCTCAGACATGCAGCTTGCCATTAGGGAGAGGAAAGTTTTTCCATAAAGAATTTCGGAGATGAGATTATAATTTGTCGCTTTCATTCTGAATCTACTCTTATCCTTCAATGTCTGTGGTAATTCTCCTATTGAGAGATATGATTTGAACGGATTCATCCAAGAGGGTCGTTGTTCAACCTGCATCAACTCCCCTTTTTCTATAGCCGGGTAAAAAAGCTTTGAAGTTGTCTCAATTAAGGGGAGACCAAACTTAGCTAGCTCGTCCGCCTCATTACTGTGCACTCTTGAGACGTACTCAATAGTGAAACTTTTAAACTTCCCAATCTCTATCTTCACCAGCATTAAATATTTCTTTAAGGTGGGCTCTTTCGTTTCAAAATTTCCTAGTACTTCTGATGACATTAATAAAGAATCGGTTTTTACATTCGCATGATCTATTCCCAACTCCTTCGCAAACCGCAGACCTGTTAAGAGTGCTTCGTATTCTGCTTGGTTATTTGTGGTTGGAAAAGAGAACTTTATGGCCTCCTTTAGCTTGACCCCGTTGGGGTTAATGAGTACTAATCCTGCTCCTGAAAAGTTTTTTTCTGAAGCCCCATCTATGTAGATTGTCCATGCAAACAGAGATTGATCGGCTTGTCTAGTATTGGACTCAGTTATGTCTATCATAAAATCTGCCAAAACCCGTGCTTTGATAGCCATCCTGGGTATATATGAGAAATCCAACTCACTAAGTTCAATTGTCCATTTGGCCAGCATCCAAGAGTGTTCTTGTGTTTCTAGGATACTCTTCAATGGTTGATCAGTAACAACCTGGATTGAGTGTGCTTTGAAATATGGTCGAAGCCTTCGGGCAGACATTACTAGTTCCACTGCATGCTTTTCGATAATTAGATATCTGGTTTCTGCATTCTTCAGTATATGGCTTATATAGTACACTAGATATTGCCTTCTTCCTTCCTCTCTAACAAGAACTGAGCTTATTGCTTCCGATCCAACTCCTAGGTAGATGCACAATATTTCTCTAGTTCGAGGATTTTGAAGCAAAGGAGTTGAGGTGAGTAGCTTTTTAAGTTGCTCAAAATCATTCACGCACTCTTCGTTCCATTCGAATTTAGATGCCCCACGAAGAGTTTTGAAACACGAAGCGCTTTTATCCCCTACTCTGGAAATAAATCTTCCAAGGCCTGTTACTCTTTCCCCAAGTTGTTGAACCTCTTTCGGCGAGCGAGATGATGGCATATTTAGGATTGCTTTAACTTTATCTGGGTTAGGGGCAAGCCCTTCGTGTGTAAGGAGATGACAAGGAAATTTTCCTTTACTTGCTCCAAAGATACATTTCAACGGGTTTAACTTCATGTTATACCTCCGCGGAGTAGCGAATGTCTCTGCGAGGTCGTGTAAATGTTAAGAAAAGGTTTTACTTTTAATAAGAAGATCATCGACGTATACTTCAAGATTTCTTCCTTTTTGTTCTTTAAAGACAAAATCCATTATGCGTTGATTAGCGCCTGCATTATTTAGCCCAAAAGGCATCACAAGATAGCAGCAATAACCATCATTTGTGATAAATTGCGTATAGGGAATGTCGCGCTTATGCATCCTAATCTGGTGATAACCAGAGAACGCATCTAGAAAACTCATAAAAGGATATACAACTGCCGAATATACTAAAGCGTCTATCTGTGGCCGGGGATAACAATCTTTGGGACACGCTTTATTCAATTTAGTAAAATCAACACACATCCTCCATTTCCCCTGGTTTCTTTACCATTACAACATTTGATACCCAGGCAGGGTATTAAATTTCGTGGATAAATTTTGCCTTGAGAAGCTTGGAGACCTCTTCCTTGATTGGCTCGGCCAACTTCGTCGCCACCTCCCTCTTCCTTTGTTGAACATGCTTAAAGTCACGAGCAATATTGAGGTGGTGACAAGAGATATCAGGATCTACTCAAGGCATGTCCTCCGCTGCCCAGGCAAAGATATCAAAGTTCTTCAATAAGCAGGCAAACAACTTTGCTTTTTCTTCGTCAGGGAGCTCCGAGTTGGTAGAAAGACTCTTTTCTTCATCTTCATCAATTAGAACTCCTTGGGTTGCCTAGGCAGGCTCCAGGTGAACTCCTTCCTGGATTTCCTCCTGATCTCTGATCTCTTCTTGAGGGGCCATTTCTTCTAAGACAACGACTAGAGCCACCTAAGGAGGAACCCGCTCGATCATGTTGATTGTTCTGACATAGCATTCTTTGGCTTCCCTTGGGTTGCTTTTGACACGAAACTGCTTTCCTCCTACTACAAATTTGATTGCCAAGTGATAGGTAGAAACCACTGCCCGATATTCATTGAGAAGGGGTCTTCTGAAGATGGATCAGTAGCTGCTTGCCACATCAACTAATATGAATGTGATAAGCTTAGATACCCCGTGAGTGTTACTAAGAGTATAACGCTCCCTTCAACCTCCTTCCTTTCGCCAGTGAAGTCGTAAAGTGGCCCTTTGGTGGAGAGTAAAGTGTTTCCAGATCTCAATGCCTCATAGGCATTCTTGAATATAAGGTTGACCGAGCTTCCAGTATCAATCAAAATTCTATTGACCGTGTAATTTTCAATAATTGCTTTGATTACGGCAGCGTCGTTTAAGGGGTTGGCCGTCTTCGGGAGATCCTCTGGTCCAAAAGTAACAATTTCCATTGGCAGGGCTATAGAATTCATGGCTACTACACTCCGTGAGATCTTAGCCAAGGAAGACTTCCTGCTTGACACTACACCCGCTCCTCCATGGATTCAAAAGAGGTCGCCAAGGACGCCTACGTCATCTGCGTCGATGCTTTCTCTGATTTTGATGCTACCAAGGTATCCTGCCTCCTCAATGTCCTCATTCTCCCAAACAACTTTTGCCACCTTTTTTCCATTAGAGGTGGATGGTTTTGCTAGAGCATCTTTTACAGCAAGGACCTTCATTTTTTCAGTGGCAAGCAGCCGTTCCATAAGCTGTTGGAGAGCACTACAATCCTCTGTTGGATTCCCCTTCTCCTTATGGAATGCAAAGAAAAGATCTTAGTTTAGAGTCTTTCCATCTGCTTTTTGGAATTCTTTCTTGAATTCAGTCTTTTCTGTAGGATCTGGAGAACCTCGTCTACTGTCAGTCCCATGGAGGGAAGCTCTTCAACAGGATAGTGGCTTTATTGATCATTTGAAGAGGAACTATCTCGGATTTGAAGGATAAGTAATATCTGAGGAGCGACAGGAGCAGGGGTGGAGGCCAACGGCAGTTTCTGCTCACAAAACTATTGATGGTCTTAGTAAGGTCACTTGTGCCAGAAATTTCTTCCCCTATGTGTCCGGGGCTGATATTCTGGTAGAGGAGGTCTGGACGCTCAATGAGTTGCAGAGGAATCTGTTATGCCCCTTCTTTTCTCCTTTGCCGTTAAGTTGGACACATATGAGGGGTTGGCACTCTCCCCTTCAAATAATTTATTGGCCAAGGCTATTAGGTCCTGTGTAAGACCCCGCTTTTTTTTCTTTTTAAAACCCGGGGTCTTAGGCCCAGAATCGCCGCTTTGCGGTGACACCTTCACGTCCAGAAGGGTCATCACCATAAGGCGCCGATTCTGCCGGCCAATTCGATCACAGAAAGGTAGCACAATAATTGAAGTAAGAGCAAGTCCACTGAAAGTGAATCACATATATAGAATAAAATCTCCACGAAGGGAGTGTCCACAAAGTAACAATAATCAGAGTACTATAAATGCGGGCTTATGCCCGGTACATCATATCCTCACTACAAATCTCTCATGCGAAAGCAAGAACAGAAACTACTTAGGGTCGAGACTCACGGTCCCGGCTGTATGAACTCCGGAGCTAGACTGCCCCATCTCTAGGCGCACCGGTCTCTGGGGCTGCTCCTCCAGGCTGGGCTCCACAATCCCCTAAATGATGCGGTTCGAAAACCGTTAGTCATAAAGACTAAGCCCTATCATCCCCTACCCCTTCCCCCATGGCTCCTAAGTACCGAGCGGAGAGGAAGAAAGGGAAGGACATGAAGGTGTAGATTTAATCAAGAAACAGATGGCAGCGGAACTAATCTAGCAATTCTATAATAAATATGACAGAAACAGAAAGAACGAAAGGTAACCTTAACTTATGTGCGAAAGCGCATAAGCCAAGGGATCTTCTGCAAGGCTCCCATCGTATATAGTGTCCCATACCACTTATACGTTGGGGTGTCAGTTATCAAACAGTAGCATATATATATATATATATATATATATATATATATATATATATATATATATATATATATATATATATATATATATATATAGAATTTAACCTTAATTTATAAACTTGCCCACACAAGCTTATAGACCAAGGGGTCGTTTTGCAGGTCCTAATGTATAAGCGTCCCAAACCACTTATAATTTAGGTGTCAGGGTTAAATGAATCGATTATGCTATGACATGCAAGTGGGTATGATGAAACATGCAAGTGCAACTCACACACCCGACTCTGTGCACATAGACCTTAGTTCCCCCTTTCGGAGCCGTTACCTCCCAGGATACCTCCGTAGTGGCAGACGGATGCGGTGGGTTGGGCCTCGCCCACCTCTAAACCAGTAAAGCACTACCGGTCAGACCTATCGTACGCCTCAACGCTTGGTGCACTAAGCGGACGCCTGCGTACTCTTGCCGGCTGACGCACCGGACTTCTGTTGGCGAAGTATTAACCACACTTGCCGAGTCAGCGTATTGGCGTCGGTGCATCGACCCTCCAATACCGAAGACCCACCACCTTAAATTTCATTCCTTTTATGCACATGCAGATTAATCGTAAACACACAAAAACCGAGCCGAAGCTCCCCAGACCAAAATGTCTGTCTCTTAACCAACCGAGCCGAAGCTCCTCGGACCAACCCGTCCGTCTCTTAACCAACCGAGCCGAAGCTCTCATCAATCTTCCAGTGCCATACAGTGTTTGTGAAAGGTGCAGCCCTAATTACTAAGTTACTCTTGACAGTTTGTTATTACAGTTTACGTTAACCCAGGACTGCCCCCGGTATTCCCCGTAAAGGGCTCTCAAAGGGCACTAGGAACTATGATGGTAGCTGAAACCCATCGTTCCCTTTCGCAGGGCAATTATTGTTATTGGTTGATCCCCTTTACTCATTCCCTTCTCATATTACAATAGACTATCCTAGGGTGATTTTTTAACCATCCTCACTTCAGGAAAGACGATCTTTCGTCGAACCCGAGCACCTCTTATCTCTAGCTATCACTACTTCTCTCTACTCTTCATATCATCCTATTGTGATTTCATCCACAATTGTCCACCCAGACAAAATGACTAACTCCAATGACTTTCTCAGATCATGTCCTATTGCAATTCAAAAATTTGCTATATGCAGACCAACCTAGACTATATGTCGAACCGGTTATGCAATGATCCCAAAACTCGTCCAAATGCCCTAAAATATTTACTGAGGACTTATCATGATATAAATGGCCTAAATCCAGAGTGTGGGAATTTTCCTAATTTATTTGGCATTTAATTAATTTCCTCGAAAATCCCAAGGGCTACCGGTTTGAACATGAACTACCCTATGTTCTCATGCAAGATGTCCAGAAAATTTATGATAAATATTAGGTTATCTCTATAGGTTAAATCCAAAATATCATAATTTTTCTATCATCAAAAGGGAAACAAAACTATTTTAGCAATATTTACTATCTTCTATTATTTATGAACCAAGTACAGAGAATATTTTTTCAAAAATTGTAAATAAATTATAATATGTAGATAAAGAGTTAAAAATAGCACTGGCTTAGTTTCATAATTTTTCAACAATAAAATCATCCCTAAATAAATTTCAAAGCATAGAACCCTTTTTTAACTTTTGTGAAGGAAGTACTGGATTTACTCAACTAAAAATTATACAAAAATTCAAGGGTAACCATTCTGTCCTAAAAAATGTATTTCCAAGATTTCATGAGATCTCCATGAACAGAAAGGTACAAATAATTAAAACATCAATTGGGGTTATAATCAACTTTACAAACAAAGTGCTAGAAATAAACATCATAAAATTCCAGTAAAATTTCTATAAATTCTACCCACTTTAGAACTAACTCTACCCGAGTTTCACAGCCTTTAGACAATTATTAGTGATAGATTGTGCTTAATTAGTATTTTAACCTAAAGCCATGATTAAGATTTTGAGGCATCTACTAGTTTCCAAACTTTCCAAGATTCCATCCAGACGATTATTATCATGTTATTATCAACTCTACAGAGTTTCAAGGAAATACGAGAGCAATTGCCCCCATATCCTTCACAACCCTCAAAACCCTCCACTTAGGGTTTGAGTTTGGATCCTAGGATAAACCAACCCTAAACCACATCATTTTCTCCAAGTGGGCTATAATAACCCTTCCAAGCCAGCGGTCAAGATTTTAGCCTCAGTTGAGGTGATATGACCGTTTTAACTTCTAGTGCACTTTTTACTCAAAATGTCTCACTCTTGCCTAGTTAAGAATAGGTGACTCCCTATCCAAAATTCATCCAAATGAGTTGAAAATTTGTACAGAGTTAAGTTTTATAGCCAGGGACCACTCACCAAAATTTGGGAGGGTTTGGAGGTTATTTGACTACATAAATAAATTCCTCTATCTTTATTAAATTAAAACAAAAACTTTAGGCAAAGTGTCTCCAAAAATTCCCATTTTTGCACTGCCTTTAGATATATCTAAGTTTAACCCCCCTCCCTAATTTCAGGTCATTTGGACAAGGGACAGAGAGTGGGCATCCATTTTAATTTCTGCCCAACTCAAGGTACAGCCCCCACTAAAACAGGTGCTGCGGTCAAACCGCTTACCCAAACGAGTTGAAACTAATTTTAAATTAATCTAGACTCAAAGGGCTACGACTTTCGTGACAGGTCATTTTTCCTAAATCGGCCTCTAAGTGCCTCATTTTGCAGCCTCTAAATATACTCAAATAATATATATTTTCACTATTTATTATATACATTATTTATAAATTATAAACTGGTTTTACTGTTCATCTTCTACATGAACCCGAAATCAGAACACAGAAAACCTTATTTCCTGTAACCTTTCCGTGATCCGTCGTCGGCCGTCCGGTCACTTCCCTGGCCAGCCAGCCACCACCACCACCTCCGTCGAGGCGATAGCTAGCGGTCGGCGGTGGTTTGGCCGCCGGAGGTGGCGGTTTCCGGCGAACTCAAAACGATATTTTCATGGTTTTCCATGGAAACACGAGGTAGATCCGGCTCTTTTGAGCACGAACTTCATTTCTAAGATCCTAAGATCTACCCATAAGAGAAGAAGTAGAGGAGGACCTTGTTCGTGGTTTGGAGGCGAGATGAACGACGGGGTGCCATGGCGCGGTGGTGGTGTTGCTGAACTTCTCCTACAGCAAGGTACAAGGCTTCAATCCGTTGGTCAAGAGAGTAAACCTCTCATCCTGCTCTAATGGGGCTTTTATAGATCATCCAGTGGGGAGGGTAAAGGGTAAAGCCTTAATGGCCATGAATGTTCTCCCCTTAATGGTGTTTCGGTTATGGTAGGGGCAGTTGAAACGCTGGAAATGAAGAGATGTTTGCCAGGTGGCGATTTCCTATTTGACCAACATTTCCTTCTTTTATTATATAATTACAGAAGGAAAACGACCTATAATTACTCCTGGTGTAACTTCCCACGCCAGCGTTTTTACCACGCGTGTTAGAATAATTTCGGGCCTGAACCGTCGTTTCGGTCAATGTCACGGGCGTGACACATAGGTCACGGGCATGACAGGCCCGGGTGGCCAATTCTGGGTTCGACGATCGTCGAACTGAGGTCGACGACCGTCGAAGGGTGGTCACGCCCTAGGTCACGGGCGTGACACATGGGTCACGGGCGTGACAGGCCCGGGTGGCCAATTCTGGGTTCGACGACCGTCGAACTGAGGTCGACGATCGTCGAAGGGTGGTCACGCCCTAGGTCACGGGCGTGACACTTGGGTCACGGGCGTGACAGGCCCGGGTGACCAAATTCTAGGTTCGGCGATCGTCGAACTGAGATCGACGATCGTCGAAGGGTGGTCACGCCCTAGGTCACGGGCGTGACACATAGGTCACGGGCGTGACAGGGCCGGGTGACCAAATTCTAGGTTCGGCGACCGTCGAACTGAGGTCGACGATTGTCGAAGGGTGGTCACGCCCAGGTCACGGGCGTGATACATGGGTCACGGGCATGACAGGCCCGGGTGGCCAATTCTGGGTTCGGCGACTGTCGAACTGAGGTCGACGATCGTCGAAGGGTGGTCATGCCCGTGATCGTCGAACTAGGTCACGGGCGTGACACATAGGTCACGGGCGTGACAGGGTCATGAGGCAAATTCCGCGCTCGGCGATCGTCGCGCTGAGATCGACGATCGTCGAAGGAGTCACGCCCTAGGTCACGGGCGTGAAGGGTCGGTCACGGGCGTGACCGCCCCTTGACTCAAAATCAGGGTCGACAAACTTCAATTCCTAGGCTTCCCAGGGTTCTGTTAAGACAAAACCATTCCCAGGGGTCTAGCCGGAAATGGGATGTTACAATTCCCAATAAACAAAACAAAGATTTCGTCCCCGAAATCAAGGTTAAGCCTACGGGGACTTCTACCGAAATAAACTAAACTTATAACATCCCATACGATTTTTCTATTGGGTTCAAGCTCCCACTTGTTTGATAAAAGAAGTCAATCTCCCCAATAAACAAAAGATTAGCCCCTACTTTCCTGCGCATGCCGAGGTTCTAAATTTTTCCTTATCTAGTCCTACCGGTTTAGTACAACAAGGTAATTTATAGTATACCAAGAGTTGGTGAGGTATACTTGACTGAACAACTCTGGGTATTTTTGCCTCATCAGGTCCTGCGGTTCCCAGGTGTGCTCTTCCTGACAGTGATTTCTCCATAGAACCTTGACTATGGGGATCTTCTTGCGACGCAAAATCCGAACTCCTTTGTCGTCGATCCGAACCGGCTCCAGGTGAACAGATCGGTCTGAAGCTACCGGCCCTTCGGTGGTCAAAATCTGCTGCTCCAGGCGTAGTAGAGCCCTTCTCAGCGAAGAAATGTGGAAGGCGTCGTGTAGAGCTGCCAGCTCTGGTGGCAACTCTAGCCTGTAGGCTAGGGGTCCGATCCGCTCCAGGATCCGGTAAGGGCCCATATACCTAGGGCTGAGCTTCTTCCTCCGACCGCGCACTCGTGAGACTCCGTGCATGGGCCGGATCTTCAAGAACACTCGGTCCCCTACCTCAAACTCCACCTGACGATGTCGGGTGTTATAGTACTTAGCCTGTCTGCTCTGCGCCTCCAACATCCTATCTCTGATCAGTCTCACCTGAGCCTCGGTGTCTTCAACAAAATCCGATCCTAGCACCTTCAGATCCTCATCTTGAACCCAAGAAAGCGGGGTCCTACATTTTCTTCCATACAAGGCTTCATAAGGCGCCATCCTGATGTTGGACTGTTAGCTATTGTTATAGGATAACTCGACCAATGGCAACATCTTCTCCCACGGCCCCCCTCGGTCCAGTATACACAGTCGTAGTAGATCCTCCAACGTCCGGTTGGTGCGCTCTGTTTGCCCGTCCGTCTGAGGGTGGAAGGCCGTACTAAAAGCCAGTCGGGTGCCCAGGTATGCCTGCACTGACCGCCACTCCCTGGATGTAAACCGTCCATCGCGGTCCGACACTATCGTCCGGGGCATGCCATGATATCAGACATATTGCTCCACGAACTTCCGTACCAGCACTCCCACCGAGTCATCTTTCCTGTTTGGTATAAATCGGGCCACCTTCGTCAACCGATCAACAATCACCCAGATCGAGTCATTCCCCGTCCGAGACCGGGGAAGACCATGTATAAAATCCATAGCTATATCATCAAACTTCCACTCCGGCACCGGGAGTGGCTGCAACAATCCTGCGGGGTTCCTGCACTCCGCCTTCACCAACTGACACGCCTCGCAATGGGTCATGAAGTACGTAATGTCCTTCTTCATGCCCAGCCAAAACATCGTCTTCTTCAGATCAGCGGTCATCTTTGTGATCCCCGGGTGCACTTAGTACCGGCTGTAATGCGCCTCCGTCATAATATCCTCTCGGATCTGGCCTCCTGCGGGTATATATACTCTGCCTCTGAAATGTAGCAATCCATCTCTCAGGGAATAATCTCCTGTCGAACCCTCCTCCAAGGCTCAGAACATCGGCTCTGCCCACGCATCTGTCCTCTGTCCGTCCCGAATGCGATCCCGAATATCGTCTATGGCCACCATCGATGTCAGATACTCCCTATACAGCTCTGGATCATCCTCGGACACTAGGGATATCTGCATATCTCTGAATGACCGGACTAGCTCCATGGACATAACCTGGGGCCCAGCTTCGGAAGTGGCAGCTCTCCGGCTCAACACGTCGGCCACCACGTTTGCCTTCCCTGGATGGTAGTGCATCTCATACTGATAGTCTGCTAAGAACTCCACCCAGCGCCTCTGCCTGATATTTAGCTCCTTCTGCGTGTCCACGTATTTCAAGTTCTTGTGGTCGGAGTAGATGTCGCAGTGGACTCCATAAAGATAATGGCGCCAGACCTTCAGAGCAAAAACGACCGCTCCCATCACAAGGTCGTGCACCGGGTAGTTCTTCTCATGGGTCTTCAGCTGGCGGGAGGCATATGCTATGACGTGTCCGTTCTGCATCAGCACTGCTCCCATCCCCTGGTATGATGCGTCGGTATACACCTGGAATCCTTCCTTTCCAGATGGAAGGGCCAGAATAGGGGCTGAGATGAGTCGGTCCTTCAGCTCCTGGAAAGCCGACTGACACTGTGGGGTCCAAACGAAAGGTGCCTCCTTCTTCGTCAAAGACGTGAGTGGGAGGGCAATTTGAGAGAACCCCTCCACGAACTTCCGGTAATAACCGGCAAGTCCCAAGAAACTTCATACATCGGTGGCTGTCTTTAACTGCGGCCAATCACGGACTGCCTGAATCTTTGCCGGATCCACCGCCAACCCGGCTCCGCTGATAATGTGGCCTAGGAAAGCCACCTCCTTCAGCCAAAACTGACACTTGCTGAATTTCGCATAAAGCCGATGCTCCCGCAACTTTTCCAAAGTCAGTGCCAGATGCCGAGTGTGCTCCTCCTCCGTCCTAGAGTAGATCAGAATGTCTTCTATGAATACTATGATGAACACATCCAAGTAGGCCTCGAAAACCCGATTCATGAGACTCATGAACACCGACGGAGCATTCGTGAGCCCGAAGGGCATCACTGTGAACTCATACAGGCCATATCTGCTACTGAAAGCCGTCTTCGGGATATCCTCCTCCTGGATCCGTAGCTGGTAGTATCATGACCTCAAGTCCAGCTTCGAGAAATAATGGGCTCCCTCCAGCTGGTCGAACAATTCGTCTATCCGTGGGAGTGGGTAGGTATTCCGGACAGTCAGCCTGTTTAGTGCTCGATAATCGATACACAGGCGAAGTGTCCCATCCTTCTTCTTCACGAATAGGGCCGGGGCTCCCCATGGCGAGGAACTCGGTCTAACAAATCCTGCCTCAACCAATTCCTGCAACTGAGTCCGAAACTCTGCCAACTCCTTCGGGGCCATCCGATAAGGGGCCCTAGATGCCGGCTGGCCCCCGGCACAAGCTGTATCTGAAAGTCCCGCTCTCGTTATGGAGGTAGTCCTGGCAGTTTCTCTGGAAAAATGTCAGCGAAATCTCGCAACACCAGAATGTCTGTCACTGACTCCTTAACTTCCGCCATCTCAAAAAGAATCTGATAGACCTCCTCTCCCTGCAGATGGGCCTTAACGGCCTGTACCGAAGATAAGAGTATACGAGAGGTAGGTCTTATACCTTCGATGACAATGAAAGAGTCCCCGTGTCTTACGGTGATCCTCTTTGCCTGGCAGTCAATCTGGGCATGGTTCTAGTGCAGCCATACCATACCCAGGATCAAGTCGTAGTCTGTTGGCCTCAAAATCGTCGCTGGAGCCTCGAATGCCTTTCCACCAATTTCAGCCTCCATATTGCAGTGATCTGTGTTAAGGAGCTCAGATCCATCCGGTAGTCGCACCCTCATCCTCGAGCCTGTGAATCGCTCCACGCCTTCCAGTCCTTCTACGAACGTCTCCGACACAAAGGAGGAGTAGCTCCAGTATCGAACAGCGTGCGGGCCCGGCTTGCCACTGATGAAGACTATACCTGGGGTGATTAGATGTCTTAGGGTTCTATAATGAGTTTTACTTTCCTTGCTAATCTATCTAGTGTGGTTCAAAGTTTTAACCATTGAAAGGGAAATTCTATGAAAATAAAGAGGCATTGCAGCTTACCTGCTTTGACCTGCTCCGGGTTCCGAGGCTGCGTAAGGTCCAAGGCATATACCTGCTCCCTTTCCTGTCTACGATCTCCCCCTGGTATCCACGACCACGGCCGCGTCCTCGGCCTCCGTAATGCTGAGCTGGTGGGCCACCCTGTGGTGCTGGAGGTGGTGCCCCCCTCATGGGGCAGTTCCTCCGAATGTGCCCAATCTGATGACAAAGGAAGCACTCTTGTGGGGGATACGCCATTCCCCCGTGTCTCGGCATCTCCTGCACCCGAAGAGGTTGAGGGGCCAATATCACCTGTTCCCTCTGCTCCTGCCTCACGTCCTGACGAGGCTGGTCCTCTATCCTCCTCCCCTCTGGTATAACACCTCGCCGCTGGTCATTTCTACCTCTCCGTCCCTGATCCTCTGCTGGCCGCTTAAGGCCCCGAGTGGTGTGCCAATCAGCCTCAATCCTTTTTGCCATCTCCAAAATCCGGGAGATAGGCCCGTCGGATACAAACAATAAGGCCTCCCTCAAATCCTCCCGCAGGCCCTTATAGAACCTCCTGATGTACCCTGCTTCGTCCAGCTGGTAGGAATCTGCGTATCGAGCCAGATGGTCGAACTCCCGACGGTACTCCACCACCGTCCTGGTGCCCTACTTCAACTGTAAAAACCGCTCCTCCAACTCATCCCTGGCCGACTGCGGAACGAAATGCTCCAGCAGCGCGGCCCTGAACTCTTCCCAGGTAACCTCCGCAACCTCCCTATCGGCAAATGTCGTGTCCAACAGCGTCTTCCACCACCTCTTGGCATGAGACTCCAGGCAAGAGACAACCAGAGCCACCCTCTCCTCCCAGGGACACCGTATCCCGGTCAGCATCTCATACATGATATCCAGCCACTCTTCCGTCCGAATCGCCGACTATGTCCCCAAGTAGGACGGGGGAGACAGTCCTCGGAAGATGCTTAGCCAGTTGGCCCCTGGATTTGGCTGCGGGGCCGGAACCTGCTGGGCCCTGAAGGCCTCCAGGATGGCAGTCAGAGTCTGTCCCATGTCTGACTGAAGGAAAGGAGTGGGGACCGGTGGAGGTGGTGCAACACCCTGAGCCTGCTGAACTCCGCCTTGTGGCGTATGCTGTGCTGGAGGCTGCGTAACAAAAACCCATACTGAGAAAACGTTCAATCTTAAATAAAAGTGGGCAATTTATATGTGATCCCCATTTGGGCACACCACTGCTTCCGCTGCTTAGTTTGTCCCCAAACTAAGCTCGAGCGGGGGTGACCCAGGGTTAGTGGACTGCTACCATTTCCAGATCGAGGTTTCCTCTAATACCACTTATAAGACCCCCGCCCCCCCTTTTTCTTTTTAAAACCCGGGGTCTTAGGCCCAGAATCGCCGCTTTGCGGTGACACCTTCATGTCCTGAAGGGTCATCACCACAAGGCGCCGATTCTACTGGCCAATTCGATCTTAGAAAGGTAGCACAATAATTGAAGTAAGAGCAAGTCCACTGAAAGTGAATCACATATATAGAATAAAATCTCCATGAAGGGAGTGTCCACAATGTAACAATAATCAGAGTACTATAAATGCGGGCTTATGCCTGGTACATCATATCCTCACTACAAATCTCTCATGCGGAAGCAAGAATAGAAACTACTTAGGGTCGAGACTCACGGTCCCGACTGTATGAACTCCGGAACTAGACTTCCCCATCTCCAGACGCACCGGTCTCTAGGGCTTCTCCTCCATGCTGGGCTCCACGATCCCCTAAATGATGCGGTTCGAAAACCGTTAGTCATAAAGACTAAGCCCTATCATCCCCTACCCCTTCCCCCATGGCTCCTAAGTACCGAGCGGAGAGGAAGAAAGGGAAGGACATGAAGGTGGAGATTTAATCAAGAAACAGATGGCAGCGGAACTAATCTAGCAATTCTATAATAAATATGACTGAAACAGAAAGAACGAAAGGTAACCTTAACTTATGTGCAAAAGCGCATAAGCCAAGGGATCTTCTGTAAGGCTCCCATCGTATAGAGTGTCCCATACCACTTATACGTTGGGGTGTCAGTTATCAAACAGTAGCATATATATATATATATATATATGCTTATAGACCAAGGGGTCGTTTTACAGGTCCTAATATATAAGCGTCCCATACCACTTATACTTTAGGTGTCAGGGTTAAATGAATCGATTATGATATGACATGCAAGTGGGTATGATGAAACATGCAAGTGCAACTCATACACCCGACTCTGTGCACACAGACCTTTAGTTCCCCCTTTCGGAGCCGTTACCTCCCAGGATACCTCCGTAGTGCCAGACGAAAGCGGTGGGTTGGTCCTCGCCCACCTCTAAACCAGTAAAGCAATACCGGTAAGACCTATCGTACGCCTCAACGCTTGGTGCACTAAGCGGACGCCTGCGTACTCTTGCCGGCTGGCGCACCGGACTTCTGTTGGCGAAGTGTTAACAACACTTGCCGAGTCAGCGTATTGGCGTCGGTGCTTCGACCCTCCAATATCGAAGACCCACCACCTTAATTTTCATTCCTTTTATGCACATGCAGATTTAATCGTAAACACACAAAAACCGAGCCGAAGCTCCCAGGACCAAAACGTCTGTCTCTTAACCAACCGAGCCGAAGCTCCCCGGACCAACCCGTCCGTCTCTTAACCAACCGAGCCGAAGCTCTCATCAATCTTCCTGTGCCACACAGTGTTTGTGAAAGGTGCATCCCTAATTACTAAGTTACTCTTGACAGTTTGTTATTACAGTTTACGTTAACCTAGGACTGCCCCCGGTATTCCTCGTGAAGGGCTCTCAAGCCCATCGTTCCCTTTCGCAAGGCACTTATTGTTATTGGTTGATCCCCTTTACCCATTCCCTTCTCATATTACCATAGACTATCCTAGGGTGATTTTTTAATATTCCTCACTTCGGGAAAGACGATCTTTCGTCGAACCCGAGCACCTCTTATCTCTAGCTATCACTACTTCTCTCTACTCTTCATATCATCCTATTGTGATTTCATCCACAATTGTCCACCCAGACAAAATGACCAACTCCAATGACTTTCTCAGATCATGTCCTATTGCAATTCAAAAATTTGCTATATGCAGACCAACCTACACTATATGTCGAACCGGTTATGCAATGATCCCAAAACTCGTCCAAATGCCCTAAAATATTTACTGGGGACTTATCATGATATAAATGGCCTAAATCCAGAGTGTGGGAATTTTCCTAATTTATTTGGCATTTAATTAATTTCCTCGAAAATCCCAAGGGCTACCGGTTTGAACATGAACTACCCTAAGTTCTCATACAATATATCCAGCAAATTTATGATAAATAGTAGGTTATCTCAATAGGTTAAATTCAAAGTATCAAAATTTTTCTATCATCAAAAGGGCAACAAAACTATTTTAGCAATATTTAATTTTTTCCATTATTTATGAACCAAGTACAGAGAATATTCTTCAAAAAATTGTAAATAAATTATAATATGTAGATAAAGACATAAAAATAGCACTGTCCCAGTTTCATAATTTTTCAGCAATAAAATCATCCCTAAATAATTTTCAAAGCATAGAACCCCTTTTTAACTTTTTTGAAGGAAGTACTGGATTTACTCAACTAAAAATTATAAAAAAATTCAAGGGTAACCATTCTGTCCTATAACATGTATTTCCAAGATTTCATGAGATCTCCAAGAACAGAAAGGTACAAATAATTAAAACATCAATTGGGGTTATAATCAACTTTACAAACGAAGTGCTAGAAATAAACATCATAAAATTCCAGTAAAATTTCTATAAATTCTACCCACTTCAGAACTAACTCTACCCGAGTTTCACAGCCTTTAGACAATTATTAGTGATGGATTGTGCTTAATTAGTATTTTAACCTAAAGCTATGATTAAGGTTTTGAGGCATCTACTTGTCTCCAAACTTTCCAAGATTCCATCCAGACGATTATTATCATGCTAATATCAACTCTACAGAGTTTCAAGGAAATACGAGAGCAATTGCCCCCATATCCTTCACAACCCTCAAAACCCTCCACTTAGGGTTTGAGTTTAGATCCTAGGATAAACCAACCCTAAATCACATCATTTTCTCCAAGTGGGCTATAATAACCCTTCCAAGCCATTGGTCAAGATTTCAGCCTCAGTTGAGGTGATATGACCGTTTTAACTTCTAGTGCACTTTTTACTCCAAAATGCCTCACTCTTGTCTAGTTAAGAATAGGTTGCTCCTTATCCAAAACTCATGCAAATGAGTTGAAAATTTGTACAGAGTTAGGTTTTATATCCAGGGACCACTCACCAAAATTTGGGAGGGTTTGGAGGTAATTTGACTACATAAATAAATTCCTCTATCTTTATTAAATTAAAACAAAAACTTTAGGCAAAGTGTCTCCAAAAATTCCCATTTTTGGACTGCCTTTAGATATAGCTAAGTGTAACCCCCCCCTCGCCCAAATTTTAGGTCATTTGGACAAGGGACAAAGAGTGGGCATTCATTTTAATTTCTGCCCAACTCTAGGTATAGCCCCCACTAAAACAGGTGTTGCGGTCAAACCGCTTACCCAAACGAGTTGAAACTAATTTTAAATTAATCTAGACTCGAAGGGCTACGACTTTTGTGACAGGTCATTTTTCCTAAATCGGCCTCTAAGTGCCTCATTTTGCAGCCTCTAAATATACTCAAATAATATATTTTTTCACTATTTATTATATACATTATTTATAAATTATAAACTGGTTTTACTGTTCATCTTCTACATGAACCCGAAATCAGAACACATAAAACCTTATTTCCTGTAACCTTTCCGTGATCCGTCGCCGGCCGTCCGGTCACTTCCCTGGCCAGCCACCACCACCACCACCTCCGTCGAGGCGATGGCTAGCGGTCGGCGGTGGTTTGGCCGCCGGAGGTGGCGGTTTCCGGCGAACTCAAAACGATATTTTTCATGGTTTTCCATGGAAACACGAGGTAGATCCGGCTCCTTTGAGCACGAACTTCATTTCTAAGATCCTAATATCTACCCATAAGAGAAGAAGTAGAGGAGGACCTTGTTCGCGGTTTGGAGGCGAGATGAACGACGGGGTGCCATGGCGCGGTTGTGGCGTTGCTGAACTTCTCCTACAGTAAGGTACAAGGCTTCAATCTGTTGGTCAAGAGAGTAAACCTCTCATCCTGCTCTAATGGGGCTTTTATAGATCATCCAGTAGGGAGGGTAAAGGGTAAAGCCTTAATGGCCATGAATGTTCTCCCCTTAATGGTGTTTCGGTTAAGGTAGGGGCAGTTGCAATGCTGGAAACGAAGAGATGTGTGCTAGGTGGCGATTTCCTATTTGACCAACATTTACTTCTTTTATTATATAATTACAGAAGGAAAACGACCCATAATTACTCCTGGTGTAACTTCCTACACCAGCGTTTATTACCACACGTGTTAGAATAATTTCGGGCCTGAATCGTCGTTTCGATCAATGTCACGGGCATGACACATAGGTCACGGGCGTGACAGGCCCGGGTGGCCAATTCTGGGTTCGACGACCGTCAAACTGAGGTCGACGATCGTCGAAGGGTGGTCATGCCCTAGGTCACGGGCGTGACACATGGGTCACGGGCGTGACAGGCCCGGGTGGCCAATTCTGGGTTCGACGACCGTCGAACTGAGGTCGACGATCGTCGAAGGGTGGTCACGCCCTAGGTCACGAGCGTGACACATGGGTCACGAGCGTGACAGGCCCGGGTGACCAAATTCTGGGTTCGGCGATCGTCGAACTGAGATCGACGATCGTCGAAGGGTGGTCACGCCCTAGGTCACGGGCATGACACATAGGTCACGGGCATGACAGGGCCGGGTGAGGCGACCGTCGAACTGAGGTCGACGATCGTCGAAGGGTGGTCACGCCCTAGGTCACGGGCGTGACACATGGGTCACGGGCGTGACAGGCCCGGGTGGCCAATTCTGGGTTCGGCGACCGTCAAACTGAGGTCGACGATCATCGAAGGGTGGTCACGCCCTAGGTCACGGGCGTGATACAGGTCACGGCGTGACAGGGTCATGAGGCAAATTCCGCGCTCGGCGATCGTCGCGCTGAGATCGACGATCGTCGAAGGAGTCACGCCCTAGGTCACGGGTGTGACAGGTCGGTCACGGGCGTGATCGCCCCTTGACTCAAAATCATGGTCGACAAACTTCAATTCCTAGGCTTCCTAGGGTTCTGTTAAGACAAAACCATTCCCACGGGTCTAGCCGGAAATGGGATGTTACATCCTGGGATGTGGCAGGTGTTGGAACCCCTGTTTTTATTTCGGCTAGATTCACATCTTTGGTTATTTTGACCCATGAAGTATAGTTAGGGTCACTATTTTTCTTTCTAGGTTTTAGGCCAGTCCCCAAGTGTCAAACTTCATGGAGCTGCTTGATATGGACTTCAGATTCAAGACTTAGATAATTTTCAGTTGTCTGGAAATTAGTTCGACGTTCGTCGAACTCAGCTCGACGAACATAGAGATCAGGTTGATGATATTCATCAAAAGGATATATTCTATGGTCGACGTTTTTTCCGAGATAGATTCTCAGTTCGACTAATTCTGTTTGTTCAATTTCTGTGGTCGACGATCTTTGAGTGTACAACAGATTCTCAGGTTGACATTCTTGGAGTGCAGAATTAGTTGTTTATATTCAGTGTTGCTTCGCAGAGCTCAGGTTGACGAACAGGATTTCTCAGATCGACGTTCTCTGAGTGCAGCTCGACGAAATCTGTTCTCTGTTCGACGAATTCTATAAGCTGTCTGTTCTTTGTTCTTTCCTTATATATTCCCTCTTTATTACTATTTTAAGACATAAATCTCTGAGTAATCAATGCTGAAAGTCACACTAGTGTCAACTACCTTCACCTATGGGGGGGATAGGTGATTTGCAGTCGTTTTGCGGAATTAAAAATTTACCTGCACAATAAAACAAAACAAGCACAACACAGAAACACACAGGCAGTTATAGAGGTTCCCCGATTTTGGTACGTCCACTTCCCCCTTCGACCTATCTCCCAACACGGGACGACTCGGTCACTTCACCAACTGGATTGAAATCCAATCCTCACACTATGGAAGCAACCCTTCCACCCGAAGGAGTCACTACTCCTCCACCACGGGTTGCACCCAACCCTTACAATGAGGAACCAAAGATCCTTTACAACAAAAGTAAAAATAGTTTGTATAAAATACAAACTACATTTGGAGCGCTCGGTGTCCCTCTTCGTTCGATGAAGCATTCTTGAAGAATACGAAGAGTCCACGACCTAAGCACTCTCTTGGAGAGGATCTTCCCAAGATCGGTGGCGGCAAAGGTTTGCGGCGGCGATTCTTTGTAGATCCAAACTTCGTAACAAAGCTAGCAAGGTCTACCAATGATCTTACTTGGATCGATCGTCTCAATCGATTTGGAAGGGGAAAGTATTCCCGTTCAACAAACCAAGAGACAAAGGATCTCAATATAGAAACGTGAGACGCGTTGCTTGGCTAAGTTTCTGTCGCCGGGAGATCAAGAAGAGTCCACGACCAGCGGCGGCAAAGACCTTTCAAGCGGCGACGGCGGCGGAAGGAAATCTGCGATCTGCTAGGTCAAGTTGGCGGCTCTTTCTTTTTCATGTGTTCGGGATCGTCCTAATGTTCAATAATAAGAGCGTATATATACTGTAGTATATCCCTTATGACCGTTGTGGGTCCCACAAGGAGAATCCCTAATTTCGGTTCAAACAGCGCCTGAACATTTGGTCCGGTCCAGCGAGCCAACGGAATTCTCCTAAGGCAAATTCGGCAGGAATCATGGGTAATTCTCGACGAATCGGCGAGAATCACTTATGATTCCCGTTGATTTCTCCTTAGAAGAATTTTAGCTAAAGGACTTACTATCCGGAGTGAATCGGTGAGAGTCACAATCCATTCTCGACGAATCGACGAGAATGCAGAGTCATTCTCGACGATTCTGACTTCGCAGATTTCTTGAAGGCGTTGAGTCAGCCGGGTTATTCTCGCCGATTCTGACTTTGCAGAATTCTTGAAGGCGTTGAGTAAGCCGGATGCCGTCGGCGGGAATCGGCGAGTGATTCTTGTGATTCTCGTCGAATCTAACTTAGACGATTTTTCGTATTTCTTCCTGTGAGTTACTTTAACTCATCCTTTCTCCTTGTCTGCTCTTTATCTGTCTCAGCCATGTACTTGAAAATAAGTACACTCCAATAGAGAAAGTACACGTAAGCCAACACACTGATCTGCTCAACGAGGGATTACGTTGCGCAGACCCGTGTATATTGACCCACTGCACCCTGACATTGGTGTGTACTTAGCGTGGAATAACTGCAAGCACATCTTTAAGAAAATCATCAAATACATTATCTATTCAACTTAGCTTGTTCCAAGGCTTCTTCAAATCAGGTACATTGTGGATACAATACCCAACAATCTCCCCCTCTTTTAAGAAGCCTAAACCCTACAAGCTAAGGTGAATAGGGCATATGAAAATCATAAACTACGAATTCAGTTGAGATTTAAATTCATTACGACTTTCCTGAGAGCATAAACTACTTGTAGCCACCTTAGCCTTAGCCGAGAGGGTAATCTCCCCCTTTTCGGCTTCTGCAAATCTGGGACTTCACTTGGAGCCACATGCTCCCCCTCAGATCTTGCATCCATGCTCGAGCTTGAGTTCCTTGCTTATGCTCCCCCTTGATCCAAGAGCCTTGAGCTGTACAGTCTTCACTCTTCATAGTTCAGCATGCCGAGTTCAGTTTTGAAGAGACTGAACATGGCCTCGTCTAGGGGCTTTGTGAAGATATCTACAACCTGCTTATCTGTGGGGACATAACAGAAAGATATATCTTTGTTTTCCACATGCTCCCGAATAAAGTGATAGCGCACTTCAATATGCTTCGTTCTGCTGTGCGACACAGGATTGTTCACAATTGCTATTGCGCTTGAGGAGTCGCAATACATTGGAACTTCGCTGAACTGCAAGTCATAATCTTTGAGCTGATTTCTGATCCATAGAAGTTGTTCGCAACAGTTGCCTGCTGAGATGTACTCAGATTCATCTATGGAGGTTGCGACATAATTCTGCTTCTTACTGTTCCATGAGATAAGCCTTCTTCCGAGTAATTGACACGTCCCAGAAGTGCTTTTCCTATCATCCCTACTTCCTGCAAAGTTAGCATCTGAAAAGCCTATTAGCTCTACATCATTGTTTCTCGGGTACACCAAGCCAAGATTAGGGGTACCTTTAAGGTATCTTAGAATTCGCTTTGTAGCGACGTAGTGAGATTCCTTAGTGTTCACCTGATATCTAGCACAAACGCATGTGGAGAACATAATATCCGGTCTACTAGCAGTAAGGTAGAGCAGGGATCCAATTATGCTTCTGTACTTGGTTTCTTCAAAAGGTTTCCCTTTCTCATCTTTGTCTAGAGACATAGTGGATCCCATTGGAGTCCTCATTGAGGTTGCACTCTCCATTCCGAATTTCTTGAGGAGTTCATTTGTGAACTTCATCTGAGAGATGAAATTCCCATCCTCAGACTGTTTCCCTTGAAGTCCCAAGAAATACTTCAGCTCTCCCATACTACTCATTTCAAACTTCCCTTACATAAGTTTGGAAAACTTCTTGCAAAGGTTGTTATCCGTTGACCCGAATATTATGTCATCGACATAGATTTGCACCAGCAAAATCTTGCCTTTGACTTCCCTAAGAAACAATGTCTTGTCTATTTTTCCTCTAGAGAATTTGTTCTCAAGGAGAAAGCTAGATAGAGTCTCATACAATGCTCGAGGAGCTTGCTTTAAGCAATATAAAGCTTTATTAAGAAAATAAACATGATTGGGATAAGTAGGGTTAACAAAACCTGGGGGTTGTGCGACATATACTTCCTCTTTTAGGTTTCCATTTAAGAATGCAGATTTCACGTCCATCTGATAGACAGTGAATCCTTTGTGCGAAGCATACGCCAAGAACAATCTGATCGCCTCGAGCCTTGTAACTGGTGCAAAGGTCTGGTCGATGTCAATCCCCTCCTCCTATCTGTAACCTTAAGCTACCAGCCTGGCCTTGTTCTTTATGATGACACCGTGTTTATCCAGTTTGTTTCTGAAGATCCACTTGGTGCTAATCACTTCTTCGTTCTTTGGTCTGGAAATAAGCGTCAAGACGTTGCATCGTTCGAATTGATGCAGTTCATCTTGCATGGCCAAAATCCATGCTGCATCTTTATTCGCTTCGTCGAACTTCTTTGGCTCAACCTGTGACAGGAAACTAAGGTGCAAAATCTCGTTAATTATACCTCTCCGAGTTCTGACACCGTCACGAGGATCTCTGCTGATCTGATCTCTGGGATGATCCCTCAAGTGTCGGAGCTCTAGGAGTCTGGCATCTGGAGCTCTGATATCTTCTCGGGCATCTCCTTCTTCTAGGAGATATTCTCCATCCTGATCTTAAACTTCTCCAATTGACGTTGAGGTGGAAATTTGACGTACTTGGGAGTTACTTCTTTAGCGGTCTCATCGAGACTTAGCTGTTCAAGTCTTGCACCTGCATCTTCAAGAATGCCACTGGAAGAATTGCTATGAAGCAAGCTTCCTTTATCAAAAACAACATTAATGGACTCCTCTACCACTAGGGTTTTCTTATTGAAGACCCTATATGCCCGACTATGGCTACTATAGCCTATGAATATGCCTTCGAAGCATTTTTCACCAAATTTAGTACGCGGGTGCTTCCCATTATTTAGTACATAGCATCTGCAACCAAAAATCCTCAAATAGGACATGGTCGCTTTCCTGCCTTTCAATAGCTCATAAGGCATCTTACGATGATTCTTGTTGATCAACGCTCGGTTCTACACATGACAAGCCGTATTGACAGCCTCTGCCCAGAAGTACTGTGGAAGAGAGGCGTCATTTAACATTGTCGTACATGCTTCAATGAGCGTTCTGTTTCTCCTTTCCGCAACTCCGTTTTGTTGTAAAGTACGCGGGGAGGAAAACTCATGAAAGATACCAAGTTCTTCACAAAATTTTGTCATAGCACCAGACTCGAACTCTGTTTCATGGTAACTTCTGATTTTGACCACTGAGTAGTTAAGTTCGTTCTGAATTTGCTTGATAAAACTAGTGAAGATGTCAAACGTATCAGACTTGCGTTTTAAGAAGAATACCCAAGTAAACCGAGAGTGATAATCAACAATCACTAGTGTATATGACTTGTCTCCCAAGCTATAAACTTGCATTGGACCAAACAAGTCCATATGCAGAAGATAAAGACATCTGGAGGAGTCTTTGTCTGCGATGCACTTAAAGGTACCCCTAGTCTGTTTGCCCTTCTGGCATGGAGGATAGGGGCTATCTTTGATGCACTTAATAGTAGGGGCATCCCTTACAAAGTTCTTAGAAAGCAACATATTATTGTCTTGAAATTAATATGTGCTAATCTCTTGTGCCATTGTTCACAAAGAGATGCACTACCTTTTGCTACTAGGCATACGGGGGTAGAAGAATCTATACTAAAAAAATCTAAGCAAAATATATTTCTGCTCCTAATGCTAGTTAATACCGTCTCCGAGGAGGCACACGATATTATCAAGCACTTATCCTTGCATAACTTAACGTTATTGCCTTTATCACACAACTTACTTACACTAATCAGGTTATGATTTAAACCTTCAACATAGGCCACGTGTGTGATAGAGATTATACCGTTGGAAATCATACCGTAACCTCTGGTGACTCCTCGATCTGATTATCCAAAGATGACTTTGGGTCCATTTTCGAATGGAGAGTAATCACGCAGCAGGCTTCTTGTCCCAGTCATATGCCGGGAGCATCCACTGTCCAAGTACCATATAGGAGTTTTGTGGCCTTTAGACATTCCTGGGATCATAAAATTTATAATTCAGATCTTCTATTTGAGGTACACCAGGTGTCCAATTTGAGTAGGCCATTGTAGTTAGCACTGCTCTTATCCCTAATACTCGTTCCATGTTATTCTTGGAACATCACATGTCTAGTTCCCATCATGTTTACGGGAACCTAGACTAACCTACAAAAAGGATTATCTTACCTTAGGAACCCAATATGTATTGGGTCCTAGGTTCTTGTCAGTATAAAATATTGAATGCCTTCCTACAGGAATCTTGTCAGGAAGGCTAACTCTACCCAAAGGAAGTGGACATACCCTTGCCTTTTGCACAGAGGGATTGTGCCAACAATCTATGGAAATGTGACCCACCTTGCCACAGAACCAACAATCATGAATGTTGTATCGCCGTTTCTGACCTGATCTACTTACTAAGGTAGTCATGATCTTAGGTCTAAACGGTATAGGGCAGGTTCTGCTCACAAATTTACCCTTTTCACCGTGACACGTGGGAGTGTGGATAGAGAGCAAGTGGTGAGTATCATGAGGCCTGGGAGGTTGTGCCTTCCTTTCAGTCAGCACACTCCCAGGGGCCCCATGGGTACTTACTACATGTTTCCCAACCCCCCTTTCCTGTGTCTTGGGGTGGAAAGAGATGAAGAGAGAGCTGGTTCCTGCAGATTCATGATGAGTTGGGGCTGAGGCCGAAAATACAAAGGGTTCAGTATGAGCCTTGGGTATTCTCTCATGGGTAGCCATGTCAGCTCTTGCACTTTGGGTATTTCCACCTGAGGGCTGATCATTCTTGCTGTGACCATGGTTGTTCTTGTGGTCATACCTGAAAGCATGATGAGTGCCCTTCCTACTCGGGGTGGGGGATCTAAACACAGTTTCCCCATTTCTCCATGAGTTAATGATTTGGGAGATCCACCCATTTTCTGCTTTTCTATTGATAGCATCTATCTTGTAAAAGTTAGAAACTATCCTCTTCTCGGTCTCTAGATGACTTTCTAGATCCGAGATCTTTGAGTCCTTCACCTTGATGAATTCAAATTGGAGATTCATCAAAGTACTCAACTAAGCAATCTCCTTAGCTTGTTCCTCAACAAGTAAGTTGCTCTTCTAAAGGGCACACTCAAGGGAATCAAGATTTTCAATCCTTTGATTGAAGCTATCCATTTCCCTTGCATCACTAGATGGACAACCCTCTGAACTGTTCCTGTCTTTAGGAAATTCAAGGGGAGAGGAGCATGATGAAGAAGTTACCATATCCTGACTTTGATGTTCAGGGTCAGCATTAAGATCGGCAGAGACTGTTGTGTCAGCTTCATCAGAACTGTTTTCCTCAACCTCTTCTTCAGTCTCAAACAAGGACACAAGAGCTCTGATACTGAGAGGTTGGTCTTTACCTTCATCTTCAGAAAGGAGGACCCCCACATATGCTTCATCCTCTTCCTGGCACAGAGTCCCTGCTGTCTCCGATCCCTCCATGAGGTCTGAGATTTTTTCCCAAATGGACTTGGCAGTCCTACACTTGTCCACTCTTGAATGAGATATACAAGACCAGACGTCAGTGATGATCTGACGAATCAACTTGTCCAAGTTAAAAAGTGAGAGCTCGGTCTCAGACATCTCTTCGGGACTCTTGTGGATTTGGAGATCCTTTCCTGAGTCAGAAGCCTTCATGGGAATGAAGGGACCCTCTTCCAAGATGAATGAAGCTCGAGGGTCGATGGCCTCCAGATGAAACATAACTCTCATATTCCAGATGGGATAATACTCCGTTGTGCAAGCAGGGAGTCTCAGAGGAAAGACATAAAAGTCCAGCTCCATGCTTGAGTCTTGTCTTCTTCTTGACACTAGAACCAGGATGTTACTCAAGGTGTTAACCTTATTACTGAGCAACCTCCCTTTGATACCACTTGAAAGTCACACTAGTGTCAACTACCTTCACCTATGGGGGGGATAGGTGATTTGCTGTCTTTTTGCGGAATTAAAAATTTACCTGCACAATAAAACAAAACAAGCACAGCACAGAAACACACAGGCAGTTATAGTGGTTCCCCGATTTGGGTACGTCCACTTTCCCCGTTCGACCTATCTCCCAACACGGGACGACACGGTCACTTCACCAACCAGATTGAAATCCAATCGTCACACTATGGAAGGAACCCTTCCACCCGAAGGAGTCACTACTCCTCCACCACGGGTTGCACCCAATCCTTACAATGAGGAACCAATGTTCCTTTATAACAAAATTAAAAATAGAATGTATAAAATACAAACTACGTTTGGAGCGCTCGGTGTCCCTCTTCGTTCGATGAAGCGTTCTTGAAGAAGACGAAGAGTCCACGACCTAAGCACTGTCTTATAGAGGATCTTCCCAAGATCGGAGGCGGCAAAGGTTTGCAGCGGCGATGCTTTGTAGATCCACACTTCGTAACAAAGCTAGCAAGGTCTACCAACGATCTTACTTGGATCGATCGTCTCAATCGATTCGGAAGGGGAAAGTATTCCCGTTCAACAAAACAAGAGACAAAGGATCTCAAGATAAAAATGTGAGACGCGTTGCTTGGCTAAGTTTCTGTCGCCGGGAGATCAAGAAGAATCCACGACCAGCGGCGGCGACAACCTTTCGAGCGGCGACGGCGGCGGAAGGAAATCCACGATCTGCTAGGTCAAGTCGGTGGCTCTTTCTTTTTCGTGTGTTCGGGATCGTCCTAATGTTCAAAAATAAGAGCGTATATATACTGTAGCATATCCCTTATGACCGTTGTGGGCCCCACAAGAAGAAGCCCTTATTTCGGTTCAACCAGCGCCTGAACATTTGGTCCGCTCAAGCGAGCCAACGGAATTCGCCTAAGGCAAATTCGGCGGGAATCATGGGTGATTCTCGATGAATCGGCGAGAATCACATATGATTCCTGTCGAATTCTCCTTAGAATAATTTTAGCTAAAGGACTTGCTATCCGGAGTGAATCGGCGAGAGTCACAATCCATTCTCGACGAATCGACGAGAATGCAGAGTCATTCTCGATGATTCTTACTTTGCAGATTTCTTGAAGGCATTGAGTCAGCCGGGTGATTCTCGCTGATTCTGACTTGGCAGAATTCTTGAAGGCATTAAAGGCGTTGAGTCAGCCGGATGCCGTCGACGGGAATCGGCGAGTGATTCTCGATGATTCGGCGAGAATCACTAGTGATTCTCGTCGAATCGGCGAGAATCACTTAGTGATTCTCGTCGAATCTAACTTAGACGATTTTTCGTCTTTCTTCCCGTGAGTTGCTTTGACCCATCTTTGCACCTTGGCTGCTCTTGATCTATCTCCGCCCTGTACTTGAAAATAAGTACACTCCAATAGAGAGAGTACACGTAAGCCAACACACTGATCTGCTCAACGAGGGATTACATTGCGCAGACCCATGTATATTGACCCACTGAACCCTGACATTAGTGTGTACTTAGCATGGAATAACTGCAAGCACATCTTGAAGAAAATCATTAAATACATTATCTATTCAACTTAGCTTGTTCAGGGGCTTCTTCAAATCAGGTACATTGTTGATACAATACCTAACAAATGCTTATATTACCTATGAATATAGCCGTTTCTTGCAGCATTGATTATGGTATTCGTTAGATGATTTATTTGAAATATTTCTCGGGACAGTTGAGGAAACGAATAATGACAGATATGCTAGCCGTTTTCCTTCCCAGTTTTCCTACAAGGCATTAATTGTAGTTATTCAAATTTCTAAGGAAGATTGGTTGTCAAATAGAATACAGAGAGAATATTTTTTAAAAGACACAGAGACTAAGAACATGAGTTCATTCTTTTTCAGAGCAGAAAAATTGCAGGGAGATATTCTTAGCAAGAGCAGAAACTTCACAGTGCTCTCAATCTTTATATCTCACATTGCTCTCAATAAGATAGAAGAAGAACAACACAACCTGATCAAGAGTCTTCTTCATCTTCTCTTTCCAGGACTTTGCTGAGATAATAAAGATCCATCTGTCTAAAGTTCCTTGGTCTGTTGTACACAAGCTGAAGACCTACACACTCCTGAACAAAGCTTCTCAATCCTGAACAACTCTATATTTCATAGGGATCTTTGACAAGATCTGGAATCCACACAAAGTCTTCTCAAATTGTTTTTGAGAAAAGAGAAGACTAACATCACTTTCTTTCCCACCCTACAGTACAGGGTTTTAACTCCATTCAAAAGTTCGCCTGGTTCACAAGTCACCTTCCAAAAGGCTTGTGTTTGGTTTTTGGGCACATGATCAAAAGCTCAATGGGTTGCAATATCTCCCTGCAAATAGATATTGTGGTGGCAGGCACCTGATCAAAACCTGTAGTGGATTCCTACAAGGGTGGTAGAAGAGTGGATGTACCCAGTTGGGGAACCACTAAAAAATTCTTGTGTTGTCTGTGTGTTTGTTGTTTTCTTTTTGTCTTGTGATGTGGTAGATTTGTGTAGCTTTTCTTTGCTCCTGTTAACATCTCTTAGCGATTACAATATAACCTATTTTATAACTTAACTTTTATATTTGCAAAAAGTTGCAAAGGAATTTTTAATTAAACTCTATTCAACCTCCCCCCCTCTAGAGTTAATCAGAGCTTAATCTCCCTTTTCTTTCAATTGGTATTAGAGAGAGGTTAATCATTTTTATTTATATAGGCTAACACCTAGACTAAACAAGATCCTAAGATAATCTCTTAATAAATCTTGTTTCTTTCTTATTTTAAATCATGGCACAAAATAAGGATTATGCTAGCACCATACCTCCAGTTTGAATCTTAACCAAGTTTGTCATCTGGAAGGAACGAATAAAACTCTATATGAACTCTATTGATGAAGACATATTTAATTCAATTTTGACAGGACCACTAACTCAAGTGGCCTCCACTCCATCTACTTTAACAAATATGAGTGTTGTTCTACCTCCAGATTGGACAGATGCACAGAGGAAAGTTAATATTGCAGATACCAAAGCCATGAACATCCTAGCTCAGACTCTGTCTGATGATATATTTCAAAAGGTGGCTTAGTGCACTTCAGCCAAAGTCATCTAGGATTCTCTAAATCAGATGGTGTCTGGGTCTGCTAATGAGAAAAAGGATAGGAGATCCAATATCATCTCACAATATGAGAACTTTAAGAAGGATGAAGCTGAGTCAGTGAGTGATATGTACAGCAGGCTTAACTCAATCATTAATGAGCTAAAGACCTTGGACAAGGACATCACTTTGACAGAAGTCATTGATAAAATCCTCATGTGCTTCCCTAGCTCATGGGATTCAAGAATCTGGCCAATCAGAGAAGCCAAAAGCATGACAGAAATCTCTACTGAATAAATTCTTGGAAAGCTCAAATCATATGAGCAATTAATGAAGACCAGAGAAGCAGAAGCTGAACAGAAGACTCCAACACCTATTAGGAAGGAACATAACATTGCATTCAAGGCTGCTGAATAATATGAAGGGACTCTAGTCAATGAAGAACTGATGAGCCTCTTTGCCAAAAGATTCTTCAAGATGGCAAAGAAGGACTTCAAAAGAAAGTAATCTAGACAAGATGACAAGCCAAGGTATGACAAGACTCCATCTAAAGAAATTGTTTTCTTTGGTTGTAGGAAGCCTGGACATTTCATCTCAAAATGTCGAGAAACTTAGAAGAAGGATAAGAGAAGAGAAATGTATTCCAGAAGAACACATCACAGCAAGCCCTCCTCCAGCAAATACAAGAGGAAGGAGAAAGGGTTTGTTGCAGAAACCTGGAGTGATACTGAGGAAGTGTCATCATCCTCCAGCTCAAGTGATGTTGAAGAAGAAGAGAAGGCAAAGTAAGTTTTCCTAATGACAATAGATGATTCCAGCAGTCAGTCTGAGGCTGAAGCTTCAGAAGATGAAGAATCTCTATCTGCATAGGACCAGGTAATAACATCTTTTGATTTTGATTCAGAATAATTTAAAACTGAATTTAAAAATCCATGTTTAGATCTAATAGGCTCTGAGAAGGAACTCAAAATTCTTAGAGAAAGATTAACTGAACAAGATAAATACATTGCTGAAAATACAAAACTAACAGATGAACTTACCTCAGCAAATGAACAAATTGCTTTCTAAAAAACTGAATTAAGCAAAGCCAAGAAATTAGAAGAATTACTTAATGATAGAAGCTTACATTATTAGATATAACTAGTACTTTAAATGCTAGGGAAAATAACAATAAAGTAAGACTAGATGCATCATCTAGTGAACAACCTATAATTCAGAAAAATAACTTATCAAAACCTATAAATTTCATTTCAGATAAGGGTAAGAAGAATACTGAACAAGTAGACAAAATAAATGAAGTTTTTAAACAAATTGAACTCAAACAAAAATCAAAGAACAAGAATAAAAATAACTACAACAATGTTTAATAGATTTCATCGAACTCAGATCGACAAAATGTGTACAGTTCGTCGACCTCAGAAGGACGAACTCCAAAAACCAAATACAATAATAGTTATTCTTCGATCCATGATCGAAGAAAAAAGTTTGGTTCGTTGACCAGAGATCGACGATATCGGTGCCCTGAGAATAAATACCTTCATTCTTCGAGCAGAGATCGAAGATCTTATCCCAATTCGTCGACCTCAGGTCGACGAACTAACAAGAGTTTGTCGTTCCCAGATCAATCTTACAGAAATTTCAACTCTAACAGAAACTATAATAATAACCTTAACAAATCTAGGGAAAATAACAATCCATTCACCCAATTAATAATTCCCCCAAGAAGATTTCACCCCTTAGGTTATAAAAGCCAACCTAAATGTTCTTACATTTCCAGCTTTTCTTATGAAAAGATATACAAGGACCTAAGGTGACCTGGGTCAAGAACATCTCACATGTTTCCTTGCAGGTGAAGAACTATCCTATCACTTAGAATAAGTGGTATCTAGATAGTGGGTGCTCAAATCATATGACTGGATGCAAGGACAACCTAATAGATTTTAAGGCAAAGCTTGGTCCAAATTTTTTGAGATTCCAGCTTTGGACAAACTGAAGGCTATGTACACTTCAACATTGGAGCTGTCACTTTCAAAAAAGTGGCATATGTAAATGGTCTCAAACATAACCTAATATCCATAAGTAAGTTATGTGATGCAGGTTATCAAGTTTGCATTACTAATTCAAAATGTATTATTTCTTCAAATAACCAAACTGTTTTAATAGGTTGTAGACAAGTGAATATATACCTAGTAAACTTTAACTCTGATAGTTCAGAACTATGCTTTTTCCATCAAGTTAGTAATAACAATATTCTATGGCATAAGAGACTAGGTCATGTAAACCTTAGAAACATATCTAAGCTATCAGGGAGTACCTTGTCAAAGGATTGCCTTTTGTCCCCTACAAGATGGAAAGCCTATGCAAGGCTTGTCAAGAAGGCAAGAAAACTAAAAATAGCTTTAAGTCAATTAATAAGAGTGACAAACCTAACATTCTGTACTTGCTACATATGGATCTTTTTGGACCCATTGTTGTATAAAGAATATGAGGGAAGTCTTACACTCTAGTTATTGTCGATGACATCTCTAGATTCTCTTTGGTGTTCTTCTTGAGAAACAAGTCAGATAACTTTAAAGTCCTTACAGACTTTCTTAAGAGCATAAGGATTGAGTATTCAACTCCAGTTGCATTGATCAGAAGTGATCATGGTACTGAGTTTGAATCTCTTCCTATGCAAAGATTTTGTGAGGAGGAAGGTATCAGGCATTGTTTCTCTACTTTTAGAATTCCACAACAAAATGGGGTAGCTGAAAGGAAAAAACAGAACCCTCATTGAATCTGTAGGAACATTGCTTGTAGATACACACATGCCCCTATCCTTTTGATCAGAGGCTGTGAGCATAACAAAATATGTGCTAAATAGGAGTTTGATACACAAACTTAAGGGTAAGATCCTCTATGAATTACCCAAAGGGAAGAAACCAAAAATTGATTACTTTAGAATCTTTGGGTGTAGATGTTTCGTTCATAATAATAATAAGAAACACATTAGAAAATTTGAATCTAAAGCTACAGAGGGATTTTTTTCTTGGATATTCCCAAGATAGCAAGACTTATAGGTTATTTAATAAATCATCTTTAAAAATGGAAAAATCTATAAATATTTTATTTGATGAAGCTAACATGTATTATAAGGTGAAGGATTCTTCTACCACAGACTTATTGCAGGTACCTCACTTGTGTGAGAAATTGGGAGAGTTAAACCTTACACAAAAGGTCATATCACATCCTCCTCCACAAGGTGATGAAGATAGTGAAGAAGAAATATTGGAAGTTGTTTAACTTCCTCCAACAGCAGACATTATTCCACGAGAGGAATTAATTCCATATGCTGTTTCTGAACCAACTCCACCCACTGAACTTGTCACACTAAGGGATCACCCTAGATCTCATGTGATTTGGGACATGTCAGTATGTGTACAGACAAGGAATCAACTCAACCAAGATGTGATGCATGCCTATTTCCTCTCTCAAGTTGAGCCTTAATCCATAAATGATGTAGAGCAAGATCCCCATTGGATTATTGCAATGCAAGAAGAGCTCAATAAATTTGAGAGATGCAGAGTTTGGGACTTGGTTCCAAGGCCCAAAGGCTATCCAATAATTGGAACCAAGTGGGTATTCAAAAATAAACTTGATGGCGAAGGTGTAATTGTGAGAAATAAGGCTAGGCTTGTTTCTTAAGGCTATAGGCAAGAGTAAGGCAATGACTATGATCAAACCTTTGCTCCTTTTTCAAGGCTAGAAGCAATAAGGATTTTTCTTGCTTATGCTTCCTTTAAGAAGTTTAAAGTCTACCAGATGGATGCCAAGAATGCTTTCTTGAATGGAGAACTAAAGGAAGAGGTTTATGTTGAACAACCTCCAGGTTTTATCTCTTCTACTCATCCCTTATATATTTTTAAATTGCATAAAGCTCCCTATTGTCTAAATCAAGCTCCAAGAGCTTGGTATGAAACCTTAGCTAGCTTCCTTTTAGAACACAAGTTCTTTAGAGGCATGGTAGATAGGACTCTTTTTACTAAGATACATCATGATAAAATTTTAGAAGTACAAATATATGTAGCTGACATTATATTGGCTCTACTGATTCCAAACTATACAAGAGATTCTCTGATCTAAAGCATTCAAAGTTTGAGATGAATAGTATGGGAGAGATATCATGCTTCATTGGCCTACAAGTGAAGCAATCCCCATATGGCATATTCATATCCCAATCGAAATATGCAAATGGGCTTATTAACAAATTTGGGATGGTTGATGCCTCCTCAATGAAAACTCCCATTGCTGTCAATGCTGTGATTGACTCTGATGAACATGGCAAACTAGTTGATAAGACCAAGTATAGGGCTATTGTTGGATCCCTACTTTATCTCGCAGCAAGTAGACCATACATATTGTTTGTTACATGTATTTGTGCTTGGTTCCAAGTGAGCCATAAGGAATCTCATCTTATTTTCATTAAAAGAATTTTAAGATATAAAGGGTTGTCCTAATCTAGGACTCTGGTATCCAATAGAGTCAACATTTAAGCTTACTGGATTTTTTAATACTTACTATGCTGGATGTAGAGTGGACAGGGAAAAGCACATCAGGAACATGTCAGTTCCTTGGTGATAGACTTGTGTCCTTGTTTTGCAAGAAGCAAACATCTGTGTCCACATAAACAACTGAGGCTGAATACATGGCAGCTGACAGCTGCTGCTCACAGATCTTGTGGATACAAAACTAACTCCTAGATTATGGGTTCAATCTAAATAATTGAACCATATTTTGTGATAGTACCAGTGAAAACTCTATTGCACATAATCTAGTGCATCATAGTAGGACAAAGCATATAAATATAAGACATCATTTCATAAGAGACTGTGTGGACAAACCAAAAATTAATTTTGAATTTATCTCCACTGATTTGCAAAGGGTAGATATTTTCACCAAGCCCTTGGATGAATATAAACATTTGTTCTTTCTGAATCAGTTAGGAATGATAGATGGAAAGGCTTAATTTTAAATCTGTCCTAAATGTAAACGATCTGGAAACAATTCGTCGACTTGAGATCGACAATTTGCTATCTTTTTGTTGGGAGTTTGTCGACCGGAGATCGACAAAATCTCTATGTGAAATCAGTTTCGTCGACCTGAGATCGACGATCCTATTTCAGGGAATATTTCTGAGGACGACGAAATATCTCCATATCTTCAGTCTGAGATCGACAAATTTATCTATTCATGAAATTTTTCGTTGCCCTGAGATCGAAGAATTTTCTTTTTCGCTGGGCAGAATTTGTCAATTCATATTCTGAAAACCTTTATTAGGCCTTCTTCTTTGAGCTCTATCCCGCGCTTTCAGAAATTTCCTTTTGCACTTGATCATTATTGTTCTTGCAGAAATTTTCTCTGAGCCATGGCGACCTCTGGATCTTCTCTTGCCGCGATGAAGTATGATACTAGTTTTGATATTGATTTCAATTCCTTTAGTCAGTCAGACAAAATCTTCACCGACATTCTCCAGCTCTTTGAGGAACAGAATCTGAAGAAACTCATGACCACCAGAATAAGGTTGTCGGCGGCTGAAATTCGATAATGGGTATATTCATCTACTGCTTCAGAAACAGAAATGATTGGCACTATCTCTAGAACATAGGTTACTTTATCTCTTGCTGTTCTGTTTGAAGTTTTCGGTTTTGTAAATGGTGTAGATGATATAGAATTAGATTTTACTGAGTAAGAGAACATGTTGACTATTATGGGTCACTCCGATGGAAACCCTAATAAGTTGTTAAAGAAAAACTTGTCAGCGGCTTACAAGTTTTTTGCCGATGTCGTGGGCAAAGTGCTGTTTGGGAAACACACTGCTCATGACTACATTACAAGGCAACAGTTACTTGTGATGTGTGTCCTGGTTAACAAAAGGAAGGTTAAATGGGGGCAAGTTCTGTTTGATCTGATAAGAAGGAAGAACTCCAAGAAGGAAGTAAGTTTTGCCAGGATATTAGGTCTCTTCTTATAGGCTAAGGCAAATGAACTACAAGTCTCACCGACTGTGTTCATCAATGTCTCTAAGAGGCTGACACTTGCCCTCTTTGACAGATGTGCGAGGACTATCTCAAAGCCCTCAAAGGCACCCTCCTCTTCAAATGCTTCTGAAAGTACAAGGGTGGTAATAAAATCTCCCTCACTTGTTGAAGAAATCCCTTCATCTATTCCTCCACCACCTCCTTCCCCTCTTCCTTCTCATCAAGAAAACATCTCTTCCTCCAACATCCTCTCATCCCAAACCTTTGAACTTATAACACCAGGTTCATCTCCTCAACAATCCCCTCACAAATCCCCTCAACCTATTTCATCCCTAAAAATCCCATCTTTTTCCCCCTCATCATCACCACCTGGAACACCACCTCATATCCCTACCTCAGCTGTCATTCCTCCATCATCTCTCCTCATTCAGGATGAAATCATGACAGATTTCATTCCTCCTCTAGCAAACATTCCATCATCAACCCCTACACCATCTCTTTTGGACAATAACTCCATCTCCATCCTTATATCTCACCTAACCCCTCTTCTAAAACAACTCATAGAAGTGGAAATTGCACCTCTTGCTGCATCCATCAACTCTATTGTTGCCCTCCTTTCTGCTTCCTCTATCCCCCCTCCTTCTTCAACCAGGAGCCCGGTTCCAGTATCTACTAAAACCATACAGGGGGAGATGCTTGATGAAGAAGTAGTAGCAGAAGCATCAACTGTTTTTGTAGCAGCAGCAGTTCCAGATGTTGCAGCAGCAGAAGTTGATTCTACAATAGCAGAAGCTGATTCTATTTTACCTAAGATCTTGACTGTTGGAGATTGTATCATCAATCCCGCAGTAGATTTAGTTGATTTATTACATTCCTTTGATTATTTTTTCTTTAGTTGCCTTCCAGTAGTAGAAGCAGGCTCTGCTAAGGCCATTGTGTGATATTCTCCTCCGGCAAGCTCTAAGGTCATAGCTTTAATTAAGGCCAGTTTAGCAATTGTATTGGAGCCTGATACAGTTGAATTTGAAAGGGTATCCGTGGCTGAGTCAAAGGCTATGTCTCTACCTACTTTTGTAATGGATGACTCTCCAATGCCTGACTTTGACTATTTTCTATCTGATGACACAGAAGATGCTCCTTTCCTTGTGTTAGATCCAGTTGAAACTTCTCTAGCAGAAGTTCTTGTCCCAGTTCCAGTTCAAGTTCCTGCTCCTCAGGTTCCTCCTTTTAAAATCACAGCAGAACAACTTAAAGAGATAGATGACATATATGATTTTCAAAAATCAAATGATGATGATGATGATGAAGATGATGATCCAAGTACCAAGAAGAGAAAGCTTATGAAAAAAGCTCCTCAGCCCGCTCCAAAACCCAATCCAAACAAAGACACCCAATTTTACATTCTAAAAAACATCAAACCTTACCCAGGGATGCCTCACTGTATGAAGCAATCTAAAAATGAACAGAAATCCAGGAAGAAATCCAGGAGATACTCTCCTCCCCCTCCTCCAAAAAGGGATAGGAGAGGTCCTCCTCCTCCTCCTCTAGCTGCTGGTGCAACTGGAAATGTTAGCCAGAGATACTCATCAGTTACTAAAACCTATCAGAGGCATGGAAGTACCCCATCAATCTTCTGGAAGAAGATATCCTCAATAGCAACATCATCACCCTTCTAGAAGCCATGCTCCTACTCTTGCCAAGCTTCCAAGCCCTCCCAGAACCTCTTCATCTCCTAACAGAGACAATAGTCCTTAAAGACCTCCGATTGTAGCCTATGATCCTGAAATGGATCCTAATACAAAGCTGGCAAGGTTTAATGAGCTGGTTGCTTTATCTCAGATCAGGAAAGCAAGAGAGGAAGGTATGGATACTTCCCAATTCTCTATTATGTCTTCCTACAGGAAGAAAGATCTTAAGAAATATCAGGTGGGGAAGCTTTTCTATGCTGATGAATACATGCATTTACATCCTGAAGCTGTTATTCCAAGGGCAGATACTCAAAAGACTCTTGGTGATGCAGACATGAAGATGACTGTCAGAGAAGCAATTAATCCTAACAGGACAATCATTTTTGTAAAATCTTCTACCCCTCCCAAAGACTTTTAATATTTTTTTTCTCCTGTGTCTGTTTTCATTTTTGAACAATATCTGTACCATAGCTTTAATCTTTTGCTGATAGCTTTTTCATTCTATCAGCTCTATATTTTCTGCTATGCTTTTGTTTCTATTATTTTTGAAGTAACCTCACCCAAAAAAGGGGAGATTGCTGGAACCCCTATTTTGATTTGGGCTAGGTAAACTTCTTAGGTTGGGTTGACCCATGATGTATAGTTAGGGTCACTATTTTTCATTCTAGGTTTTAGGCTAGTCCCCAAGTGTCAAACTTCATGGACCTGCTTGATGTGGACTTTAGATTCAAGACTTAGAAGATTTTTAGTTGTCTGTAAATTAGTTTGAAGTTCGTCGAACTCAGCTCGACGAACATAGAGCTCAGGTCGATGATATTAATATGAATGATATATTCTGTTGTCGACGTTTTCTCCCAGACAGATTCTAAGCTCGAATAATTCTATTTGTCTAAGTTCTATGGTCGACAATCTTTGAATGTAGAACAGATTCTCAGGTCAACATTCTTGGAGCGCAGAATCAGTTATTTATATTCAGTGTTTGCTTCGCAGAGCTCAGGTCGATGAATAGGATTTCTCAGGTCGACGTTCTCTAAGTGCAGTTCGAAGAAATCTTTTCTCTGGTCGACGAATTCTGTAAGCTGTCTGTTCTTTGTTCTTTCCTTATCGGTTCCCTCTTTATTACTATTTTAAGTCATAAATTCCCTGAGTAATCCATGCTTATATTCCCTATGAATATAGTCATTCCTGTCAGCATTGATTGTGGTATTCATCGGAAGATTTATTTGACATATTTCCCTGGACAGTTGAGGAAACGAATAATGATAGATATGCTAGCTATTTTCCTTCCCAGTTTTCCAGCAAGGCATTAATTGTAGTTATTCAAATTTCTAAGGAAGATTGGTTGTCGAAAAGAATACAGAGAGATTATTTTTTAAAAAGACACAGAGACTGAGAACAGAGTTCATTCTTTTCAAAGCAGAAAAATTGCAGAGAGATATTCTTAGCAAGAGATGAAACTTCACAGCAGCTCTCAATCTTCATCTCTCACTTTGCTCTCAAGAAGATGTAAGAAGAACAACACGACGTGATCAAGATTCTTCTTCAACTTCACTTTTCAGGAATTTGCTAAGATAATAAAGATCCATCTGTCTAAAGTTACTGGATCTGTTGTACATAAGCTGAAGACCTACACACTCCTGAACAAAGCTTCTCAATCCTGAACAACTCTACATCTCAGGGGTAGCTTTGACAAGATCAGGAATCCACACAGATTCTTCTCAAAAAAATTTTGAGAAAAGAGAAGACTAACATCACATTCTTTCCCACCCCACTGTACAGGGTTTTAACTCCCTTTAAAAGTTAGCCTGGTTCACAAGTCACCTTCCAAAAGACTTGAGTTTGATTTTTGGCCACCTGATCAAAAGCTCAAAGGGTTGCAATATCTCCCTACAAATATATATTGTGGTGGAAGGCACCTGATAAAAACCTGTAGTGGATTTCTACTAGGGTGGTAGAAGAGTGGATGTACCCAGTTGGCGAACCACTATAATATTCTTATGTTGTCTGAGTGTTTGCTGTTTTTTTTGCATCTTGTGTTGTGGTAGCTTAGTGTTGCTTTTCTTAGCTCCTGTTAACATAACTTAACTATTACTATATCACCTATTTTATAACTTAACTTTATATTTGTAAAAAGTTGCAAAGGAATTTTTAATTAAACTCTATTCACCCCCCCTAGAGTTAATCAGAGCTTACTCTCCCTTTTCTTTCAGCAAGATCTTTTGTGGTTACCTCGAATTTCAACGGCCCCTCCTTGAGTCCGTTGATTAAGGCAATCTTATAGAATTCAGGATCTACATTCTTAACCCCAGATTCTCCTTCTAGAAGCTATCCACAAACTGTGCTACCGACTCATTGTCTCCTTTCTTGATCTTAAAGAGGGTAGCTGGCCCGCTCTTCCATTTCCTGGAAGTTGAAAACCTTAATAGGAGTTCTTGGGGAAGCTCGACAAAACTGGCGATAGATCGGGGGTACAGTGGATGAAACCATTCTCGAGCCTGGTTATCGAAGGTGGTCACCTAGAACTTGCACTTCAAGCCACTTGATAAGCACCTCATAGCTACGACATCCTCAAAGGCCTGGAGGGGAGCGATTGGGTCTATCTCTCCAGTGTAAAAGGGAATGCGAGGTTCTCTGATATTATTTGGAGCTTGATCCTGATGGATCCTGTCTACAAAAGGGGACTCTTCAGCTTGAGCTAGAACAGAGATCGCAGGAGGCCATGTGAACTGATTGTTCTTAGCAAAGTCAAGTATGCAGGATGGAATTCCCCTGGCCACCTCACGGAAAAAGTCCATAAGAGGAGCGAGCACATCTGCTTGAGGCAGTAGTGGAGCTACGGGCTGGATAGGCGAGCTGGCTAGCTGTAGCGTTGCTGCTTGCGATAGGCGAATAGATGTATAGTAGACTGGCATTTGGCGAACTGACTCATCCGCGGAGGCCGCTCTGGGCTGCTCAAGTCATTGAGTAAGCGCGGTTAGGGCCCAGCTGATTGTGTCGAGGCGCTGGTCTGTCTGTCTCCGAGACTGTTCGACCTCTCTTCGGGATCGGTCAAGCACGTCCCATATGTCATCTGATGTGCTTGAGAGACTTGAGCGGACATAGTTATGAGATGATCGGCGGTCTGACATTTCAGTCCGTGAACTTCAACAATTACTTGGATCTGAAGGTCGCATGTTGATGTTGATGCAAGAAATGCGCCCTCTAATTTCGGTAAAAGGAAAAAAATTGTAAGGGAGACTGCAAGTAACCGTTTACTAGTGGATGAGAAAGGAGTAATCCGGACCGCAGATTGTGGTGGTACCGAGACAGGCTGGAGATCGCAAAGTCCGAGATTCGAGTTCGCAACCTTTAATAAGTTGGATCCAGGGCTCGAGTCAGCATGCTTTGGGTGCACTGCTTCCCCCTATTTATAGGTTCGGGAGACTGCACAAACGAACAAGTCTAAATTAACCGGCTGACCTAGGTACAGGAGAATCAGGCTGCGGGGACAGGAAATAAAAAAGAGAAGACAAGCTTGTCCGTGGAAGAGGGGCGGACTGGACTCGCGGTCTGTAGCTTCTGGCTATTGCTGCAAGGAAGCAATCCTGGCTGGAAGACAGCGGGCTGACACTTGAGTCCTCCTGAAGAGCTGGCGGACGTGGCTTCTCTAGAGAAACGTCGACCTAGTCTAGAAAACATCCCGAGTGGATGATTTGGGTGGACTTGAGGATTGAGCCCACCATTAGAGAACTTGATCTTGAACGTTGCTATACCGGCATGGGCGGACTGGAGAAGTAAGTCCGCCACTGAAGAAGGAGGACATGGGTCCCTGTTGAACATATTAAGGATTCTGGGGTTAATACAAACGGTAGCTAAATTTAGGAGTTCTTTTAATTCCTCATAAGTATTCTCCAACTTTTGCTCTAGAATAGCAAATGTTTAAATATGGGGGTATTTGATGAATTGTAAATATTCATATTCTTTTCAGTACTTTACATAAGTAATTTAGGTTATTTTTGTAGTTTTCTGTCATTTTTCTCCAATAAATTATTAATTTTTTGTAAATACACTTCTAACTTAAGATTATTTTGTTTTCCAAAATTTTTTTTGCAAGAAAACATCAAATTTTCAAGGTACATGCCCGTGACCGATGCGTGTTACTTTGATTACAGCAAAAATTTACTTCCTGCACAGAAATGACCGCGTTCGTCGAGCAGCCCTCGACGAATTTGAAACTAGACTCTGCGCTCGATGAATTTCACAGGATCTGCGCTTGATGAATTTATGCCAGACTCTGCGCTCGACGAATTGATGCCTGACTCAGCGCTCGACAAATTTATGCCAGGTCAGCATTCGTCGATCAACATTCAACGAGCAGCGCTCGACAAATTTCATAACATCATCACTCAACAAATTTCACTGGATCAGCGCTCGACGATTTTATGCTAGACTCAGCTAATCGACTTGCGTCGAACGCTGATCAACACTCCAAGATCGATATTCGTGGAATGCAACTTAATTCCACGCTCAACATTCATCGAACGCCACTCGACGCTTTGCTTTCTGTCGATGCTCGAAGTTTCCTTTCACAGTGACCATGACGTGTCCCGCCCCCGCTACTTCTAGAACCTGGCCTGTCATCAAAATTTTGTCTTCCCTTTCACTCCAGCGTGCTACCTCCCGTAATTTTTGCTTATAAATATAACTTCTCTATATGGTCCAAGGGTTCAATTTTTTGAGCCATTTTGCTATTGGACAACTGTTTATTTGCTTTTTGTGCTATGTAAGGATAACTTCCCCCCACCTCTTTGTGTTTGTCTTAGCTTTTGTAAACAAACATTCTACTTAATAAAATATGTTAGTCTTTTCATCCTCATATTGTACTGGAATGCCTCTGAGTGCCTCTATTTTAGTAATCTTAAGTATCTTTGTCTTTCTCTTTAAAATGTGTGTGTGGCTGTATGAGTTTATTTTTATGTTGTTATATTATTATGTTTTCATAGTTCTGTTTTACATAATTTTTGTTCTAGGTTTTCTATCATGGTTATTAGTTGTTATGATAGCTTTTATTTTCATTTCTCTGTGCTTAGGTTTAGTTTTTTTAATTTAATTCCATTTTTATGGTTTTATAAAAGTGTTTTCAATGTGGCTTTCTATCCTTTTTTACTTAGTCTTTTTTTTTTATTTTATAAACCTTTTGTTCTTGTCAACTGATTTTCCACTTTTTTTAACTCTTTTATAAAATTATAAGATTGAAAAAGTTATCATTTTAATATTTTGAAATACTTTGATTTTTTGCTTTTATTTCTAAAAACTTTTGCTCTTTTTATTTTTATTCCATCTTTTTATTGATTTTAACATGTTCTAGGAGTAGGAATGTATTTGTTTTAATTTTTAGATTACTTTGTTTTCTTTTTAAGTTGTGTGTGTGTGTGAGAGAGTGTATGAGGTTAAGTTTCATTTTGATCTTTCAACTTCATGTAGAGAGTGTGCGTGCATGAGTTAATTTTTATTGCTTTCTTTATTGCTTTCTCAATTTCATGTAGATTGTGTGTGTATGAGATAATTTTTATTTCTTTCTTTCAATTATGTATAGTGTGTGTGTATATTTATTTCCCACCTACTCATTCGAGTAGGACTCGCTTTCATTTCCCGCCTACTCGTTTGAGTAGGACTTGTAATTTCCCGCCTACTCGTTTGAGTAGGACTTGTAATTCCTGCCTACTCGTTTAAGTAGGACGTGACATTTCAATTATGTTTTCCTTTTTTGTAACTTAGCTTTTTCTTAATTATGGGTTCGATGTGCGTATGAGTTCTTTGTTAGCGAATAATGTTGTTAGCATTTTTTTTCCTAACGTTACGTTATTTTTATATCCACTTTTTATAAACATTTAGCGTTAAGTTTTGAACTTGCGCCTCATCAACCTCATAATCCATCTCCATAACGATGAATGGCTAATCGTTCTTAGCCCTCGGTATCGAAGAGCATTGGGAAATATGAACACTCTAAATAATTAAAGGTCTTTTTCTCACTTTAATTAAATTGATTAAGGTTTTCCCCGGGTATATGATCCGTAGAACCTCATATCGATGTCTGGACTCTATTTCTGTTATCCATACACTAGCTTGCCGAGAGGCCATGCGTATAGGCCAATCACCCTTTGGTAAAAAGAGTTGCGTGCATACCCTCGAGAGATGAGAAGGATAATTCTACTGGATTGGGTTCCCAACCCAGTAGCGAGGTTCTTAGCACAAAGCGGGAATTAAGAGGAATCCTTCGTCGGACGAGAGTTCAGTCAAATAGTCTTAATGTTCAGGTGAGCGATATTCCTAGAGCTAGGTGAGCTCATGTTTGTGGAATCGCCAAGGCCAAGTTGCCTTTAATTAATTTGAAAACTAAGTTCTATAATTATTAAGAGTCGTTTTAGTTTCGATCTGATTCGATGCCGAGCGTTAACCCTTCAACGAATTTTTCTTAGTCCCCTTTTTACAACTCTCTTTTATAACCGCTTTAGTTAACTAAAACCCGACAAGTTATTTTTGGTAAAATAATAGTCCCTCCGGAAGGAGTAGAAATAGTCAACCGGCCCCGGGAAATATATGACCTCAATATTCCCCAACGGAATATACTGTATTACACGCGATATGTGCACTTGCCTGCTTCGCGCCGCGCAGGATCCAAACCCAGCGCGCTCATCGTCTGAATCGAGAGTCGGGCCACGCGCGCACACCAAGTTTAAAGTTGTGTGCCCTAAGGATTGTCTACATTTCTAGGACGAATATAACGCAGCGATATCGAAGATACTTAGCCCCTGATAGGCAGGGGCTTATCTTTTTTTTTGGGGGCTTATCTTTTGTTTATTGGGCAAATTAGTTACTGACTTGGGTTTCCTTAAGCCTAATTTAGAAAATGTGGTGTCACAAACAGAGTTATGTTGAAGTTGATCTTATTTGACACTACTTGGGAAAAGTTACTAGGACAATGATTAGACATCGTTGATAAGACAAATACTTGACTCGGTTAAACAATTGTAAATTTTGGATTGAAATTAGGTCTGGCAAGTTTGAACTAAATTTGGAATTTCTTGTGATTCAGGGCATTAAGAAGTGATTAACAGGCAGTCTGTTTTATTAAAAATCACGCCCTTTTGTAGTAGAATAATTTTTTCTTAAATAATATTCAGTATAGCTCGGGAGCTAGTTAATGAATAATCAGAGATTCTAGACAAGGACCTATTGTATTTAATGTATAATGTTTAAGTTTACTATTATTGGAATGACTTAATCCTATCTTACTTCGATCGTACAAAAGTGACCAAGCCCGTCACATATTAAAATTTTGGGAATTAATGAATTAAACATGAAGATTGATTGATCACTGTTATCTACGCTTAACTGACATACCCAAGTCGTTAGGTTGAAAACATTCAGTTTGGGATGTGGCAATGTCATGGTAATAAGGAGGTGTAATTGCGAGACTTAATTATTACAAGATATCATGTGAATTAGATGACAGGTAGTAAGACCCAGGCTTATCTGTGCTCTCAATCTACATTCAACACAATTCTCCACCCTCATACGGATGGGAAGATGAAGCATACCACCCTAACACTTAAAGAACTTTTACACTTATGCAATCTCAACCACGGAGAGCCATTGGAGAGACTGTTGTCGCTGATCGAGCTCCCTTATAACAACAGTCACCAGTACAGCATAGACATGAACCTTATGAGGCATTATACAGACGGAGGTGCGGGACTCCACTATCTTGGATCTAGGATGAGGAACCAAAAACACTGGGCTTGAAATTTGTGGAGGACACATATACCCAGGTGTGACTGATTCGAGATACAATGTTGTAGGCACAGAGCAGACCGGCAAAGTATTACGACGTGCAACATTATCAAGTAGAGTTCTAGGTTGAAGATCAGTGGTTACTAAAGATACATCTGATGCATGGAGTCTCGTAGGTATGCGGGCAAAAGAAGCACAGTCTAAGGAATATGGGGCCCTACAAGATCCTGACCAAATCAGCCCAATGACATATAGACTAGAGCTACCGCAGGAGTTGGCGGGTTTGCATGGCGTCTCCCAATCTCCTCTCTTAGAAAGGATCTATTGCAGTCGGAGTAGAAGGTTCCTAGTATAGATGGCTCTGCAGCTTCTGTTTGATCGGTCCGCTAAGAGCCAGTCATGATAGACAATATGACAGTGCCAGTCTTGCAGTGCGAGAAGGTTTCGTTGGTCAAGATCATGTGCTCAAATCATGGATAGCAGGAGCATACCAGGGAGCCACTGGATCTGATGCAGCAGAAGTACATGGAGCTTTTTGTATCAGGCATAACTTCAATTCTTATGTGATGTTACATTCAATTACTCTCAGTAGAACCCCCGCAGGCTTAACCTGAATTTCGGGGACAAATTTACTATTTTTGTTTATTAAGATTTGTAACATCCCTCAAACAACTACACCCTAGGATGGTTTTGTCATGACTAGGTCATGACAAAACCCTAGGAAGCTCAAAGAAACCATGTGAACTTAGGCATGAAGGTGAAGATCACCATGGTCTACAAATAATACTATCCAATTACCTAACCTAGGGTTTTACTCTTTGACCCCACCATAACATCCCTAACCCATTAGGTTGTCCCTTGGAGCACCTAAAACCCATTGGGGACAACTAAAGTGGTCAAGTTGGCCAAAGTCAACTCTAACCCTAAAATGGTCAAAGTGGCCTATCTAGGGCCAATGGACATTCACCATGACTCCATGATCGCACCTAAACATTCCTAACACTTAGGGGAGTTCATTGGGCCACTAAGGACCCATTGGTGTCAACCCAAGTGGTAAAGTTGACCAAAGTCAACCTAAACCCTAAAATGGTCAAAGTACCCTAATTAGGGTCAAGTGACCACCAAGGTGTCAAACCAACCCTACCCAAGTCTCCTTATACCTTAGGGGAGTCCAATGGGTCACTAAGGACCCATTGGGGTCACTAAGCACCCATTGGGGTGAAATCAAAAGTTCAAATTGACCAAAGTCTACTCAACCCTAAATTGGGTCAAATTAACTCAAGTTAACCCAACCAAGCCCAACCCACTTGGGCTAGGCCCATTTGTTGTGACCCATTAGCCCATGAGGTTGGAAATTATTTGATTTGTCATTCATTTTCTGTAAATTATTACTAGGAGAGTGAAAAGGTGAGTTTTTCCCCTTAATGGAGAGAAAGAAAGCAGAAAGAGATAGAAGAGTTGTGTAGGAGGCCATGGGTCACTCCTTCTACCTCCCCTAAGCAGCCTTTGGGATTCCCTTATGCTTAAGATTCATTTCCCCCATCAAATCCAGCCCATAGATGATAATACATTTTGTAGCCTAAACTATTATCGTATTTTTCTAGTTTATAATGTACAAATCATGTCTTTTTAGTTTATCTTTTATCCATTTTATGTAAATATTATTGCCACTAACATTTTCTTATCTTTTTGTAGGTTTCCAGTTTTTTGGTAAAAAATGGCCTATCACTCCCCCCTGTCACGCCCTCCCTGGGCATAACCTAGGGTGTGTCGCCTGATCTTGAGGACTCCTGATGACAGAGACAGAAAACCCAGAAAAATGGTTGTCATGCCCCCTGACACGCCCTCCCAGGGCGTGTCCAAGGGCGTGACACGTGGCGTGTCGACCTCTGCCCGAAGTCTGCCACCGTATTGAATGCCTGCTCTAGCTAAGCATGCCAACAGTAATGTCACACCCCCCGTCACGGACGTGACCTGGGGCGTGACATCGCCTTTTCCGATGACTGACGGATTTCCGACAAATGATTTCGACACGACGTTCGTGTCACGCCCACCCTACACGGGCGTTACTAAGGGCGTGTCGACCAACGTACAGAAGCAATCATCCCTCCTGCAAGATTCCACAACCCGAGGTCAACCCCGTACATGTCACGCCCCCTAACACGCCCCCTAGGGCGTATCGGAGGGCGTGACCAACCCGTGAAAAATTTCTATAAATTCAGACCCCCTTCCATTTCAGCAAGTTTGGGTTGAGAGGGGGCGGTGTTGCCCCTTTGTTTCTTGATCCTTTTTATGCTTTTCTCTCTCTCTCTCTCTCTCTTTTTGTAATTTACTCTTAACCCTAGTTTAGTATTTAGTTGTTTTAGCTTTTTTTGTAATCTTTCTCTTGCTTAGTGCTAATTGTAGGGGTAGAATAGGATTTTATTTGTATGCACTGGTAATTTCATTTTCCTAAGTGTAGCTCTCCTTTTTATTAATAAAAGTGCCCTTTTCTACTTGTGTTCTTTTTATGCTCTACTACTCATTCCCCCTCCTCCATTCCATTATGATTAACTAATGCTCCTTGTACTCGATCTTGATGATCCGAGGTTCGAACGATTAAGTTATGATGTTTTAATTAACCTTTTCTTTTTAGGTTTAGGCCTTGAATTACTCTTGATTTTTCATGGGTTGGAGGTATATTATCGATATATACTCTCAACCTTTGCTTTCATTCTGGGCTAGCCGAGAGGCCGATAGAATGAAGTGAGCATTCCAGAGTAAAGTGAGTTGTACGCACCCCTCGAGAGAGGCAGACGTCCAAATCTCCCGGATTAGGGTAAAATCCAATAGTGGGGTTCACCGCGTAAAGCAATTTTTAGGCCTCCAATTTAGACGAGAGTCGGTCGGACCTTCCTAAACTCAGTTGGGCACGACTTCGAGAGAAGCGTGTTCAAGGTTTAGGAACCTCCAAGGTTAAGGACCTTAATCCTATTAAGTTTAGGTTTTTATCGTATTTTCTTGGTCGTCTTTAGCCGAGGTGAATCTTGATCGAGTGCATTTCCATTTCATAGTGTCAGCCTTTCGTTATAATCGCTTCTAATAGCTCTTTAATTAAATGCAGTAGTTCTCTTTCTAGCATTAGCTCTACTTCCTTAATTGCAATTAGTTTCTCTAAACCCCTAGTTTTTCCGTCGATAAAATAATAGTCATCGTGTGTGTAAGTTTATTCGACAATTCCCGGATTTCAATACGACACTTGTATCCCATAGCAACAATTCAATAGGCATACTTGCCTCATTGGATTGCTAGTTCGGTTGCTTTTATTTTCTTCGAAGCTTAGCGATCACCAAGTTTTTGACGTCCAAATCTCCCAGATTGGGGTAAAATCCAATAGTGGGGTTCACCGCGTAAAGCGAGTTTTAGGCCTCCGATTTAGACGAGAGTCAGTCAGACCTTCCTAAACTCAGTTGGGCACGACTTCGAGAGAAGTGTGTTCAAGCTTTAGGAACCTCCACGGTCAAGGACCTTTATCCTATTAAGTTTAGGTTTTTATCCAATTTTCTTAGTCGTCTTTAGCCGAGGTGAATCTTGATCGAGTGCATTTCCATTTCATAGTCACAGCCTTTCGTTATAATCGCTTCTAATAGCTCTTTAATTAATTGCAGTAGTTCTCTTTCTAGCATTAGCTTTACTTCCTTAATTGCAATTAGTTTCTCTAAACCCCTCGTTTTTTCGTCGATAAAATAATAGTCTTCGTGTGAGTAAGTTTATTCTACAGTTCCCGGATTTCAATACGACACTTGTGTCCCATAGCTACAATTTGATAGTTATACTTGCCTCATTGGATTGCTAGTTCAGTTGCTTTTATTTTCTTCGAAGCTTAGCGACCACCATGTTTTTGGCGCCGTTGCCGGGGAATCAACTTCCGTTAATATATTGAAAACACGAACCTATTAATTTTATCATTTCACTTTCTTACCCTCCATCTTAAAAAAAAAAAATTTTAAAAATCAAAATTTTTTTTATTACCGCTCTTATTAGTAACCAACTTCACAATTTTTCTACTCCACCTAATTCTCTCGAAAAGGTCAAAGCGGCTTTAAGTGCCGTTATCTTGTCTAGTACCTTGCGAACCCTTCACCGGGTAGCCCTTGGGAAGTTTGGGAGTTAAATTATAAATAATCTATTTCAAAAAAAATATTCTAGCTTTTCTTTCTAGTTTATTTTATTTCTCATTCTTCTTTTCTCTTCTTAGTGCATGACTTGTGGGAGACTGTCGGTAATTTTGGACTTGGACCACGAAATTGAGCGTACTCTTTGGAGAAGATGATGATTTCAAGGCCCTACTTCCCAAATACCGGTTGAGGACTCCGAGTCATTCTCTACTCTAAGAATGGAAGAACCCAACGTGGAGGAAGCCGTGCAAAGGACTATGTCCTATTATGCACGACCGAATCTCGAGGGAACAGAATCTAGCATAGTCCGCCCTGCTATAGCAAATAATAACTTCGAATTAAAGCCTAGCATAATTAAAATTGTGCAGCAATATGTGCAATTTGACGGACTTACAGATGAAGATCCGAACGCACATATAACAATCTTTCTTGAAATTTGTGACACCTTCAAGATAAATGGTGTCACAAATGATGCAATCAGGCTAAGACTTTTCCCCTTCTCTTTGAGAACTAAAGCTAAGCAGTGGATGAACACTATACCTAAGAATAACTTAACCACCTGAAATGAATTAACCGAAAAATTTTTGGCGAAGTATTTTCCGCCAGCTAAAACTGCTAATTTATGAAAGACATTTCTGCTTACGGACAAATTGACTCTGAAACCTTATATGAAACTTGGGAGAGATTTAAAGAATTATTAAGACAATGCCCACATCATGTGCTGCATGTATGGTTACAAGTGCAGACATTTTATAACGGGCTAAATCAAAGCACAAAGCAAATGATAGACGCAGCTTCTGGCGGTACTTTAAATCATAAGACACCGGAAGCAGCTCTTGAGCTTTTTGAGGACATGGCCATGAACACTTATCAGTGGAATGTTCCTAGGTCCCGCCCGAACAAGCCTACAGGTATCTATGAAGTGGACAACGTCTCCTAGCTCGCTCTACAAGTAGAAATCCTAAGCAAAAAAATCATGGAGATGACTGCTGCCCCCGCCCCTCAGGTATTGGAATCTGCAACCCTGCCCTAGAACAAATAGATTTTTTTAACAATATGCCTAGAAATGCTTTTAATAATTTTTCTGCTATGAATTTTCATCCTCCTGGTTTTAATTTTCCGAATAGCTATAATCCTGCCTTAAGAAATCATCCGAATTTTTCATGTAGTAATCCATCGAATGCTATGCGCCAACCACGACAAAATGATTTTTCTGCACCACCACCACCACCTCTTCAAAATTATCCAAAACTTGCAAGCTTGGAGGAGTTACTTTCTAAATATATCACCACAAATGACGCTACTATAAGGACCCTAACCGAAAGCGTTAAAAGTCTAGAAAATTATGTAGGATAGCTCGCGAAAATAATTTCTGAGTGACCCGCAGGGTCTCTTCCTTTCAATACCGAACCCAACCCGAGAGAGCAAGCGAAAGCTATAACTCTTCGGAGTGGGAAGCAAGTCTCCGGTATGGTTTGCGAAGAGCCCGAGGCAAGCTCTGCCCCTATTTTGAAAAATCAAAGCTCCGCTCCCGTTTTTAAAATTCAACCCTCTGCTGAAGAACTTATCACCCCCGTTTTAGAACAAAATCTCACTCCACCACCCATTTTCAAAAATAATCCAACTCCTCCATACCCCTCCAAACTTAATAAACAACGTCAAGATGATCAGTACTCTCGCTTCTTAGAAATCTTCAAGCAAATCCACATAAATATGCCCTTCCACGAAGCTATTTCACAGATGCCGAAATATGCCAAGTATCTTAAGGAACTCTTGACCAACAAGAAAAAGTTAGAGAACCTCTCGCATGTCACGTTAAACGCTGAGTGATCTGTTGTTTTAACAAATGGTTTACCGAAGAAGTTCAGTTATCCGGGTAGTTTCTTTATCCCGTGTGTCTTCGGTGATCTTTTTGTCAAGCACGCATTAGCCGACTTAGGCGCGAGTATAAACCTGATGCCCCTCTCCTTGTTTAAGAAGCTAGGAATTGGTATCCTTAACCCCACGCGTATGAGTATCCAGCTAGTCGATAGATCTGTCAAGTACTCGTTAGGAATAGTGGAGGGCATTCTAGTAAAAGTCGACAAGTTCATCTTCCCGGTGGACTTTATCATTTTGGGCATCGAAGAAGACGTCGAGGTTCCCCTGATCCTTGGCCGACCCTTCCTTGCCAACTCCCGAGCCATCATTGATGTAAGCAATGGTAAGCTCTTTCTTTGAGTAGGCGACGATGAAGTCACTTTTTCTATCACCCCTTCGATGAAGAACACCTTAGCAAATGATGACTCCTGCTTTTTCGTAGATGCTGTAAGTGACAAAACCTCCTATTGCCCCTCCAAATTTGAAAAGGAATTTTCTAATTTTTGTTTCTCCTCTTCTCTTCCAACTGAATCGGTACAAGAAAGTGATGAATCTTCTAATTGCCTTTCTGAATTTGAGAAAGAATTTTCTGTTTTTTTTTCTTCCTCTACTCTTCCAACTGAATTGCTACAAGAAGCCTCCTTGGCCGCTACCCCACCCCTTTTAATTTTCCTTATAAAAAAGTTTACGAAGATATCGTTTTTGAAAAAGAAAGAATTTCCAAATCCTCTTATGAAGAACCCCCTACCCTAGAACTTAAAGAACTTCCTCAACATCATAAGTACGCCTTTTTAGAAAAAGACTCTAAGCTGTCTGTTATAGTTTCGGCCAGCCTCACGGATGTCCAACATTAAAAACTTCTTCTAGTTCTACGTAAGCATGGCCGAACTATTGCCTAGCAAATTTCTGATATCAGGGGCATAAGCCCATCTTTCTGTACTCATAAAATTTTAATGGAAGATAATTCGCGTAACTCCATTCAACCTCAGTGCCGTATAAACCCGAACATGAAAGAAGTAGTTAAGGACGAAGTTATGAAATTATTAGACGCAGGAATTATCTATCCGATAGTAAGTGGGTTAGCCCTATTCAGGTAGTGCTGAAGAAGGGAGGGATAATAGTAGTTAGTAATGAGAATAATGAATTAATCCTGACACGGACGGTGACGGGTCGGCGTATGTGTATAGATTATCGTAAGTTGAATGGCGCCACCCGCAAGGACCACTTTCCTTTGCCATTTATCGACCAGATTTTAGAACGTCTATCCGACCATAGCTTTTATTGTTTTCTCGATGGCCTCTCGGGGTATTTTCAAATCCCCATCTCTCTCGAGGACATAGAGAAAACTACGTTTACTTGTCCCTTCGGCACCTTCGCCTACCGAAGAATGCCATTTAGATTGTGCAATGCGCCAGCTACATTCCAGTGAAGTATGCTCGCTATATTTGACAAGTACGTAGAAAGCATTATGGAGGTATTTATGGACGATTTCTCCGTATTCGGCGATTCCTTTGATAGATGTTTAGAAAACCTCGAAGAAGTCTTAGAACGATGCGAAGAAACTAACCTTGCCCTAAATTGGGAAAAATGCCATTTTATGGTGAGGGAAGGGTTAGTTTTGGGTCATAAAAGTTTTGCTAAAGGTATTGAGGTAGACGTTGCCAACATATAAGTTATTGAGAAGTTACCGCCGCCTACAAACATAAAAGCAATAAGAAGTTTCCTAGGCCACGCTGGCTTTTACCGTTGTTTTATAAAGGACTTCTCCAAGATCACCAAGCCCCTCACCCATCTCTTAGAAAAAGACGCTCCATTCATTTTTGATGACTCTTGTCTTTCTTCCTTCGAATCAATTAAAGAAAAGTTTATTAATGCACCTATTATGATAGCTCCAGTATGGGACTTTCCTTTCGAGATTATGTGCGATGCGAGTAGTTTCGCGGTGGGAGCCATATTAGGTGAACTTATATCTAAAAACTTCAACCCCATCTATTACGCTAGTAAAACGCTCACATTTGCACAGGAAAATTACACCACGACCGAGAAGGAGCTCTTAGCTGTTGTATTCGCTTTTGATAAATTTCATCCTTATATTACACTTTCGAAAATTATTGTTTTTACGGACCACTCGGCGCTCAAATATCTTCTTGCCAAAACGGATGCCAAGCCACACTTGATTCGCTGGGTCTTACTCCTCCAGGAGTTTTACTTAGAGATTCGTGATAAGCGAGGAGCCGAGAACTTCGCCGCCGACCATCTCTCAAGATTAGACAATCCCTTTATAGAAAAATTAAATGAAAATTTTTTTAATGATTATTTTCCTTATGAGAAGCTGCTTTAAATTAGCACATCTACTTCTCCTTAGTTCGTGCACATCGCCAACTATTTAGTTGCCCGGGTGCTCCCAAAAGAGTTCTCCTCGCAACAAAAGAAGAAATTCTTTTCTTAGCTGAAGAACTACTTTTGGGAAGACCCGCATCTTTTCAGAATCTGTACGGATTAAGTGATAAGGAGATGTGTTTCTTATAAAGAAGGAATTGATATTTTAAAACATTTACATGAAGGTCCGACAGATGGGCACTATCAAGCTGCTCGCACCGCTCATAAGGTGCTTTGCGCGGGTTTATACTTGGCTGGCCTGTTTAAAGATGCGCAAGCCTTTGTGAGTAGGTGTGATAGTTGCCAACGGTCGGGCAATATTTCAAATAAAAATGAAATGCCGCAAAATTATTTCCTTGAGTACGAGATTTTCGACCTCTGCGGAATCGATTTTGTTGGTCCCCTTCCTTCTAGCTTCAGAAATAAGTATATTTTAGTTGTCGTTGATTATGTATCATGATGGGGAGAGGCCCAAGCTCTTCCTATGAATGACTCCTGAGTTGTAGGCACGTTTTTGAAAAAAATTATTTTATAGATTCGGTACGCCGCGCGCCATCGTTAGCGACATGGGTTCCCATTTCTGTAACGCACAATTTTCAAAAATCCTAACCAAATATGGCGTTACACATAAGCTTTCAACTGCCTACCACCCCCAAACTAACGGATAGGTCGAAGTAGTGAATAGAGAAATAAAAAGAATATTAGAAAAGACTGTTTCAACTTCTAGGAAAGACTGATCAACAAAATTAGACGATGCTTTATGCGCCTACCGGACAGCATACAAAACCCCCCTCGGATGTACGTCGTATCGGCTCGTCTATGGAAAATCGTGCCATCTATCTGTAGAATTAGAACACCGCGCTTTTTGGGCATTAAGATTTTTAAACTTCGATCCCCACTCCGTCAGTTACCTTAGAAAATTTCAACTTAATGAACTCGACGAGTGGCGCTCTTACGCTTACGAAAATAATAAACTTTATAAAGAGCGGACGAAGCGTTTACACAATAAACACTTAAGGCCTCCGAAAACCTTTAAGCCGGGCGACCAGGTTCTTCTTTATAATTCTCGATTACGTTTATTTCCTGGGAAATTAAAATCTCGTTGGTCTGACACCATTTCAGTTTTAGAAGTTTTTCCATATGGAACTCTAAATTTCCAAAACAATAATAAGGGTAATTTCAAGGTAAATGGTCAGCATCTTAAACTATATTTCTCTGGTGATGATGATGTCAGTCCAAACAGTATTAAGTATCTTGCTGCACGAACTCTAAATTTCGAACATTTATTTTTTTTATTAAAAACAATTTTATTTTTGGATAACTTTAATTTTTGACAATATTGTTTTTGTGTCGTCGAGCTTAATGACGCTTTAAACAAAGGGCGCTCTTGGGAGGCAACCCAAGTTATCTTTTTTCTGTTTTCTTTATTTTACAATTTTTGCCCAGGACGGCTCCGACAAGCTGAAGCTTCTGCGATCGCCTGCTCCAACGTTGCTGAATCCATCACGAAGTCCAAAGAATACATTCAGGGGAGCGGCATCACTCAGTTTTTATAGCGAAATAAATCCGGGGAAGTACCTGTTTTTCAATTATGTCTTTCAATTCTGTACTTACTTTTCTCTTCTTCTCTAATCCCCTTCTTTAGCCATTGAGGACAATGTCTATTTTAAGCTTGGGGGAGGACTTCCTCCTTCATTTTTGCTTAGTGTAAATATCTTTTCTTTTCTTTTTGTATATATCTTAAATATTTCAAAAATCAATAAAAAAAATGAATATCTTTAAATTCCAAAAAAAAAAAAGAAAATATATATAAAAAAAAGAATATTTTACAAATTAAAAAAAAAATATTTATGCTTTTTGTTTTTGCCTTAATAAGTTTATACATTTTGGTATTTCAATAGTACCCCTAGTTTTTGTTTTTGTTTTACTCAAAATTTTCTATAAACAACGTAGTTAATTATAATATTTCTAATCGGCCCTTTTAATTATGTTTCACAAGTAAAATGTTGGTCATGCTGTGTTTCTAATTCACGGTAGCATGTTAAGGTGAAATATTTTTCTAAAACTCGCATTTCTATTATGGTTTTTCGTTTATTTCCTTTACTTTCCAAAAAATTCATCATCCGCTATTTTCCTTTTCATTTTTGGATAATTTTTGTAAGGTCAACCTTTGAATAACGTAGTAGATGTGAACGATCCAAGTAACCTATTTTTCCTATTTTAAGGTAATTTCATCAATCTTCTTTTATTATCTAGGACTCGCTTTTTAAAAATTTTTAAACCATTGTTTTTAATAAATTTAAAAGCGTGAATATGATTTAGGTCATTTTTGTTTTCATTTGAGTTTTCCTGCCAACCTAAAAACATTTACTACTAGTTAGCCGCTTTTGAGCCTTTTTTCCGATTTAATCTGATAGCTCCTCTTTTCATTTCATTTTCACCAAAGCCAAAATTTCCAACCTATCGAATCACACTAGCCTTTTTGAGTTTCATAAAATATTTTCGTGATTTTGATAGGTTTTTTTGTTATTTTATTGGAAGAAAAGTTTTGGAAAAAAGTATGCTCAAAAGAAATGTTTGTTTTTATTTGGCCAATTCAAAATGAAAATAAAAAAATATATATATATTTATGGCCTTTGTTTTGAAAAAAGAAAAAAATGGAGAAAAGAAGAAAAAGAAAGAAAAAATATATATATATTATGTTAAATGAAATTTTTTGAAACTCTTTGTTTTGTTTTAGTGTGATTTTAAGCCTTCATGTTTATCTTTGAATTCAACTCCTAATCATATTCCTAAACCAAACATTTCTGTCCTATTTAAGTCCTTTTGATTCACGTATTTTGAATTTTATTTAATAACTAAGAAAAGAAGAAAAGTAAATCAGTTCTAGTTTTTGATTTAAACTTAGATTTTTGTTATTAAATTGATATAATTATAATACGTTTCTTGGATCTAGTAATAACTCAATGCGTTTTTTTCATTTTCGTTGCTTTGCTTAAATCTATTTTTAGAATTTCGTTAAAATTTTTGATGATTTATTTTTATTGAGTAAAGTTTATAAAGGTTTTACCATACCTAAATAATTGTTTTAGATTTAAGTTTCACCTTTTCCCTACTTAGAATTTCGCATAGTACTTGTGTGGGCATAATTAGAACTTTTTGATTAGTCTTTTTTATAAATATCCAGTTTTTATATTTTTGCTTGGGGACAACCAAAGTTTAAGCTTGGGAGAATTTGATAATACGTTTTATAGCCTAAACTATTATCGTATTATTGTAGTTTATAATGTACAAATCATGTCTTTTTAGTTTATCTTTTATCCTTTTATGTAAATATTATTGCCACTAACATTTTCTTATCTTTTTGCAGGTTTCAAGTTTTTTGGTCAAAAATGACCTGTCACGCCCACCTATCACGCCCTCCCTGGGCGTGACCTAGGGCTTGTCGCCTGATCCCGAGGACTCCTAATGATAGAGACAGAAAACCAAGAAAAATAGCTGTCACGCCCTGTGACACGCCCTCCCAGGGCGTGTCCCAGGGCGTGACACAGGGCGTGTCGCCCTCTGCCCGAAGTCTATCGCCGCATTAAATGCCTGCTCCAGCTCAGCACACCAACAGTACTATCACGCCCCCCGTCATGGGCATGACCTGGGGCATGACATCGCCTTTTCCGATGACTGACGGATTTTCGACCAATGATTTCGACACGACGTGCGTGTCACGCCCACCCTACACGGGCGTGACTCAGGGTGTGTCGACCAACGTACAGAAGCAATCATCCCTCCTGCTAGATTCCACAACCCGAGGTCACCCCCGTACATGTCACGCCACCTGACACGCCCCCCTAGGGCGTGTCGGAGGGCGTGACCAACCCGTGAAAAATTTCAATAAATTTAGACCCCCCCTTCCATTTCAGCAAGTTTGGGTTGAGAGGGGGAGATGCTTCCCCTTTGTTTCTTGATCTTTTTTATGCTTTTTTCTCTCTCTCTCTCTATCTCCTTTTATAATTTACTCTAAACCCTAGTTTATTATTTAGTTGTTTTAGCTTTTATTGTAATCTTGCTCTTGCTTAGTGCTAATTGTAGGGCTAGAATAGGATTTTATTTTCATGCACTTGTAATTTCATTTTCCTAAGTGTAGCTCTCCTTTTTATTAGTAAAAGTGCCCTTTTCTACTTGTGTTCTTTTTATGCTCTACTACTCATTCCCCCTCCTCCATTCCATTATGATTAACTAATCCTACTTGTACTCGATCTTGATGATCCGAGGTTCGAGCGATTAAGTTATGATGTTTTAATTAACCTTTTCTTTTTTAGGTTTAGGCCTTGAATTACTCTTGATTTTTCATGAGTTGGAGGTATATTATCGATATATTCTCTCCACCTTCGCTTTCATTCTAGGCTAGCCAAGAGGCCGATAGAATGAAGTGAGCATTCAAGAGTAAAGGGAGTTGTACGCACCCCTCGAGAGAGGCAGACGTCCAAATCTCCCGGATTGGGGTAAAATCCAATAGTGGGGTTCACCGCGTAAAGCGAGTTTTAGGCCTCCGATTTAGACGAGAGTCGGTCGGACCTTCCTAAACTCAGTTGGGCATGACTTCGAGAGAAGCGTGTTCAAGCTTTAGGAACCTCCACGGTCAAGGACCTTTATCCTATTAAGTTTAGGTTTTTATCGCATTTTCTTAGTCGTCTTTAGCCGAGGTAAATCATGATCGAGTGCATTTCCATTTCATAGTCTCAGCCTTTCGTTATTATCGCTTCTAATAGCTCTTTAATTAATTGTAGCAGTTCTCTTTCTAGCAATAGCTTTACTTCCTTAATTGCAATTAGTTTCTCTAAACCCCTAGTTTTTCCGTCGATAAAATAATAGTCTTCGTGTGAGTAAGTTTATTCGACAGTTCCCGGATTTCAATATGACACTTGTGTCCCCTAGCTACAATTCGATAGGTATACTTGCCTCATTGGATTGCTAGTTCAGTTGCTTTTATTTTCTTCGAAGCTTAGCGACCACCAATAGACATCATGATGGGAGCCCAACAACCATGGCCGACCACCCCTTCACCTTAACTCCATAGAAAAATATAAATTCCCCCTATACAGCCCCCATTCCCACTATTGGCTAACCCATCACCTTCAAAAAATCCTTTGCAGTCAAATTGTTATATTGGATCAAAGGTTTTGGTGGAGGATCGAGAAATTGGGCAAGCACGCCGGAGCGGGGAAAAGCCACGGCCAACCACCGCCACTGCCGTCATCGAACCCCAAACAAGGTCCACTTCTCCTCCTCTCCCCATGTGTTTGCATCCTAGATTAATAGGATTTGAAATATAGCCCAATTAGGCTGATTTCCTTTTTTGAATTCCATGAAAAATCATGGTTTTTGCATTCTCGGGTTTTCCAAAAACTGCACCTCCTGGGACCGTGCCGCCTTTCGGCGATAGCGACCACCTCAACGAAGGAGGTGGTGGTGATGGTGTACATACGGGGAGGGGGTTGGATTGCTAGCAATAAGAATTGTAAAAGCTACAGGTTCAGGTAATCATTGCAATTGACTCATCGGGGAAGATGAGTAGATGCAGTTCAAATATTTATAATATAATAATTATTGTATGTAATATGTTATATCATTCCTTAATGTGCACCTTCTTAAATCAGAAACATGAGGCCCTTAGTGGATGAACCACAAAAAGTGGCCAACATAAAAATTGTAGCCCTTGAGGTCTAATATATTTCAAAATTTGTTTCAACCCATTTGGGTTAGTGGTCTGACCATAACACTCAAAATGGTGTAGTTTATACATAGGGTTTACTAGAGACTAAATTGAGTTCCCCCATGAATCCTGCCATCCAAATGACTAGAGATTTGGACAGTGGGACACTCTTACCTATACCTTTGACATATCAAAAAATAGGAATTTTTTGAAAATATTTTTTATAGTTTTTGTAAACATTTAATACTTCATGTATGATATAATTAAGGGGTCTAATGACCTCAAAACCATCAAATTTTTGGTGGATGACCCTTCGGGTAATAATAGGTCAATTGTAAAAATCTCAGACCATTTGGGATTGTTTTGATTGGGTAATGGTGTGAACAAAGTTTTGTCCTATTAAGGGAAATTCGGGCAAGGGGGAAATTGGTGGGATGAGTGGCCAATCCTCATCCAAATGGGATGTAATAATATCAACTGCCTCAAAGTCACCTAAAAACACCTCACAAGAGATTTAAGGTTGTTTGGGGTGCAGATACCCTAAGACCCTAGTGTAGGCCCTAGAGTTGAGGTTTGGGGCCTAGTGAAGGGCATGGGACTGTATGTCCTTGGATGGTTTTGGAACTTGGTTGGTGAGCTTCTAGAGTAAAAGTAGGCTTTGAAAAATGGTTTTAGAATTTTTAGGAACTTACACACTCCTTAAAGTAATTATGAATTGTTTAGGGCACTTTGGTCCAATATTTAACATGTCAAATGAATTTGGATACTCATTAGACTTAGGAAGTGATCTTGATTAAATGATATTGTTCCCTCGAAATTTTATTGTGAATTTTAGATTGGTAATCATAGTACTTTTTTAATAAATCCTAATTTTGATTTATTCACAAGATAATTATTTTAAGGTTATTTGCTTCATGTAAAATGATGAAATTTGGTTAGGGAACATTTTAGGACATAGTTATGCTCGATGAATTTTTATAAAATTACTGTAAGACTTTCAATAGGATGCTTCACAAGGTGCGTAGTGTTGAATCTTTTTAAATAATTTATTTATGTGACTAAAATTGTTTTGAAAATTATTATTTTTGGTCAGTAGACTTTTCTGGTAACTTTTAACATCTGGTAATTTTCCAATAATTTTTGAATGATTAATTCTAATATTTCCTACTTTACCTAATGCTTGTGGTTAATTAATCAATAATTTTTTTGGAAGTCAAACAATTTAGGTAAAATTGAGAATTTCAGTATTTACTATTATTTTAATGATATACACTTGCCATAAATTTTTGGAGGCCATATCTTGTCAGAAAATTACACTTGGTGTTCAAAATCCTAGGTGGCCTGATATTGCAGAAAATATAGTAAATGCAAAATAAATTAGGAAAAATATTATCTTCTGGATTTAATCTTAAAATATCATGATTGACCCCCAGTAATAATCTTAGGTCGTTTGGATGATTATTTGGAAGGTCACCATTTTTGCACATCAAATAGTCCATTAGGTCTACACACAGCTAAACCGTAGAGTTAAGCAGATATGTGAACCTGAGTATGGGGTAGTTGGTGTACCTGGTCTGGTTTAGAATGAATAAGGTCACCAATAGAAGGCAGGTTGTGAGAGACTGGTTGACTAGGGGCAAGGTTGTGCTCGGGATCGACGGTGGATCGTGTTTCCCTAGAGAAAGAGGTTAAATACACTTAGGGATAGTTCAAGTGTAATGCTAAGAGAGTTTAGGAAATAGGTAGATACCAACAATAGTAAGTACCTTATGAAAGGGAGATTTGGGTTTGAGCCTATTGAAGTTCCTAGTGCCCTCAAGAGCCATTTACAGGGAATGCCCTGGGTAGTCCAAGATTAACCTTAAACCATACGACTAAAATGATTTAAGAGCAACTATTAATTCTAACTACTTCACTTTCACTCACCCGTGGTAACGGGAGGCTACTTTTGTTTATACTCACGACCGATGGGCACGGTGGTGATAGGTACAGAGTGGTTAGTCCAGGGAGCCAGTTGCTTGGAAGGTAGTTGTAACGGATAGGTTAGTCCAGGAAGCCGGTGGCTCGGGAATTCATGGTTGCATGTGCATAAAGGTGGTGGGTCTTCGGTATTAGACAGTCGTTCAAACTAATATTGATACATTGACTCGGAAGGTGTGGTTCTCACTTAACAATGGAAAAGATTTGTGGATTTGCCAGCATTAGTATGCGGTGACTCTAGTGTGCCCTTCAGAGGCATACGTAAGGGCTAGGCCCAGTCGTATAGACACCCGCCTAGGAGTGGGGTGTCCTAACCCACTGTCTCCATTGGCCACTACGGAGGCTCCTGGGAGTGAAACGAGCTTCCAAAATCAGGGAAATAAAGGTATGTGTGCATATTGTTGGATGTGTGTGTTGCACTTGTATGAACATATCATTAAACAAGCAAAACAAAGCATATCATGTCATCAATGAATTTCAACCCCTACCCCTATCGTAAAAATTAGTATGAGACTTTATATGATAGGCCTTGCAAAACGACCCCTTTATATATAAGTTTGTATAGGCATTCTTATAAATTAAGGTTATTTTTAATATAGCTTGTTCACTTTACTATTCTTACTACTCTGTACTTTACTTTGTTTAAATTAATGCTCCGTTACTATAGTTCTTTTGTACATACTCCTGCTAGGGTAGTTATCACCTGCTTATTCAACTATGATTTGTTGTCTTCCGCTTTATGCCTCCCTGTATGGTGCCTAGGAGTCAAGAGGGTGAGGCAAGGATGATAGTGTCCTAGTCTGTTGAATATCGATCAGTGGAACACATCATTTTAGGGGACCGAGCAGTAGGAGAACCAGCACTGGCAGGACATGATGAGCATTTGCCGCGCACTACCTCTAATACACGTCGATAAGTCGAGGATGGATTTCAGTTTACTTTCGCTTATATATTGGGAGTTTTGAGAGAGAGATCATTTGTATTAAACATGTACCAGGATTAAGCCCATTTTTCTAATATCTTTAATACTTGTACTTATTGTGGACTATTGCTCTTATATATATATTGATAGTGAGCTATAATCTGTGGACTTTTATTACTTCTCTTTTGTTGATACATTGTGATGTGATTGTTTTAGCCGACAGGATCGGCGTTGTCCGGTGGCATCTGACTTGGTAGTTGGAGTCACCGTAAGGCGGCGGTTCTAGGCATAAGACCCTGTTGCGAATAAAAAAAGGGGCCTTACATATATCATGCATGTTCACACTAAAAAACTATCTATATCAATGCTTCGAGAGTCGCTAGGGGCAGGTTATAACAACTAAGAAAGGATTTCCTTCCTCCCGACTCGAGCAATGCACTCTAGAAATTGACTACGTTCTCACTAAAAGTGTCTAGTAGTCAACTAAATGATCTAGAGGTGTGTGAATAGGTTAGTTATGCGTCTTTTTGCAGAATAAAAAATTTATACAAACAAGCACACTGAAACACAGAGAATTTATTGTGGTTCCCCAATTTTGGTACGTCCACTGTCCTGCCTCGCCTATCTACCACAAAGTTCTAGATTCAGATACTTCACCTTTATCTCAGTTTGAAAACAATCAAAAAACTCAGAGAATCAATTCCTACAAACTCGAAGACAACACTCCAACCACTCAAAAACATCCTCTCCAACAAACTCAATCCTATAAACAAGGATCTACAACTTGGAGGAAAAATCTCCTACAATAGTAAAAAAATATTAATACAAACAAATCTTCTTTAGATCTAAAAACATCAGTCTTCCGTTCCTCTAAAAAGTTGAACTTGGAAGCCTTTAGGAAATAGAGAACTTGAAGCTTTGGAGTCTTGATCTGAACACTAAGAATTAACTAAATATAAAAAGAATGTATAATTTCAGAGATCAAAGATCTACTCGACTCTCTTGAAGAAGAACGAATCATGAACAATCATTGTCGTCGGCCGAGAGACAGTCGTGAAAAATATACGCGTAGCTGAAAGGAGCTTTTTGAAATTTTTTGAATTGGAATTTGCACGATTAGGGTTGAAAGAAAATCAACCTAGGTATTTATAGGAACTCCTCTTCTCTAACGGCTAGAAATTCCTTCCATACTGAGAAATCTGCGGTTTATTGTACATGGCGGTCGGGACGAATCGAGACGTAATTTTTAAAACAGAAAATAAAATACCCTAAGTCTTATTCATCAAGTATCGTCAAGTATATACGGGTATACACGTCGAACTGCTTCGAATCTCGATTAAAAGGACTTGAATGATTCAAGAAAACTCTAACTGAGAGCTCAGCACAATCCTAAAGAGACTTGGAGAATTCGACGAATATTGACTTGTATACCCGATGAATTCGATGAGTATCGAAAGATACTTTCAACAAATCCAATGAGTAGGCAAAGATATATACGATGAATTTTACTTGGCTGATTCTCAAGGATGTAGAGGAAAATTCGTAGAGTTAATCATACGAAATCGACGAGTATCAGTAGGTATATACGGCGAATTCGACAAGTAATCACAGATAACCTCGACGAATTCTACAAGTCTACTCTATGATACTCGACGAATTTTCCTTAGAGAAAATTTTGTCTTCCTGAATACAACAACACATCCTCCCTTGAATCTTCTAATGCAGTTGAAATAGAAGTACCCTCAAATAGTTAGATTACACGTGGGTCACCACATTGGCCTACACAATGATGGATTACATTATATAGTCATGTGTTTCATGGCCCATTATAGCTTGACATTGGGTTGTGCTTGGCAATAACATCCTACAGGAAATAACTAAAAACACGCAATCAAATACAATCTCCCCATATTTGAAAAAGTCAGAACCTTTCAAACTAAGGTGAATTGTATATAAGATAATAAGACAAGGAAAGAGAATAAAAATTTAAAAGTAAGTACAAACTTAGTCAAAACATTAAAATATATATATGTTCAATCGGGGCTAACAATGTTCACAAATGTTAAGAAAAATAAGAGCTTTAAACCTATTTTCCCTAGCTCTTCTGGTACTACCTATCAAAATAAGCCTTTGGTGGTAGAGGAGGGGCATCTAGATAATCCCTTCAGAATTTTTTGAAGTGAATTCTTCTCTTGGAATTGGCCACTTCATGGTTATGCCATTCCTCCCTGCTATAGTGAGCCGTCCGGCTTTGATTTCCTAGGTCAACTAAAGTAAAGGTGTCCAAGATGATGCTTTTTGAAATAGGACTCCATGCTTCACAAAGTTCTCTGTTAGGATCAGTTCTGACAGCAGAGGGGCCTTCCCCATGCCATCTTCTCTTATAAGCTGCTTGAGGAACATCTTCAACCATTTGACTCTCTGCTTCATCAGTAATAGTAGCACCTTTCCTAGACAGATAGAAAACTTGAGAATCTGTCAAGTATTGTGTGTAGTCCGGAGCAGGATGAACATAGTCATGCACAAAAGTAGGTATCACTATTTCTAGTATCCTTGCATCAGCATAACCTTGACCACCAAATAGTTCTTTATAAAGCCAGTTGAAGTTATCATAATTGTAGATGTTGCCATCCTTAAACTGTTCTTTTATGGAGGATTCAATTGGATTTACCTTAGTTTTTAGTTCGTTCTCCTCATTTTTGACTTCTGTAATTACTTCTGAAGCAAATGCATTACTATAATACACCATTTGATTGTCAAAGTGATCCATCCTGACATTTTGTGCATTGATCTATGTCTTGGCATTCTCATCAACATTCTTCAACACCTCCAGATTGCTCTCCAACCCATCCATTGTGAAATTAATGGCTTGCCCACCTTTCACAAACTAGCAATCCAAATTCGATTTTAGCTTATCAAAACGAACCTTGACTTCAGAATGGTTGTTCATATCCCGTTGAGTCTCTTTTAGTTTCTTCAGAACTTTCTTCTGAACTTTCTTAAGAGATAAATGAAATATAACTTGTTTCCTCAGAGTCACTGGAAGATTCTACCACGGGGGATAAATGGGATTTCAGTAAAGGAGCTGGACCTTAATCCTCTAGGACAGGATGGAGTACCTCATCCCCTACTTCCTCATCAAAAATTGCAATAATTTCTTCTTCCTCCACTGGAGGTCAACCAGAAATCTTTGCAATTCTTTTCTAAAGATTGCGCATAAACCTATCTAATTATATTTGAATTGAAATTAAAGGGTGACTCTTCTCTCCCTCAGCCCTTACTGGTGTAATCTATGGGAGACTTATGATCATATTTTCAAAGGCAACAATCTCAGTAGAGGTTAATACAATTTCTTCCTCATCCACATCATCAGCAGGCTCAATAACATCATCAACAACACCATCAAAATCATCAGCAACTACCTTAGCATTAGCCTCATCTGGCACAACCTTATCAGCAATAGCACAACCTATATCAACAATCACTGTATTTAGATCTACTATCTCTTCAACTGAATCTTGTTTTACTATCTCTATACTTACTGAATCTTGAGGAACTGCAACTTCAGCTATCGGACAGCAGTCTCTGGAACAACTATCTCTATAGATGAGGGAACACTCAAGGGCACTTTAACATCAGTAATCACTTGAGTTTCAGAAGACTCCACCTCCATTCCTACATTCGATCTCTAAGGAATTTCATGGGGGTGGGGGTAGGAAACCAATCCTCAGGAAATACCTCCTCCACTTCTGCAGGCAAGTCTCTGATACATTCTTGCCTTTGGATCCTCCTTTCCATTCTTGAGAAGATTGAAGAATCGATTTTCTTCAAATGATGAAAAAGTACTCCTTTCGTCATGTCAAACGTATCTCTATCCAATTAATTTAGATACAGGCTAAGTATCCTTCTAAAGTTTGGTACGTGGAGACTATCCTTTATTCGTCAAAACAACACTGCTCCCCAGTCAATTCATTTTCGACAGATGATAGCGACAAGAATCTTGAACATATCTGAGGACAGGTAATCATGGGAACAAACTTTACATAAGAGAACTTTTCCAATTATGTCTGAGAGTATATTTCCTACATCGTTCATCCATTTCCTCTTAACGACAGAAGTTCCTCTTTGTAGTCCCCAGAAAAACAGAGCCCTTGTGAAATCATCATCTTCTAATTGGTTGTTTTCTTCATGCTCTGTAAGCCGCAGAAACCTCGTGAGGAGGGAAGCCTTCACTTTAACCTTGACTTCACTTGCTTTGCTCTTGATGATATTGTCTTCAATGTGGAGCTTGAAATTGATGTAGTGTACGTCCCTAACGGAGATCTATACGAGAGAAAGCTCTAGTTCGTCTTTCAACACGTTATTTTCCGTTGCACCTACATAAGCATCTACCGCTCTCAATACGAGCAATTTCGCGCACAAAACAAAAACAAAATTGGAGAATGGTCGACTCTAAAACAACGGTGAAAATTAGTTGACTCGTTCCCAAAATTAACGCAAAGGTTGCCAATTCTTTTGAGAGAAAGATCAAGGGTATAGGCCAAGATCCGTTCAAGCAAAATGGACCTACCCGGTACGAAAATAAGAAACAAGAACAATAACGATTTCTATTCAAAGATTTGAAAACGGTTAAAGTTTAAAGCCACGGAGAACACGATGGTTCACCTTTCACAAATCTAAGAGAAGAAGCACAAAGAGAGGGGGAACAGTTTACCCAAACCGTTGGTGGAAACACACTTGATAACTTGTGGGATAATCACTCTCTCCACGATTCCCATCGGCGTCGCACCGAATGGATCTGGTGCATTGCACCGAGTGGGGTTGTCATCCTTATTCTTTGGAGTTGCACCAAGAGACCACGCCAGAAACTCCACAGGGGAGGGGGGAGATGGAGAAGAGGGAGATAAGAGGTGGGGGGTGGCGGCTATTCGCTAGCTAAGGCCGAACTCTCCTTTGGGGCTGATTTTAGGTTTTCAATTCTTCCACCTTCATTTACTAAAGAAGACCATATATATAGGAGTTACAGAAATAGATCCAACCATCAAAGATTGAGATGAAATCTCATAAATCCGGATGGTTAATGGCACACCTAAATGTTTAAACACACACCAAAGTAAAAATGAAGGAAATTAAAATATTACAAGATTCAAATAAAATAAAGCATTCAAAATCATTTAAATAGTCTTCATTTAGGTCTTTAAGTAGGCTTCGCGCACCGCGGACGTAGATTGTAACGTTGTCTTTAGTTAGTGGCCAAGGAATCATCATGTTGCCTGAAATCTTTATGTTATAGCATCTCGATATCTGGGTAATCATCAAGTAGTGGTGGAGAGGCCGCAACATCAATCCTCCCCCGCTTATAATCACATATCTCTGATGCATGGTCTAGGAGATAGAAGCGGAGAAGAGAGGAATCCAATTTTTGAATCTATGTCTCGAATAACCATGAGTCGTCGGAAGGAGGGCATTCACGCCAACGGATGAGAAAGCGGCAGGTAGCACCATCGATAGTAGTGAGCGACTCAGCATCATGTATCCTGTCTGGTATAAAAACGTTTTTGGGAAACCTTGGAAACATGTCAGTAGTGGAAATAAAAGAAGGAAACTTACCATCCAATGCTAAACTTGTGGAGACCAGGGGAGAGAGATCATCCGTATTACCACTCTCCAAGCCCAAAGAATTTTGAGTAGAAGGAGAAGACGACAAAGAAGTCAACTCTTGTGGAGGCGAAACATACATCGTCAAATCCGAGACATTAAAAATTGGTGAAACACCATAATCAGCAGGAAAATCTAAGACAAAAGCATTATCACCGAGTTTCTTTATAATACGGAAGGGGCCGGCGCGCTTTGGAGCTAACTTTCTAACGGTGCTATTTGGGAGTCGCTCGGGAACTAAGCAGACTAAAACTTGATCGCCGACTTCAAAGTGTGACACTCTCCTACGTTGATTAGCATGTGTTTGATAATATTCGTATTGGGAGGTCAAGGTTGCCTGTATATGTGCGTGCAAGTCATGAATGTGTTGGGTGAAGGATTGTTCGAATTTACTTGCTTTATATGTAGTTGGTAACGGAGCTAAGTCAAGTGGCACAGGAGCCTTATACCCATGAATAATATCGTTAGGGGACTTACCCGTGGACCTATTCTTAGAGTTATTGTAAGACAATTGTGCATGGGGAAGAAGTAGATCCCAAGTGACCTTGTGATCACTCACAAGACATCTTAGAAGATTCCCCAAACTTCGATTAATCTCTTCCATCTGCACATCGGTTTGTAGATTATAGGCAGCGGAAAATAATAATTTGGTAACCATTATGATCCATAGAGTCTTCTAAAAATAGCTAGTGAACTTCACATCCCTATTCGAGAAAATTGTCTTTGGCACTCCGCGATGACTAACGACCCCTTAAAAATATAATTTTGCTATTTGAGATGCGTCGTTGGTCCTGCTACATGGGATAAAGTATGCCATTTTATAAAACCTATCCACAACTATGAAAATGGAGTCGTGTCGATGAAGAGTGGTGGGGAGGCCTAATATGAAGTCCATGCTCACGTCTTCCCATGGTATGGAAGGAATTGGTAACGGGGTGTATAAACCAACATTTGTTTTAGTGCCCTTAGATACTTGACATGTATGACAACTACTCACTATCTTTCCAACCATCGCCTTAAGTTTAGGCCAGTAAAATTTCTCCTCTATGAGTGTAATTGTCTTATCCCTCCCAAAGTGTCCACTCTGGCCTCCACTATGTAGTTCCCAAATAATGTGGTGTCGTAAAGAGGAACGCGGGATACAAAACTTCCCGTGCCTAAAAAGATAATATCCCTAAGAATAAATGCAGATATGGTCGTTAAAGAGCTATACAGGGCGGTTAAATATATCTCATGGAAATCTAGGCAAGTGGACTATTCCTCCTTAACTCGCTCGAATCCAAACCACATTGACTTCCATTGTAGATAGCAAAAGGGTAAGGAGGCTAAGTGCATTGGCAACTCGATTGTCAGACCCATTAAGGTGTTTAAGATTAAACGTATACTATTGCAAGAAAGCTACCCACTTTGCGTGACATGGGCTGATTTTATGGTGACAGTTTATTAAATGTAAAGTTTTATGATTGGAGAGGATGACAAACTCCTTGGAGAGGAGATAGTGCCTCCAATGATGTAAACATCATATAACAGCATAAAACTCTATATCGTAGTTCAAGTAATTCAATATAGCGGCCGCTAGCTTCTCACTAAAGTAATTGACTGGATGAAATTCTTGACATAAAACACCTCCTATTCCCACCCCCGATTCATCACAGGTAAGCTCAAAGATATGGGTGAAGTCATGTAGAAGTAACACCGGTGCCTCGGTCATGAGCTTCTTAATATGTTGGAAGGATAAGGTGGCGGACTTCGTCCAAGTGAACTCACCCTTCTTCATACAGTCACTAATAGGTGTCATAATGCTACTAAAGTCTCGTATGAAGCAGCAATAAAATGTAGCCAAGCCATGGAAACTACGCACCTCTCATAGGCTAGTCAGCTCGGGCCAGCCCTTAATCTTCTGAACCTTTCCCGGGTCAACTCGAATTCCCTCAAACCCGACTATATAACCTAAAACCTCTACCTCAGGTGCATAGAATATGCACTTCTTAAGGTTAAGGAATAGAGTTTCCTTCCTCAAGGTGGAAAGAGTCACTCTCATGTGGGAGATATGCTCGACGGGGGAGGTGCTATAAACTAAGATGTCATCGAAATAGACTACTACAAAATTCCCTAAGTACGGCCGAAAGACATGTGTCATCATCCGGGAGAAGGTGCTAGGAGCATTGGATAACCCAAAGGGCATCACAAGCCACTCATATAACCCATCCTTAGATTTAAACGCAGTCTTCCACTCATCTCCCTCACGAATGTTAATTTGGTGATAACCTCTCCTAAGATCGAACTTAGAAAATATAGTGGAGCCAGATAAGACATCCAAGACGTCATCTAAACGTGGGATAGGGAACCAATACTTTACTGTGATTGTGTTGATAGCCCGGCTATCCACACACATTCACCAAGATCCATCCTTCTTGGGGGCAAGTAGAGCTGGCAACGCACATGGGCTCATACTAGTCCTAATAAACCCTCTCTCAGGCAAGTCCTCTATCTAATCTTGCAACTCCTTATGGGTAGCGGGATGGAGTCGATAATGGGGCTGGTTAGGCAAGGAAGACCCCGTGATGAGATCTATTGCATGCTGAATATCTCTAAGTGGAGGTAACGTTGATGGCAACTCATCCGGGTAGGTATCCTTATACTCTTCCAACAACACACGTAGCTCACGGGGGAGATCATCCGATACACTAGAATCTGTCTTCGCACTTAGAAGGACTAGTTCACACATCACTCCCTCTAGGAACGGGTCCTTAAGAAATTCCTTTCTTCCCACTAGGCTCAAAGCCTTCCTCTCAACTAGGATCGTGGTGTCCTTAACTAGTCCTACCTGTTCCTTCGGGATGGTCGGCCTCAACGTAATGGTTTTTCCATTGAACTTGAATTCATACATGTTGGCTCTTCCAAAATACGTCACATCACGGTCGTAAAGCAAAGGGGGGACTAACAACACGTGACAAGCATCCATAGGAAGGACATCACACCACACCTTTTCAGTATAGGATTTGAATGAGAGGGGGACTAGGCATCGCTTTGTGACCGGGACGGTAACCTTATTGATCCAAGCTACTTGATATGGGTTTGAGTGGGGCTATGTGGTCAAGGTCATATGCGTAATAGCATTCTCATATACGACAGTCACGTAACTACTGCTATAAATAAACAACTGGCAGAACTTCTCTCCACTCTTAAAAATCAGAGAAAATATACTCGTCCTCTTATAATCATCTAACGGACGAGGAGTGGTCAAGATGCAACGCATCACCATGAGGGGGTGATCGTCCTCTAAGTCACTCGGGACACCATCTGGGTCATCCTCTTCATCAGCTTCATAAACTAGATCATCGGGAGTTGAGTCTTACAGGGCAATGGCCTTAGTTTTTGTTGGGCATTCATAGGCATAGTGGCCCTGAATACCACAAGCATAACATGTAGTATTTGCCTTACTAACCTTCCCAATGGGGATTCGCTCACTGGTGTGGTTCCTAGCATTCCTAGATGTGATAACTACTACTTTAGGCTCGTTGGACCAAAAAATCCCTTTATCCCGATATGTAGAAGAGGATACTCCGAGTGTGGACTTACCCTTCGCTTGGGTATAACGGGAGTGAGCCTTATAGGCTAAATGTTTTCAATGTCAAGGGCAACATTGAAAGTCGTGTTCAAATCTGTATGTCCATAGTGTAGGAGTTTCTTTTGGATGCCGGAAGATAGTCCCTTACGAAATCTAGATAAGGTAACCTCGGGAACCTCTCTAAGGTCACAACGCACCATGTAGTACTTTAACTCGCCCATGTACTCAGCTATAGATTTTGAGCCATGTTTTAGAGTGGATAGCTCATCTAACTCTGTATACGGTGGTACACAGGGACGTACTGATCGAACAACAGGTTCTTCATAACGGGCCATCCAACTAGTGGGACTCCGTTTGCGGTCCCTAGTCTACGCTCCTCGTTTAGCCAATATGTCTTGGCATGCCCAGTTAACTTCATCCTGGAGACTTGGACCTTCTGGAGGTCCGTGTGGGTGTGTCATTCGAAGTAACATTCCATGTCTACTACCCAGGTGAGAAAGATCTGGGGATCTCCCATGCCATCGTAGGTAGGGGAATCGATCTTAATGGCCCTAGTAATATTGAAGTCACGCCGGTGGTGACTATCTTGATGAGGCACTCGGGGAGAGTTCCCATCAGAGTCAGAATTGCTTACCGGTTGGTGCCGGTTAGGCTGTCCAAAGTTAACGGGTGGAGGCAGTCTCCCTTGGTTCGCTAGAATTTGGGCTAACATGGTCCTAAGTTTCGTCATCTCAGTTCGTAATCCCTCAATAGCCTCGACATTCGCACCCCAATTCTCATTCGCATCCATCCTAGAGGAATATGGTGTAGAGTACTATGTTCCTTGTCTAGTGCGCATACATGGTTACAAAATTTTTGGAAAAACGATTTTCCCTAGGGCTGGACCTAAATTTAAAACATAATATTTTGAAATTTTCTTGAAGTGATAGGAACGTGGAACATTAAAATTTTTTCTTTATTATATTTTCGCAGAAAAATAAAATTTTAGACCGCTATTTGCAGGCCATAAAAAACTCTCATTTTTTTATTAATTCGTGCCAAAGAAAGAGAGCAAGGACATTTGCAACATAGAAGTTGAAACAACCTCCCTCTGATACCAAATTTATGTAGCGTACATCCGTAATGGAGATCTATATGAGAGAAAGCTCTAGTTCACCTTTCAATAAGTTCTTGTTCTGTCGCACCTACACAAGCATTAACCGCTCTCAATACGAGCCGTTCACGCACAAAAGCATAAACACAATCGGAGAATGGTCGACTCTAAAACAGAGGTGAAAAATGAGTGGACTTGTTCCCAAAATTAACGCAAAGGTTGCCAATCCTTTTGAGGGAAATAACAAGGCTATTGGCCAAGATCCGCTCAAATAAAATGGACCTACCCGGTCCAAAAATAGGAAACAAGAACAATAACGATTTCTATTCAAAGATTTGAAAGCGATTAAAGTTTAAAGCAGTGGAGAACACGATAGTTCACATTCCATAAATCAAAGAGAAGAAGCACAAAGAAAGGGGGAAGAATTTACCCAACCCGTTTGTGGAAACACACTTGATAACTTGTGGGAGAATCACTCTCTCCACGATTCCCACAGGCATCGCACCGAATGGATCCACCAGCGTCGCACCGAGTGGGGTTTCCATCCTTCTTCCTTGGAGTCACACCAAGAGACCACGCCGGAAGCTCCACGGGGGGGGGGGGGGGGGGGGGTGCAAGATGGAGAAAAGGGAGACAAGAGGGGGGAGGGTGGAGACTATTCACTAGCCAATGTCAAACTCCCCTTTGGGGATGATTTTAGGTTTTCAATTCTTCTCCCTTCATTCAATAAATAAGCCCCTATATATAGGAGTTACAAAAATAGATCCAACCATCCAAGATTGAGATGAAATCTAATCAATACGGATGGTTAATGGCACACCCAAATGTATTAAACCCAAACCAAAGTAAAAATGCAAGAAATTAAAATTTTACAAGTTCCAAATAAAATAAAGCATTCAAAATAATTTAAATGGTCTTCATTTAGGTCTTTAAGTAGACTTCGTACGCCGCAGACGGAGATTGTAATGTTGTCTTCCATTAGCGGCCAAGGAGTCATTATGTCGCCTGAAATCTTAATCTTGTAGCAGAAATCATTTGTGGAAGAACTCCATGACATCCTTTTCCAAAACTTTGTACTGGTGTATGCCTTGCTGTCTCCAACATGAGATTGATGTTTCAGAAATCATTTGTTGCTGAGGCAAAACCCATACGGATGAGCTCTCCCCCTACGAGAAAGTTGTCAGTTCCTCGAGGAGCCATGAAGAATTGCAAAACAACAATTACGAAACACACATGGGAGAAGATTTGATGAGCTTGCTCGACGGCACACAAGGGAAGATGATGAGTTTGTTGTCGCTAAATCTGAATCGATAGAAGATGATTCAATGGAAGGCTAGAGTTGCGGAGTTTAAAATGACACAAGAAGAGTCTACAGGTTTTGGAATATCTCTTCGACGAAGTGAACACATGTTTACCCCGAAAGTACTCTGTACATATATATACCTAATATTTCGAAGAGAGAGAAATAGGCGCATACTTAAAATTGAGTGACTCTTCAGATCTAATACAAAAAACTGTCTTGAAGTAAAATTCGTCGAAATCCCAAGGAAGGCAAGTCGAATTCATCGGATATCGGCGATATTCGTTGAAGAATTATATGTTGTTTCGACAAATCGGTGAGTTCCAACAAAAGTATCTTGGCAAATTTGCCTTGGACAATTTTGACTTCTGTGAGATGTACTTCATTGAGAGAATTATGACTCTTAAGACATCTTCATGATTCCTTGTTGATCATGTCGAGTTCCATTTTAAAGAATGATAACTTGGTCTCATCTAGTGGCTTCGTGAATATGTCTGCGACTTGCTTATCTATCGGGGAATAGTTAAGATTAATGTCACCTTTCTCCACTTGCTCCCGGATGAAATGATATATGATTTCAATGTGCTTTATCCGGCTGTGAGAGACTGTATTATTTGAAATTGCAATCGCACTGGAGGAGTCGCAAAATATTGGAATCTCCTTGAATTTCAAGTTGTAATCTTAAAGTTGATTTCTAATCCAGAGAAGTTGTGCGCACCAACTGCTATTAGAGATGTACTCTTACTCTGCAGTTGAGATTGCCACACAATTTAACTTCATGATGCTACATGAGATAAGCCTTCTTTCGAGGAATTAGTAAGTCCTAGAAGTGATTTGCCTATCATCCCTGATACCTGCAAGATCAGCATCTATAAATTCGATTAGCTCGACATCATTACTTCTTGGGTACCATAAGCAAAGATTTTGTTTAACCTTAAGGTATCTCAAGAACGTCTTTATAGCGATATATAAGATTCCTTAGAATTCACCTGAAATCTAGTGCACTGATGGGCCGCGAAGCTGACTTTTATTTTGGTGGTTGGTCTGATTGGTCGAACGTCGTTGACTGCTAAAAAGCGAGTATTTAATGAAAGGAGGCAAGTGCACCTATCACAGGTAGTACTTGATATTCGGTGGGAATATCGAGGTCGTATTGTCCTCAGGGTCGGGTTGAATATTTCTACTCCTTCCGGAGGGACTATTATTTTACCAATAATAACTTGTCGGGTTTTAGTTAATTAAAGCGGTTAAAAGAGAAATTTGTAAAAAGACTTAGAAAATATTCGATGAAGGGTTAACGCTAGGCATCGAATCGGATCGAAACTAAAACCACTCTTAATAATTATAGAACTTAGTTTTCAAATTAATTAATGGAAACATGGCCATGGAGGTTCCACAAATATGAGCTCACCTAGCTATAGGGATATCGCTCACCTGAACATTAAGACTATTCGACCGAACTCTCGTCGGACGAAGGATTCCACTTAATGCCCACTTTATGCAAAGAACCCCGCTATTGGGTGGGGAACCCAATCCGGTAAAATTACGCTTCTCCTCCCTCAAAGGTATGTACGAAACTCTTTTTACCCAAGGGTGATAAGTCCATACGCATGGCCTCTCGGCTAGATAGCGTATGGATAACAGAAATAGAGCCCACACATCGATATGTGGTTCTACATGTCATTTACCAGGGGAAAACCATACGCCCTTTAATGAAAGTGAGAAAATGATTCTTTAATTATTTAGAGTGATTTCATTTGTCCCAATGCTCTTCGACGCCGAGGGCTAATAAAGATTAGCCACTAATCGGAATGGGATGGCTTATGAGTTTGGTGAGGTGCGAGTTCTAAATTAAACGCTAAAGGGTTACAAGAAAATAAGAGGAAATAAGGTAACCTAACATTAGAAAAAAGAAAAGCTACTAAAAAGGAAAACGCATGCTCTCAACCAAACTCATTATAAAGAAAAAGAGAGCTAAGTTACAAAAAATCAAAATGCATAATTGAAATGACAAGTCCTACTCAAATGAGTAGGCGAGAAATGACAAGTTCTACTCAAACGAGTAGGCGGGAAATGAAAGCAATAAAATTAAAGTCCTACTCAAACGAGTAGGCGGGAAATGAAAGCAATAAAATGACAAGTCCTACTCAACTGAGTAGGCGGGAAATTAAAGCGAGTCCTACTCGAATGAGTAGGAGGAAATAGATGCACACACGCACACACTCTACATAATTGAAAGAAAGCAAAAAAACTACTTCATACACACACACACACCCATATGAAAATAAAAAAATGAAGATACATAAGATTGCTGAAAGATAGGCACTCAGAGGCATTCCTGTACAACATAAGGATGAAAAACTAACAAATTTTATTAAGTAAAAAGTCAGATTACAAACACTAAATCAAACACAAAGATGAGGGGGGTGGGGAATTATCCTTACATAGCATACAAAGTCTCCTAGTAGCAGCCCAACAACAAAATGGATAAAAATATTGAACCCTTTGACCTTACAAAAAAGTTCTATTTATAAGCAAAATTTCTGGGGTAATACGGCCTGGAAACGTGCGTTTTGGGGGGCGTGTCAGGCTGGGTTACTTAAAACTGCAAAATTCGGGTGACTGGTCGATTTCTAGAGGCTTCAGGAACAGGACTCGTTTTGGTCACGGGCGTGTCAGGGGTGACACGGACGTGTTAGAAAGGTATGACTGGTGAAAGCGCCGAATGTTGATCGAGGAATGTTGAACGTCGAACGAGATGCACACGGGCATGTCAATAGGGACACGAGCATGTTTAGAAAAGCATGGAGTGTTGCTGGAAGCATCGAGCATTGAGCTGGGGTCGACGAACGTCGAGCTTGTCTGGACACGGGCGTGTTCATAGGGATACGGCCGTGTTCAGCAAATCGTCTAATGCCGATCGTCGAACTGAGGGCGTTGAGTGTCGATCCACGTGACACGTGGCGTGTCAGGCTGAAATACGAGCATGTCATTTTGGGACACGGGCGTGTACTTCGAAAATTCTATTTTTTCTGAAAAAATTCTAAAAAACAAAATTATGCTAAGTTAGAACAATATTTATTAAAAAATAAACATTTTATTGAAGAAAAATAACTAAAAACAATGAAAATATACTAAAACGACCTAATAGATGTATTGAAAAAAATGTATATTTACAACTTATCAAATACCTCCAAACTTAAGCATTTGCTATTCCAGAGCAAAAGTTGGAGATGAACTTATAGGTAATTAAAAGAAATCTAAATTTAGCTACCGCTTAAATAATTAAAAGAGAGGTCTAAATAAACATACAGTGCATAAGAGTTAAGTTCTAAAATTAAGAACATGATTTAAATAGAGGAAAAGTTTGGCTAAAAGACTTCTTGATGTAATCAAATAGAAGAAAAATTTTTTAATCGTAAGCTTAACAAAAATAGTTTGGAATTTTAGAAACTTTAGCTTTTGGGAGTTTTACAGGAAATACTGCAATTAAAAAAATATGCTCTCAAAATGATTTTAAATTAAGTCTAGAATCATTCAAATTGGCTAGGGGGGGTATTTTGGTTTATGAAGAGAGATTAGATTTAGAGGAGTGGTAATTTTTTCTCAAATCTCTAATAATTTTTTTTTGATGTTTTTAGGAAAATGAAATCTTATTTTTCTTTACATATAAATTTTTGGAACAACTTCAAATTAACCCAATGTATATGTATAGGAGTAATGAATTTTATCCTCTTACTCTATAACATATAATTTTTTAAATATTTGATGCCTATGTTTATGGATCGAAATCTTTTTCCCATTGACATAGGTTCTTGGTGGTCGCTAAGGTTCGAAGAAAATAAAAGCAACTGAACTAGCAATCCAATGAGGCAAGTATACTTATCGAACTGTAGCTAGGGAACACAAGTGTCGTATTGAAATCAGGGAACTGTTGAATAAACTTACTCACATTAAGGCTATTATTTTATCGACAGAAAAACTAGGGTTTGAGAAATTAAGTGAAATAAAGGAAATAAAGCTATGCTAGAAATAAAACTACTACAGTTAATTAAAGAGCATAAAGTAAGCGATTACAACGAAGGGATGAAACTATGAAATGGAAATGCACTCGATCAAGAATCACCTCGGCTAAAGACGACTAAGAAATGCGACAAAAACCTAAACTTAATAGGGTAAAGGTCCTTGACTGTGGAGGTTCCTAAAGCTTAAACACGCTTCTCTCAAAGTCGTGCCAAACTTAGTTTAGGAAGGTCCGACCGACTCTTGTCTAAATCGGAGGCCTAAAGCTCGCTTTACATGGTGAACCCCACTATTGGATTTTACTCTAATCAAGGAGATTTGGACGTCTGCCTCTCTCGAGGGGTGCGTACAACTCCCTTTACTCTTGAATGCTAACTTCATTCTATCGACCTCTAGGCTAGAACAGAATGAAAGCAAAGAGGGAGAGTATATATCGATAATATACCTCCAGCCCAAGAAAAATCAAGAGTAATTCAAGGCCTAAAACCTATAAAGAAAAGGTAAATTAAAACATCATAACTTAATAGCTCAAATCTCGGATCATCAAGATCGAGTACAAAGAGGATTAGTTAATCATAATGGAGTGGAGGAGGTGGCTGAGTAGTAAAGCATAGTAAGAACACAAGTAATAAATGAGAGAAAACAACCCTTTTATTAATACTAGAAGAGAGCTACACTTGCATGCAATTAAAATCCTAATATAGCCTTACATTTATCAACTAAAACAAGTGTATAAATTACAATAACAGCTTAAACAAACTAAGACCTAAGCAAGGGTTAAGAAAATTACAAAAAGAGAAAGAGAGAGAGATAGAAGAACATGAAAAAAAACCAAGAAACAAAGAGGCACCACCTCCCCTCTTAAGATAAGTTTGCTGAAATTGAAGGGGAGCTGAATTTATAGAAAAAGCTCACGGGTTGGTCACGCCCTTAAACACTCCCTAGGGGGCGTGTCGGGGGGCATGACATGTATGGGTTTGACCTCGGGATCTGGATTCTGGCGGGAAGGGTGATTGCTTCTATACGTCGGTGGACACGCCTTGGGTCACGCCTGTGTAGGGGGGCGTGACACGCATGTCGCGTCGAAATCATTGGTCAGAAATCAGTCAGTCATCAAAAAAGTTGGGGTCACGCCCTGTGTCATGCCCGTGATAGGGGGTATGACAGTACTATTGGCGTGCCGAGTCAAAATGGCATTTAATGCGGCGGCAGGCTTCGGGCAGTGGGCGACACGCCCCGGGTCACTCCCTAGGACATCCCGGGGAGGGCGTGTTAGGGGGGAGTGACAACCGTTTTTCCTTGTATTTTCCTCTAGCTTCTGGATTCCTCTGGAACAGGGACACGCCCTAGGTCACTCCCTGGGAGGGCGTGATAGGGGGGCGTGTCAAGCCAATTTTTACCAATTTTTCAGGAAAGTTAGAAAAAGTGAGGAAAAAGTTAGGGGCAATAAAATTAACATAAGAAAGATAAAAATAAAGCTTAAAATACAAGATTTTTACATTATAAATTAAAAAAATACGATAATAGTTAAGACTACAAAACGTATTATCAAATTCCCCCAAGCTTAAGCTTTGCTTGTCCCCAAGCAAAAATATAAAAACTAGATAATCATGAAAAAGACTAATCAAAAAGTTCTATTTATGCCCACACAAGTACTATGCGAAATTCTAAGTAGGGAAAAGGTGAAATGTAAATCTAAAATAATTATTTAGGTATAGTATAACTTTTATAAATTTTACTTAACGAAAATAAATCATCCAAAATATTGATGAAATTCCTTAAATAGATTTAAGCAAAGCAACGAAAATGAAAAAAATGCATTGAGTTGTTACTAGATCCAAGCAATGCATTATAATTATATAAATTCAATTAACAAAAATCTAAGTTTAAATCCAAAACTAAAACTGATTTATTTTTCTTCTTTTCTTATTTATTAAATAAAATTCAAAAGGCGTGAATCAAAAGGACTTAAATATGACAGAAACGTTTGGTTTAGGAATATGATTAGGAGTAGAATTCAAAGATAAACACGAAGGCTTAAAATCACACTAAACCCAAACAAAGAGTTTCAAAAAAAATTCATTTAAAATAAAAATATATTTTTTTCTTTCTTTTTCTTCTTTTCTCCATTTTTTTCTTTTTTTCAAAACAAAGGCCATAAATATTTTTATTTTCATTTTGAATTGGCCAAATAAAAACAAACACATCTTTTGAGCATACTTTTTCAAAAACCTTTCAACCAAGAATATCACAAAATAATTTATCAAAATCATGAAAGTATTTTATGAAACTCAAAAAGGCTAGTGTGATTAGATAGGTTGGAAATTTTGGCCTTGGTGAAAATAATATGAAAAGAGCAGCTATCAAATGAATTTGGAAAAAGGCTCAAAAGCGGCTAACTAGTGGTGAAAGTTTTTAGGTTGGCAGGAAAGATCAAACGAAAAAAATGGCATAATTCATTTTCATGCTTTTAAATTTATTTAAAACAAAGATTTGAAAATTTTCAAAAAGCAAGTCCTAGATAATAAAAGAAGATTGATGAAATTATCTTGAAAATAGAAATAATAAGTGACTTGGATCGTTCACATCTACTACACTATTCAAAAGTTGACCTTACGAAATTATCCAAAAACGAAAAGGAAAATAGTGGATGATGAATTTTTGAGAAAGTAAAGAAAATAAATAAGGAAAAACCATAATAGAAATGCGAGTTTTAGAAAAATATTTCACCTTAAAATGCTACCGTGAATTAGAAACACAGTATGACAAACATTTTATTTGTGAAACATAATTAAAAAGGATGATTAGAAATATTATAATTAACTAAGTTGTTTATAGGAAATTTTGAGTAAAACAAAATAAAAACTAGGGGTACTATTGAGATAAAAAAATGTCTAAACCATTAAAGTAAGAACAAAAAAATCAAATATTTTTGAATTTTTGAAATATTCTCATTTTTTCTGGATTTTGGAAATATTTTCTTATTTTTTTTTTGGAATTTTATGATATTCATTTTTTGGGTTTTTTTTGAAAAAAAAATATACACAAAAAGAAAAAATATTTACACTAAGCGAAAAGAAGCAGGAAGTCCTCCCCCAAGCTTAAAATGGATATTGCCCTCAATGGCAAAAAAAGGGGATTGGAGAAGAAGAGAAGATGAAATTACAGAATTAAAAAATTGAATTGAAAAATAGGTACTTTCCCGGATTTATTTGCTGCGAAAGCTGAGTGATGTCGCCCTCCCTAGCTTCTTCTTTGGACTTCGTGATGGATTCAGCAATGTTGGAGCAGGCGATCGTAGAATCTTCAGCTTGTCGGAGCCATCCGGGGCAAAAATTGTAAAATAAAGAAAACAAAAAAAAGTTAACTTGGGTTTCCTCCCAAGAGCGCCTTTGTTTAAAGCGTCGTTGAGCTCGATGCATCAAAAAATAATATTTTCCACAAATATTATTCTCTAGAAATAAAATAGTTTTTAACAATAAATAAAAGTTCAAAGCTAGAGTTCGTGCAGCAGATACTTAATAATGTGTGGACTGACATCATCATACAGGAGAAATAAAGTTTAAGACGCTGACCTTTCACTTTGAAATTACCCTAATCAGGGTGAGAAATTAAAGCATTACCATAATGAAAACTTGCAAAACAGAAAAGGGCCCCGACCAACGATATTTTAATTTTCCAGAAAATAAACGCAATCGAGAATTATATAAAAGAACTTTGTCGCCCGACTTAAAGGTTTTCGGATGCCTTAAGTGCTTATCGTGCAAACGCTTCGTCCGCTCTTTATATAGTTTGTTATTTTCATAAGCGTAAGAGCGCCACTCGTCAAGTTCATTAAGTTGAAATTTTCTAAGGTTGCCGACTAAATGGGGATCGAAGTTTAAAAATCTTAAGGCAAAAAAAGTGCGGTGTTCTAATTCTACAGGGAAATGACACGATTTTCCATAGACAAGCAGATACGGCATACATCCGAGGGTTGTTTTGTACGAAGTTCGGCAGGCCCATAGAGCATCGTCTAATTTGGCTAACCAGTCTTTCCTAGAAGTTGAAAAAGTATTTTCTAAAATTCTTTTTATTTCTCTATTTACTACTTCGACTTGTCCGTTAGTTTGGGGGTGGTAGGCAGTTGAAAACTTATTTGTAACGCCATATTTGGTAAGGATTTTTGAAAATTTTGTGTTTCAGAAATGGGAACCCCTATCGCTAACGATGGCACACGGCGTTCCGAATCGAGAAAGTAATTTTTTCAAAAAGGTAACTACAACTCAGGAGTCATTCGTAGGAAGAGCTTTGGCTTCGGCCCAACTTGAAACATAATAAATGACAACTAATATATACTTATTTTCGAAGCTAGAAGGAAGGGACCAACAAAATCGATTCCCTAGAGGTCGAAAATTTCGCACTCAACGAAATAATTTTGCAGCATTTCATTTTTATTGGAAATGTTGCCCAACCGTTGGCAACTATCACACCTACTCACAAAGGCTTGCGCATATTTAAATAGGCTAGGTAAGTAAAAACCCGCGCAAAGCACCTTGTGAGCGGTGCGAGCAGCTTGATAGTGCCCAACTGTCGGACTTTTATGAAAGTGTTTTAAAATATCAACTCCTTCTTCATAAGAAACACATATCCTTATCACTTGGTCCCCACAGATTCTGAAAAGATGCGGGTCTTCCCAAAAATAGTTCTTCAGCTCAGAAAAGAATTTCTTCTTTTGCTGAGAGGAGAACTCTTTTGGGAGCACTCGGGCCACTAAATAGTTGGCGATGTTTGCGAACCAAGGAGAAGTAGATGTATTAATTGAAAGTAGCTTCTCATCAGGAAAATAATCATTAAAAGATTTTTCATTTAATTTTTCTATAAAGGGATTGTCTAATCTGTAGAGATGGTCGGCGGCCAAGTTCTCGGCTCCTTGCTTATCACGGATCTCCAAGTCATACTCCTAGAGGAGTAAGACCCGACGAATCAAGCGCGGCTTGGCATCGGTTTTGGCAAGAAGATATTTAGGGCCGAGTGGTTCGTAAAAACAATAATTTTCGAAAACGTAAAGTAAGGACAAAATTTTTCAAATGCGAATACTACAGCGAGGATCTCCTTCTCGGTCGTGGTGTAATTTTCCTGTGCAGATATGAGTGTTTTACTAGTGTAATAGATGGGGTGGAAGTTTTTAGATATGCATTGACCTAATACGGCTCCCACACTGAAACTACTCGCATCAAATATTATATTAAATTGAAGGTCCCATACCGGAGCTATAATAATCGGTGCGTTAATAAACTTTTCTTTAGTCAATTCAAAGGCAGAAAGACAAGAGTCATCAAAAATGAATGGGGCGTCTTTTTCTAGAAGATGGGTGAGGGGCTTGGAGATCTTGGATAAGTCCTTTATGAAGCGGCGGTAGAAACCAGCATGACCTTAGAAACTTCTTATAGCTTTTATATTCGTAGGTGGCGGCAGCTTCTCGATAACTTCTATCTTCGCAATATCTACCTCAATACCTCTCATAGAAATTTTATGACCCAAAACTAACCCTTCCCTCACCATAAAATGGCATTTTTCCCAATTTAGGGCAAGGTTAGTTTCTTCGCATCGTTCTAAGACTTTTTTGAGGTTTTCTAAACATCTATCAAAGGAATCGCCGAACACTGAAAAATTGTCCATAAATACCTCCATAATGCTTTCTACGTACTTGTCAAAGATAGCCAGCATACATCGCTGGAATGTAGCTGGCGCATTGCATAATCCAAACAACATTCTTCGGTAGGAGAATGTGCCAAATGTAACACCTCCCCTGTAATGACTGTATAATATGAGTTCGGTCGGGGCCCCACAACATACAGACGCCAAAGCTTCAGCATTATAAGGTGATATTTACTACCCAAACTCAAAACACAAAACTAAACATAGTGGAAACAAAGCAAAACAAATAAAAGTTATCCACCACTAATAGGAGTATCAAATGGCCTTAAGGCCTTACACCAAAAGAGTCCATAAAATAAAGACCACAAGGTCAAACATGAACGTGCAAACGCACTCCTAAGCTACCTCGGCGTGCAAGCCGGACGATGTCCAAAACATGGATCATACAAGACAAGAAAAAGAAACAAGCTAAAGTACAACAACACTTCGTGCGGCTTAGGGCTTTTCGCCCGGCGCACTAGCACCTGCTTGCAATCCTTTCCCTATAAAGATTTTAAGTAACGTGGGTCAGCAAAGGCTGACCTCTACTATGTAACCAACACATCTCCTCCCAGCCGCCCCTAACGGAACCCGGGGTACACCTCCAACCTGCAAGTCAGCACTTCGTATACCAAATGCAAATATATATAAAGCTTTAAAATAGGTTTGGATGTCTCATACAACAAACACGTTCTCTAAGTTTAGAACAGAGTGAAAGGGGCCTACTATGCAACATGTATGCAAACCCAGGCTTCGCCCAAGGCACCCTATCTCGTATGCATCTAACAAATCATCAAGCACTGGGTACTTCTATTTCCCCATTGGCATAAAGCCGCAAACAAAAGGGAACTACATTGTCCCTAACAGCCCAAGCGCCGTTACAAGGAAATCTTGCAAATGCCCCACCCGCGCATGGGTCTTAAACCCCGGGCTTGCCTGCAAATTCTGACTTCTCACATCAGGATTCCGTATCATACACAACCGATTCTAAGAACCCTTGCTGGACCCCACCCGCTCATGGCTTCATTTCTTTAAACAAACCTGTTCATAAAATCTAGTCGTGGGGTGCCTCCCAGGAGCGCTTTGTTTATAGTCGTGTAGCTTGACTATTATGGTGGGGTTATAATGTTGAGAAAAGTTATGGTTTCGTAAATACCGATCACTGGATCACCCGATATGCATAACTTTAACCGATGACCGTTTACTTTAAACAAACTATTTTCTTGCTGGGAGATGAGTATTGTCCCATATGACCAAAAATCTTCAACTTTGAAGGGGCCGGACCAACATGATTTTAGTTTACCCGGAAAAAGCCTAAGACGTGAATTGTAAAGAAGGACAAGATCGTCCGGAGGAAAAAAAATTTGGGACTTGATTTTTCGATCGTGATAGAACTTAGAACGCTCCTTATAGAACTTATTGCTCTCATAATCATTTGCATGCCATTCATCGAGCTGATTTAGTTGCAGTTTTCTATTTTGAGCGGCTAAGTTAGCGTCGAGGTTTACGAGTTTTAAAGCCTAAAGAGCACGATGCTCTAGTTCTACGGGGAGATGGCACACTTTGCCATTAACAAATCGAAACGACGTACAACCAATTGCAATTTTGTATGTCATCAGATACGCCCACAATGCATTGTCGAGTTTGATGGACCAATCTTTGCTATTAAGTGAAACAGTTTTTTCTAATATACGCTTAATCTCTCGATTTATTACCTTGACTTAGAAACTTGTTTGCGGGTGGTAGGGGTGGTAAGTTTGTTTGTGACTAAGTATTTAGCCAACATCTTAGCCATTTGGGCGTTACAAAAATGTGTTCCTCTATCGCTCACAATAGCCCGAGGTGGGCCGAAGCGAGAAAATAAATTTTTAACAAAGGTAACGATGACTCGCGCATCATTGGTGGGGAGAGCTTGCGCTTCCGCCCACCTTGATACATAGTCGACCGCCACTAAAATATAAATATTTTTAAAAGAAGGAGGTAGGGGGCCGACAAAAAAAGTGCCCACTAAATCGAAGACTTCACACTCTAAAAATAAATTTTGGGGCATCTCGTCACAATGAGAGATCTTAGCTGACCTTTGACAACTATCGCAGGATCACCCAAAATTGTGCGCGTCTTTGAATAGAGTGGGCAAAAAGAAGCCCGCCTCCAGCGCCTTTCGCACGGTCCGGATAGATTGATAATTCCCATCGGCCGGACCCTCTTGGCAGTGCCTAAGTATTTGCGTCCACTCCATTCCCGCGACGCATCTTCGAACAGCCTGATCCGCACAGATATGAAAATGAAAAGGGTCCTCCCAAAAGAAATTTTTAAAGTCAGAAAAGAATTTCTTGTTTTACTTGCTCCAAAATTCTTTTGGGAGCACCCGCGCAACTAAATTGTTCGCAAAATCTATGAACCAAGGCAGAGAAGATTAAATGGCATTTATGGTTAGGAGGTGTTCCTCGGGGAATCTGTCATTTATGTCAGATTCGACGAGCACTTCCGCACCCGGATTTTCTAAACGGGAGAGGTGATCGGCAGCTAAATTTTCCACACCTTATTATCCCGGATCTCCAAATCAAATTCACGAAGGAGGAGAACCCATCAAAGAAGGCAGGGCTTGGCGTCAGTTTTAGCGAGTAAATATTTGTTGGCACAGTTGTCGGTAAATACGATAACTTAAAATAGAGTTATATACGAGCGAAACTTATCAAATGCGAAAACGATGGCTAAGAGTTCCTTTTCCGTCGTTCTATAATTTACTTGTGCGGAAGTGAGCATCTTGTTAGCGTAATAAATTGGATGAAAGTATTTGTCTACGCGTTGGCCAAGGATGGCACCTAAGGCAATATCACTAGCGTCACACATAATCTCGAACGGAATGGACAAATCGGGCTCCACTAAAATTGGTGAGTTGATAAGTTTTTATTTTATAAAATTAAATGTGGACTCGCATTCGCTATTAAAGACAAAATTAGATTCCTTTTCCAAGAGTCGAGTAAGCGGCTTTGTTTTTTTTGAAAAATCTTGAATGAAACGTCTATAAAAGCCAGCATGCCTAAGAAACTCCTAATTGATTTTACGTTGGTTGGCGGCGGAAGTTTTTCAATAATTTCTATCTTGGCCTTATCAACCTCCTTCCCCTTAGAAGAAAAATTATGGCCGAGAACTAAACCTTCTCGAACCATAAAGTTACACTTTTCCCATTTAAAACGAGATGCGTGTCCTCGCATCGCTAGAGGACACGATCTAGATTTTGAAGACAAGACTGGAAAGACCGTCCGAAAACAAAAAAGTCATCAAAAAAGACTTCCATAATCTCTCCTACCAGCTCGCCAAAGATTACCAGCATACATCTTTGGAATGTAGCTGGCGCATTACACAGGCCAAATGGCATTCTTCGGTAGGCGAAGGTGCCAAACAGGCAGGTAAAAGTTGTTTTCTCTTGATCATATATCGGTGGTAATGGGGATTTTGAAAACTCTTATAAACCATCAAGAAAACAATAAAATGGATGACCGGCTAAACGCTCCAGTACTTGGTCTAAAAAGGGTCCTTACGGGTGGACTCATTTAGTTTCCTGTAATTGATGCACACCCGCCAACCCGTAATATTACGAGTTGGGACAAGTTCATTGTGCTCATTCTCCACTATGTTTAGACCGCCCTTCTTGGGCACGACATGAACGAGACTAACCCAAGCACTATCTGAAATGGGATAAATAATCCCCACATCTAAAAATTTAATTATTTCAATTTTAATGACGTCTTTCATGTTTGGGTTAAGACGTCGCTGCGGCTGAACGGATTTGCGAAAATTTTCGTTGAGTAAAATCTTATAAGTGCAAAAAGAGGGCTTAATCCCCTTAAGATCAGAAGTTTGACACGCAATTGCGAGGCAATGTTTAAGCAAATCTTTCAATTAATCGAAAGTCTCTGAATCACTCAAATGCGAAGAAATGATAACGGGAAGGGTATCACTTTTTCCCAAAAAATGTATTTGAGAGATTCAGGCAGGGGTTTAAGGTCTAGGATGGGCGGTTCTTCTAGCGAGGTTTTTATACAAATGTCTTCCGAACCAATTGTTTCGAAAGGAAAGCCTATAGTATTATCCTCTTCGCAATTAAAAGTTTCGAGCGTGAAAATATTGTCGTTAAGAAAATTTGACTCGAAATTGAGAAAAGAACGATCTCCGAAAAAAGTATCTAAGTTATAACAGAAATCAACATTCGATAATGAGTCCTCCATCGAGGGATTAATAGAAAAAGTAACCTCATCATCTCCCACCCGAAGGAGGAGACGACTGTTACTCACATAAATTAATGTGTGAGAGAGGTGGCGAGAAAAAGACGACCGAGTATAATTGGTTCATAAGTGTCCTCCTCGATGTCCAAGATGACGAACTCTACCAGAAAGATAAACTTATCAACTCGGACAAGAACTTCCTCCACTACCCCGATGGGAAACATAACTGAGCGATCCGTTAATTGGATACATATATTAGTAGGGGCCGGAGAGCCCAAACCTAATTTTTGAAAGAGCGAGAATGACATCAAATTAAATCTCGCGCCTAAATCTGCAAGAGCGTATTTCACGAATATATTGCCAAAAAGGTATGGGATAGAAAACCGTCCCGAGTCATTTTGTTTTGGGAGAAATTTATTAGTAAGAGCCGCTGAACATTCTGTGTTGAGAGAGATATGCGAAATATTTTCTATTTTATGTTTACTAGAAAGAAGTTCTTTCAAATATTTCGCATACTTAGGCATCTGTGAGATCGACTCGTAGAAGAAAATATTAATATGAATTTGTTTTAATAGTAAAATAAGTTTTTTATATTGCACGTCCTTACGCTCATTATCTAACTTATGCGAATACGGCAGGGCCTTGTTTAAAATAATTTTTTTCGTTTAAAATCGTTAAAGGCCAAGTAATCGAAGAAGGGGGAAGAGGGTTCGGAGGAGAAATATGTACATGCGGATCGATCCGTTTTGGATCGACCACCTCCTTATCGCTACAAAGGGTTATAGCGTTGGCGTTCTCCCGAGGGTTGGGCTCCGTATTCCTCGGCAGTTCCCCAAGCGCGCGCTCGGACATCATTCTCGCCAGCTGTCCAACCTGTTGTTCAAGATTTTTTAGTGATCCGGTGATGTTCCAGATATTTGTTTTGGATCGACCACCTCCTTATCGCTACAAAGGGTTATAGCGTTGGCGTTCTCCCGAGGGTTGGGCTCCGTATTCCTCGGCAGTTCCCCAAGCGCGCGCTCGGACATCATTCTCGCCAGCTGTCCAACCTGTTGTTCAAGATTTTTTAGTGATCCGGTGATGTTCCAGATATTTTATTCGTTGGACGCTATGTATTTATTAATAATTTCCTCAACCGGAGAAGGTTTCGGAGGAGGAGGCGGGGAAAATGCGAGCGCAAAAGAATTTGGGGGTGCTGCGCATATTTAACATTGCTCCAAGGGAAATTGGGGTGATTCCTCCAACCCGGATTATAGTTATTACTATAAGGATTGTTGTTGGGGTTGGAGGAAGGATGACCCAAATTTCCAATGAAGTCTACGAACTTTTCGGCAACACAGACATTAGGGGGAATAAAATAAGGTGGAATCGAGTAGGCATTAGTCATCTCTACCACCTGCTTTGTTAACCTTTCAACTTGAAGGGTTAACAGAGCAGTGGCATCCAATTCAAAAAGGCTGGCCGCCTGCTTTGGGCGTCCCCGCGGGACATTCCATTGGTAGGAATTCATAGCCATCTCTTCGATAAGCGCTTGGGCAGCCTCAGGGGTTTTATTGTTTAAAGTGCCGCCGACAGTCGCGTCAATCATTTGACACATCTGATTGTTAAGCCCATCGTAAAAGATTTGGACATGCAACCATGCATGGAGCGCGTGGTGCGGACACTTGCGGAGGAATTCTTAAAACATCTCCCAAGTCTCAAATATAGAATCAGAATCGTTTGGCACAAACGAAGAAATGTCCGCGCGCAACTTTGCAGTTTTTGCGGGCGGAAAATACTTCGTTAAGAACCGTTCCGCAAGCTCGGCCCTGGTGGTGATACATCCTCGCAGGAGGGAATTCAACCACGCATTCTCTTTGGATTTAAGGGAAAATGGAAATAGGCGCAAGCAAATGGCGTCATCAGTTATGCCATTAATCTTAAAGGTGTCGCATATTTCAAAAAGTTAGATAAGTGGACATTCGGGTCCTTATCCGGCAGTCCATCGAACTGCACGACGTTTTGATCATTTGAATGACACTTGACTTTATTTCAAAATTATTATTCGCCACCGTAGGGAAAACAATAATATACCTAGTATCATCCAGGTTAGGTCGGGCGTAATAACACATTGTATGCTTGGGAAGGGTTAAGGTCGGCCATAACTATGACAGAGGGCTCTACGATAGATTCTTCGGGGTCTAAAAAAGGAATTCAGCATTGAGATCGAATATGCACAAGAGAGCATTTGATCTTAGGGTCGAAATCAAAATCTTCAGACTCCGAGGGTTGTCCACGGGTCATACACCCTAAATAATAAACTAAATAAACTCTCTTTTTTTTATTTTCTTTGGATTTTAAAATAGATTTTTTAAGTTTTGTTTTTTTTGTTTTTAGAAAATAGGTTTTAATTAATAGACTCAAAAATTCAAAATAGTAACACGAAGAGTCCCCGACAACGGCACCAAAAACATGATGGGCCACGAAGCCGACTCATATTTAGGTGGTTCGTTCGATTGGTCGAACGTCGCGGACTGCTAAAAAGCGAGTTTTTAACGAAAGGAGGCAAGTGCACCTATCACATGTAGTACTCGATATTTGGTGGGAATATCGAGGTCATATTGTTCTCGGGGTCGGGTTGAATATTTATAATCCTTCCGGAGGGACAATTATTTTACCGATAATAACTTTCGGGTTTTAGTTAATTAAAGCGGTTAAAAGAAAAGTTGTAAAAAGACTTAGAAAATATTCGATGAAGGGTTAGCGATCAACATCAAATCGGATCGAAACTAAAATAACTCTTAATAATTATAGAACATAGTATTCAAATTAATTAAAGGAAACATTGCCGTGGAGATTCCACAAATATGAGCTCACCTAGCTATAGGGATATCGCTCACCTGAACATTAAGACTATTCGACCGAACTCTCGTCCGACGGAGGATTCCTCTTAATGCCCGCTTTATGCAAAGAACCCCACTATTGGGTGGGGAACCCAATCCTGTAGAATTATGCTTCTCCTCTCTCAAGGCTATGCATGCAAATATTTTTACCCATGGGTGATCAGTCCATACGTACGGCCTATCGACTAGCTAGTCTATGGATTATATAAATAGAGCCCACATATTAATATGTGGTTCTACGCGTCGTTTACCTGAGGCAAACCTTAAGCCCTTTAATTAAAGTGATAAAAAGATTCTTTAATTATATAGAGTGATTTCATTTGTCCCAATGCTCTTCGATGTTGAGGGCTAAGAACGATTAGCTACTCATCGTAATGGGGACGGCTTATGAGTTTGGCGAGGCGTGAGTTCTACATTAAACGCTAAAGGGTTACAAGAAAATAAGAAGAAATAAGGTAACCTAACATTAGAAAAAAGAAAAGCTACTAAAAAGGAAAACGCACGCACTCAACCAAACTCATAATAAAAAAAAGATAGCTAAGTTACAAAAAAAATTGCATAATTGAATGACAAGTCCAACTCAAACGAGTAGGCGGGAAATGACAAATCCTACTCAAACGAGTAGGCGCGAAATGATAGAAAATAAATGAAAAGTCCTATTCAAACGAGTAGGCGGGAAATGAAAAAAATAAAATGACAAGTCTTACTCAAATGAGTAGGTGGGAAATTAAAGCGAGTCATACTCGAACGAGTAGGAGGAAATAGATGCACACAGACACACACTCTACATAATTGAAAGAAAGCAAAAAAAAAACTAACTCATACACACACACACCCATACGAAAAAAATGAAGATACATAAGATTCTTGAATGAGAGGCACTCAGAGGCATTCCAGTACAACATAAGGATGAAAAACTAACAAATTTTATTAAGTAAAAAGTCAGATTATAAACAATAAAACAAACACAAAGAGGGGGGGGGGGAATTATCCTTACATAGCTCAAAAAGTATCCTAGTAGCAGCCCAACAACAAAATGGATCAAAAGATTGAACCCTTGGAGCTTATAGAAAAGTTCTATTTTTAAGCAAACTTTTGAGGGTGACATGGACTGGATACGGGCGTGTCAGACTGGCTTGCTGAAGACAACAAAATTCTAATTACTAGTCGATTTATGGAGGCTTCAGGAATATGACACGTCTTGGTCATGGGCGTGTCAGGGGTGATACTAGCGTGTCAGAAAGGTATGACTAGTGAAGATGTCGTGCGTCGATCGATGAAAGTTGAACGTCGAACGGGATGGAAACATGCATGTCAATAGGGACAAGGGCATGTTTGGCAAAGCATCGAGTGTTGCTGAAAGCGTCAAGCGTTGAGCTGGTGTCGACGAACATCGAGCTGGGCTAGACACTGACGTGTTCGTAGGGACACGGTCGTGTATAGCAAATCATCGAATGTCGATCGTCGAACTGAGGTCGTCGAGTGTTGATCGATGTGACATGGGGCGTGTCAAGCTGAAACACGGGCGTCTAATTTTGGGAAACGACTGTGTACTTTGAAAATTTGATTGTTTCTTAAAAAATTCTAAAAAAAACAAACTAAAGTTAAGTTAGAACAATATTTACAATAAAGTAACATTTTATTGAAGAAAAATAACTAAAAACAACGAAAATAGACTAAAACGAACTAAAAAAAGTACTAAAAAATACATATATTTACAACTTAAAAGCACACACATGTTAAAAACATTATGTCAGGTCTACTGGTAGTAAGATAGAGCAAGGACCCAATTATGCTTCTATACTTGGTTTCGTCAAAAGGTTTCCCTTTCTCATCCTTATCTAAAGACATATTCGAGCCCATTGGAGTCCTCATCGAGGTTGTGTTCTCCATTTGGAACTTCTTAGGCAATCCTTTGGTGAACTTCATCTGAGAGATGAAAATTCCATCGTTAGATTATTTCACTTTAAGTCATAAGAAATATTTCAGCTCTCCCATACTACTCATTTCAAACTTCCCTTGCATAAGTTTAGAAAACTTTTGCAAAGGCGGTAATCCGTTGAGCCAAAGATAATGTCATCGACATATATTTGCACTAGCAAAATCTTACCTTTAACTTCCCTAAGAAATAATGTCTTATGTAACTTTCCTCTTGTTAACTTGTTCTCAAGAAGAAAGCTAGACAATATCTCATATAGAGCTCGGGGATCTTACTTTAAACCATATAGAGCTTTATTAAGAAAAGACACATAATCAGGGAAAGTTGAATCGACACAACCTGGGGATTGTGCTATGTATACATACTCTTTTAGATTATCATTGAGGAATGATGACTTCACGTCCATTTGATAGACTTTTGTGAGCCACATACGAAAGGAACAACCTGTTCGCTTTGAGTCTGGACATTAGAGCAATGGTTTGATCGAAGTCGATAACTTATTCTTGTATGTACTCTTGAGCTACAAGCCTGGCTTTATTCTTTATAATTACTCCATTTTCATCCAGCTTGTTCCTGAATATCCATTTGGTACCGATCAGGTTCTATCCTTTCGGATTCGGCACTAAATCCCAAACCTTGTACCTTTTAAACTGGTTGAGCACTTCTTGCATAGAAAAAATCAAAGATGCATCCTTATTTACTTCTTCAAATTTCTTTGGCTCGACCTGAGTAAGAAAGCTAAGATGCAAAACTTCGTTAGCAGTACCTCTTATGGTTCTTACACTGTCGCTTGGCTCTCCAATGATTAGATCAACTGGGTTATCTCTTAGGTGTTTGGACACTAGATTTCTTCCTCTCCCACCACCAGGATCTGCCACGTCTATTGCATCTACTATAGATTGAAGGAGTTCTTCATCTAGTAGCTCTTCTTCCACCACACATAGATTGATGACTTTGACTAAGCTTGGAGCATCTTCCTATACTGCTTCTTCTAAGCTTAGTTCTTTTATCCTGGCACCTGCATCTACACTAATAACACAAGATGAGCTGTTATGGAGCATGCTTGTCTCATCAAATACAACATTTATATATCCTTCTACAACCAGTGTTTTCTTGTTAAAAATCCTATATGCCTTACTATGGCTACTATAACCTACAAAAATACCTTCAAAACACTTTCCACTAAACTTTGTACGGTAATACTTTCCATTGTTAAGTGCAAAGCATTTGCTTCCAAGGATACTAAAGTAGGATACAATCGGTTTTCTTACCTTCAATAGTTTGTAGGGAGTTTTACGATGGCTTTTGTTGATTAAAGCTCTATTTTGCACATGGCAAGTTGTGTTGACTACTTCAGCTTAAAAGTACCCTAATAGTGAAGCGTTATTCAACATAGTTGTACATGCTTCAATAAGGGTTCTATTCCTTCTCTCAGCAACTCCATTTTTATGTAGTTTGCTGAGATGAAAACTCATGAAAGATACCTTGACTTCCACAGAATTCTGTCATGGCCCCAGACTCAAACTTTTTTCCATGATCACTTTTTATTTTGACCACTGAGCAGTTTAATTCATTCTAAATTTTCCAGACATAATTATTGAAAGCCTCGAAGGTGTCTGATTTGGGTTTTAGAAAGAACACCCAACTAAAATGAAAGTAGTCATCAACAATGACCAACGTATAGATTTACCTCCTAAACTGTGAACTGGCATAGGACCAAACAAATCTATATGATGTAAATATAGAATTCTAGAAGAATCTTTTTCAACAATACCCTTAAAAGTAGCCCTTGTCTATTTACCAATTTAGCATGCGTGATATGGACTCTCTTTAAGATATTTAATGCAGGGAGCATCACGTATAAGGTTTTAGAAAATAACATATTTATAGTTTTGAAATTAATATGTGTTAAACTCTTATGTCATTGGTTACAAAGAGATTCTTTATCTTTCGCTAAAAAGCACACTAGTGTAGAATTGTCTAAACATAGAAAATATAAACAGAAAATATTTCTACTTTAAGTGCCTGTTAAGACTGTCGCCGAATTGACAGATGATTTTATTAGACACTTGTCCTTGTAGAACTGAACGATATAGCCTTTATCACATAATTTGCTTATGCTTACGAGATTATGTTATAATCCTTTAACATAAGTCACTTTGGTGAAGGAGACTATACCGTTGGTAATAATACCATAGCCTCTGGTTATTCCCTAGTCAGACCCTCCAAAGATGACTTTTGGACCATTTTTGACTGGGGTATATTCTTGTAATCGCCTTATAGTCCCGTTCATGTGCCGAGAGCATCCATTGTCCAAATACCAAATGGACATTTGTTGGCCTTTGGACATACCTTCATTCATGAATCATTTTTTTGGTCCTTCTTTCCTTGTTTTCTTAACACCACTAGGAACATTTATATTTCGAGTGGTCGATTTCGCAATGTTAACTCGTGAAGTTTCATATTTTACAAGATAAAACAACCAGTCCATGACAAAGTGTCCAATTTTGCCACAACACCAACAATCAAACCTATTGTACCATCACTTGTTCTCCTGCTTTACCTTTTGAACAGGAGGTCTAGCATGGGAAATAGACTTGGTGGAAGAGGCCTAATGAGTACATCATAAACACACCTTCTTTGTCTCTTTAGCCTTAGAAATAATAGTTTTGGCTTTCAGAGCTTTCCTGCCACTTGATCCATGAATGTTTAGACCAAAACTATTAAGGGTGATTTCTTCATAAGGTGTCTTGAACACACTTTCTATGATATCTGGTGTCTACTAATCGTAAAGATAATAAGAAGCGAACTAGCAATCCATCTAGGAAAGTATATCGATCGAATTGTAGCTAGGGGACACAAGTGTCATATTAAAATAAGGGAATTGTTGAGTAATCTTACTCACACAAAGACTATTATCTTATCGAAAGAACTTTTTTAGGGTTTTTTAACTAAAAGACTAGCATAGGAAAACTACTTGCGATTAAGTAAAGAGCAACAAAAAGTGATTACAATAAGAGGTTGAAATGATGATAAAGAGAAGCATTCGATCGAGAATCACCTTGGCATAAGTTGATTAAAGACTCGATAATAAACCTATGCTTAATAGGGTAAAGGTCCTTGACCATGGAGGTTCCCAAAGCTTGAACACGCTTCTCTCGAAGTCATGCCCAACTAAGTTTAGGAAGGTTCGACCGAACTCTCGTCCAAATCAGAGACCTAAAGCTCGCTTTACGCTGTGAACCCCGCTATTAGATTTCACTCCAATCTAGGAGATTTAGCATCTGCCTCTCTCGAGGGGTGCATTCAACTCTCTTTACTCATGAGTGTTCACTCCAAACTAAGAGCCTCTCGGCTATCTAAGAGTGTAAACAAAAATGGAAAATATATATCGATGATATATCTCCAAACATGATTATTCAAGAGTAAATCTAAGGCCTAAACCCTAAAAAGAAAAAGTAAACTAAAGCGTCATAACTTAATCAACTCGAGCCTCAGATCATCAAGATCAAGTACTAGAAGGATTAGTTACTCTTGGTGAAGTGGAGGAAGAGAGATGAGTAGGAGTGCATGGAGACAAAATGGAGACAAGTAATAATAAAAACACTTTATATTAATTTAAAGAGAGCTTACAACTTGAAATAAAAACTATAACACTTTCATGGATTGAAAACTAGGTTAACATTAACAGTAAACTACTAAATAAATTACAAGAACTAGTGCAAAAGAGTAGAACAAAAATAGAATTAAGAAAGGCTAAAAATGAGAAAGTGAGAGAGGAAGAACACAAAAGGAAGAGCTGAAAATGGCAGCACTTCCCCTCTCAAAATTTCTTTCTTTTAAACACAAGGGGTGGGGCTCAATTTATAGAAGTTTCAAAGAGCGGGACAGGCCCACGCCTTCTGTCATGCTCGGGGGTTGCCCTCAGTATGAAATATGGCAGGAAATGATGATTGCCTCGGTACGCGCGACGTACATTAATGGCGGCAACAGGCTTTATGGAAGAGTGGGACATGTTCTCTGGAAGCACGCTTTATACAGGGAGGGCTCGATGAATGGTGAAGAGTTTGTCAAACGGAGAAGAGAAGGAGAAGGAGGAGTTTAACGAAGAAGGGTGAGTTCGACGAATTTTGAAGAATTTGTCGAATGGAGATGGGAGCTCGACGAAGAAGGGTTAGTTCGACGAACTGGGAAGAATTCATCGAATGGAGAAGGGAGCTCGATGAAGAAGGGTGAGTTCGTCAAACGCAGAAGAGGCATTCGACGAACGGGGGATGATAAGGGAGAGTTTGACAAACTTGGAAGAGTTCGTCGAACCGAGAAGGGAGGCGTTGGATGAATGCCTGATCGATGAATTTTGTGCTCGACGAATCCTGGATTAAAAACTGCAAACCTGTAAAGAAAAGAGAAAACATTAGTGGGATTAATATATATACAAAAGGAGGTCAAAATAAAGCTTTAAAAACATTATTTAATTACAAAAAGAAGTAAAAATTCGTAATAGTTTAAGCTACAAAATGCACTATCAAACTCCCCCAATCTTAAGCTTTTCTTGTCCACAAGCAAAGAAAAAAAAACTATCTAACATAAATGTGACAAATCAAAAGGTTCTAATTATGTTAACACAAGTACTATGCGAAATTCTAAGTAGGGAGAAGGTGAAACGTAAATCTAAAACATTTACTTAAACATGGTTTAACAATTTATAAACTTTATTAACGAAAATAAAGAATCCAAAATTTTATCAAAATTCTTTAAATAAATTTAAGCAAAGAAACAAAATGAAAATGCACAATGAGTAGTTACTAGATCTAAGAGACACATTATAGTTATATCAATAAAATAAAAAAAATCTAAATTTATATCCAAAACTTTACAAATCTACTTTTCTTCTTTACTTAGCTAATAAAAAAACTAAAAAACATGAATCAAAAATGCTTATTAGAACCAAAACGTTTAGTTTAGGATTATGATTAGGAGTGGAATTCAAAGATAAACAAGGAGGCTTTAAAATTACACTAAACCAAAATAAAGCGTTTCAAAAATTTCATCATAAATAAAATATTAATCTTTCTTTTCTTTTCCATTTTCTTTTCATTTCTTTTTTTTTCTTTTCAAAACAAGGGCCAAAAATAATTTTTTCTTTTCATTTTGAAATCTGCCAAAAAAAATAAACACTTCTTTTGAGCATATTTTTATCAAAAAGTTTTCTAAATATATCACAAAAACAACCCTATCATAATCATGAAAATTTTTAATGAAACACAAAAGGTTAGTTTGATTAGATAGTTTGGAAAATTTTAACTTTGGTGAAAAGAAAATGATAAGTGGAGCTATCAATTAAAATCGGAAAAAAGGCTCAAAAGCAGCTAACTAGGGATACAAATTTTTAGGTTGGCAAAAAGGCTCAAATGAAAACAAAAATGACCTAAATCATTTTAATGCTTAAAAATTTATCTAAAGCATTAGCTTTGAAAATTTTCAAAAAGCAAATCTTAGATAATAAATGAAGACTAAGGAAATTATCTTAAAAATAGAAATAATAAGCGAATTTGATCGTTCACATCTACAAAGCTAATCAAAAGTTGACATTACAAAAATTATCCAAAAACAAAAAAGAAAATAGTGGATGAAAGATTATTAAGAAAGTAAAGAAAATAAAGAGCGAAAACTAATATAAAAATGCGAATTTTAGAAAAAATGTTTCACATTAACATGCTACCGTGATTTAGAAAAACAGCATGGCCAACATTGTACTTGTGAAATATAATTAAAAAGAATGATTAGAAAGATCATAATTTGCTAAGTTGTTATATGAAATATTGAGAAAAACAAAACAAAAGCAAGGGGTACTATTGAAATACCAAAATTCGTTTAAACTATTAAAGTAAAAAACAAATAATATATATATATATATAGATAGATATATATATTTTTGAAATATTCTCTATTTGTTGGGATTTTTAAGATATACTTTTTTTTTTAAGATATATAAATTTTTTTTTTATTTTGATTTTTTAATGGAAACAAAATAAAGATAAGAGAAGGAGGAAATACTCCCCCAAGCTTAAAATGGACATTGTCCTTAATGGGGAAAGTAGGCGAAGGAAGGGAAATTAAAATAGAAATGAAATTATAGAATTGAAAAATAGGTACTTCCCCGGATTTATGCGTCGCGAAAGTAAAGTGATGTCACTCCCCATGCTTGCGCTTTGGAACTTCTTGAAATGTCATCATTGAACTTCGTGATGGATTCAGCAGAATTGGAGCAGGCGATCGCAGAAGATTCAGCTTGTCGGAGCCGTCTGGGAAAAAAGTGTAAAATAAAGAAAATAAAAAAATAACTTGGGTTTCCTCCCAAGAGCGCCCTATGTTTAAAATGTCGCTTGAGCTTGACGCAACAAAATAATACTGTCCAAAAGATTATTGTCCAAAATAATATTTAAAGTTTTTAACAAAAATAAAAAGTCTTAAGTTAATTAAAGTTCATGCAGAATAAACTTAATATTGTTAATACTGACATCATCAACACCAAAAAATAGAGCTTAAGATGCTGCCCATTCACTTTGAAATCACCCTTATCAGGTTGTGAAATTAACACAGTGCCACACGAAAAAAATTCTTTAGCAAAAAATGGACCAGACCATCGTGACTTTAGTTTGCCAGGAAATAAACGTAAACGTGAATTGTATAAAAGAACTTGGTCGCCCAGTTTGAAGGTTTTGGGTGCCTTAAGTGTTTGTCGTGAAAACATTTCGTCTGCTCTTTATAAAAATTATTATTTTCAAATGTGTAAGAGCGCCACTCGTCGAGTTCGTTAAGTTGAAATTTTCGAAAATCGCCTATAGAGTGGGAATCGAAATTTAAAAACCTTAAGGATCAAAAATAACTGTGTTCTAATTCTACGGGTAAATGACACGATTTTGCATAAGCCAACCGATACGGCTTACATTCGATGGCGGTTTTGTACGCTGTTCGGTAGGCCAATAGAGCATCATCTAATTTGGTTGACCAGTCTTTTCTAGATGTGAAAACAGACTTTTCTAAAATACGTTTTATCTCTCTGTTCACTACTTCGACTTGCCAGTTAGTTTGGGGGTGGTAGGCAGTTTAAAGCTTATACGTAACGTCATTTTTTATAAGACTTTTGAAAAACTGCGCGTTATAAAAATGTGAAACCATATCACTAACGATGGCTCGTGGCGTACCGAATCGAGAAAATAATTTTTTTAAGAATGTAATTATGACTCGGGAGTCGTTAGTACGAAGAGCTTGAGTGTCAGCCCATCGTGAAACATAATCTACAGCAACTAAGACGTATTTATTCCCGAAGCTAGAAGGAAGGGGGACAACAAAATCACTTCCCCAGAGGTCGAAAACTTCTCACTCGAGGAAATAATTTTGCGGCATTTCATTTTTATTGGAGATATTTCCCGATCGTTGGCAACAATCACACCTACTCTCAAAAGCTAGCAGTCTTTAAACAGGCTAGGACAGTAAAAACCCGCGCAAAGCACACTATGAGCGGTGAGAGCAGCTTGATAGTGCCCACAAGTCGTTCCTTCATGAAAGTGTTTTAGAATATCTTGTCCGTCTTCAAAATAAACACATCTCCTTATCACCTGGTTCGCACAAACTCGGAAAAAATGTGGGTCCTCCAAAAAATAGTTCTTCAACTCCTCAAAGAATTTCTTGTTTTGCTGAGAGGAGAACTATTTCGGGAGGACACAAGCCACTAAAAAGTTAGTTCTTTGTGCAAACCAAGGGGAAGGGGATGTGTTAATTACAAGCAGCTTCTCATTAAGAAAATAATCATTAAAAGATTTTTCATCTAAAATTTCTATATACGAATTATCTAATCGTCTGAAATGGTTAGCGGCCAAATTCTCGACACCTCGCTTATCACGGATTTTGAAGTCAAACTCCTGGAGGAGTAAGACCCAGCGAATCAGGAGAAACTTGGCATCCGTCTTAGCAAGAAGATACTAGAGGGCCGAGTGGTCTGTGAAAACGATAATTTTTTAAAGCATGATGTATGATCTTAATATATCAAAGGCAAAGACAATAGCTAGGAGCTCTTTCTCTGTTGTGGTGTAATTCTCTTGTGTAGGTGTGAGTGTTTTACTTGCGTAATAGATGGGGTTGAAGTTCTTAGATATGCGTTGACCTAATTTGGCTCTCATTACGAAACTACTCACATCGCACATAATCTCAAAGGGAAGGTCCCACACTAGAGCTATCATAATCGGGGCATTAATTAACTTTTCTTTAATTAATTCAAAGGTAGATAGGCAAGGTTCGTCAAAAAAAATTGGGCGACTTTTTCCAGAAGATGTGTAAGGGGTTTGGTGATTTTGGAGATATCGTTAATGAAACGACGTTAGAAGCCAATGTGACCTAGGAGACTTTTTATAGCTTTTAAGTTCGTAGGCGGTGGCAGTTTCTCGATAACTTCTTTCTTAGCTATATCTACTTCAATTCCTCGGGCAAAAATCTTATGACCCAAAACTAACCCCTCCCTCACCATAAAATGACATTTTTCCCAATTTAGGGCGAGGTTAGTTTCTTCGCTTTTTCCGAGACTTTCTCTAGGTTTTCCAAACAACAATCACAAACATCGCTGAATACGGAGAAATAATCCATAAATACCCCCATAATACTTTCTACAAACTTGTCAAAGATAGATAGCATACATCTTTGGAATGTAGCTGGCACATTTCCAAACCCAAATGACATTCTTCGGTAAGCGAAGGTGCCAAAAGGGTAAGTAAATGTAGTTTTCTCCTAGTTCCCGGGTGAGATAGGGATTTTAAAATACCCCGAGAGGTCATCGAGAAAAAAGTAAAAGCTATGGCCGGATAATCGCTCTAAGATTTGATCGATAAACGACAAGGGAAAGTGGCCCTTGCAGGTGGCGTCATTCAACTTACGATAGTCAATTCAAATTCGCCACCCCATCACCATCCGTATCGGGATTAAATCATATTTTCATTCACAACTTCAATTATTCCTCCCTTTTTTGGCACTACCTGAACAGGGCTAACCCACTTACTATCTGAAATTGGATAAATAATTCATGCGTCTAAGAGTTTCATAATCTCGCCTTTTACGACTTCTTTCATGTTCGGATTTATACGACGCTGAGGTTGGATGGAGTTACGTGAATCATCTTCCATTAAGATTTTGTGGGTGCAGAAAGATTGGCTTATGCCCTTGATATCAGATATCTGCCAAGCGATGGCTCGGCAATGTTTTCATAAAAGTAGAAGGAGTTTGTCATTTGGTAATTTAGTTAGATATGCCGAAACTATCACTGGCAGTTTGGAATCTTTTTCTAGGAAGCATACTTGAGATGTTCAGGAAGTTCTTTTAATTCTAGGGTAGGGGGTTCTTCATAAGATATTTTAGAAGTTCTTTCTTTTTCAAAAATAATATGTTCGTAGACTTTTAACTTATACAGAAATTTGAAGGGGGTGAATAATTGGCCATGGCGATTTCTTGTAGACTTTCAGTAGGAAAAGTTGAGGAAGAACAAAAATTAGAAAATTCATCTTTAGAAATACTGTAGGAAGATTCATCACTTAAGGTATCTAAGAAGAAATCGTAGTCATCATACTCCATGGTATTTTTCATCGAAGGGGTGATAGAGAAGATCACTTCATCGTCGCCTACTCGTAGGAAGAGATTGCCATTGCTTACATCAATGATAGCTCGGGAGGTGGCATGGAAGGGACGGCTAAGGATTAGGGGAACCTCGATGTCTTCTTTGATGTCCAATATTACGAAATCCATCGGGAAGAAGAATTTGACGACTTTGACTAGAAAATCCTCCACTATTCCGAAAGGGTACTTAACAGATCTATTGGAAAGCTGGATACTCATATGCGTGGGGTTGAGGCTACCAATTCCTAACTTCTTAAATAACGAGAAGGGCATTAGATTGATACTTGCACCTAAATCGGCCATGCATGCTTGACAAAGAGATCATTAAAGGTGTAAGACCCCCCTCGCAGAACACAAAACACGGCACGAGGGGAGTCTTATGCCCAGAGTATCTGCCTTGCGGTAGCACTAACACACGGGTTAGTCTGTACTACAAGAAGCCTATTCCGCCGGCTACAACCAATATCAATGTACTATGCCAACCCAATCATAAGATAAAAAGAAAGTAAATTCACAAATTGTTTTAAGTCCAAAATGAAGCGGAAAATAAGAAGCATAACGAGCATCTAAAATATCAGAGTCTAAAAACTGTTTGCCAAGAAGGCAACAACAAAACACTCACAACTGTCACGGACGGTATCGACGGTACCGTCACCTCAGGTCCTGTCGTCCGGGCCTGGATGTCCTGCTGCTGGCCTATCTGCGGGGTTTCCTCCTAAAATGGAAGACGTAGCAACCGTTAGTCATAAAGACTAAGTGGCTTGACATCCGCTCCCCCGGCGACTCCTCGACACCGGGCGGAGAAAGGAAACAAGTACAATATGTATATATATAACAGGGGTAATCAAACAGGTGACAAGGAACTGGTAAGAGTAATATCTCTACGAAGTAATCTAGCAGTTCTATTAAATCAAATAATTTATCAGCAGGTAATCTACAACAGGAACAGTAACTTAACTTATAAGAGTGCCCATACAAACTTATAAGTTAAGGTTCAGCTTAACAGAAAATTAACTCATCGTATAAGAGTGCCCATACAAACTTATACGATAAGGATCTTGTGCATGATATGAATGGTATGGTATGAATGTTATGCAATGACCGACCCATGTTCACACACATGCAAGTTGCTATGTCGACACAGACTTGAAGTTCCCACTTTTCGAGCAGGTAGCTAACCTCTCAGGCGTCTACCGTCGTGGCCAGACGGTGACAGTGGAGTGGGCGTCTCCACTACTAGGTGGTATCCACACTACCTGTCCTAGGCCTCCGTACGCCTCAATGCTAAGAACACAGTAGCGGAGCTCACACGCGTACTACGGCTCAGAAGGGGTCTTGGGTAGATGTGAACCAAGAACACAGCCCAACCTGGCCTTTGATTTCGAATCGGAAGGAACCTCAGAATCGCACGAGGCGCAAGCCCAACCGTTCTCATGGATCGGAGGAGACCTCGTGATATGGACACCAAGTGTCTAGCCCTACCGCCCAAGGTCTAACTATTGGCTCCCATCGGTGTGACGACTGGCGAGCCCATAGACATGCCACATTCACTATCTTAGTATCGCGACACATCGAGTCGTGGCACACCACATGCACCATCACAACTCACTCGATGCTACCCGTAGGGAGACTACATCTCTAAGCATCGGTTATCAACATAACCCATTAGGCTCGGATCCCGGGTACAAAATACTCTCCCAATAGAGTTTCTCTCATTCACAACTTTCTATTTAATTGATCACCTCAGTTCATCACAGGATAGATATAATCTACAACCAAGCTCAACCTCCATTGATCACTTGCCATCCTATCTCAATTCACATCACAATTAACCTAGATGGCTACAAATGTTGAGCACAACATTCATAAGGTTAACTATAGCATCATAATCAAAGGAGCCAAACGATATAAATTGCACATCATAACTTTCACAAGAGTACACTTAACCATGAGTTAACATGAACATTATTATTATATAGCTTGCCACCAAAATTGGAATTGCTAGAGCTACAGGAATCCGCTATAAAAGCTCAACCCCTCGTTGGAAAGGTATTCGCGAGGGCTACTACTTTCATGTTGAGTCGGGAGCCCAGATCTGGTCGTATCAAATCAGAAATTTGACTCGAAGTCTGCTGCGTACAGGATACAGATTCCCTAGACATATTTCCCCTAATCGCAGCAGACTCGAACGGACTTTCCTGTGGCTACAGGTATTTCCTGGAAACGTGCAACCACTCGTTGGAAAGGTATCTTCGAGGGCTACGACTTTCGTGTTGAGTCAAAAAGCCAAATATGAACAAAATGCCTCCGAAACGGGCAGCGAAGATCGCTGCGTGCAGAAGTCAGATTTCTGCACGCATCTTAAGGTGAGATGAACGGCATCTGATCATCTTCCTTCTTGCACCGACCTCCCAAAACTCCTCCAGACATTCATCCACCCTTATTCACCCTCACAAAGCTGCACTTCTCCACGAATCACTCTCTCATCTTCACATTGAATGATGGAGAGGTTGAAGAAGACTAAAAGCCTAGAAAACAACCTAGGCATGGCTTTCCCTTAGAAATGTCCTCTTCACCATCAAGACTCTATGGAGTCGATATCTCTCCTAGAATATAACTACAGATCTAGCACCAAGGGAGAGGGGAGGAAGCTCACCTCGTTTCCGGCGGTACCAACATTCCTGGCCATGGATCTAGTCGTTCTTCTTTGCGGCATCCCTTGCTTGGTGCTTGTTCTTCACAGCAAAGGAAAGAGAGAGAGAGAGATCGAGAGAAGGCCGCCTCCAAGAGCTCCGACTTCCCTCGGCTCAGACGGTTCGCGAGATTCACGATGACGGCAAGGGTTGATCGGCGCAAGGCTATGGTTCGGCTTTAACATCCCTTTATAAGCCGTTGTATTTGTTGATGCACGAAAAGCGATAGGGAAAATGGGCACCACCAGCTAACCGTTCGAGCACTGGGGAAGGTATTGGGAAAAGACTGTCGGCTAGTCGGTTACTAGCGGCTAGGAATGGCGGATAGGACCGGATAGGAAAAAGAGAGAAAGGGCCGCTGCCAGCGGCAACACCAGAGTTCTCCCGCCGCGACCTGAATGCCTCTCCTGCGGCGGGCTTTCCTTTTATAAGAAACTGAGCAATTACACTTAGAAAGGATAGAAGAAAGGAAGAAGAAAGGGAGAAGCCGGCCGGATAATAGACCGCAAAGGACTAGAATCGAGGCCGCAGCTTTTAACAAGCGAGCTCTTGGACTCGAGTCAGCATGCTTTGGGTGTACTCCCGCCCCCTATTTATAGGCTTGGGGGCCTGCCCAAACGGGCAGGGCTAAAATTACTGGCTGCCCGAGGTACAAGAGAATCGGGCAGCGGTGACGGGAATAGAGAAAAAAAAAGATGAAAAGCCAAGAAATAGGCCGTGCGGCCTGGAGACCTTCTCCTGCCGAGCTGCAGGACGGCCTCTGGGCAGGCTGATCTGGACCTCCTCTAACGGTGACCTGGGACACAGGTCGCGCAGCTTGGGCAATGACAGGCCGACCCTTAGATGATGGCTGGACCGGAACTGGTGGCCGTCTGACGTAGAGGCCGCCCGGCTTGTCTGACAATAAGCCGACTAGCTGAGAACGACGGCTAGAAAGCACAAGCCGCCCGGACTTGAAAACCTGGAGAACTAGTCGCGGATTCCGGGTTAACACAATCCCCGCACATTTTTAAGTTTCTGAAAAACTTCGAAAATGTAGAACTAAGCCAGAGACCGCGACTGCCATTAATGCTTCTGCGTCTATAAAATGCCGAGGGCCCTGCCATTTCGTCAAGATTTCTGCCAAGCCACGGGTCACTATTCGCCACTTGCGGTCAGAATCCTCCAAGCCGACAGAGACTTCTACAAGATGGACGTCATGTGCTCGATGCTAGATCGCGAAAAGAAGTTGTCTGGATCGAAAAAGAGGAGCAGAAAAGCGGACAGTTCCGACCAACAGCCTGAGAAGAAAACTGAGAAGCCGATCGCACCGGCGGCTTCTGATTCTGGAAAGAAACCGATGGAAGCCATCGCGGAATCCTCGCAAGCCGCGACAAAAGTCGAAGCGGTTTCCAAATCTGCTCTCCCGCAAGCTGGTGCCACCAAATCCTTCGACATTACCTACTCGCCATCAGGTGAACCCCTTTTGAAGATCGCCGGGGCGGAGGAGAAGAGTGTCGACTCTTCCAAACCGCGTGAGTTGCCCACATCTGCTGACTTGATCATTGTTGAAGAGAACGACTCAAAGAAGCTACTGGAGGCCGAGCGGTCTCTAACTGAGAAGAGGAAACGGACAGAGACAATAGTCGGCCACTTGAAGCGACGTAAGAAAAAGGTCGAGACCCTTGAGGAAAGGATGTAGAGGAAGGCGCGGAAGATGCGGGTTGATAACCACAATGTTTCTGTGAAGACCGGAGCGGCTAGTGTGCAATTTAAGCCGCGGGAGAAAGACGTATCTGATGGTCTGTCGACTCCATCTTCCAAGCCGGACGAGCCAGAGAGTACGCCTTCGGTTAGCGAATCCCTGAGCGATATCCTGAAGGGCATGGAGAAATTTCAGCAGCAGGACGAGTTACTGGCAACTCTGCCGGCTTCTGCGGAGGTCGCCGTCACCGATGTCGAAGTTACAGGAGAGAAGCTTGGCGAATTGGCTCCTGCGGTTTCAGAAGGAGCTGAAAAATTAAAACTCAGAGAGAAGATAGAGGAGATGAAGAAGTTAATCGCCGGGAAGCAGGTGGCGACTACATTTCCTGCCCTGCAAGGTAAACACGAAGAAGTTAAGCGTATTGTAAAATTCTACAAGCCGCGGTCACGGAAGAAGGGAGCGGACACAATTTGCAATCCGTCGGCGAGCTTCTTCCTGACAACGGCTAAGCTGAAAAGCAAAGCTAAGGAGACCGTGCGGCTATGGAAAGAAAAGCTAAAGCGAATAGATTCAGAAAGGTTTAGGCGACCAGCGGCTAGACTTGATACTGCGGCTTTCGAAGGAGAGATAACCACGAGCTGCGGTCTCGTTCTAACGAGATCTTCTACCATGTGCCGGTCATGTCACTGAATCTAACCGCCTGTTTATTCGCTGCAGGTGCACACGAAACTGCCATCAAGCTGGGCGATCGGACGACTTTCTTACCTCCACTGATTCCGCCGCTACCTCCAAGTGTCCGTGACCAGAGGACGGCCGAATTCCAGGAGGAGGTCGCCGCCTTGCAGGCTAGGATAAGGGAGCATGTCGAGGCCCTTCGAGCCAAGGAAGAAGAGTAGCGGCTTCAAGAAGAAAATCAGCGGTCTATGCTGGAGGCCGCTGAAAGGAGAACTCAAGAAGTGCTGGAGGACTTGGAGCAGGAGAGAGGAATGATGCGGTCTGAGGTGGAGGCCGCTGAGAAAAGGACGCACGAGGCCTTGGTCAGCTTGGAGTTGGAGAAAACGACGATGCGGATTACGCAGGAGACCGCTAACAAAAGGGTGCAGGAGGCACTGGCCAACGCGTACATGGAGAAAACGGCAAAGCGGACTGTGCTGGAAGCCGCTGACAAAAGGATGCAGGAGTCCCTGGCCAACTGGGAGGAGGAGAAGACAACGATGCGGACTGCGCTTGAGGCCGCTGAGCAAAGAACTCTGGAGGCGCTGTCCCACCTGGAGCAGGAGAAGACAGAGAAACTTAACCTGCAGGCTTTAGTGCTGATGCTCGGCCGGATTGAGAGGGAAAGGGCGGACGCCGCTCGACTTAATGAGGAAAGGGATAAGGATCGACCAGAGGAGGCCGACAGAGGCTTGCGACCTGCTGGGACGACTGCTGAACAGCAGCAACTACCAAATCGCCCGGCTTCCGGAGAGACTTTGGACTCACCAGTAGTCGCGGCGGTTAGGCAGGTCACTGCTTCTGGCGACCCGGGAGATCACGCTCTGTCGCTGGTTCCATTTACCCACGTAGAGCGTGATACCTCGCGAGTTCATCGGACTCTGCACAATATCCACAACCTTGTTAGTCAAGTGTATGTCCAGTTGGTACAGGCTGGCGACCAAGTCGCGCGGGTTGGGCGAGAGGCTCCAGAGAGTGGAGAGAGATAATTATGAGAACTTTAATTTGGCGTTGTAATAAGCATCAACTCGTGATGCCGGACAGTTTGATTCCTGTGGACAATTGTTGTATGTTCGATTGTATATTACTGCGAATTGCATGCGGCTTTGTGTGGTTTGAATACTTCTAGTCGCTGTCTTTTCTTCTTTAAAAATTTCGCCAAGTACTGGAATTTTAGTCGCTCGAACTGCCGAACTAGAATGCGGTTAGAATACTTTACCTTGCAGGTTGAGCCGTGCGGCCTGATATCTAACCGCGATTTGACAACCGCTACTGTAGCTCCGTAGGAAATCTATAAATTGAGATGATCCCGGAGTCTTCGACACAGAAGATCAAAATGCGGGCTAAAGCAATGGCGATGCAGTCTGACAAAGCTCCAGCCGTTAGGACCGACGCGGCTTCTGCTTTCCATTCGACGGATCATAAGGAAGGACGGCTTACCCAAGCCGAGCTCGACAGCTTTGCAGAGAAGCATATGAAAGACAGCCCGCTGCTCGCGCGGCTTCCGCTACCTCACGAGCGGATTAACACCTCCGCAGCCAACCAGATCGCTATCCCAATCGATCACTTTGACTGTGGCTTCGGCTTCCCTGTGCTAATGGAAGTCGTCGCGGCCTTCGACCATTATGGAGTAGTGCCAGGACAGCTGCCCCCGAACTCTATTGCGGTGATTTACAGCTTCATCTCCTACCTTAGGTCGGAGCGAGTTCGCTTCTCGATAAGGCTGTTCAGAGAATGATTCTCTGTGCGGTCTATTCCGGACTCGGGAACGAAGATCTTCAGAGGCCATCTTTACTTCGGCTGCCGCGGCCTGAAAGTCGTCAACCTGGCAAACAAAATCGCGAATTGGTCAGAAAGATACCTGATCTTCGAGGGTAACCTCGGACTCCTGCCGGTCCATCCGCAAGTTCGCGACGAAGCCGCTTTTGGCAGCAGCGGACTGGACGGCGTGGAGAAGGAGATCTTCAAATTCTTCAAGGGAGAGCGGCTCGACGTCACCCACTACCTCCCGCTGCTCCCGACTTTGGAGGATGTCCATGCGCAGGACAGTAAGTATCACCCAGCCGAATTGCTCTGCTAACCGCGCGGTTTACCAACTGACTTGTTAACTTTGCCTTGCAGCTGCCGTCGCGGTCCCGCTGAACAAGCCGCTTACTCCAGGCGGCCTAACCCTTACATAGAGGGAGAAGAGGGCGAAGAGGGCCAGGCCAGAGCGGGCTGAAGTGGAAGTTGAATCGGATTCCTCCAGCGGCTTCACGCTGCTTGGTATGGGCAGCCGCTTGAAAGACCTCCACGACAACCCCACCATGCAGTGGAGTGCCGACGGCGAATCGGTACAAGTTTCCACCGCCCTCCCGAACTGGGGGAAGGAAACCGTAAGCCGCCATGCCTCCGCGGCTGGCGCGGCTTTGTATGGAAGTCGCAATTTGAAGGCGCTGAAAAAGATTCCTGCAGAGGACTTCTCGCGGTTTGCCGCGCAGGTCGGCGCGAGAAGCTTTGTGGCTAACCACTATATGGGCCTGGCCCATAGGCGGTTAGTCGCAAGTGAAGGCGACCTGAAGCGGCAACTCGCTGAAAAGGATGAAGAAATCGCACGGCTAAAGGAGCTCAATGCGGTAAGATATTACCTGATTTATGCGACCTCATTTAACAAGCCGCTCGGACTGACCTTCTTCCTTCCTTTGCAGAAAATGTACGATCCGGCCAACTCGACCTTTCAAGACGCGGTCTTTCCGCAGCTTGTGCAAGGGATCGACGGAGCGCTGAAAAGCCTTCGAGATCGCAGCGGCCTCGCCCCGGGATTCACCGACTTCACCTGCGCCGACCTGTATCCATCCTTGAAGAAAAGGGTGGCCGCGGTTTATCGAGCGCTGAAAGGCAAGGAGAAGATCGGCGGAGAGGGCGAGGCAGAAGAGGAAGAGGAGGACAGCGAGGGAAGCAGGAGCGAGAGCGCTTCTTCAGAAACCGGCGGTCAAGCGTCGGAGACCGCGCGGGTTGTTGCCAGCTCGTCAGAGACCAGGGGCACTGGCAGTTCGCGTTCATCCTCGTCTGACAGTGGCGACTACTCGCCTTCTGAGATCGACATCGACGGTGAACCGGACTCCGGTACTCCTGCGTCCAAAAGATTGAAGCCGAATTGCTAGGATAGATTATTTGTAAAAGTTTTTACATTTTTTGAGACCGCCGGTAAGATTTTTGTAAACCGCGCGGTCTACCTTTTACACTTGACATGAGAAATGAAAATATTTTACCTTTTGTGAGAATCTATTATAATTTTACTTACTTGTTTGTGTATGCGGCTTAATCTTTCTTACTCATTTCCGGCTTAAGAAATCTAATCGATGACTTCACCGAATAATAACTACCTTTGCTCCGGTTAAACTCGAGTAGAATACCGGTAACCGGATATCTAGTCGTCTGCGAAATTATAACAATCCAGTCATCCTTGAGCGTATATAGAGCAATAAGCCGGGCGGTCAGGAGATTATTCGCCAAGAAAATAAGGCAGTTCAACTGTTGAAGGTACCACGAAGTCCCACGGTTAATGTATAGGCCGTAATTTTATTGGAGATGAAGAAGATACATGGTGATCAACAAGCCGCCCGGCCAAGGGGATAAACCGGATAGATATTGTAAAAAGCAAGTTGATTGTGGCGGCCTGTCCGAACTTTAATATGAAACTCGCTTTCAATAGGGAAACTACTTAGCGATAGAGATAAACATATTGCGACTTCTTTACATAGCAAGCCGCGAATTGATTTGAATGAATACCATAAGCCGGTGGACTGAGCGGATAGGATAACCGCAGTCTAGAGGCCAAGCGGGTAGGTGCGGCCGGAGCGGCATTGCTTTCCTCACAGGACCTCAAGATCTGCAGACTAAACAACTCAATTCACTGCCCTCTACTTGGCGGACTAGAATTAATCGACAGGATCAAGTCGGCCGAATTCCAGAATATATTAGTAATAATCCGAGATAGATTTCATAGCCGAATAGAATAAACGGAAATAGGTAACCGCGTGGTCTGCGGACTGTGCAATTTAAACCGGCTAGGTTGTAAGACCGTGAGACGGTGGATAAGCTGGAACGGGCAAAATAATAGCAATATGTGAAAACCATAATTTATCTATCACTGTAACTTGCAGGTTGAAAAGATAACGAAAACTCTGCCTGCGCTGTCTTACAGCATAAACTGAGAATCATCACTCTTCTAAAGAAGATCTCATTTAACTCATCCGCGAATGATTCGAGCGGGGTTTACATCCGCGACTGATGTCGAGCGGGATTGCCACTACACATCTGCGACTGATGTCGAGCGGGATGTGGAGGGCCAAAAAAGTAGTATTATATTTGTTATAAGTAAATGTCACATAGGTATGTCAATATTAAGTGTAAAGCTAGGAAGCAGAATTTAGAGGGCATATGAATGCTTATTTCTAGAGGAAAGCTTAGTAAAAGGATATGGGCTTGAAGCCTAATTGAACCCAATTGTCGATGATCATTGAGAGATATTTGTGAAGCTGGATGCTGGTGAGGACTGGTTTGGGGCTATATTTATTACAACTGTCATTATCAAAAGAAAAGAAGCAAATGCCAGAAACTCCGAGCACATAGGAGATATACGAAATATGTAAAAGAAAGACAAACAAGGTACTACCGCTACTAACACTTCCACTATTTAACAACAGAATCTTCATTTGAAAAATCAGCTTTATCAGTGGAAAATGTGCTGGAAGATCATAGGACAACATAGTCTTGTAATTTCCCCGCCCTTGCAAATTGATCTGCTAGTTTCCGGAGAGCCCGACAATCTTCTGTGTTGTGACCAATATCCTTATGATATTTACAAAAAAGTTCTTCATGTCGATGTTCAATCTTTGATTTCATACGTCGAGGCTTTTTAAATTCTTTCATATTAGCAAGAATTGGCAGAAGATCTTCCATAGAAATTTTGAAGTTGACATATCTGTCCGAGTATTTTTCATACTTGAGTGTTTTAGGATCAAAGGACATGATAGGGCAAGCTTCTATACACTCTGATGATTTATCCTGTTGCGGAGATTCTGAAGCACTTCGGGAAGAACCGGGCTGTTGATGATAAGAATCTTTCTGATATCCCTTAGCCATTTGATTTAAGAAGGATATATAGTTGGCATTTGCTGCTTCACCCATTATGAACTGATTAGCTGTTTTAATAATATCTCCATAGGTCTTCGGCTCCTTTTTGCTAACATTAAATTTGAGAGGACCTTCTCGAAGTCCGCTTATCAAGGCATATTTGTAAAAGTCTGGATGAACGTTAACGATATCGAGTGTTTCCTTTTGAAACCGATCAACGAAATGAGCGGTAGACTCATCAACTTCCTGCTTGATTTGGAAGAGAGCTACTGGGTTTCTCTTCCGCTTCCTGAAAGTATCAAATCTCAAAAGAAACTGTTTTTGAAAATCCCAAAAGCAAGTGATGGACCGAGAAGGTAAACCATGAAACCATTCCTAAGCAAGACCGTCAAAGGTCATTAGAAAAAGCTTGCATTTGATTCCATCCGACATGGCTTTTAGAGAAGCAGCCGCTTCAAATGCTTGCAGATGTGAAACTGGATCACTAATCCCAGAATAACGTGGCAAGCGGGGCTCTCTAAAATCATCAGCAACGGTATCCCTGCGAATTTGATCAAGGAACGGAAAAGAAACTTGTTCTTCTCTGTAGGGAGGTGTCTGCTCCGTGCCAGCCTGAAATGCATCCTTAGCTATATTCTCGGGATGAGAACCATCTTGCCTCGCTAAGGAATCCAGCATAGATGATAAGAAATCTCTGTAATTCCTCGGGAGATTCATTGCAAATGAGAGATAACAACCAAGACGAACTTAGAGACCGCCAGACAGTTACAGTCTGACCGCGTGGATAGAATTGCCAGCGGTTACTGAGCAGGTTAACCACCCTTGCCGCTGCTTGCTCGACTAGCCGCTAAGCACTAGCGGCCGAGCGGTCTGACAATATCTAGCCGCGGATTTCACCGGCTAACCGAGATCTGAAGGTCGCGTGTTAACTGTTGATGCACGAAAAGCGACGGGGAAAACGGGCACCACCAGCTAACCGTTCGAGCACTGGGGAAGGTATTGGGAAAAGACTGTCGGCTAGTCCGTTACTAGCAGCTAGGAATGGCAGATAGGACCGGATAGGAAAAAGAGAGAAAGGGCCGCTACCAGCGGCAACACCAGAGTTCGCCCGCCGCGGCCTGAATGCCTCTCCTGCGGCGGGCTTTCCTTTTATAAGAAACTGAGCAATTACACTTAGAAAGGAAAGAAGAAAGGAAGAAGAAAGGGAGAAGCCGGCCGGATAATAGACCGCAAAGGACTAGAATCGAGGCCGCAGCTTTTAACAAGCGAACTCTTGGACTCGAGTCAGCGTGCTTTGGGTGTACTCCCGCCCCCTATTTATAGGCTTGGGGGCCTGCCCAAACGGGCAGGGATAAAATTACCGGCTGCCCGAGGTACAAGAGAATCGGGCAGCGGTGACGGGAATCGAGAAAAAAAAAAGAAGAAAAGCCAAGAGATAGGCCGCGCAAACTGGAGACCTTCTTCTGCCGAGCTGCAGGACGGCCTCTGGGCAGGCTGATCTGGACCTCCTCTAACGGCGACCTGGGACACAGGTCACGCAGCTTGGGCAATGAAAGGCCGACCCTTAGATGATGGCTGGACCGGAACTGGCGGCCGTCTAACGTAGAGGCCGCCCGGCTTGTCTGACAATAAGCCGGCTAGCTGAGAACGGCGGCTAGAAAGCACAAGCCGCCCGGACTTGAAAACCTGGAGAACTAGTCGCGGATTCCGGGTTAACAGTATTAGGTTACATCTTCTGCCACGTGTCAACACCCCATTGGACCACTCATAATGGGTCATATTGAAGTGACCCGGTGTAAGGAATCATCCAGCACGAATCCTGAAGCCCGGTTCGGTCCGCCTGTACAAGCCAGCGAATTTGCCTGGGCGAAGAAAACGCACAAGTCAAATTCGGCAGGAATCGTCTGACATTCTCGACGATCGGCGAGAATCATCAGGCATTCTCGACGAATTCGTCGGGTATCAACAATGATACCCGGCGATTTTCCCTTAGCCTAACTTATCGGAAATCTGGCGTTGAGAGCGTTGAGTATTCTCATCGATACTCGACGATCGGCGAGAATCACCAGGTATTCTCGACGATTTTCCCTTAGGCCATTCCCATCAGAAATCTGGCGTTGAGAGTGTTGAGTATTCTCATCGATACTCGACAATCGGCGAGAATCACCAGGTATTCTCGACGATTTTCCCTTAGGCCATTCCGATCGGAAATCTGGCATTGAGAGCGTTGAGTTCTCATCGATACTCGACGATCGACGAGAATCACCAGGTATTCTCGACGATTTTCCCCTTAGGCCATTCTTATCGGAAATCTGGCGTTAAGAGCGTTGAGTATTCCCATCGATACTCAACGATCGGCGAGAATCACCAGGTATTCTCGACGATTTTCCCTTAGGCCATTCCCATCAGAAATCTGGCGTTGACAGCGTTGAGTATTCTCATCAATACTCGACGATCTGCGAGAATCACCAGGTATTCTCGACGATTTTCCCTTAGGCCATTCCCTTTCGATCCGTTGGATATCACCCAACCCTACACTCCATCCAGCGCACTTGACACTTTTGCTAGTGCGCCCCGAGCCCGAGTCAAGTCTCTTGATTCAAAACTCGTGCGAGGGGCCTAGCGCGAATTGGGACGTTATAAATCCTATAAACAAAATAAAAGATTTTGTCCCCGAAATCAGGCTAGGGCTATGGGGATGCATGTACAAAATAATATGCGCTATATAAAATGTTACCTTGGGAGAACAGCTCCGGGTAGCGCTTCCGCATTAAGTCCACCGGCTCCCAAGTAAATTCTTCTTTCCCATGATTAGACCATAGCACTTTTACCAGAGGCACACTTTTACGGTGCAGAGCTCTCTCCTCGTTGTCAACGATCCGCACCGGCTCCAATCGCACAGACCTATCAGACGCCACAGCACCATCAGTTATGGGGGTGTATTGGTCGGGCTGCATCAATGCTTTCCGGAGAGATTATACATGGAACACGTCGTGGAGATTCCCCAGTTCTTGTGGCAACTCTAACCGGTAGGCAAACGGGCCAATCCTTTCCACTATGACATAAGGTCGTACGTACCTTGGGCTTAGCTTCTTCACGCCTCGTACTCGTTATACTCCATGCATCGGCCGGATTTTCAGAAACACCCTGTCTCCCGCTTGAAATTCCACCATCCGGTGTTTCGCGTTATAATACCTTGCTTGCCAACTCTGAGCCTCAAGCATGTGATCCCGTATCAATCTGACTACCGCATCAGTATCATCAATATACTCTATGCCCAATGCCTTCGAGTCTTCGTCTTGCACCCAGGATAAGGGGGTCCTACACCTCCTTCCGTATAGAGCTTCATGGGGTGCCATACCAATGCTAGCTTGATGGCTGTTGTTATAGGAGAATTCCACTAAGGGCAAGAGTCTTTCCCACGGCTCCCCCCTATCTATCATACACAATCTCAACACGTCCTCCAATGTTCGAATGGTCCGTTCAGATTGCCCGTCCGTCTGAGGGTGAAAAGCTGTGCTGAAAGTGAGACGCGAGCCTAAGTAAGCCTGTACAGCCCTCCATTCTCTTGACGTAAACCAGACATCTCGGTCAGAGACGATCGTCTTCGGCACTCCATGATACCGCACAAACTGTTCTACGAATAGGTGCACCAAAACATCCACATGCGCCTCCTTCTTCATTAGGATAAACTGGGCTACTTTGGTCAAGCGATCGACAATCACCCACACCGAATCATTCCCCGAGCGTGAGTGAGGTAATCCGTGGACGAAGTCCATGGAGATATCCTCAAACTTCCATTCTGGGATGGGCAATGACTGTAACACGCCACCGGGACTTCTGCACTCTGCCTTCACCATTTGGCAAGCCACACAATGTGTAACAAAATACTTGACATCCCTCTTCATGCCCGACCAACATATCGTCTTCCGCAAATCGGTGTACATTTTTGCGATCCCAGGATGTACTGAATATTGGGAGCAATGAGCCTCCTTTAGGATATCCACTCGAATATTTCCACCTTCGGGGATATAAAGCCGTCCACAAAAATGGACGAGGCCGTCTTTTAAGAAGTACTCTTCCGTCGTCCCATCCTCAATTGACTTGAAAACCGGAATTAGAGCCACATCCTCCTTCTACTCCATCTGAATCAGGTCCCGTATGTTGCAAACTATACTCATCGCGGTCAAGTATTCCATATACTCTTCTGGTTGATCCTTAAATTGCAACGTGATCTCCATCTCCCTAAGTATCTGGACTAACTCCATGCTCATCAAATGGCACTCCGTGCTCGATCCCGGTACTTTTCGACTCAAGGCATCAGCTACGGAATTAACTTTTCCGGGGTGGTAGTTCAAGGTGAATTCGTAGTCACACAAAAACTCCAACCACCGCCGTTGTCTCAAATTCAACTCCTTTTGAGTATGGATGTACTTTAAGTTCTTATGATCCGAGAAGATCTCGCAGTGGACGCCATACAGATAGTGTCTCCAAATCTTTAGGGCGAACACAACCGCTCCCAATTCAAAATCATGCACCGGATAGTTGGCTTCATGCTTCTTCAACTGTCTTGAAGCATAAGCAATCACGTACCCATTCTGCATCAACACGGCTCCCATCCCTTGGTACGACGCATCCGTGTAAACTTGAAAGACTTCCTTCACCGACGGGAGGGCTAGGATGGGTGCGGTCATGAGCCGGTCCTTCAACTCTTAGAACGCGGCTTCGCACTGGGGTGTCCATTCGTACGACACACCCTTCTTCGTCAGTGTGGTAAGGGGAAGGGCGACCTTTGAGAAGCCTTCCACAAACTTGCGATAGTACCCGGCAAGTCCAAGAAAGCTCCGTATGTCGGCCGCCGACTTCAATGACGACCATTCCTTCACAGCCTGCACCTTGGCCGGATCCACCGCTAGCCCAGCCCCACTAATAACATGGCCCAAGAAGGCACCATCTTGGAGCCAAAACTCGCATTTGCTGAACTTGGCAAATAAAGCGTGTTCCTTTAACTTCTCTAGTACTAAGGCTAGATGTTCGGCGTGCTCCGCTTCTGTCTTGGAGTAGACCAGAATGTCATCGATGAACACGATGACAAAGATGTCCAAATAGGGGCCGAACACCTTGTTCATCAAACTCATAAAGGCTGAAGGGGCATTCGTGAGCCCGAATGGCATCACGATGAACTCATATAGGCCATATCTCGAGTTAAACGCCATTTTCTGAATATCGTCCTCTTGTATTCTCAACTGATAATACCCCGACCGCAGGTCCAACTTGGAGAACCAATGTGATCCCACCAACTGATCAACTAGTTCATCGATGCGGGGTAGAGGGTAGGTGTTCCACACCGTTAACCGATTCAATTCTCGATAATCTATGCACAACCATAGGGTGCCGTCCTTCTTCTTAACAAACAAAACAGGAGCTCCCCAAGGTGACGAACTTGGGAGAACGAAGCCTGCTTCCACCAACTCCTGAAGTTGGACTCTAAACTCCGCAAGTTCCTTCGGAGCCATTCGGTAAGGATCCCGTGAAACGGGCTTGGCACCCGGAACTAGCTTGATTTGGAAATCAACCTCCCTATGCTGGGGTAGTCCCGGCAATTTCTCGGGGAATACCTCGGGGAAATCCCACACCACCCGCACATCTTTGACATCTAATGCCATCTTCTTCAACTCGAAACAAATTACATAGACTTCGTCCCCCTCCATATGAGAATTTATAATCTGAATTGAAGATAACAGTTTACGAGGTGCGAATCTAATACCTTGGAAGACGACTTCCGAGTCTCCATGCCTCAAGGTAACTTGCTTCTCCGTACAATTAATTCTTGCGTGGTGTAAGTCCAACCAATGCATGGCCAAAATGAGGTCGAACTCCGGAATCTTCAATACTGTCGCTGCAGTTTCAAAGAACTTCCCTCCTATGAGCATGTCGAAGTCACAGCTGGCAGACGACGTCATCTCGGATCCATCCGGGAGACGCACCCTTTGCGTAGTGCTAGTGAAATGGTGCACCCTCTCTAAGTCTTTCACAAAGTCTGCCGAAATGAACGTGTGAGATGCGCCCGTATCATATAACGCATAAGCGGGGCTCCCACTAACCATGACGGTGCCTAAAATATCAAGATATAACCACTAGCTAGGGATGTGCATGTTCCATGTATCATAAATAGAAACATGTCCGAGCACTATTAATAAACTCAGTACGTACCTGCGATAACCTCTTGCGGGTTCCGCACTTGGGTCATATCCAATGCGAACACCTGCTCCCGCGCATGTCCCTGATTTCTCCCTGGTGGTCCCCATCCCCGACCACGCATATGCCCCCGTCCACGAGGAGCTGCTGGAGGGAGAGCAAGAGGAGCATTCGCGAACAACCGCGGGCAGAAATGCCGGATGTGCCCCGGTTGGTTGCACTCGAAACACACTATGTCTCGTCCGCCCCCAGGTTGTTGAAATTATTGCTGTTGGGGTGGTGGAGGCAAAGCTGGTGGCTGCAGAATCGGGTGCTCCATTCTATAGTTCCGGTTGAACCACCGGCCGCCTCTCTGATTTCCTCTTCCTCTACCATGATCATGTCTCCTTCTATTACTGGGGCCGACTTCCATCACCCCTTCTGCAGGTCTATTATTACTTTCCATGTGATCTACCTCTAGTCTCTTTGCCATGTCAATAATTTCCGCCAGGCTAGCGTCAGCTATAAACAAAAGGGCATGTCTCAGGGGGTCCCTTAACCCTTTGTAAAAGTGCTTCGCATAGCCTCTATCATCCAAGTCATAAGAATCGGCAAACCTAGCGAGGTGTTGGAACTCTTGCTGGTATTCCGTCACCGATTTCGATCCCTGCTTCAGTTGTAGAAATCTCTCCTCAAGTCCATCCCGTGCGGAAGAGGGGATGAAATGTTCCAAGAAAGCTTCCGAGAATTCACTCCAACTAATGTCTTTGTACACTCGCCCTCGAAAGGTGGAGCCCATGAGGGACTTCCACCATCGTTTGGCGTGCAGCTCCAGCAACGTTACCACCAAGGTCACTGCCATATTGCTCGGGCATCTTATACCGGCCATCAGCTCTTCAACGGTATCAATCCACTCTTCGGTGTGCACCGCCGACTCTGTCCCTTGGTAAGCAGGAGGGGACAGGGCACGGAAGGTGCTCAACCAGTTGGAGCCCGGAGCTTGTTGCTGCACCGGAGCATGTTGGGCTCTAAAAGCATCTAATATTGCTGACAGCGTTTGCCCTAGCTCTGACTGTTGGAATTGTGAAGGAACGGAAGGGGTAGGAGTACCCCCAACAAGCTCCACCTGCGATGGGACCTACGCATAAGGTACGAACTAGGGTCAGGTTGGCTAAAACTAAGGTCAAAGTTGGACAAACTTAGTGTGAATTACATATGGGCACACCACTGCTTCCGCTACGTCAGTTTGTCCCCAAGCTGACTAATCGAACGGGAGTGGCCCATTGTTAAATGACTTCTTTAGGTGAGGATCTCGACAATCTAATACCATTTGTAAGACCCCCCTCCCGGAACACAAAACACGGCACGAGGGGAGTCTTATGCCTAGAGTAGTCGCCTTGCGGTAGCACTAACACACGGGTTAGTCTGTACTACAAGACGCCTATTCCGCCGGCTACAACCAATATCAATGTACTATGCCAACCCAATCATAAGATAAAAAGAAAGTCAATTCACACATTGTTTTAAGTCCAAAACGAAGCGGAAAATAAGAAGCATAACGAGCTTCTAAAATATCAGAGTCTAAAAACTGTTTGCCAAGAAGGCTATGACAAAACACTCATAATTGTCACAGATGGTATCGACGGTACCGTCACCTCAGGTCCTGTCGTCCGGGCCTGGATGTCCTGCTGCTGGCCTATCTGCGGGGTTTCCTCCTAAAATGGAAGACGTAGCAATCGTTAGTCATAAAGACTAAGTGGCTTCACATCCGCTCCCCCGGCGACTCCTCGGCACCGGGCGGAGAAAGGAAACAAGTACAATATGTATATATATAACAGGGGTAATCAAGCAGGTGACAAGGAACTGGTAAGAGTAATATCTCTACGAAGTAAGCTAGCAGTTCTATTAAATCAAATAATTTATCAGCAGGTAATCTACAACAGGAACAGAAACTTAACTTATAAGAGTGCCCATACAAACTTATAAGTTAAGGTTCGGCTTAACAGAAAAGTAACTCATCGTATAAGAGTGCCCATACAAACTTATACGATAAGGATCTTGTGCATGATATGAATGGTATGGTATGAATGCTATGCAATGACCGACCCATGTTCACACGCATGCAAGTTGCTATGATACAGACTTGAAGTTACCACTTTTCGAGCAGGTAGCTAAACTCTCAGGCGTCTACCGTCGTGACCAGACGGTGACAGTGGAGCGGGCGTCTCCATTATTAGGTGGTATCAACACTACCTATCCTAGGCCTCCATATGCCTCAATGCTAAGAACACAACAACGGATCTCACACGCGTACTACTGCTCAGAAGGGGTCTTGGGTAGATGTGCACCAAGAACACAGCCCAACCTGGCCTTTGATTTCGAATCGGAAGGAACCTCGGAATCGCACGAGGCGCAAGCCCAACCGTTCTCATGGCGCGGAGGAGACCTCGGGTTATGGACACCAAGTGTCTAGCCCTACCGCCCAAGGTCTAACTATTGGCTCCCATCAGTGTGATGACTGGCAAGCCCGTAGACCTGCCACATTCATTATCTCAGTATCGCGACACATCGAGTCGTCGCACACCACATGCACCATCACAACTCACTCGATGCTACCCGTAGGGAGACTACATCTCTAAGCATCGGTTATCAACAAAACCCATTAGGCTTGGATCCCGGGTACAAAATACTCTCCCAATAGAGTTCCTCTCATTCACAACTATCTATTCAATTGATCACCTCAGTTCATCACAGGATAAATATAATCTACAACCAAGCTAAACCTCCATTGATCACTAGCCATCCTATCTCAATTCACATCACCATTAACCTAGATGGCTACCAATATTGAGCACAACATTCATAAGGTTAACTATAGCATCATAATCAAAGGAGCCAAACAATATAAATTGCACATCATAACTTTCACAAGAGTACACTTAACCATGAGTTAACATGAACATTATTATTATATAGCTTGCCACCAAAATTTGAATTCCTAGAGCTACAGGAATCCGCTATAAACGCTCAACCCCTTGTTGGAAAGGTATTCGCGATGGCTACGACTTTAATGTTGAGTTGGAAGCCCAGATCTGGTCGCATCACATCAGAAATTTGACTCGAAGTCTGCTGCGTACAGAATACAGATTCCCTGGACATATTTCCCCCAATCGCCGCAGACTCGAACGGACTTTCTTGTGGCTATAGGTATCGCCTGGAAACGTGCAACGACATGTTGGAAAGGTATCTTCGAGGTCTATGACTTTCGTGTTGAGTCAAAAACCCAGATATGAACAGAATGCCTCCGAAACTGGCAGCGAAGATCGCTGCGCGCAGAAGTCAGATTTCTGCACGCATCTTAAGGTGTGATGAACGACATCCGTTCATCTTCTTTCTTGCACCGACCTCCCAAAACTCCTCCATACATTCGTCCACCCTTATTCACCCTCACAAAGCCGCACTTCTCCACGAATCACTCTCTCATCTTCACTTTGAATGATGGAGAGGTTGAAGAAGACTAAAAGCCTAGAAAACAACCTAGGCATGGCTTTCCCTAAGAAATCTCCTCTTCACCATCAAGACTCTATGGAGTCGATATCTCTCCTAGAATATAACTACAGATCTAGCACCAAGGGAGAGGGGAGGAAGCTCACCTCGTTTCCGGCAGTACCAACATTCCCTGCCATGGATCTAGTCGTTCTTCTTTGCGGCATCCCTTGCTTGGTGCTTGTTCTTCACGATAAAGGAAAGAGAGAGAGAGATCGAGAGAAGGCTGCCTCCAAGAGCTCCGACTTCCCTCGGCTCCGACGGTTCGCGAGATCTACGATGACGGCAAGGGTTGATCGGCGCAAGGCTAGCGTTCGGCTTTAACGTCCCTTTATAAGCCGATGTATTAGGTTACATCTTCTGCCACGTGTCAACGCCCCATTGGACCGCTCATAATGGGTCATATTGAAGTGACCCGGTCCAAGGAATCATCCATCATGAATCCCGAAGCCCGGTTCAGTCCGCCTGTGCAAGCCAGCGAATCTGCCTGGGCGAAGAAAACGCACAAGTCAAATTCGGCGGGAATCGTCTGACATTCTTGACGATCGGCGAGAATCGTCAGGCATTCTCGACGAATTCGTCAGGTATCAACAATGATAACCGGCGATTTTCCCTTAGCCTAACTTATCGGAAATCTGGCGTTGAGAGCGTTGAGTATTCTCATCGATACTCGATGATCGGCGAGAATCACCAGGTATTCTCGACGATTTTCCCTTAGGCCATTCCCATCGGAAATCTTGCATGATAGCGTTGAGTATTCTCATCGATACTCGACGATTGGCGAGAATCACCAGGTATTCTCGACGATTTTCCCTTAGGCCATTCCCATCGGAAATCTGGCGTTGAGAGCGTTGAGTATTCTCATCGATACTCGACGATCGGCGAGAATCACCAGGTATTCTCGACGATTTTCCCCTTAGGCCATTCTTATCGGAAATCTGGCATTGAGAGCGTTGAGTATTCTCATCGATACTCGACGATTGGTAAGAATCACAAGGTATTCTCGATGATTTTCCCTTAGGACATTCCCACCGGAAATTTGGCGTTGAGATCGTTGAGTATTCTCATCGATACTCGACGATCGGCGAGAATCACAAGGTATTCTCGACGATTTTGCCTTAGGCCATTCCCTTTCGATCCGTTGGATATCACCCAACCCTACACTCCATCCAACGCACTTGACACCTTTTGCTAGTGTGCCCCGAGCCCGAGTCAAGTCTCTTGACTCAAAACTCGTGCGAGGGGCCTAGCACGAATTGAGACGTTACAAAAGGAACACGGTATAGAAAAACTACCCGGATCACTGATCTTCTCTCGTAAACCACTTTTCAAGATAGCAGAGCACTCAATATTTAATGTGACGTGCAATAAGTTCGATAACTTCTTCTTATTAGGCAGGAATCCTTTAGGTACTTAGCGTGCTTTGGCATCTGGGAAATCGCTTCATGGAAGGGTTGATTTATGTGGATTTTCTTAAACATTTCGAAGAAGCGGGCATACTGATCATCAAGACGTTATTTGTTAAGTTAGGAAGGGTATGGTGGAGTTGGTTAATTTTTAAAAATGGGAGGTGGAGCGAGATCTTTTTCTAAAGTAAAGAGCGGAGTGATAACTTCTTTTTCAGCAGGTGGTGGAATACTCAAAACGGGGGCGGAGCTTGCCTCAAGCTCTTCCCTAACCATACCAGAAACATGATTACCACTCCGAAGTGTTATAGCTTTCGCTTGCTCTCTCAGGTTGGTCTCTTTATTGGAAGGAAGAGACCCAGCGGGTCGCTCAGATATAATTTTAGCTAGTTATCCTACTTGATTCTCTAGACTTTTAACAGTTCTGGCTAGGCTTTTTATAGTCGCGTAATTAACATTCATATATTTTGAAAACACTTCGTACAAGCTTAGAGGTTTTTGATAATTTTGAAGAGGTGTAGGTGGTGCAAAAAAATAATTTTTTTGTGGCGGGCGCATCGCATTCGAAGGGTTATTCCACGAGAAATTTGGGTGGTTTCGTAAAGCGGGATTATAACTATTCTGAAAAAGCAAAGCCCGGCGCAGGAAATTTTGCAGCATAAAATTTTTTAAAAGCATTCCTAGGCATATTGTTAACATAATCTATTTGTTCAGGGGGAAGCAGTTACATATTCCCATACATGAGGGAAGGAGGCAGCATACATCTCCGTTATCTTTTTGGTTAGTATTTCCACTTAAACGACCAGCTGGGAGACGTTGTCTACTTCAAATATACCTGCAGGTTTGTTTGGGCAAGGTCTAGGCACATTCAACTAATATGTTTTCATGTTCATGTCCTCGAAAAGCTAAAGAGCTGCTTCCGAGGTTTTGTGGTTTAATGTACCACCAGATGCTGCGTCCATCATTTGCTTTGTATTTTGATTTAGCCCATTATAAAATGTCTTCACTTGTAACCATAGAGGCAGCACGTGATGGGGGCATCGTCTTAAGAGTTCTTTAAATCTTTCCCAAGTTTCATATAGAGATTCAGAATCTATTTGACAAAAGGCAGAAATATTGTTCCTAAGGTTTGCAGTTATAGTTGGCGGAAAATACTTCTTCAAAATTTTTTCGGTTAGTTGATCCCAAGTGGTGATGCTCCTTCTTAGCAGAGTCATCAACCACTGTTTAGCTTTGGTTCTAAGGCTGAGAGGGAAGAGTCTTAGCCTAATAGCATCATTTGTAACACCATCGATTTTAAAGGTGTCTCAAATCTCAAGAAAGCTTGCGATGTGTACATTCAGGTCTTCATCTTGAAGTCTGTCATATTGCACATACTGCTGCACCATTTGACTTATGCTAAGCTTTAGTTTGAAGTTCTTATTAGCTATAACAGGGCAAACTATGCTTGATTCTGTACCCACTAAATTTGGCAGTGCATAATAGGAGATAAGCCTATGCAGGGCTTCCTCTATGATGAGCTAGTCCATTCTTATATTAGAAATAGACTCGGAATCCTCAACCGATATTTGGAGAGTAGGGCCTTGAAATCGCTATCTTCTCCGAAGTGTATGCTCAATTTTGTGGTCCAAGTTCAAAATAACCGACAGATTTCTGCGGGTCATTCACTAGTAGAAGAGAAGATGAAGAGAGAAAAATAAACTAGAAAAAGATTTACTATTTTTTTTGCAATTGATTTTTTTAGAGATTTAACTCCCAAACTTCCCACGGACTACCCGGTCAAGGGTTCGCAAGGTACTAGACAAGATATTTGTATTTAAGTCACATTGCCCTTTTCGAGAGAGTTAAGCGGTCTAGAAAAAATGTGAAGCGGCTTTCTATTAAGAGCGTTTATATGTTTTTTGAATTTTTAATTTTTAAGAAAGTGGGTAAGAAAGAGAAATGATAAGAGTAATAGGTTCGTGTTTTCGAATTATCAACAAAAGTTGCTCCCCGACAACAGCGCCAAAAAACTTACTAATCGTAAAGAGAATAAGAACTGAACTAGCAATCCATCTAGGCAAGTATACCTATAGAATTGTAGCTAGGGGACACAAGTGTTGTATTAAAATTCGGGAACTATTGAGTAATCTTACTCACAGGAAGACTATTATTTTATCGAAAGAACTTTTTTAGGGTTGTTTAACTAAAAGACTAGCTGAAGAAAACTACTTGCAATTAAGTAAAGAGCTATTAAAAGTCATTAAAACGAGGGGTTGAAATGATGATAAAGAGAAGCACTCAATCGAGAATCACCTCGGCAAAAGTTGATTAAAGACATGATAATAAATCTAAGATTAATAGGGTAAAGGTCCTTGAACGTGGAGGTTCCCAAAGCTTGAAGACGGTTCTTCTGAAGTCATGCCCAACAGAGTTTAGGAAGGCCCGACCGAACTCTCATCCAAATATGAGACCTAAAGCTCTCTTTACGCTGTCGAACGAAGAAGGAAGGAATTCAACGAATGCCTGATCGACGAATTCTGCGCCCGACGAATCTTGGCTGAAAAACTGCAAACCTACAAAGAAATGAGAAACATTAGTGCCATTAATATTATTGGATCCCAAGTTTGATTTGGGCTAGGTTCACTAATTTAAGCTGAGTATGACACACCTTGTATAGTCAGGGTCTAGCCAAGTAGTCCTAGAAATTAGGCTAAGTCCTTTTAGTTCAACCTTCTTGGACTAGCCAGCAGAGGACCTCAGAAGATTCAGATTTAAAAGTTTTTCAGAAGACAACTTGATCAGTTCGAAGATCTTCGAACTCAGCTCGACGATCATCGATCTTTGATTTACGAACTCAAAGTTAATTCTCTAAGGTGAGCATGATGATATTCAAGCTCAGGTCGACGATAAGTTTTCTCCAGACAGATTCTCAGCTCGACTATTTTCTGTTTGATCAAGTTCTGTGGTCGACAATCTCTGAGTGTAGAACAGATTCTCAGGTCGACGTTCTTGGAGCGCAGAATAAATTGCTTATATTCAGTGTGTGCTTCGCAGAACTCAGGTCGACGAACAGGATTTCTCAGGCCGACGTTCTCTGAGTACAGGTCGACGAAATCTGTAAGCTGTCTGTTCTTTGTTTTTTCCTTATCTATTCCCTCTTTATTACTATTTTAAGTCATAAGTTCCCTGAGTAATCAATGCTTATATTCCCTATGAATATAGTCATTCCTGGCAGCATTGAATATGGTATTCATCAGAAGATTTATTTGACATATTTCTCGGGACAGTTGAGGAAACGAATAATGACAGAATTGCTAGCCATTTTCCTTCCCCGTTTTCCACCAAGGCATTAATTGCAGTTATTCAAATTTCTAAGCAAGATTGGCTGTCGAAGAGAAGATAGAGAGATTACTTTTTGAAAAAGACACAAAGACTGAGAACAAGAACACAATTGTTACAGAGCAGAAAAAATTACAGAGAGATATTCTTAACAAGAGAAAAAAATCTCACAGTAGCTCTCAATCCTCATCTCTCACTATGCTCTCAAGAAGATAGAAGAAGAAAAATACAAACTGATCCAGAGTCTTCTTTATCCTCTGTTTCTAGGAATTTTTTGCGACATTATAGATCCATTTGTCTAAAGTTCCTGGATCTGTTTTTCACAAGCGGAAGACCTACACACTCTTGAACAAAGCTTCTCAATCCTGAACAAATTTACATCAAAGGGGGAGCTTTGACAAGATCTGGAATCCACACAAAGTCTTCTCAAAGTGCATTTGAGAAAAGAGAAGACTAACATCACTTTATTTCCCACCCCACTTTACAGGGGTTTAACTCCCTTCAAAAGTTAGCCTGGTTCACAAATCACCTTCAAAAAGACTTGAGTTTTGTTTTGGGGTAGCTGATCAAAAGCTCAAAGGGTTGCAATATCTCCTTATAAATAGATATTGTGGTTGAAGTCACCTGAGCAAAACCTGTGGTGGATCTCTACCAGGGTGGTAGAAGAGTGGATGTACGCAGTTGGGGAACCACTATAAAATTCTTGTGTTGTTTATTTGTTTGTTATTTTCTTTTTGTCATGTGTTGTGGTAGTTTAGTGTAGCTTTTCATTGCTCGTGATATCATCTCCTAGCTATTATTATATCACCTATTTTATCACCTAACATTAGATTTGTAAAAAGTTGTAAGGGAATTTTTTTATTAACTCTATTCACCCCCCCCCCCCCCCTCTTGAGTTAACCAGAGATTACTCTCCCTTTTCTTTCAATTGGTATCAGAGGGAGGTTAGTAATTTTTATTCAAAAAGGCTAACAATTGGACTAAGCAATATCCTAAGATAATCTCTGATTAAATCTTGTTCCTTTCATATTTTATATCATGGCACAAAATAAGGATTATGCTAGCACCAGACCTCCAGTTTGCAACTTAACCAAGTTTGCCATCTGGAAGGCAAGAATAAAACTCTATATGAACTCTATTGATGAAGATATATTCAATTCAATTTTGACAGGACCACCAACTCCAGTGGCCTCCACTCCATCTACTTCAACAAATCTGAGTGCTGTCCCACCTCCAGATTGGACAGATGCATAGAGGAAAGCTAAGATTGTAGATGCCAAAGCCATGAACATCCTATATCAAACTATGTCTGATGATATATTTCAAAAAGTTGTTGGGTCCACTTCATCCAAAGCCATCTAGTATTCTATAAATCAAATGGTGGCTGGATCTGCTGATGAGAGAAAGGATAGGAGATCCAATCTCATCTAAAAATATGAGAACTTCAAGGAGGATGAAGCCGAGCTAGTGAGTGATATGTACAACAGGCTTAGCTCTATCATCAATGAGCTAAAGACCTTGGATAAGGAAATCATTCTGATAGAAGTCAATGATAAAATCCTCTTGTGCTTCCCTAGCACATGGAATTCAAGAATCAGGCCAATTAGAGAAGCCAGAAGCATGAGAGAAATCTCTACTGAATCACTTCTTTGAAAGATCAAATCCTATGAGCAATTTATGAAGACCAGAGAAGCAGCAACTGAACTGGAGACTCCAACACCTATCGGAAGGAGCACAACATTGCATTATAGGCTGCTGAAGAATCTGAAGGGACTCTAGTAAATGAATAATTGATGAGCCTCTTTCCCAAAAGATTTTTCAAGATGGCAAAGAAGGACTTCTGAAGAAAGTCATCAAGGCAAGATGACAAGCCATGGTATGACAAGACTCCATCTAAAGAAATTATTTGTTTTTGATGCAGAAAGCCTGGACACTTCATCTCAGAATGCCCAGAAACTCAGAAGAAGGATAGGAGAAGAGAAAAGGATTCCAGAAGAACACATCACAGCAAGCCCTCCTCCAGCAAACATAAGAGGAAGGAGAAAGGGTTTGTTGCAGAAACCTAGAGTGATACTGAGGAAGAGTCATCATCCTCCAGCTCTTGTGATTATGATGAAGAAGAAGAGAAGGCAAAGGAAGTTTGCCTAATGGCAATAGATAATTCCAGCAGTCAGTCAGAGGCTGAAGCTTCAGAAAATGAAGAATCTCTATTTGCAGAGGATCAGGTAATAGCATCTTATGATTTTGATTCAGAAGAATTTAAAACTAAATTTAAAAATCTATGCTTAGATCTAAAAGGCTCTGAGAAGGAAATTAAACTTCTCTGAGAAATAATAGCTGAACAAGATAAGTACGTTGCTGAAAATACTAAACTAACAGATGAACTTAACTCAGCAAATGAACAAATTGTTTTCTTAAAAACTGAATTAAGCAAAGACCAGAAATTATAAGAATCACTTAATGCTAGAAGCTTACAACTGTTAGACATAACTAGTACTATAAATGCTAGGGCAATTAATAGTAAACTAGGACTAGGTGCATCATCTAGTGAACCACTTATATTCTAGAAGAATCAGTTATCTAAACCTGTAAATTTCATTTCAGATAAGGGTAAGAATAATACTGAACAAGTATACAAAGTAAATGAAGTCTTAAAACAAATGGAACATAAACATAAATCTAAGAACAAGAAGAAAAATAACTACAACAATGTTCAACAGATTTCGTCGAACTCAGATCGATGAAATATGTACTTTTCGTCGACCTCAGAACGACGAACTCCGAACTCCAACTACAATAATAGTTATTCTTGGATCCACGATCGATGAAAACAGTCTGGTTCGTATACCAGAGATCGATAATATTAGTGCCCTGAGAATGAATATCATCATTCTTCGAGCAGAGATTGAAGATCTTATCCCAATTCATCGAACTCAGTTCGACGAACTTACCAGAGTTCGTCAATCGTAGATCAATCTTACAGAAACTTCAACTCTAATAGAAAGTCTAATAATAACCATAACAAACCTAGGGAAAATATCAATCCATTTACCCAATGGATAATTCCTCCTAGAAGATTTCACCCCTTAGGTTATAAAAGCCAACCTTAATACTCTTAAATTTCTAGTTTTTCTTATGAAAAATTACAAGGACCCAAGGTGACCTGGGTCAACAACATCTAACTCGTTTCCTTGCAGGTGAAGAACTATCCAATCACTCAGAATAAGTGGTATCTACATAGTGGGTGCTCAAAGCATATAACTGGATGTAAGGACATCCTAATCAATTTCAAGGCAAAGATGGGTCCAAGAGTGATCTTTGGAGATTCCAGCTTTGTACAAACTGAAGGTTATGGAGAATTCAATAGTGAAGATATCACTTTCAGAAAAGTAGCTTATGTAAATGGTCTCAAACATATCCTAATATCCGTAAGTTAATTATGTGATGCAGGTTATTAGGTTTGCTTTACTAATTCCAAATGAATTATTTATTTAAATAACCAAACTGTTTTAACAGGTTGTATACCAGGGAATACCTAGTAAACTTTAACTCTGCTAGTTCAGAACTATGTATATTCAATTAAGTTGTAATAATAATATTCTTTGGTATAATATACTTGGTCATGTTAACCTTAGAAACATCTCTAAGCTATCTAGGGACAACCTTGTCATAAGATTACCTTCTAGCCCCTACAAGAAGAAAAGCCTATGCAAGGCTTGTCAAGTAGGCAAGCAAACTAAAAATAGCTTTAAGTCAATTAATAGGAGTGACTCACCTAAGATTTTGTACTTGCTACATATAGATCTCTTTTTACCCATTACTGTACAAAGCTTAGGAGGGAAGTCTTACACTCTAGTTATTGTAGATGACTTCTCTAGATTCTCTTGGGTGTTCTTCTTTAAAAATAAGTCAGATAACTTTAAAGTCCTTTCTAACTTTCTTAAGAGCATAAGGATTTAGTATTCTACTCTAGTTGCATTGATCAAAAGTGATCATGGTACTGAGTTTGAATCTCTTCCAATGAAAAGATTATGTGAGGAGGAAGGTATCAGGCATTGTTTTTCTGATCTTAAAACTCCTCAACAAAATGGGGTTGCAGAACGGGAAAACAGAACCCTCATTGAATCTGTAGGAACATTGCTTGCAGATGCACACATGACCCTATCCTTCTGGGTAGAGGCTGTGAGCACAGCAAACTATTTGATGAATATGAGTTTATACACAAACTTAAGGGTAAGACACACAATGAATTACTCAAAGGGAAGCAACCTAAAATTGATTACTTTAGAATCTTTGGGTGTAGATGTTTCATTAATAACAATAATAAGAAACACATTAGAAAATTTGAAGCTAAAGCTACAAAAGGAATTTTTATTGGATATTCTCAAAATAGCAAGGCTTAAAGGGTATTCAATAAATAATCTTTAAAAATGGAAGAATCTGTACATATTTCTTTTGATGAAGCTAACATGTTTTATAAGGAGAAGGATTCTTCTACCTCAGATTTATTGCAGGTACCTCACTTATTTGTGAAATTGGATGAGTTAAACCTTACACAAAAGGTCATATCATATCCTCCTCCACAAGGTGATGAAGATAGTGAAGAAGAAATTTTGGAAGTGGTTGAACCTCCTCCAACAACAGACATTATTCCACAAGAGTAATTAATTCCAAATGCTGTTGCTGATCCATCTCCACCCACTGACCTTGTCACACTAAGGGATCACCCTAGATCTCAAGTGATTGTGGACATGTCAGTAGGTGTACAGATAAGGCATAAACTTAACCAAGATGTGATGCATGCCTATTTCCTCTCTCAAGTTGAGCCTCAATGCATAAATGATGTAGAGCAAGATCCCCACTGGATTATTGCAATGCAAGAGGAGCTCAATCAATTTTATAGATGCAGAGTTTGGGACTTAGTTCTAAGGCCCAAAGTCTATCCAGTAATTGGAACCAAGTGGGTATTAAGAAACAAACTTGATGCCCAAGGTGTAATTGTGAGAAATAAGGCGAGGCTTGTTGCTCAAGGCTATAGGAAAGAGGAAGGCATTGACTATGATCAAACCTTTGCTCCTATTGCAAGGCTAGAAGCAATCAGAATTTTTCTTGCTTATGCTGCTTTTAAGAAGTTCAAAGTCTACTAGATAGATGTAAGGAGTGTTTTCTTGAATGGAGAACTAAAGGAAGAAGTTTATGTTGAACAACCTTCAGTTTTTATTTCTTCCACTCATCCCCTCATATGTTTTTTAATTGTATAAAACACTCTATGGTCTAAAGAAGGCTACAAGAGCTTGGTATAAAACCTTAGCTAGCTTCCTTTTAGAACACAAGTTTTCTAGAGGCATGTTAGATAGGACCCATTTTACTAAGATACATCATGAAAAAATTTTAGTAGTATAAATATATGTAGATTGCATCATATTTGGCTCTAATGATCACAAACTATGCATGTGATTCTCTTATCTAATGCATTCAAAGTTTGAGAAGAGTAGCATGGGACAACTATCATACTTCCTTGGTCCACAAGTGAAGCAATCCCCTATGGCATATTCATATCCAAATCTAAATATGCAAATGAGCTTATTAAGAAATTTGGGATGGCTGATGCCTCCTCTATGAAAACTCCCATGGTTGTCAATGCTGTGATTAACTCTGATGATCATGGAAAACCAGTTGATCAGACCAAGTATAGGGCTATTATTGGATCCTAACTCTATCTCACAGCAAGTAAACCAGACATCATGTTTGCTACATGTATTTGTGCTAGGTTCCAAGTGAGCCCTAAAGAATCTCATCTAATTTTCATTAAAAGGATTTTAATATATATAAAGAGTTGTCCTAATCTAGGACTATGGTATCCAACAGATTCAGCATTTGAGCTTACTAGATTTTCTGATGCTGACTATGCTTGATGTAGAGTGGACAGGAAAAGTACATCAGGAACATGTCAGTTCCTTAGTGATAGGCTTGTGTCCTGGTTTTGCAAGAAGCAAACATCTGTGTCCACATTAACTTCTGAGGCTGAATATATGGCAGCTGGTAGCTGTTGTTCACAGATCTTGTGGATACAAAACCAACTCCTAGCTTATGGTTTCAATCTAAATAATTCAACCATATTTTGTGATAGTACCAGTGCAATTTCTATTACACATAATCCAGTGCATCATAATTGGACAAAGCATATTAATTTAAGACATCATTTCATAAGAGACTGTGGACAAACAAAAAATTAATCTTGAATTTATCTCCACTAATTTGCAAAGGGCAAATATTTTCACCAAGCCCTTGGATGAATCTAAACATATGTTCTTTCTGAATCAGTTAGGAATGATAGATGGAAAGGCTTAATTTTAAATCTATCCTTAGTGTAAACAATCTGGAAAAAATTTGTCGACCTGAGATCGACGATTTGCAAACATATCATTGGGAGTTCGTTTACCGGAGATCGATGAAATCTTTGTGTGAAGTCAGTTTCGACTACCTGAGATCGACGATCCTGTTTCAAGAAATATTTTTGAGGAAGACGAAATATATCCATATCTTCAGTCTGAGATCGATGAATTTATCACTTCATGAAATTTTTTGTCGACCTGAGATCGAAGAATTTTCTTTTTCGCAGGATGGAACTTGACATTTCATATTCTAAAAAACCTTATAACTAGGTTTTCTTCGAGCTCCATCCCGCGCTTTCAGTTCCTTTGCACTTGATATCTCTGTTTCTTTGTTGCATGGGATCATGGAGATTCCAGTAAGCGCTCTCGCAGTAATGAAATTTTATATGGGTTTTGAAATTGACTTCGAGTCTTTCAAATACTCAGATCAAATCTTCCTTAGCATTCTGCAACTGTTTGAAGATTTACATTTGAAGAATCTAATGACAACCAGGATAAAGATTGCATCCACCGAGATTAGAGAATGGGTTTACTCATTATCTTCTTCAGATGCTGACACATTGGTAGGAACAATAGCGGGTAACGCCGTCTCCCTCACCCCTAAAATTATTTCTGAAATTTTTTGTTTAGTGAATGGAGAAGAGGACTTAGAAATTGATTCTGCTGAGTTTGACGAAATGTTTAATAGAATGGGTTATTATGGTGACAACCCTGACAAATTGTTGAAGAAAATCTATCTGCAGATTATAAGTTTCTGGTAGATGTTGTAGGAAAAGTTCTGCTGGGCAAGCACACTGCCCACGATCACATAACCAGACATCAGTTCCTTGTGATGTATGTAGTGGCAAACAAGAAGGTCTGGAACTGGACCGAAATTCTATTTGAATTGATTAAGAAGAAAAACACAAAGAAGGAATTGTGTTTTGGACGGATTTTGGCTAAGGCTGCTAAATCACTGGTCACTTCGACCATATTCATTAATGCCTCTAGGAAGCTAACCTGCACCTTATTTATCAGGTGGGAGAGGAGCATCCCTAAGCCATCCAAGGCTTCCTCTTCCAGATCTTTAGAGAGTATAAGGGCTGTTCCAGCCACTTCCCACCCTGCTAAGGATATCTCCATTCCCCCTCCACCTTTACTTATTCAAACAACTTCAACATCCCTCCATCTTACTTACATAACTCCAACACATCCACCTACACCTCCTGCATCCCCATCCATATTTCTTTACCAGTTAATTCACCACTACCTCAACATTCACCAATTCATTCTCCAGTACATCTATCCCCTCAACATCATTGACCAGAGCATGTTACTCCTCCTCCATCCCCTCTTCCTTCTGATCTTACTGACATTCCTCCTCTTCACAATCTATCATCCCTGCATTAATTCAATCTTCTTTCAGCCCCTAGTCATTCACCATCCCCTCCAAATGAGTAAATGCTAGAATCTCATCCCTTCTCTTCCACCTTCAATCCATCTGTATCTACTCAAACCCCACCTGAATTCAAGGACATAGTTTCACCCTCCATTTCATCTCTTCTACAATCTATCTCACCTCTTCTTAAACAACTCATAGCAGAGGCCATTTCACCTCTTGCTTCTTCTATTTTATCTCTTACTGCCAAACTATCTGCCTTCCCTTTCCCTCCTTCAGTCAGGGGCCTGGCTCCAGTGCTTACTAAAACAAGGCAAGGGGAGATACTCCATAAAGAAGTAGCTCCAACAGCAGCAACATCAGTAGCAGAGATAGAATTTGTTGATACTTAGATAGCAGATGCAGAACTCACAATAATTTTGGACATTGACTATGAGACAACTGATTTAGATCATTCTTTGGATGTTTATTCTGGAGACTGCTTCATTTCTCCAGCAGTTGAACTGAAATAAGTTCTTATTTTCTTTGATCTTATGTATAACAACATTCTTTATTTTGTCTCTCCTCAGTACTATACAGATATTTTTTGTTATACAACTCCAGTTAACTTAAGAGTCTTATAGCTTATTCAGAACAGCTTTTCAGCTCCAGAGCCTGAGCTTATTCTAGTTTTAGAGGTTAATCCTGTTAAAGTTGCGGAGGATAAGCTTTCTGATCCCAAGGCTTTTTCCCCTCCCACTTTTGTCTTCTCTACCACTCCATTACCAGATATGGATGATATTAATGCTGAAGAAATGGCTTAGGAAGCTTAAATAGTTCCTGATGAATTGGTTCCTCCTCAAGATGCTCTACCTCTAGTTCCTCCTCAAGTAGTCAAACAGATCTCAAAGGAAACGTTAAAAGCAATAGATGCTTTATATGACAATCCCCAAAGTTCCTCGTAAGAAGACATAGGCAATGATTCAGATGATTCGTCTATTTCCAATTCTAAGAAGAAGGTTATCAAGAAGAGAAAGGCTGTTCCAAAGGCTGCTCCTTAGACGAATCCAAACCATGACACTCCCTACTATATTTTGCAGAAAATAACTCAATAACTAGGGATGCTCCCAATGGATGTGGCTATCTAAGAATGATCAGAAAGAAAGGAAGAAGAGGAGAACGTACAGGTCTCCTCCCAGGAAATTCAGGAAAGACCCTCCTCCTCCTCTTCCTCCCTCTTCAAGTACTTCTGGAAGTGTTACTCAGAGAGCTGCTCTAGTAACCAAGACCTATCAAAGACAGTCAAGGCATGGCAGCCAGCAAACTTAATCAAGCCATCCTCCTCCAGATTCATCCAAGAGAGTTTCTACAACTACTACTGATAAATCAAAACAAGACTCTAGTCCAATCAGGCCAGAGTCTTCTCCCATTCCATTTGTAGATCCAGAATAGGAGACCTCTGTCAGGATGGCTAGATTTCAGGAGTTAGTAGGACTCTCTCAGATTATGAAAGCTAAAGCTGAAGACAAGGATCCTTCTCAATTTTAAACAATGTCAACTTACAAGAAATAAGAAATGACCAGTACACAAAAGCTAACATGTTCCTTAATGCTGATGAGTATATGAAATTGCATCCAGAGGCTGTAGTACCTAGAGCAACTTCTCAGAATATTATTGGTGAATCTGACATGATCATTCCAAAAAGAGAAGCTGCTAACCCTAACAGAGAAATCTTATTCAAACAGTCTACTGAAAAGTCTGAGAAAGCTATTCCCAAGCAGAAACAGTAATTTTAGTTATTGTAATTTTCTTGTATAAACTCTATTTCTGCTTATATCATGAAGCATAGGTTGTAAATATCCGTTGAATGTATTATTTCTTCAAGATATATGTTTCTTGCTTTATGATTCCTTTTTATTTGTATTTTTAGTGACCTCACCCAAATAGGGGGAGATTGTTGGATCCCTAGTTAGATTTTGGCTAGGTTCACTAATTTAGGCTGAGTCTGACCCACCTTGTATAGCCATGGTTTAGCCAAGTAGTTTTAGAAATTAGGCTAAGTCCTTTTAGTTCAAACTTCTTGGACCATCTAGCAGAAGACCTCAGAAGATTCAGATTTAGAAGTTTTTCAGAAGATAGCTTGATCAGTTTGAAGTTCTTCAAACTCAGCTCGATGATCGTCGATCTCCGATTGATGAACTCAGTGTTAATTCTCTAAGCTGAGCTCGACGATATTTAAGCTCAGGTCGACGATCAGTTTTCTCCAGACAGATTCTCAGCTCGACTATTTTCTTGTTTGATAATGTTTTTTTGTCGACGATCTCTGAGTGTATAACAGATTCTTAGGTCGATGTTCTTGGAGCGCATAATAAATTGCTTATATTCATTGTGTGCTTTGCAGAGCTCAGGTTGACGAACAGGATTTCTCAGGTCGATGTTCTTTGAGTGCAGGTCGATGAAATCTGTTCTCTGGTCAACTAATTATATATGCTTTCTGTTCTTTGTTCTTTCCTTATCTGTTCCCCCTTTATTACTATTTTAAGTCATTAATTCCTTGTGTAATCAATGCTTATATTTCATATGAATATAGCCGTTCCTGGCAGCATTGATTATGGTATTCATCAGAGGATTTATTTGACATGTTTCTCGGGACAGTTGAGGAAACGAATAATGACAGAATTGCTAGCTATTTTCCTTCCCAATTTTCCAGCAAGGCATTATTTATAGTTATTCAAATTTCTAAGCAAGATTGATTGTCCAAGAGAAGATAGAGAGATTGCTTTTTGAAAAAGACACAGATACTGAGAACAGGAACACAATTCTTACGGAGAAGAAAAAATTATAGAGAGATATTCTTAGCAAGAGCAAAAACCTCACAGCAGCACTCAATCCTCATCTCTCATTGTTCTCTCAAAAAGATAGAAGAAGAACAATATAAACTGATCAAGAGTCTTCTTTATCCTCTATTTCTAGGAATTTGCTGAGACATTATAGATCCATTTGTCTAAAGTTCCAAGATCTGTTTTTCACAAGCTGAAGACCTACACACTCCTGAATAAAGCTTCTCAATCCTCAACAACTCTACATCTCTGGGGGAGCTTTGACAAGATCTAGAATTCACACAAAGTCTTCTCAAAGTGCATTTGAGAAAATAGAAGACTATCACCACTTTCTTTCCAACCCTACTGTACAGGGTTTTACCTCCCTTCAAAAGTCAGCCTAGTTCTCTTCCAAAAGGCCTTTGTATGGTTTTTGGGCACCTGATCAAAAGCTCAAAGGGTTGCAATATATCCCTGCAAATAGATATTGTGGTGGCATTCACCTGATCAAAACCTATTGTGGATTCCTACCAGTGTGGTAGAAGAGTGGAGGTACCCAGTTGGGGAACCACTATAAAATTCTTGTGTTGTCTGTGTGTTTGTTGTTTTCTTTTTGTCTTGTGTTGTGGTAGTTTAGTGTAGCTTTTCATTGTTCCTAGTATCATCTCCTAGATATTACTATATCACCTATTTTATCACATAATTTTAAATTTGTAAAAAGTTGTAAAGGAATTTTTAATTAACTGTATTCACCTCCCCCCTCCCCCTCTAGAGTTAACCAGAGATTACTCTCCCTTTTCTTTCAAATATATATACAAAAGGAGGTCAAAATAAATCTTTAAAAATATGATTTATTTACAAAAACAATCTATAAATTCCTAATAGTTTAGACTACAAAATGCACTGTCAATATCCCTAGGGTGAGTCCAACCTTTGCTCCTTTTGACAGGCTCCACGCATGTAGGCCTGGCATAGTGAGCTTAGGACGATTCAAGTCATATTTATTAGTCGGGAAGACTACTGTCTTGAAAGTGGTTTGACATTGAACAGCCTTTCCCATGCCCTTGGCATCTTTATGCCCCACACCATTATGATTCTTCGAGGCTAAGAATCCATCAATAAGGGGAAGCACAGTCTTTGGCTTCGAGAAGCTTTCTACGAGCTTCCTTTCGACCGCTAAATTCTCTTCCAGCTCATTAAGGAATATCTCCTTCTAAGATAATTGATCAGTCGAGTCCTTCAATTCCTCCTTCAGGGATTAGACTTCGACTTTGAGAGGGGTTATATTTTCAATTTCCTCCCTTATATTTGATTCCACTTCCTTGAGGAATCAATCTCTTTAGATTGCACTTTAACAAGATTTTTGCATTTGTCAAAGGCCTTTAATAGGACTTGATACTGAGCCATCAAATAAGAAACATCCTTTTCATGTGAGTAGCCTTCATGGCCATCTGAGGAAGTTTCTAACTCAAAGAGAATAGTGTCAGAGTTTACCTTCCCATTGTCCTCAAATTCTCTCTCATTCTCATCGGTGTGTGCCATTAGCCCAAAATAGGCTTATTCATCAAAACTTGACTAAATTGAGTCACCGTCGCTGAGGGTTTTTGGCTTCTTCGTGTTGAAGCTCTTTTCCTCTTTCTTCTTGCTTCAGGAGGATTTTTTTCTTCCATGCAACCCTCTTTGTTCTTGTAGGGGTAGTTGGCAATCATATGCACTGGCTTATTGCAACAGTAGCACACAACATCAGTAGGAATATGTTTGTTCAGTTTTGACTTATACCTGTCATTGTAGCTTTTCTTTGCCCGACCACCATCCCGATGTGACCTTCTGAAATCGGAAGAGGAGCACTGATTTTTCATTTGCCTCCTATTGTTCAGCATCCTCTTGAAATGCTTGGAGTGCAGAGAGAACTCTCCATCATAGTCCTCTTGACCTTCAGAAGCTTGTGTCCTTACAAGTGACAAAATTTTGAGTTTCTTTGACCCTTTGGCCTTCAGTGCTAAATACTTCTCTTAACTTGAAGTCTTGTTGAGTTGCTCCTCTTTCTTTCTTGTGTTCATTCGAAGTTCATAGGAAAGGAGCTTTCTGAATCGGTTTTGTGGATCATTCTCAGGCATATTTACAAACTCCCTAATGGCCACTACCTTAATGTCCCAAACTTTTATCAGGGATCTTAGGAATTTATCATTGAGCTCACCATTAGTGAATGTACGACCATAGTTTCTAAGGTCGTTGACGATATTGAATAACTATTCAAATTTGTCTGCAACTGTATCATTAGAGCCTTCCTTGAATGCCTCATACTCTTGATTTAGTAGAGATCTCTGATCATCTCTAAATTCTTCATTTCCTACCATAAGGAATACGAGAAAGTTCCACATCTCCTTGGCAGATTTGTAGTGGAATAGATTTTGAAACATCGAGTTACTCACCGCACTAGCAATGATATTATTTATCATTTTAATCAGGGAGACTAAATCAATTTTATATTTATTCAGATCCATCATCTATTTCAGAACCATCACATTAGAATTCATATAAGATAGTTGAGTAGGAACATGAGGGCCTTCTTAAACAATCTGAAATATGTGGGGATCAACATCATTCATGTAGAATCTGACTCTCTCCTTCTGTATGGGGAAGTTCTCCTTAGTGTACTCTGACAACTTCATCGAAGACATATCCTTGCTTCTGTCCATTTCAGCTAAACAGTGTCTCTTGATAACAAGATAGAGTTCTTCTTCAAGGTGTTAACCTTATATTAAACAACTTGTGATAACACAAGCCTGGCTCCACTCGGGACCACGTCCACCGATGGAGACCCAGCGAGACCCAGCAGGACTCGTCTGGGCTGCAGCCGAAGCACCCCAACCCCTCTCCAGCCCACCGATGACTTATTAGTGGCAACAACCTCCCATTGATGAGTCATAATCGATAGTCAAGCGCGCACAAGGGGGACTTCTGAGGAGGTCGGGTTGTTGAAAAACTCCATAGTTAAGCGTGCTCGAGATGGAGTAGTACCGGGATGGGTAACCTCCTAGGAAGTACCCATGTTGTCCGCTTAACCGTAGAGTTTCACTCATCAAAGGGAGGATATAGACACCATCAACTTTTCAGAGTGCTGGAGAGAGTTTTGGGTGCATGGGATGCTGCCCAACCGATGCCAGTTGGATCCTGCTGGGTCTCCCTCGGTGGACGTTGTCCCGAGTGGGGCCGGGCCTGGGTCATCACACAACAACCCTCTGATACCAATTTAAAGTGTCTAGTAGTCAACCTAAATCACCTAGAGGGGGTGAATATGTGAGTTCTACGTATTTTATGAGAATAAAAAATTAATACTAACAAGCACATAGAAACACAAACAATTAATAGTGGTTCACTGATTTGGGTATATCTACTGTCCTGCCTCGCCTATCTAAATGAAGGACTAGATTCAACTACTTCAACTTTATCTCAGATTGAAAACAATTTTACAACTCAGATCCTCAACTCCTACAAACTTGGAGACAACTCTCCTACAAATCGAAGAACAGCCTCTCCTACAAACTCATTCCTATAAATAAGGATCTACAACTCGGAGGCAAAACTTCCTACAATAGTACAAAAAGATTTATACAAACTAATCTTCTTCAGGTATAAAAACTTCAGTCTTTTATTCCTCTAAAAAGGTGAACTTGGAATAATTAAAGAAATATAGAACTTGAATCTTTGAAGTCTTGATCTGAACACTAGGAATCAACTAGATATAAAAAGAACGTAGACTTTCAAAAATCATAGATGTTGTCGAATCTCTTGAAGAAGAACAGATTATGAAGAATCATCGTCATTGGCCAAGAGATAGACCTGAAGAATATACCCGTAGCTAACAGGAGCATTTTGAAATTTCTTGAATTGGAATAATTTCCACGATTAGGGTTGAAACAAAATAACCAAGGGTATTTATAGGAGCTCCTCTTCTCTAACTGCTAGAAATTCCTTCCACACCGAGAAATCTGTTGGTTACTATACATGGTGGTCGGGATGAACCGAGATGTAATTTTGAAAATAGAACATAAAAACCCTATGTCTTATTCATCGAGTATCGTCGAGTATATACGGGTATACTCGTCGAACAGTTTCGAATCTCGACAAAAATGACTTGGACTATTCCGAACAACTCTAACTTAGAGCGCAACTCAATCCTAGAGAGACTCGGCGAATTCGAAGAATATCGACTAGCATAACCAACAAATTCGACGAGTTAGAAAGATACTTTCAACGAATTTGACGAGTAGGCAAAGTTATATACGACGAATTTTACTTGTCGATTCTCATGGATGCAGAGAAAAATTCGCAAAGTTAATCTTACGAAATCGACGAGTATCAGTAGGTATACCCGGAAATTTTTTTTGTGTATTCACAGATAACCTCGACAAATTCGACGATTCCACTCTACAATACTCGGTTAATTTTCCTTAGAGAAAATTCTGTCTTTCTGAAAATAGCAACAAACCCTCCCTGGAATATTCTAATGCACTTGAAACAGAAGTACCCTCCAATAGAGAGATTGTACGTGGGTTAATACATTGGCCTATACAATGAAGGATTGTATTGTATAGTCTTTTGTTTCATGACCCACTGTAACCTGACATTGGGTTATACTTGACAATAATGTCTTGAAAGCACATAACTAAAAGCATGCAATCAAATATAATCTCAATTCATCCTAGTTCAAGGGACACTTCTTCCAATCAGGGTTATTGTGGATACAATACCAAACACTCACCTATAATACCATTGGATCCTACCGGATTCGAGAATTACGAGTAGAATAAATATATTTCTATGCAAATAGAAAATTTCAAATCTAAGCATATGAGAAAAAGCGAATTCTATGAGTGACACGAGCACTCGACTAGGATAACTACTGGAGTCAACATGTTAATCCATAATTCTATATTATGCCAGCACAATAACATTCCAATCAACATGAAAAATCAAAATCAATTGAAGATGCAACAACAAATAAGTGCGCACTCAATTGGGTGATGTAGTGTGCATGACAAATACTGATTAAAAATGCTTCACATATAAATTAAAATGTGAAAATAAGATGTGCTTCTGGTGTTCACGTGAAATGTGGGTAAAAAACTCACTCGCTCTTTCCCCCAAACTTATAACGCATTACACTAGAAATGATTTATAAATTTAGATTTAAAATAAGAGAAGGGAAGAGGGTACCCAATGCTCAGCTAGTGAGTATGCAAAAAGACATGTGAAAACAATAAGACCGCAACTTGTACCTTCCAAAATATTGAATGAGTACCTGCAAGAAAAAGACTCCAAGCACAAGAAGATTAAAAGTTTTTAGTTTAAAGGATAGCTAAATCACCTATAGGGGGTGAATAGGTTCCTTAGTCATATGTGACTATCTTTAGTTTTCTTTCTTTAAGTGTTTTATGAGTTAGTAGTTTTCTGCTTTCAAGACACACACAACCTGCAACAAAGAAACAGCACAAGGAGCACACAAAATTTATAGTGATTCAAAAAATTATGGGTACATCCACTTACCCACCCACCTTTATAATAGCTTGTTAGATAAGGCACTTCTCCAATCTTGTCCCCTAAGAGCTTACAACACGATCTCGAAGGACCAATCAGCCTCCTCCGAGACTTACAGCTCAGGCACAAGGACCTACAACTCAGTTGTCACAAGATCACCTACCTCAGGCCCAAAGGCCCTACAACTCAGGACGAGAGGACAATCCTATCTCAGGGAGAATGACTCACCTACAACACAGGCACAAAGGCCCTACTTAAGATCCAAAGGATCCTCCAACTCAGGCACAAGTGCCCTACAACTCATAGAGAATGACTCTCCTACCTCATGCTCAAAAGCCCTACCTTAGATCTAAACTGGATCCTACTCTCAGGCCAATGCCCTACCACAGGCACAAAGGACATACCTCAGTTTCTCAATATAATCCTACCTAAGTATAAATAAACCTACCTCAGATCCACAACTGAATCATACCTCAGGCTATACAGCCGTACCTCAGATCCACAACTGGATCCTAGCTCAGGCAAATATTCCCTACAACTCAGATCCAAAAGGATCTTACAAAATATAAGTGGGTTGTTGAGTTATTTGACATAAGAGAAATTTCTCTGTGCCAACCTTCCTGGACTGAGATAAACTCAACCCAACTTTAAATACATAACACATGAAAATATCGTCTACATCGGGTTCAATCGTAATTACTTTATCGAGTGCATCCACTTTATAGTTGAAGGAAAGTATCGACTACATTGACTTCAAGCTTAATCATTTTATCGAGTGTATCGACAACAACATTGAGAAATCAGTTAGGTGTGTGATGAGTCCTATTTATATAATGATTTTCGGACTCATCTGGGCTTGTTTTCGTATGCTTGCACTTCACTTTTAGTTCGTTATCGCTCATATTTCATATTATCCTTATTTCTTTTGGAAGTGCACTTTTGGCCCGTGGTTGTGTTTATTTTGTGTTCTTCTATTATTGTACTCCGTTCTGTGCTTGTTTGAAATGTCTGCACATATCAGTGCTGGGTTTAGGGGTCGTGTGCGTGTTCCGGGATTATTTGGAAACAGGTTTACTGCGCACGATCATCGGCCTTAATGCGCACGACCACTGGTCGTGCGCCGCTGATCGTGCGTACTATTCCCCATTTTCTAAAGTTCTGTCGGGGCAATCGCACGACCACTGAATTCAGTGCGCACGACCACTAGTCGTGCGCCACTGATCGTGCGCATTGATTCCACTTTTTCCGGGAGTTCTGCCTGGCCTTCGCGCACCATCACTTACCACAGGGCGCACGATCACTGGTCATGCGCCAGTGATCGTGCGCGCTGTAAATTCTGCAATCTATAAATATTCAGGTTCCGCCCTAATTTCGGGAGATCGCTAAAGTCCGTCGTTTTTCTGCCATTTTCGTCTCCAAGGAGGGTTTCCACCGTCCTCCTTCATCTTCCACCATAGGGAGGTGCTTCGGTCAAGATTTCAACGCCAAATCATAGCCGGAGCTTCATCTCGGCCTCCTCCTTCATCCTCGAGCTTCAAGGGAGATTTGACCTAGCTTTCTCCATCAAGCTAGGAGGAGCATGTGCTTCCATCTTCCGCAGCGTGATACGAAGAAGATGGGCCACTAGGAGTGAGTGACAGCCTCCTCTACCCCGGAAGCAGTTGAGGACCGAGCTTGGACTCGGATTGACAACCCGGGATTCCAACCGTGAACCCTCAATAAGGCTTCGGACCCGGTCAATTTCGCACACTTCTCTTAATTTGTTGTTGTTAGTTTAGTTTAATTTCCATGTATTGATAAAGTATTATTACATTTGATAAACAACTTTCACTTATTCATGTCTATGTGAGTTAGTGTAATTTTGTTATATTTGCTTGAGGTGCGCCATATTCCATCCACCGCCATCCATCCTTGCCGCACTAGCAATAGCTAGTGGCGTGCGTTGCGAAGAGGTGATTACGACCCTCATTCTGCCGTTCTCTCCACCTCATCCGTTAGCCTACTCTTCCATCCGCCTAGCAATTCGGTGCATAGCGGCCGGACTAGTCTTCCATCCCGCCTGGCGAAGCTTTGCATAGCGGCTTGCATAGGAGTAGTTGATAGATTTTCACTTTCTTTTATCGCAACCATCTAAACCCCCCTTTTTGAGCCGACCCGAGGACTTCAATCTCAAGTCCTCCTCGAAATTAACTCCACCTTACTGTGTTCCTCAAGAGACCGACACTCGGGAATTTATTCCCAAACTTTATTACTTGTGCGACCGGTGCGCTTGCCGTATTTAAACGCATCAAGTTTTCGGCGCTGTTGCCGGGGAACACAGTCGTGTGAGTTTTTGGAGAGGGAGATTATAGATTGAAGCCCTTTTCCATCTGTTCATTCCATGTTTTATTTTTATTTGCTTTAGTTTTTATAATTTGTTGCTTTTTTTTCTTTATTCCTTTTCTAATTTTGATATTTTAGTAGCGGGTGTTCCTTTTTATTTATCTGCTTGTGTGTAGTTAATTTTTGCTTAGAAAATTCTCGTGGTGAATTCTTTCTTGCTGCACCATGTATTCTTATGCAAATATCCGTTGCCGTTGGTGCGGGGATTTTAGGCATAGCAGTGATGAGTGCCCCACTGAAAAATGGGAGCATAATTCTCGTGGTTCAGTGTTTGGAGCACCGTTGTCTTATGCTACTTCATACACCGTACCCCAGTCTTATGGTCACTACTCTTCTCCACCTTCACCTTTTACATATTCCTCTCCGGTCCCACCTGGACCAAAGAGTAATGGAAAACGGTGTTTGTGTTGTCGTAGCACCGACCATGTGTTGAAAGATTGCGCAGAATTTCAGCGCTAGTTGGAGGAGGATGATGAACCGGATATCCGGATTATCTCATCCACCTCTCAAAGGGCTGCTCCTTCTGATTCTGATGATGTATCCGCAGTACCACCTTGTCTATGGGGGACTGCTGTGGATACACCCATCAGACTTTCTACTGATCGATGTGACGACATTGCGGTACCGTCGCCCTCTATACCTTCTTCCCCTCTTCTTGATTCACCCCCGGAGGAACCTGCACCTACTTTCTCTGATGTTGTTGTTCCTTCGCTTTCTTTGCAAGAATCATCTACTCCTCTTTTTAGTTAGTTGGTTGATGATGTTGTGCCCTTTGGAGATTGGGAATATGAGGATGCGCCATTGTGTGACGAGGACATTATTCTCTTTAATGGAGAGTATTAAGTATTGGAACATAATGCCGCAGCGAGGTGTGTTGATGAGGAGATCCTTTTTGATGCGGAAGTTTCCACTTCCTTGTTGGATGAGGGGATCCAAACCACCACCGAGGACCTCCTATTCTCAGATCCCCATCGTCATGACTCATATGACGCCGACAGTGATCTATGCTTGGATCCTGCTGAGAGTGATTCCGGGATCACTCTCCCTATTTCTGATTCTTTTAGTTTTCTTCTACTTTATTTCTTGATCCCCCTTCTTTATCTGAGCCTGTGCAGGTGGAATCTCCACGGGTATGTGAGGTTGTCGAAGCGTCTGGCATTTTTGCCGCTTCCGTGGCTTCCTACGAACCGGTGGTGGACGATACCTTGCTATGCAAGGATCTTTTTTGTGGTGAGTTGAGTGAGGACCAGTGCTCCTCCTCATCTTACTTCCTATTTCCTCTACCTGTGCATCGTAGGTAGAGGGGTAACTGTTCTATCACAGTATCGGTACCCATTACCGATACGGATATTAGGACAGTTGCCTGTGCACTTTTCTTTTCATAGGCCCATTAGCTAGAACTTTTCTTTTGCTGAATAAGTCGTGCTGGGATGACAATAACCCCAGTACTTATCTTTCATTTTCTGCATTTTTTTTATGTCTAGCTTAGTTTAGTATTTATTATTTTTTGTCTTTTCTTTTCTTTTGTTTTTGCGGAGCTCACCCCTGCAGGTTTCCATTGCGAATTCATTCTGGCGGGGTTGTGATTCTTCATTTGGCGGGCCTGCTTCTACTTTTCATGCGTCTTCTGGTATGCTCACTAGCTGAGCATTGGGTAACTTCTCCCCTTTTCCCTTTTTGATTTTAATTTCAATATCATATGCAATGTTGTTTAGTTTAAGTCTGGGGGAGAGCTAGCTAGTTGTTGCCTTTTGCACGTGCACATTGCATGCGCATACTAGAAGCTTTTGTAGTTTTATTTTATTTAGTTCATTACATTGCACTCCACTACACCCACATGAGCGTGTGCTTAGCTGTTAGCGTGCCGCGAGTTAAACTCATTTCTTTTGTTTGATTTGGAAAAATTATTATGCTAGTTTAGGATTGCACAATAGAGTAAAATGTTGGCCTCGCTGTGTTCCTAGTCAATTGCTCTCGTTTTGTGTAGAAATTTGTGTAGAATTAATTTTTCTGTATGCTTATAGTTTTATATTTTTCTATTTGCGTAAATATTTCTTATTCTACTCAAAATTTGGTGAATCCGGTGTGAATCAAATGGTAGCGTAGGAATGTGTGTAGCCGCTACTAGACTCGTTTTGCTCGAGTCGGGGGGAAGGATTATCTTTCTCGGTGGCTAAGAACTTTCCCCAAGCTACTCTCAAAGCATTGGTACAGGGTTAGTCTAGCGTGAGCGTGATGTAGGCCATCATTTTGGCCCGGTTGAGCTTTGTACCATTACGAACGTCTTGTCCTCGCTAAGCCCCGTTGTGCCTACCCTTCTTTTGATTCAGCTCCACTAGTATTTCACCAAAGCCTCATAGCCGATTCTAGTCGCACACCCAAGTCGAGCTATAGTATTTTTCATTTTATGTTGGGATGTTGATGTGGTGATACTATTTGTGAAAATGTGGAAATGCCCCCAAGTTTTATTTGCTGAAATTGTGTATTGTGAAAAGAAAAAGTTTACGAAGAAAAATTTATACAAAGAAAATGAGAAAGAAGAAAAGGAAAAGAAAGAGTTTTAATGAAAATCTTTATGAAGATGATTTTGATTTGGAGTAGGCACACCACACACCCATGTTGCAAAAATCAAGTCTAAGGGTGTGGTGCACCTGGTTATATTGTGGTTTGCGGAGGGATTCTTTTAGGCTAGCTCATTTGGGTTAGGTGCATAGCCTTTATTTTTATCATTGTTTACCTCACCGTAACCCAAGCCCCGTGATTATCCTAAAGTCCTACAGATTTGTGCTTGAGTCTAACTAGTGTCGTGGAGAGAGTGTGAATGGGAAAGCGTATGGTCCCCGACATTGGTGGATTCCTTTGGAGGTGATCCCAAGCCCCGGTCTTCGGCAATGCTCACCTTAGTGGCATGCCTACTTTCTTCCTACGTAGGACCGGATGATTCACCGTGATTCTATTTTTGAGTAGTAATAACTTTTTGATACGCATTGTGAAAAATATAAAATATTTTGTATACTTAAGAATTTCCTCTACTATATTTTTATGCACACGGGCATGCGACTTCGCATGGTACTCTGTTCTGCAATTTCTTTGTTAGCTATTTCTTTTTCCTTGTATGCTTAGGTTGTGTTTGCTCGGGACGCGCAAACAGTTAAGTCTGGGGGTGTGATGAGTCCTATTTATATAATGATTTTAGGACTCATCTGGGCTTGTTTTCGTATGCTTGCACTTCACTTTTAGTTTGTTATCGCTCATATTTCATATTATCCTTATTTCTTTAGGAAGTGCACTTTTGGCTCGTGGTTGTGTTTATTTTGTGTTCTTCAATTATTGTACTCCGTTCTGTGCTTGTTTGGAATGTCTGCACATATCAGTGCTGGGTTTAAGGGTCGTGTGCGTGTTCCGGGATTATTTGGAAACAGGTTTCTTGCGCACGATCATCGGTTGTAAAGCGCACGACCATTGGTCGTGTGCCGCTGATTGTGCGTACTATTCCCCATTTTTAAAGTTCTGTCGGGGCAATCGCACGACCACAGACTTCAGTGCGCACGACCACTGGTCGTGCGCCACTGATCGTGCGCATTGATTCCACTTTTTCCTGGAGTTCTGCCTGGCCTTCGCACACTATCACTGACCACAGGGCGCACGATCACTGGTCGTGCGCCAGGGATCGTGCGCGCTGTAAATTCTGCAATCTATAAATACGCAGGTTCCGCACTAATTTCGGGAGATCGCTAAAGTCTGCCGTTTTTCTGCCATTTTTGTCTCCAAGGAGGGTTTCCACCGTCCTCCTTCATCTTCCACCATAGGGAGGTGCTCCGGTCAAGCTTTCAATGCCAAATCATAGCCGGAGCTTCCTCTCGGCCTCCTCCTTCATCCTCGAGCTTCAAGGGAGATTTGACCTAGCTTTCTCCATCAAGCTAGGAGGAGCATGTGCTTCCATCTTCCGCAGCGTGATACGAAGAAGACGGGCCACTGGGAGTGAGTGACAGCCTCCTCTACCCCGGACGCAGTTGAGGACCGAGCTTGGACTCGGATTGATAACCCGGGATTCCAACCGTGAACCCTCAATAAGGCTTCGGACCCGGTCGATTTCGCACACTTCTCTTAATTTGTTGTTGATAGTTTAGTTTAATTTCCATGTATTGATGAAGTATTATTACATTTGATAAACAACTTTCACTTATTCATTTTTATGTGAGTTAGGGTAATTTTGTTATATTTGCTTGAGGTGCGCCATATTCCATCCACCGCCATCTATCCTTGCCGCACTAGCAATTGCAAGTGGCGTGCGTTGCGAAGAGGTGATTACGACCCTCATTCCGCCGTTCTCTCCACCTCATCCGTTAGCCTACTCTTCCATCCGCCTAGCGATTCAGTGCATAGCGGCCCGACTAGTCTTCCATCCCGCCTGGCGAAGCTTTGCATAGCGTCATTGCATAGGAGTAGTTGATAGATTTTCACTTTCTTTTATCGCAACCATCTAAACCCCCCTTTTTGAGTCGACCCGAGGACTTCAATCTCAAGTCCTCCTCGAAATTAACTCCACCTTACTGTGTTCCTCAAGAGACCGACACTCGGGGATTTATTCCCAAACTTTATTACTTGTGCGACCGGTGCGCTTGCCGTATTTACACGCATGAGTGTGTAGTTCAAAGTTTGCGAATGCATCAACATCACTGAGAGTTACTATCTTATGTAGTTTTAAAAGTCTAAGTACTGATGGTTTCTGTATCAGTCCTTGAGACATTTTGGGGTGAATGCACATATTTAAGTAGAGCAAAAGGGCTTTATCTGTTAACCCCAGAATCCGCATCATCCCCAGCCAAGCAATTCACCCCCCTTTCTGCCGGACTCAAGAGTCTCAGTCCGCCCAGGTCGCCGATTTTATACCAGGTGCTCGAGCCGACGAGCTGCGAGCCAGTTCGCCCAGGTCGCCCAAGTCGCGCCTAAGTCTGACTGGCGCTCAAAATGACCAAGGTCCCAGCCCGCAAGCTCAGTCCGCCAGCCTCGCGGACTGCCCGTTCTTTCTCCTCTGTGCCCCGGGCAGTCGGTTATTTTTGCCCTGCCCGTTCGGGCAAGCTCCCAAATCTATAAATAGGGGGAGGTGGTGCATTCAAAGCAGGCTGACGGGGACCCAGAGATTTATTGGGTAAAGGCTGCGGACTCAAATCTCAGGCGTTCGCGGTCTCGATCCTGCGCTGCCTCCCTTTTCCCCTCGGTCCGTTAGTAAGCGGTTGCTTGCAGTCCCTTTCTCTCTTCTTCCTTTCTTGCAGGAACTTGAGGGCGCATTTTCTGCATCAACATCAACACGCGACCTTCAGATTGAAGCTATCGCTGAAGTTCTCGGACCAAGATGTCGGATCGTCGATCGACCCATTATCATGCCCGCTCAGGTCGCTCAAGCTCCTCAAGCGACCTGTGGGATGCGCTCGACCGTTCCAGGAGAGAAGCCGAGCAGTCCCGGAGGGAGACCGATCAGCGCCTTGACGCGATCAGCCAGGCTTTGATCGCGATCACTCAGCGACTCGATCAACCTAGGGCGGCCGTTGAGCAGGAGCCAGTCCGCAATACTCCAGTCCGCAATACCCCAGTCCGCCAAGCGCGAACTGCGACGCCACCACTCGCAGGCTCGTCCGTCCAGCCCGCAGTCCTACCAAAGCCTCAAACCGACGAGCTCGCTGCACTCATGGACTTTTTCCGCGAAGCGGCCCAGGGAAGTCCAGCCCGCCGACTTAATTTTGCGGAAGATAATCAGGCCGTGCGACCTCCTGCGACTTCGGCTATAGCCCAATTCGGGGAGTCTCCTTTTGTTGATAAGATCCGTCAAGAGCAAGCTCCTAGCAACTTCAGGGAACCTCGCATTCCATTTTACACTGGGGACACGGATCCCGTCGCACATCTCCAGGCTTTTGAGGATGCAGTAGCGATGAGGTGTTTGACAGATGGTTTGAAATGCAAGTTCTTGGTGACTACTTTCGACGGCCAGGCCCGAGAATGGTTTCATGAACTGTATCCCGGATCCATCGCCAGTTTTGCTGAGTTGCGGCAAGAGCTCCTGTTGAGGTTTGCCACTTCCAGGAAGAGGAAGAGTGGGCCGGCTACCCTCTTTAAGATCAAACAAGCAGACAATGAGTCGGTGGCGCAGTTCGTGGATCGCTTCCAGAGAGAAAAGCTGGGAGTCAGGAATGTAGACCCCGAGTTTTATAAGATTGCTCTAATTAACGGACTCAAGGAGGGACCGTTGAAGTTTGAGGCAACCACCAAGGATCCGGCCACATTCCAAGATCTAATAGCCTTAGCCAACACCTTCATAGAAGGGGAGAGCGCTAACCCTTCATATATATCCAATTTAACTGCAAAGGCGGAAAAAAGAGACGTCACCAATTCCCATACAGCCAATCGATCATCCAAGCCTCCCTTACCAGAGTATCAGCCTCCCGCGCATAGGGGAAGAAATTTCCGACACAAACGGCCTTATCAAAATCATCAACATTTTCATGAGCAAAAGCCACCGCTGGCCGCTCCCCCTGTCCCAATTGCTCCTCAAATCTTGCCTGTCCTTCAAATTCGAGATAGCTCATCTTCAGATGACCAACAGAACCGTGAGCCCTTGGAAGAGCTTGCTGCCATGGGCTTGACAATAGATGAAGTTCTCCAGGTCCTGCAAAAGAAAGCTGAACCAAAGAAGGATTTCCAAAAAGTAGAGGGAAAGACTCGAAACACAGACCTTTTCTGCGCATTCCATAAAGAAAAGGGGCATCCAACTGAAGATTGCAGAGCTCTCCGACAGCTCGTGGAGAGACTGCTTGCTGCGGGAAAGATGAAGGGCCTCGGAGCGAAGGAGGCCTCATTGAGGCCATCTACCTCTAAGGGCAAAGAAGTAGTCGAAGTCTCTTGGGAAGACGGAGATTTTGGGAGAACGGGATACTATGGAAATATCAAGATAGGAGAGAACGTCGATGCGAACGACGTAGGTGCCCTCGGGGATCTCTTTTGCATCCATGGAGGAGCAGGTGCAGAGTCAAGCCGAAAGTCTTCCTTGGCAAGGATCTCACGGCACGAGGTGGCCATGAATTCTACAGCTCCCCCGGCGGAGGTTGTTGTTTTTGGTCCAGATGACCTCCCAAAGGTAGCCAACCCGTTCAACGACGCAGTCGTGATCAAGGCAATCATTGAGAACTATACGGTCCCAAGAATTTTGGTCGACACGGGGAGTTCAGTCAACCTTATATTCAAAAACGCTTATGAGGCACTAAGGTCCGAAAAGACTTTACTCTCCGCCGAAGGACTGCTGTATGGCTTCGCAGGTGAGAAGAAAGAGGTTGAAGGAAGTGTCAAGCTCTCAGTAACGCTCGGTGGAGTCTCAAAACTCATCACATTCGTGATAGTTGACGCGGCAAGCAGTTATTGTGCCATCTTTGGGAGACCTCTTCTTAACGAATACCGCGCAATAGTTTCCACCTATCACTTGGCGATAAAATTTTCGGCAGGAGGGAAACAGTACCGGGTTAGAAGCAACCCAAGAGAGGCGCGAGAATGCTACGTCAAAGCAGTCAACGCAATTGAACAAACGCTTCCCCGAGCGACTCTAGTCGCTGCCTCAGAAGAGAGAGCCCCCCAAGAAGAGGTTGAAGGACAGAAGGAAGCCCCGGAAGGAGTTCATCTAGAGCCTGCTCAAGCAACCCAAGGGGTCCCAATTGGAGTGGGCGAAGTAAGAGAGCTTACAATCAACTCGGAGCTCTCCGAAGGCGAAAAAAGAAGGCTGATCGCATGCTTGTTGAAGAACCTGGATGTTTTTGCTTGGGCTGCAGAAGACATGCCGGGAGTGGACCCTGATATAGCTTGCCATCACCTCAATATCGCCCCCAGTTTCAAACCTGTTCAACAGAAGAAGCGGGAGGTGGCCACGAAGCTAGCCGAGCCAATCAGGGAAGAGGTCGCTAAGCTTCTAAAAGCCAATTTCATTCGTGAAATCCAGTACCCAGATTGGGTGTCAAACGTTGTAATGGTAAAAAAACCAGGAGGAAAGTGGAGGATGTGCGTTGATTTTACCAAGTTAAATAAAGCATGCCCAAAAGATTGTTACCCGCTGCCTCGAATAGATGCATTAGTAGATTCTGCGGTTGGATATTCTTTTATGAGTTTTTTAGATGCGTTTTCTGGTTATCACCAGATTAGAATGCATAAGCCTGACATCCCCCATACATCCTTTATCACAAACGATGGCTGTTATTGTTATCTGGTAATGCCCTTTGGGTTAAAAAATGCAGGCGCTACCTACCAACGCATGATGGACTCGGTATTTAGAGAGCAAAAAGGGAAAAATCTTGAAGTATACGTCGACGATCTTCTCATTAAAAGCAAAACCTTCGCTTTGCATTTACAAGACCTTACAGAAACATTTTCTACTTTGCGAAAATATAGCATGAAGTTGAATCCGTTAAAATGTGTCTTTGGGGCAAATAAAGGAAAATTCCTCGGTCATCTTCTTACCCCTGAGGGGCTTGCTCCTAATCCAGATAAAATTAAGGCGATTCTCAATATGCCATCACCTCGTTCCCCAAGAGAAGTCCAGCAATTAGGGGGAAGGCTTGCAGGTCTTGGGAGATTTATCTCCAGAGTAGGAGACAAGAGTGCCTCGTTTTTCAAGACTCTTCGCGGAGGGTCTAAGTTTGAATGGACCAAAGAATGCATAGAAGCTTTTGAACAGCTTAAAAAGCAACTCATTTCCACCCCTTTGCTTCAGAGCCCTCGCGCGGGAGAAATGCTATTCATATATCTAGGAGTGGGCTTGGAAGCCATAAGTTCGGTTCTTGTCAGAGAAGAAGGAAGGAGGAAATATCCGGTGTATTATGTCAGCCACATATTGAAGGATGCTGAAACCCGATACTCGATTCTTGAGAAGCTTGCGTTGGCATTGGTAATGTCTGCCAGAAGGCTCCGCCCATACTTCCAAGCACATTCAATTAGAGTGATTACAGATCAGCCATTAAAGAACATTCTTGAGAAACCGGAGCATTCCGGGAGACTGGCCAAATGGGCAATTGAACTCAGTGAGTTCGATATTTCATATATACCTCGAACAGCTATCAAGGCACAAGTACTAGCAGATTTCTTGATAGACACGACTGAGTCAAATACTGATCAAGCTGATCGATCTCCGCTAGCATGGACAATCTATGTAGATGGAGCTTCGGGCAAAAACTCTTCAGGAGCAGGGGTAGTTCTCATTAATCCCAACGGGGTCAAATTAAAACAGGCCGTGAAGCTCTCTTTCCCAGCCACCAATAATCAAGCGGAGTATGAAGCACTCCTAGCAGGCCTGCGATTCGCAAAAGAATTGGGAATAGACTATGCGCATGTTAAAACCGACTCATTAGTAATGGCGTCCCAAGTATTGGGGAATTTCGAAACCAAAGAGCCCACCCTAAAGAAGTACTTAATGTTGGTAAAGGCAGAGATTGGGAGATTCAGAAGCTTCACCATTGAGTATGTCTCAAGAGTGCACAATGCTGAAGCAGATGAGCTAGCAAAGTTTGGCCTCTCTTCCGGGGAAATAACGTCAGAACTTTTCTATCCGGCTATAGAAGAAGGAGAATTGATGCAAATAGAGCAGCGACCCTCCTGGATGGACCCATTCAAATCATATCTTTCGACAGGGGAATGGCCGCAAGCTTTGAAAGATAGGAGAAGATTTAGGATGAAGGCAGCAAATTACAAGCTTATCTCCGGGGTCCTCTATAGAAAGACTTTTCTCTCCCCAATGGCAAGGTGTGTGTCTGAAGAAGAAGTTCCCACAGTACTCCAAGAGGTTCACTCTGGGGAGTGTGGCAGCCATTCAGGGGCTAGAACTTTAGAGAAAAGAATATTGCGACAAGGGTATTTCTGGCCCACGATGAGGCAAGATTCTGAGTTATACGCAAGGAAGTGTGTCCAATGTCAAAAATTTGCTCCTCTGCAACTCCAACCCTCGCAGCGACTTTTGTCAATTTCCACACCATGGCCTTTTGCGGTGTGGGGGATGGATCTCCTCGGACCATTTCCCATGGCAAGTGGGCAGCGACGCTTTATTTTAGTCATGATTGATTATTTTAGCAAGTGGATCGAGGCAAAGGCGCTAGCGAAAACTACAACCCAGGTGGTAAAAAATTTTTTATGGGGGGAGATAATATGCAGACATGGCATCCCAATGGCAATAATTACAGATAACGGGCCACAATTCAACAATGAAGAAATGAAGAACTTTTGTAAGCAAATCGGCATAGAACTGAGATTTTCATCAGTTCACCATCCAAGGAGTAATGGCCAAGTGGAAGCTGCGAACAAACAGATACATAATTTGCTGAAGAAGAAAGTACAAAATCTGAGAGGGAACTGGGCAGAAGAACTTCCTTCGGTTCTATGGACCCTCAGGACGACCCCTTCCACAGCTACCGGGGAAACTCCTTTCAAGTTGTCTCATGGTTCGGAAGCTCTCATCCCAGTAGAATTTGAGGTTCCATCTCCGAGGGTATTATTGGCCAGACAAAGCTGGGAAGATTGGCTTGAAATTAACGATGAGAATGTAAAACTTAGCCTGGACCAAATTGAAGAGCTGCGGGATGAAGCCATCGTCAGACAAGAGGAAGTCAAGCGAAGAATGGCAAGATATTTTGACAAAAATATCAGGGTCAAACATTTCTCAGTGGGTGATCTCGTCCTTAAAAAGGTAGATGCAGCAGCCAGAACTGGCTCCGTGGGCAAACTAAACCCAAATTGGAGTGGACCATTTATCATTAAGAAAGTTCTGAGAAATGGGGCATACCAACTACACACCTGTGACGGAGAAGATGTACCTCATACTTGGAATGGCAATGATCTGAAGCGTTTTTATGCTTAAGCGAACTTGTTGATCATTTCTGGCAATTATATTCATAAAGAAATTCTGGCTCCATGATCTTTTCTATATGGCATAATTATTCTCCTTTGTCTAAAATTCAACAAAAATCACCAAACCAAGAGACATCGCCAAGTCCAGCTTGGATCCCCCCAAGAGTTGTTGTCATTAGCGTAACACCACGATGACCACGTGTTGCAGGGAGATTTCGCACCGTGTAGTGGGGGCTTGCCGATTCTTGCGCGGCGGGTTACTGGATTTTGGATCCCGGCTAGTACCTGACTCCACCACTGCATTTTTGGAGGGGCGGGGTGGTTGACAGCTCTACTAAGCTTCGTGGGATAGCGTGCACCTTGATGGTCTCATTGAGGAAAGCAATGTCACCTGACACCTGCCCATAGATCATCAAGGATCGTACCTTCGAACACTCTTTGGTACTCTCAAGCGGTGCCTGCAGGGAGCTCACGATCTAGTTGATCCATTGAGGAAAGCAATGCATCCCGCATGCACCTGCCCAATTGATCAAATCGGTCTAAATCCCAGGCAAGAGAGCGGTGTGCCCTTTTTTACCAATAAAACTAATATTTTCAACCGCCAACAAAGCAATGTGGTATGCGGTGTTCCTAGGCGAAGGCTTGATGATCTTGTCAACTTGTGGTCAGCAAAGTGCGGACTCCGCTTATTATATCCGCTCAGTCCGCCGATGGTTGATTTCCGTAGTTTATAATCCTGTGAGGGAAGCAATGCAGCTCCGGCCGCACCTACCCACTTGATTATAAATTACAGGTTATTTCTAGTATTGCTGAAGTGCGGACTCCGCTTATTATATCTGCTCAGCCCGCCGATGGTAGATTCCGGTAATGATCCTATCAGGGAAGCAATGCTGCTCCGGTCGCACTTACCCGCTTGGTGATGAATCATGTCATTTCCGATAATTATAAATCGCTGTCGGTTTTCGGTTTTCTAATTCACCTAGTCCGCAGGATTCGTTCAAATTATAGTAATTATTTGGAAAAAATTCAATTGCAAGTATCCGCGGACGGTGACGCTAGTCCGCCTAGTTCGCTTATCCATATTTAACAGTAGTTCTCGGCTGTTCTGCAAGCGCGGGCTGCAAACCGAACTCGTCCCAGTCCGCTTTGCACGCTCTCTTCGCTTGGAATATTCTCATAATTACAGCAAGCTGTGATCACACAAATCCGACAAGCTCTAAACATGCATCAAGGAAATGACATTTATATATAAAGATTCGACCTCTGAAGATAAACAAAGGAGAAAGCAGAACATAGATCAAAAATATCCTTTCTATTCAGTCAGAAAAATATTTACAAGTCTTGGCGGACTCGCGCAGAGTCCGCCCATCCCGCATTTACGTTAAAGTAAAACAAAAATTTATTACAATACATTCCTATTCTATCCTCTGTTTTTTATCCGCAGGATTCACCGGGCTCGACCCGTCTACGTCCACTATAGGCGAGTAACTGCCTGAGTTGCTGCTGCTGCTGTCATCAGAGTGAGAAGCGGCTGAGGGCTCCGTCCGCATGCTGCTCTCATCAGAGCCGGAGTCAGCGGATCGACCCGATTGACCTCCTTGCTGCTGACTGGAGGCCGCATCTTCATCTGCTTCCTCACCAGCGGACTCCTCGTCATCTCCAGCAACCGCCTTTTCCCTGGCGGCTTGCTCGAACTCGGCAACCTTCTCCTTTAGCTCTGGGAAAAGCTTCAGGAAAGGGATAGAGTTTACTCCAGCCTTCGTATACCCTTCGTTGATGATGCGCTCAATCGCGACCTCCACGCTTTCCCTTACAAAAGGAAACATAGCCTGTTGGAAGTCCGGGTTGGTCACCTCGTATGCGATCTGTAAAAGAAGTCAAAACGTCAGTCCGCGAAAGATGGACAAGATTAACGACGATTGACTAAACACTTACGGCCTTTTCCTCTCTGTATTGATTAACTTTCACACCAAGTCGCTTATTCCTCTCCTTCAGCGAATGGTTTTCTTTCTTATACCGCTCATTGTCCCTAAGCAGCTCGCGCGTGAGCCTGCCTAGGAAATGGTTGGTAACGGCGGAGTTCGCACTGGCTTGCGCGGCGAGAAGGGGGAGGACGTCAGGCGCCACACCTTGAAGTTCACGAAGATTTTGCTTCCCGTACAAGGCGGACAAGGCGACATGGGCATGGCGAGAAGGGCGTGGATTCCTCCAGGAGGGAAGAGCCGTTGATAAGCGGACATATTTTTTCTTCTCATGCCAGTGAATCATGGGATTGCCCCTTAGATCTTTCTGCTTCTCGCCGAAGCCCGCGATATTGAAGCTGTCGTCGGAAGAGTAACTCGCGGCCGGATCTCCATCTTCCTTTCTCTTCTTCGCGAGTTCTTTTCTTTTTTCTCCTTGTGTAGGAGTTTGCCCGGCCGGCGCAAACGGCAGATTGACGGGCACCGTCAAAGTCGCTGCAAGGGGAAGAAGTTAGCAAAAACTCCAAGGTTGTTGCGGATACAGGCAAAGGTCGCAAGGCTTACTCTCTTGACGGCTAACAGTATCCAGCCCTGGCAGCTGCGGGATGTAATAGTCGACATCCAGCCTCGCTCCAGCAAGGAATGTCACGATGGCAGCCTCGGCGTCGTTCAGCCGCACGCTCTTGAAGTCAGCATCTAGGCGCGGCTGCGGATTGGTGTGGAGGACCCCCAGGTCGCCTTCAAAGATGAGATATCTCGAGGTCCAGTTGTGGATCTTATTCGGCAGACCCACAACTTTCATCCCCCTACAGTAGAAGTAAATGATGCCTTTGTACTGGCGGTCTCCTATTGGAGTGATGGCGCGGACAGAAAAGATTTTCCTGAAAACCTTCAAGGAAAATTCTACCCTCTCAGCCCGCAGGTAAGCGATGAAGCTGCAGATGGCCACCACGCTATTCGGGGCGAGCTGGCCCGGGACCACCCCATAATGCTCAAAGATCTCCGCGATCTCCCAGAGCAGGGGGAATTTAAATCCGCAGTCAAAGTGATCTATGGGCACCGCGAGCTGGGTGGCAGTCGAGAAGTTCAGTCGCTCGTGGTGTTCGGGGAGCCGCGCGAGTACGGGCGAGCCCGCCATATGCACCTCCCGGAAAGCCTCCAGATCGTCTTCGGTCAGCCTGCTCCTTTTATGTTCGGCAGAATGGAAGGCGGCTGCGGCGTCAGTGCGTGCGGATACCATGCTTTCAGACCGCAGGGCTTCAGCTCCGACTGTTTCCTATACAAAAAGAGAATAAAGGCCCTATTTATAAGAAAAATCGTCTGACATGACAGTCTTCAATCCGCCCAGATCGATCGCCCAGTCCGCTCAGGTTGCTTCTTCCCTGTTTCCCCGCAATTAACACTATATGCGAATTCACAGGAAGTCCGCAGAAATCGCAATTCTTCAGAACGAAAATAAGCAAGCCGTCAGCCCGCATAACTTGCGAAATTCAAATAAAAATAGTAATAATATTATACCACAGGCAGAATAGAATCACAGCACACATACAATCATACAATAATGTTCGAGTAATAATATTATACAACAGCTCAAAGCAAATATTAAAGTTTTAGCGCCTGTTGCGGACTCTCGGGGCAGGTCGCTCTTCATCGTCCATCCCAACATAAGCCGCCTGATCGCTTCCTCGCAAGATCTCGCAGTAGAGCTCGGAAACCAGGTAGTGCATGTTGTTGAAGGTGCGATGCATATGAGCCATATCTCTAGCTACCCGCGGAAATGGGATTAGTTGAACTGCTGGGTTTGGATCTGCGATCACCGCGGGCTGCCCGCTCACCACCGGGGCCGATCCCTCTCCCACAGCGGGCTGAGACATTTGCGGCCTCACCCCAGCGGTTTCGCCTACTCGCTTCTTTCCTTCTCTCGCCAAAGCTAAGTACTTATTCCTGTAATGACTGACATCTCCGCTCAGTCGATTTTGCTCCTTCTTCGCCCCATCAAGTGCGGATGAAAGACTGGCGACCTCGCCTTCCAGGATCTTCTCCCGCTCTTTGCTTTTCTTCAAATCGGTTCGGAGCTTGCACAATTCTTCTTCATATTTTTTCACTAACAGCACGCTTTCTTGAGCAGGTCGCTCCCCCTGTGCGAGCTCAGCAACAGTCCGCCCCACGACCTCCGACACATTTGGCGGCGTAGGCACGATCTCGCCAACTTCGATGGAGTCAGGCGCAGAACTCTGGACTGCAACCAAAGAAAACAAAATCGCCTCAGTATCTAAGTCGCAGCAAGCCCAAAAAGGTGAAATAAATTTCTTTATTCACTTTTGGTTATCATCGCGGCGATCTGGCGACTATCAAGGATAGGTCGCCTCGCGCGTTCCGGGTCAAAAGCTTCTAGGCGACGCCTCCATTCTCGGCGGACTATCGCTCTTGTCTCGGCCAGCGACCTGTTCGAGGCGACTATGTCATTAGTTTCTGTGATAATCTTGACTGGCCGCGACTTTCGTGGAGGAGATTGGTACAGCCACGAGCTCTGAAACCGCTTAGTCGCCGGCCGCAACTTACCAGATCGTATCAGCTCCACCGCGATCCGAAGATCCTCAGCCTGCTTATCCGCAGCTTGCTTCTCTGAGACCGCTTCGACTTTTGCTTTCATTATGGCGAGCTGCTCCTTGGACTTCTCCCTCTCTTCGACTTGAAGAAAAGAAGAAGGGTCAGCAGCTTTTTCTCTAGTCTCGGTAACAGGCTGCAGCACCTCCAATAGAGAGCGATTTATACTCGCAAGCTGATCATTGTCTATGGAGTCGAGAATTTCAGTGGTCGACAAGCTGAGCGTGGATGGAGGGTCACCTGCTGCGGGCAGAGGATCGGGGGTGACGAGATCATCTTGGATTTCCTTTTCTCGCGGCTTATGCTGCAAGCTCGCAGCTCCAGTCCGCTTGGAGACGTTCTTCTCTTTCCTAACTTTCAGATTCTTCTCTACTCGCTCCGCGACAGTACCATCTCTTTTCCTCTTTTTCCTCTCAGGAGTCTTGTCTAGGACGATAACGACCTGCTCTGGTTCGCGAATTGAGTTTGGGGCAACAACTAGGGCCAATGAAGGTGCAGGGTCTTCAGCCTGCTGCTCAGCAGAACTTTTTGCCGCAACTTCGGCGAGCTCTTTATCTCGCTCCTCAGCCACATCATTTCTTTCTCCTATCGACTCGTCTGCGGGAAGCTCCTCCTCGGTCAGCTGCGGCTGGGTTTTCGGCGATGAAATCTCCTTATCTGTGTCTATCCGCAGCATAATTGTCCCAGAAGGTGACCTATGTATCTCCATATCGGAGGAGTTCGCGGGGTTCAGGTCAGAGACGGACGGAGGATTCGACTTCTCCTGCGGAGGGTTTGGAGCATTCGCAGTCTTATCTGTTTCTTTTTTGCCTGAGTTTTCTCCTTGATGGCGACCAGGCTGGTCTTTCCGGTGGCTCGACTTCTTAGGTCGAGAGCTCGCTTTTGGTTTCTCAGTCGGCGCGGCCATACTGCCAAAGAATGATCCAAGCCTTGACATGCCGGACTGGAAAGTAGAGACCGCAAGTGGTGAGTAACGACCCGTCGCGAAAGCAGTTATGCCAAATGACGGGGCTCCCAGCGATATTTATAGCACAGACGGCATTCATGATAGTTGCGGACTCGGCGGTTAAGAAAACATTTTCGGAATTTCTCAAAAACTCAAAAATGTGCGGGGATTATGTTAACCCCAGAATCCGCATCATCCCCAGCCAAGCAATTCACCCCCCTTTCTGCCGGACTCAAGAGTCTCAGTCCGCCCAGGTCGCCGATTTTATACCAGGTGCTCGAGCCGACGAGCTGCGAGCCAGTTCGCCCAGGTCGCCCAAGTCGCGCCTAAGTCTGACTGGCGCTCAAAATGACCAAGGTCCCAGCCCGCAAGCTCAGTCCGCCAGCCTCGCGGACTGCCCGTTCTTTCTCCTCTGTGCCCCGGGCAGTCGGTTATTTTTGCCCTGCCCGTTCGGGCAAGCTCCCAAATCTATAAATAGGGGGAGGTGGTGCATTCAAAGCAGGCTGACGGGGACCCAGAGATTTATTGGGTAAAGGCTGCGGACTCAAATCTCAGGCGTTCGCGGTCTCGATCCTGCGCTGCCTCCCTTTTCCCCTCGGTCCGTCAGTAAGCGGTTGCTTGCAGTCCCTTTCTCTCTTCTTCCTTTCTTGCAGGAACTTGAGGGCGCATTTTCTGCATCAACATTATCGATGACACCATTCCATGCTCACTCAGAAAGATCATATGCTGACCTGACACATAACATAATAGACGTCTCCTTAAATCAAGGCATTGATTACTTAATGGATAATTCAAATACACGTAACTTAGTGATAAAATTAATGTTTTGCTAGCAGAAAGAAATATTCTCATTCATTAGAGAGTAATCATGATACAGAATTTTTCCTTCTACAGAATTTTCTAGTCGTTTGAAAATTTCTTATTTATAATTTTGTCTAAGTGAATTAACTAGTCGTTGTAGATTTCCATCGTAGTGTTCATATCATCTAATGAATCCAGCCTATTATAAATGGGGAATTTTAAAAGGAATGATCACACAAATGCACAAGTGCTGAAGAGAATTTTTAAACAGCAACTACTCTACAATTCCTGTGCAACTACTCTACAATTCCTGTTCTAAGAAGTGACCAAGCAAAAAAAAAGCTAATCTTATTTTCACTACTATATCCAGAAAAAAATTTATTCCAAGTTCAAATTGTGCAACATTTTTAAGAAGAATTCTCCTCTCTATCAAGGTGATACTGATCAAGACTTCAACTCATACAAGCCATGCCTTTCCTGCATTGACCAAGGAAAAGAAGAAGAAAGTTGCCTGCATAATGCTTCTTTCTGAAGACTTTAGCCTGTTCTATTTGAGTCAAACATGTGTAACTATATTCATCTATAGGATCCTTGTGATCTCAGTGTAGGGCTACGTTAAGTCTGAGTTGTAGGACTTTGTTGAGCCTGAGGTGTCGGGTTGTGTTAAGGGTGAGTTGTAGGGCTATGTTAAGCTTGAGGTATGGGGTTGTGTTAAGCCTGAGGTGTAGGGCTGTGTGATCCTGAGCTGTAAGGCTTATTTTTCCTGAGCATTAGGATATTGTTATCAAAGAGATGAGTGGTAGGACCTATGTTGTTGGACTGAGTTAGGGGACTTATGTTCCTAAGTTTAAAGATTTGAGGATCTGAGAAAGATTTGAGAAGTTTGGCCAAATCTAGCTCTCTACTAGATAAGTAAAGGGAAAAGTTCATGTACCCATAATAATGGAACCACTAAAAATCTTTGTGTGTTGTGATTTGTGTGTGCTTTCTCATTTTACTCATGTGCTCAAAAGAAGAAAACTTTAAGAAGTTAAAAACAATACAAAGACTTATTAAACCTCCTCTAAGTGATTAGTAACCATTGACTTTTAAGTGTTATCCGGGCGAGATTGTTCAAAAGGGTTAAAAGCTGAACAAGATCCCAAGTGTAGAAAATGTTTGCTGTGTCGGAACATGCATTCCACATCTCTTGGATTGAAAATAACAAATCCCAGTTTGGATTTAATCATATGTGTTGTGTCTTTATAGTGTGCAGGAACAAATGGTTTAGTATTCCATTGAAGATGAATAAAAAAGATAGAGATGTCAAATTTTTATTGCTACCGTTGGGCGGTAAGACCTAGCACTCGTGCTAGCACATGAAGAACAAGATGCCCACGTCGATATTGATAAGATTGGATAGCTCGGACTCTACCGCCATGCGATATTACGACCGCTTGCTTTAGTACCTAAGACATAAAAGGAAAGCACACAAGTAAGGAAAGTTTACCATAGTTCGAAGGAAACTGCTAAAATAGTAAAGTTCTATCGCTGGGCAGTACTGTTACCGCCAGACGACTTCCTTATGAAATGTCCATTTTCTGAAACATTAGTTTCAAAAATGAAGGATTTTGAGGATAAAAAGATTCCTTATTTGGAGGCTGCCAAAGATAAAGATTTCAAAAGAAAGAGACAACAACTTTTAAAAAAACCAGTCTTCCTCCAGATGAGTTGCACAATGTGGAGACATCAATTGGAAGCCATGAATAGAAATAGAACTTCTACTATTTCTTGAGAGCCTCTTCTTGGTGTCAAGAACTTCGCTCAACACATCAGAAAGCCACGGACTCGGACAAATTAAAGATCATGCAAATTCTCCAGTGAGTCCATCGAATTGAAGGATTTCTTCTTTTAGTTTTTTTCTTATCTATATTCTTATCAAGTTGTAAATTCATCGTAGGTCGGGGAGATTAGGTCTTGCGAGACTTATGTGGCAAAATCGTCTGGTGAAGACGTTGATTTCCTGGGAGGATTCCATGAATTCCCCACATATAGTGGCAACTAGATCATGGATTGGTCTAGGGACTGTTTGAGGCCATATCCGGGTGAGATAGGATAGAACCAACCAGTCCCTGGAGATAAGGGTTGGTATAAAAAATAAATAGATCTGTAATTATACCTCGATCTCAAGCGTGATTGTGAACAAGTTTGGTAATCCTTTTTACTGTAATAAAAATTTACTACATTCCTTTAATAATGGCAGCACTCTTTTTAATCTGATCTTTTAAAGTTAAGAAGGAGGTTCTGTTACTATTGATGGCAGATATAACTATCACTTGCGATAGAAACAAAAACTTTGAAGTATGGTATTTCTCGAATAATAAGTGAATACTTTTAAAACCCTTATCCCCCCTTTAAGGGCACTGCCTAATCCAACAAGTGGTATCAGAGCCAGGTTATTCCAAATTGGCTTTATAATCTGGGATTATGGCTGCCATGATCTCGCTTTTCATGAAGGGCAAGGAATTAGTAGAATGCCACTATTCATAGGAAACGATTTCAATTACTAGAGAGCACAAATGCGATGCTTTTAATGACGTGAGATATCGAAGTGTGGAACATTGTAGAAACACACTATATGACTCCTACATATTGTAGAAGAAGTTAACATAGACAAACCTAAGGATAAGTACGATGACAGTGACAAAGCACGATGCAAAAATAATGATAAAGCAATGAATGCTTCATTTTGTGAACTAGATAGGACTGGATTTAATAGAGAATGTTTTTATGAAATTGCTAATGATATTTGGATTCTTTTAGAACTAACACATGAAGGTATCTTGCAGGTTGAAGACTCAAAGTTATTCCAACAAATAATATAATAAGGATCCAAAGAAGATAACCTTGGCACTCAAGTCAAGAAGAGAAGATGAAGAAGATAATGAAGAAGGAAAGGAGAGTCACATTATTACAAACTTCAGAAGGTTCATGAAGAATACTGAAAAAAGAATATTGTTCCAAAAAATTTTAAATAAGGACAGAAGAATAAAAGGAAAATCTTCAAAAAGGGAGAAAGGGAGCGACGATGAAGAGGAACATACCCCGCCAAAATGCTTCCATTGCAGGAAGACCAGTTGTTGGGTCGATTTCCCACAATGTCCTCGATTTGAGGAAGTCAATCTTATCAATGATATACACAAAAAAGAAGATGACTGTGATGGGACTGGTAGCCGAAATGGCTAAGTCAGGTAAGCACTTACCTAAGGTGTGAGATGGTAGAAATTTGTCTAAGTCCGCAGGCGTTGAGTGAAGATAAATCACTCAATGCCATATGACTTATAGCGTTAAGTGGAGCCTATACAGTAAAAGCCTAATTAGTGGAAAGCTGATAAATTGATCAAGTCCACAGACGTTGAGTGAAGTCAACTCACTCAATGCCATAGAGCAAAATGCTGTGAGACATGCTAAAGAAGAAATAGCCTATGTTAGAATGAGCTGAAATGTGGCTAAGTCCACAGGCGTTGAGTGAAGTCAACTCACTCAATGCCATGCTACTAAAGAGAAATATATCTAACTGTTTTGGAATTATGTGATGAATACACACTCAATGCCATACAACTAAAAGGCTTTAAGTTTTACTAGTTGAACCATGTTCAAAATTCGTCGAACTTTGTTCAGAGTTCGTCGAGCTCAGCTCACCATTCATCAAGCTAAATTCAAAGCTTGAGATTCTGAGTTCGTCGAGCTCAGTTGAGAATTCGTCAAACTGAGTTCAAAGTTCAACAAGGTCAGTTCACCATTCGTCGAACTTAGTTCAAAGTAAGACAGTCTAAGCCCAGTGTTTTTAAACACAGAAATTCTGCTAAGGCAAAAAGCGTTGAGAGAGGCATGATCACTCAACACTCTCAACACCTAAGATAATAAAGAGGCAGAAATTTGGATAATGCAAAAAGTATTGAGTGGAGGTTGCTCACTCAACGCTGACAACGCCTAGTGGAGACAGAATTTGGTCTAAGTAGTTCTGCGTTGATTGATGCTCACTCTATAAATGCAATACAATAGAAAGCTGATAAAGTAAGATGGCGTTGAGTGAAGCTGAATCACTCAACGCATAGAAATAGATTTTTATTCTAAGTAGCTTGGCTTTGAGTGAAGGTTACTCACTCAATGCCAAGTAAAATCAAATTTATCTGTGTTTTGGGGTTGAGTGATTCTTACTCACTCAACACCTATTCTACTGATGCGCAATTTTGACTAAGTCCACAGGTGCTGACGTCAGCAAAATTGACAAAATCAACTAAAGTCAATTCAGGTACGGGAAAGCTATAGTACACGACAAAACATGTCGTAAAGCTACTGTACGTCTTCTTCCGTTAAAGCAACACACAGCTGGAAGCTGCAGGTGGGGCCCACTGATCTCTATGATTCGTTGATCAGCGAACAACAAAAGGAAGAGATAGGGCCAAACAAAGACAACTTTTTAGGGCATACAATATTCAAAAAGGAGAGCAGCCGTCTTCATCTTCTTCTCCATTGCTCCATGTGAAATGCTTGAAGCTCTCCAGCAAGAAAAGTTAAGTTAGATGTGCAAGTCTCCATCTGCCACAACAGATTCAGAATAAGTTCTAAAGAAATACGAAACTTCATCCTTAAGCAGGTTCAGTGAGCTAAGTGAAGACTCAAGATCAAAAGATCTTTATCCTTCTACAGCAAGTTCAGAAGTTAACTTCTGAGTTCCTCTAGCAAATCTTTTCCCTATTGTGAGGAGAGTTGGAGAAGAAATCTTTCTGCTCAAGTTGTTGATTCAGAGAAATTTCTCTATGTCAAAGTTAATTAAACTATTTCTTTTTTTGTAAGATCCTTCTAGATCTGAACTGTAAGACCTTGGGGTCTTAGGTAGGGCAAATTTGCTTGGCTGTAGGAGAGTGTATCTCTCTTAGTTGTAGGATTAAGTTTTCTCTAAGATAGGGCTATCCTCCATAGACTGAGTGGTTGGGCTTAATTGCTTGAGGTAGGTGATACTTGTATCACTGAGAGTAGGCCTTTGTGGCCTAGGTGTAAGTATTGGAGGGGACTGAGAGATCATGAGGGATCTGAGGTATAAGCTCCTTGGAGCATTAGTTTGGAGAAGTTCCTTAACTAATAGGAAGTTAGCAAGGTGGGAGGAGAGTGGATGTACCCATAATTTTGGGGAACCACTATAAAATACTTTTGTACTTTTTTGGGCTTGCTTTTCTTTTCTTAAATGCAGGTGTTAAGGACAAGTTCTAGATCACTCTAACCTGAAAGTTAAAAGAAAACAACAAGATATTAAAAATAATATCAAAAGACCTAGACAAACCTATTCACCCACCCCCCCCCCCCCCCCCCCCCCGCGTCTAGGATGATATATACCTTGAAAATAAGATCTTTCACCAACCATATTAGAAGCCAATATTCTAAGTACATGAAAGAGCAGAATGAGAAATGACATAAAGGGAAAGAGAAGAAGAATGTACTGAAATCCTCAACATTGGATGAATCTTCATCTGAAGCATCAAGTGATACTGGAACAACCAATAAAGAAGAGGCCAATGAGTGCCTTATGTAGAATCATCAAGAGTCATTTAATGATGAGTGCAGTGTCCAAAGCGACACTGAGGTAATACCCTCTTCTAATGATTATTTGTGTGTTAAGTATTTTAAACTCTACAAACTGTTTGACAAAAGTCTGAATGAAATTGATTTGTAAAAATCCGAAAACAAAATTCTTTTCAAACAAAATAAAAAATTAACTAAGGAATTAAAAACTCTTGGGAAAGTGAAGATGTCTTGCCAAGAATGTGATCATTCTTTGAAAAGAATAAACGAACTCCAAGAATCACTCTTTAAGGCCAACTCCGATGTAAAATCTCTCAACTTCAAAAGTGGGACTTCGAGAAAGGCCTAAAAATTTCTCTCTCATATTGATCTTGGAAAGAAAATACTTTGCAATTAGGTGTGGAACCACAGTTGGAGAAAACACCACCATAAAAATAGAGTCAATGAACTAACCATGGCAATAGAAATTTTTTGAATAGGTCATAAATCATTGGATATGATTTTGTCAAATCAACACCACGAAAATATGAAATTTGTACTAGGTTATAATCTGTGTCATTATCTTCCAGCGGTAACATATATCATTGTTAGTAGTAATAGATATAATAACCCATCCTCAAAAGTTTATTCTCATAATTTTGATTACTTCCATTCTTCTAGAAAAAATAAAAAAATAAAAAGGGTCTCAACCCCCTTTATCTCGTGTACCAAGTGTCTTCACTTTTGTCACTGTTAGGTACATTGACCATAATGTCCCAGATTTGAAGAAGGTCATAAGTCAATAATATACACAAATGTGTATTTGACATATGTCTGAGATCATATATGCAAGGTGTATAAAATTATGTGGTTAGACAAATTAAGAGTGTATGAAGTTTTACTGGAGAGAATTCAGCATGATAAAGAATGTCATGGAAAATGGCTAAGTTCAAATGCGTTCAATGACTACACATCACACAACGCCTGAGTTCAGAAAGCGTTGATAGTTGGACTATCTCTAAAAGCCTCAGTGGAGAAAGTCTGAAATCTGCCTAAGTACAAATGCGTCGTGTGAAGGACATTCACTCGACGCCTACTTAAGGAAAAGTTAACTAAGTATATATGCATTGAGTGAAGGTATAACACTCAAGGCCTTCTCAGTTTATGTGTTAAAGGACAAATGCGTCGAGTGAAGAACCTTCACTCAATGTCTCAGAGATAGATTGAAAGTGGCTAAGTACTAATGGATCGAGTGAGGAGCCTTCACTCAATGCCTCTACATCAGATGAAAATTGGCTAGGTACTAATGCGTCAAGTGAAGAGCCTTCACTCGATGCCTCTGCATCAAATAGAAATCGGCTAAGTACTAATGCGTCGAGTGAAGAGCCTTCACTCAACGCCTATGCATCATATAGAGATTGGCTAAGTACTAATCCGTCAAGTGAAGAGCCTTCACTCAATGCCTCTACATTAGACATAAATTGGTAAGTACTAATGTGTCGAGTAAAGAGCCTTCACTAAACGCCTCTCCATTAGAAAAAAAATTGGCTAAGTACAAATGCGTCGAGTGAAGGCATTTCACTCAGAGCTTCTAGGGTTAACTATCAAAGATCAGATTTGTGAAAATAAAAGGCATCACTCAATGCCTGTAGAGAATCAAAAATTGTACTAAGTGTTGGAGATGGCGACCCCCAACAAGACAAAGAAGGCGACGACATGCTTACGGAAGATCTTTCTCTGTCTCCAGTCAAAGACATGCGGCATTGTGGTGATCTTGTGGAGCGACGCTAAAATCTCTGCCGTCGATACTAGTCAAACTTTTAATATTTATTTGCATTTATTTGAGGGCGTTTTATATTTGCATTTTGTTTGAGAGTGTTTTTGTTCATCATTAAACATTGGAGTGTTTTATTTTCTTTATTTGGGCTGGATGTAGCCTAACCTTGTGGTGAGCCTATGTAAGGCCATGTATTGTTATTTTTTTCATTAATTGGAATGATAAGAATTTGAAACCCTAAAATCAACCTTGAGAATTCCCCCCCTCCTTTTCAAAATTTAGGAGAAGATCTACTTCCCCTCTCCTAGCCGCCAACACCCTCTCCCCCTTTCTCTATCTCTCATCCAAGCCTTCTCCCCCTCTCCTAGACGCTAACATCGGCTTTCCCTTCCTCTCTTTTCTCAGCCAAGCCTTCTATCCCATCATCCACAACCCTCAAGCCAACTCCACATCAAAAACCGACCAACCACAACAACTCAAAACCCGTCCAGCCCCTCTACAAAAAAAAATCGATCACCCCTTTTCCTTTGGTGGCTCGGCAAATTTATTTTCAGTAAGGCCTCGTGGACTCTATACTGGTGTGAAGCAAGGGAGGAGGATGAGTTTCCTCTGCATCCAGAAAGACTCCGACGGAGCCATTGAAGAGCGATCCAGATTTGTGAATCAGAATCATCCATTCTGATTGGGTAACAAAACTTTCTACTTGTATGTGATTTTCCCTCTAGGTTTTTCATTGTGGTGGATTTAGTTTTGCGTGATCTTTGAAACGTTGGATTGATCATGGTTTTCTTCGATTGCTTTGATGTTCATCTAAATTTCATTAAAGTTCGAGCGGTTTGGTGAACCTCATATTTTTTTGTTGGGAGTGATCTACTGTTTCCGAATCGCAAATTTTGGTAAATCTCTTTTGGTTCAACATTCGCTCGATCGGACCGGGTGGGTCCTTTTAGCCAGAAAGAATATTGTCCTATAGCCTTTATTTGATCCTAATAGGTTTGGCTACCTGTACGTTAGCATCTAATTGATATAATTGCATAGCGTGTGCGCTGTGACGAAGTTTGTGCGAGTGTAAAATTTGATCGTAGAGAGTCAATCGTGTTTAGTCCGATGATTTTACGGTGTCAACTTGTGAGCCTGCATCACTAAGTCCGTTTGGTGCCGTGTCAAATCTTATGATGTCATCCTTAAATTCAAATCGATGTAAATCACACACTAAAAGAATAAGGTAACCGTATTGTTCGAGCAGTGATATTCTGCAATGAATCCGCCATTAAAGCCATCCATGCCACTTACCAAAGACTAATATAGTCATTGTTGTTGTTGAGATATAAAAGGTAAGTGAGAAACATTTTAACAAGAAGTTTTTTCGGAGAACTTTTTAGTGAAGGACTTTTTGTCAATTTCTAAAACCCTAATTCTTGCAAAAGTCAGCTAGAAGATCTAATGTATTTTTTTGGTATCTTCAAGCCTTCAATAAAGAACAACAATCTTTCTCCAGCTTGAAGAAGCAAAGCTCTTAAAAAGTTCAACACAACACATGCTGGATCAAAGCTAAAGGAACTTATTCATATTGTTGTAAAGAAGGAAGACTCTCTGTTGTACAGTCAAGGAAGGAGACTTTGGAGTTTTCTCAATAGTCATTTTTTACTCAAAATCTTATTACTTCTCATAGGATTTCACTAAGATATAAGTTGCAAGCCAATTTTATAAAGGCTGAATTGTAGGATTGTAAGCAGTTTGAGTGGTACGAGTGTGTCGCACTCTGAGTTGTAGGATCCTATGTAGGATTTGTGGTAAGTGTTGTGCCTGAGGTATGATCTCTATATAGATCTTAGGTAGAAGATCAGCTGGATCTCTGAGTTATAGGGTTGTTTTTCCAGCGGTAGGAGACCTGCGTTGTCTATAAGGTAGGACTGTGATAATTCTGAGTTGTAGGAGGAAAGTGCATTTTGATTTGTAAGATCCTGAGGGATCAGAGGTGTAAGATTAGTATGATCTGATTAAAGGAGGAGTTTGCCTAATCTAGCACACTACTAGATAGGTGAAGGGGGAGGCAGATGTACCTTAGATAGGGGAACCACTATAAACTTTGCGGGTTTTCTATGATCTTGAAAGCTAATAAACTAGCATCAAAACACAACAAGTACATAGTTCAAAAAGAGTCCAAACTTCTAAAAGAAACCAATTCACCCTCCCAACTATAGGTGTTCATCTGACCTTTTAAAGACTTTCAAGTGGTATCAAAGCGAGGTTGTTTGAAAAGGAATTAACAGTTTGAACTAGATCTCCATGGGTAGAAGAAACATATCTTCATGGCTTCAGGTGATAACCATAAGGATCTGGGTTCTTTAAAACTTCCTTTTTGCAGAAAAGAAAACATTGGGATATATAAGGAAAGGGTAAGGGTGTTCATGGAATCCATAGACACTAAAATATTCATCAAAATGGAAGAGGGGCCAAAACATAATTGTCAGTGAAACATATGTTTCAAGGTTTCAGAATCTGGTCCACTACAAGATAGCTAAGGAGTGTGGGACTCACTAATAGTCTATATGGAGGGGACATAGGAAGTGATGGATGACATTAAATCCCTCCTTAACAAGCAGTATGGGGCCTTTAAGAAAGGCAAGAAGGATTCTATAGTAGACTGCTATGAGAATTTCTTTAAGATAGTTCTATAATTATGAGTTGAATGATAAATTCTTGAGATTGCTCAACAAAGTATGAGACATAAAGATCTGTGACATAAGGGAAGTAGGCTACTTGGCAAACAAACTGACTCAGAATTTGTTTGGAAAGTTTCATTCTCATGAACTTTAGCTAAACTCCAGAAAAGACGAAGAGGATGCTGTTTGGTCTCTCGGCAATGAAAAGTATGTGGCCTTCAAAGCTGAAGCCTCAAGAAAGAGAAGGGAGAAGACACCTTCTCCACCAAGAAGGGTGGCTAAGTCAGCTTGTTCTACACACAACACTTCAGGAAATTAGCTTTCAGATAAAGAACTAACATTATTCTCCAAATAGTATAAGAAGATGTTGGGCAGAATAGGGCAGTGGAAGAATAAGGGCTCTTCAAGCTCTAACTCAAGTATGTCATAAGCCAGCCTGGACAAGTCCAGAAAAGAACCCTCTATGACAGGTATGATTCCAAATAAAACAAACATTTTAAAACTAATATGGTCTGTTACAGCTGCAACACGTTATGATAAGTCATAGCTGACTGTCCATTAAAAAGGAAAGAAGGCAAATGGTCTGATGATAAGAAGAATCATAAAGATAAGAAGGTATACAAGGGATTCTTGGCCAAGAAAAAGGCCTTCATTTCAAAGAGTGATTCTAAGAGTTCAGAATCTGAAGATGAAGAGGCATACACTTGTCTAATCTCCATAAAAGATGATGTTGATCGTCCTAGTGCTAAAGTGGGCATAAGGGCATCACTGTCCCTTATTATAGTGAATTTCAAGATGATGAAGAGTATAGCCTCATGCCAATGACTAAAAAAAATCAGGATAATCCTGTTAACTCAGTTTTGACCGCTCATGTAGATGACCTCAAGTACCAGTAGCAAAGGCTTCTCTAGCCGTCTAGCCATCTTCCCGCGGAGTCTCCCTGACATGGCAATCATTGAGGAATTATCGGTCAGTAGCGTGTCTATCCGCCTAACCGCATGGATAGGTGGCCCCTCTTTCTTCTAAACCCCCTATATATGGTCACCGCTGCCCGTTTCTCCTGTATGCTGGAAGCCGGTATTTTTAGCCCTGCCTGTTTGGGCTGGCCCCGTGAGCCTATAAATAAGCGTAAACAGTACCTACCAAAGGATCAAGTTTGAATCCCTAAGCTTGTTTCCTGTGGCAGCGGCTTCGAATTCTTTGTTTTGCGGGTACCTGTTCGCTCGAGCTCTCTGTTCTAACCGCTGTAACAATTTTCTCGCTTTATTAAAGAAAACCCGCCACAAGAGAGGTATTCAGACTGCAGCGGGCGAAGTCCAGTGTCACCGCTTTGTGCGGCTTGTTCTGGTTTCTGCTCTGACCGCTAGGAACCGGCTACCCGATAGTCTCTTCCCTTCACTTTCCCCTACGACCGAACAATTAACTATGTGGTGCCTTTTCGCGCATCAACAATTAACACACAACCTTCATACATCGATTAGTCGGTGAATTTAGCCGATTAAACAATGTAAAGCCATAAGACCGCGCAAAACCACCTTCATCCTGACAAGGATGCTCTATGGGAAGCCATCGTGCAGTTAGCTCGGGAAACCGACCAAATTCGCTAGGAAATCGCTCAGCAGTTCGCGACGACTAACGATGTCTTCACTGCTATTATTTAGCGACTAGACTCGCAGCCCTCACCTGCACCGATTACTTCTGCCAACTCGGCGCCAGTAGTGGAGAGCCCGTATGTCAAATAGCCTACTTGTCCGCTAGGTGGAACATATGCCTTTCTGCAGGTCTGTCCATAGAACTATCCAGCATCTTATTCGCCTGGTCTGGCCGTATCCCCCCTTGCATTTCTAGTTATTGGGTAAGAGATGGTATGTTCTTATGAACCCAGTCCCCAATCTGTTGCTTACTCTGCCACTCACATGAGGACAATTCAAAAAACTTCTGTTTCTACGAAAAGGAAAAAAGTCCATCAACTTTATTCCAAGTCTGACAGCGTGAGAATGAGAAACTCTCTCATTTTATTGGCTGCTTTAAGAAGGAGGTTTCAGAAGTTGAGAATGTCAATCAAGAATTGTATAAAATCGCTCTGATTGAAGGCTTAAAAGAAGGACCAATCAGGTTCGAAGTCATCCTCAGAAAAGAAAAAACATATCAGGAGATACTTAATCTTGCTAACCAGTACTTTCGTCTTGGAGCAGGTAATTCTGATTATGTCTTTCGGAGCAAACCAAATCGTAAGAAATCTTTCCAGCCTTTGGACCAGAAATCCAAGGGCTCTAATCAGTACTGTGAGTATCTTAAGGGAAAGGGTCACTTGACAGAAGATTGTAGAGCTCTTCAACAACTAGTAGAGAGAATGATGAAGCAGGGAAAATTTGGAGACTCCATCCAAAATATTTATGCATCTCACTCAAGAACCTGAAAAGGCAAAGATGTGTTGGACACCCTCCCCGGCTTGGAATAAATAGATCCAAAAGTCTAACCTTCAATATTGAGAACAAATGAGTCAATTTGTTTGTATTACAAACTCATTTCCTAAACTTCTTTATTGAATATGCTTTTCTATCATTTGTTTTACCTTATACTTCAAGTCCTTTTACTAACACTTTTCCAAGTGTTTCCTTTTCTTAATAGCTTGAGAATTAAGGATAACTGACACTAGGAGACATCGCCATGATTAGCTTGGACCCCCTAGAATCGTTGTCATTAGCGTAACACCACGATGACCACATGTTGCGGGGAGATTTTGCACCGTATAATAGGAGCTTGTAGATTCTTGTGAGGTGGGCCACTGAGTTTTGAATCTTGACCGCTATCTTACCGCACCTCTGCATTTTGGAGGGTGTAACATCCCATTTCCGGCTAGACCCCTAAGAGTCGGTTGGTCTTGAGAGAACCCTAGGAAGCACAAAAATTGAAATAAATCGACCGAGACTTCGGGTCACGGGTTGGTCACGCCCGTGACCGACCCGTCACGCCCGTGACCTTGGGCGTGACTCCTTCGATGATCGTCGATCTCCGCGAGGCGATCGTCGAACGTGCAGCCTGGGCATGTCACGCCCGTGACCAAGGTATCACGCCCGTGACCAAGGGCGTGACTCCTTCGACGATCGTCGATCTCCGTGAGGCGATCGACGACCTTGCAGCCCGGACATGTCACGCCTGTGACCAGAGTGTCACGCCCGTGACCATAGTGTCACGCCCGTGACCAGGGGCGTGACTCCTTCGACGATCGTCGATCCCCGTAAAACGATCCTCGAAATTGCCGTTCGGGCCTGTCACGCCCGTGACCTAGGTGTCACGCCCGTGACCAAGGGCGTGACCACCCTTCGACGACCGTCGATCTCAGTTCGACGATCGTCGACCCCAAAAATTGTCACCCGGGCCTGTCACGCCCGTGACCTATGTGTCACGCCCGTGACATTGGCCGAAATGACGGTTCAGGCCCGAAATTATTCTAACACGCGTGGAAATAAATGCTGGTGTGGGAAGTTACACCAGGAGTAATTACGGGCTGTTTTTCCTTCTATAATTATATAATAAAGGAGGAGGTGTTGGTCCAATAGGAAACCGCCAACTGGACACACCTGTTCATCTTCCACTGTTTCTTATCCCTTCACTGTAACCGAAAGGCTATTAAGAGGAGCCTTCATGGCCATTACGGCTTTACCCTTTCAGCTCCCCACTTTCTGACTTATAAAAGCCCACTTGGGGAAAGAGGAGAAGTTTACACGCTCAAGTAAACGGATCAGATCTTTGTTCTTGCTGTAGGAGAAGTTCGGCTACGCCACCACTGCGCCATGGCACCCCGTCATTCTTCTCGCCTCCAAACCGCGAACAGGGTCCTCCTCTGCTTCTTCTCTTTCGTGGGTAGATCTTAGGATTCTTAGAAAGGAATTTCGCGCTCAACGGAGCCGGACCCATCTCTCGTTTTCATGGGAAAACCATGAAAAAGGTATTTTTTTTGAGTTCGCCGGAAACCGCCACCTCCGGCGGCCAAACCACCGCCGACCGCTAGCCATCGCCTCAACGGAGGTGGTGGTGGTGGTGGCTGGCCAGGGAAGTGACCGGACGGCCGACGACGGATCACGGAATGCTTACAGGAAAAATGGTTTTCTGTGTCTGGTTTTCGGGTTCTGTAGAAGATGAACAGTAGAATCAATTTTATAATATATAGATTATTATAAATTACATAATGGAAAGATATATTATTTGAATATATTTTGAGGCTACAAAAAGAGGCACTTAGAGGCCGTTTTAGGAAAAATGACCAGTCACGAAAGTTGTAGCCCTTCGAGTCTAGATTAATTTAAAATTAGTTTCAACTCTTTTGGGTAAGCGGTGCGGCCGCAGCACCCGTTTTAATGGGGGCTGTACCTAGAGTTGGGCAGAAATTAAAATGGATGCCCACTCTTCGTCCCTTGTCCAAATGACCTGAAATTTGGGCAGGGGGTTAACCTTAGCTAAACCTAATGATAGACCAAAAATGAGAATTTTTGGAGAACTTTTGCCTAAAGTTTTTTGTAAAATTTTAATAAATATTATAAAATTAATTAGGAGATGAAATTAAGTCCAAACTACCCCAAATTTTGGGTGGTGGTCCCTGGCACCAATGTTAAGATCTGTACAAAATTTCAACTCAATTGGTCGAGTTTTGAATAGGGAAGTATCAAGTCCTAGATAGGTCTTGGTGAGGGATACTATGGGGAAAAGTACGATTGGAAATGGAGTGGACAAATCTCCTCAAATGAGGCTGGTGTTATGGCCACTGATTTGTTGAGTCTATGTCTACCCTCTTGGGTAAAATGGTGTGGATTATGGTGGATTTTACCCTAAGAGATCGGCTCAAATCCAGTGGGTGGGAGTTTGAGGTTTGTGAAGGACATAGGAGCAAAAGCTCTTGTATGCCCTTGAAATTTGGAGGAGAGTGGGATGATATGCTGAAAAGCCTCTGGTTGAAATAGTGAAGGAATTGGAGGTAATTAGGTACCTCGGAAGTTGAGATTTTGGATTCGGATAAACATGTATTTTAGTTATTTTAAGCAATAAATCTAATCCAAAATTTATGAAACTCGGGAGGAGGGAGTTTTAGGATGTTTTAGACTTATGGTAATTTTCCTGGAATTTTGTGATTAATAAGTATTATACTTCATGTGTTGAAGGATTATTAGCCCGATTTGTTGTTTCAATTTTTTGGAGGTTTTAAATTAATTATAATCAGTTAAAATTCTGGATTAAGATCTTGACTAGAACATTGATCCCTGAATTTTTATAGAATTTTATGTTGAGTAAATCTAGTACTTTATTCACAGATGTTAGAAAGGGGTTTTATTGTTTAGAAATTAATTATGGATAAAATACTTGCTGGAAAATTATGAAACTTGGCCAGTGCTAATTTTGGGCCTTTATCTACATGTCATAAATTATTTATAATTTTTGGAAGAATATTTTCTTTACTTGATTCATAAACAACAGAAGTTAGAGATTATCTCTAAAATAGTTTTCATGCCCTTTTGATGATAGAAAAATTAGGATACTTAGGATTTAACCTATTGAGATAACCTACTATTTATCATAAATTTTCTGGACATCTTGCATGATTACTTAGGGTAGTTCATGTTCAAACCGGTAGCCCTTGGGATTTTCGAGGAATTTAATTAAATGCCAAATATATTAGGAAAATTTATATTTTCTGGATTTAGGTCATTTATATCATGGTAAGTCTCCAGTAAATAATTTAGGGCATTTAGATGAGTATTGGATCATTGCATAACCGATTCGAAATGAAGTCTAGTTCGGTCTGCATATAGCAATTGTGAAATGCAATAGGACATGATCTGAGGAAGGCATTGGAGTTAATCATATTGTCTAGGTGGGCAATGGTGGAGGAAATCACAATAGGAAGGTATAAAGATTAGTGAGAATTGGTGATAGCTAGAGTTAAGAGGTGCTCGGGTTTCGGCGAAAGATCGCCTTTTACCGAAGAGAGGAAGGTTAAAAAATCACCCTAGGATAGTCTATCGTAATATGAGAAGGGAATCGGGCTGTGGAGATCAACCAATAACAATAAGTGCCTTGCGAAAGGGAACTTCGGGCCGTAATGCCACCGTCTTGGTTCCTAGTGCCCCTTGAGAGCCCTTCACGGGGAATACCGGGGGCAGTCCTGGGCTAACGTAAACTGTAATAACAAACCGACAAGAGTAACTTAGTAACTAGGGCTGCACCTTTCACAAACACTGTTGGCACAGGGAGATTGATGAGTGCTTCGGCTCGGTTGGTTAAGAGACGGACGAGATGGTCCGGGGAGCTTCGGCTCGGTTGGTTTGGAGACGGACGTTTTGGTCCGGGGAGCTTCGGCTCGGTTGGTTTGGAGACGGACATTTTGGTCCGGGGAGCTTTGACTCGGTTTTTGTGTGTTTACGATTAAACTTGCATGTGCATAAAATAGGAAAAGTTAAGGTGGTGGGTTTTTCGATATCGGGGAGTTCGATTGCACCGACACCGATATCGTTGACTCGGCGGGGTGATTAACACTTCGCCAACAGAAGTCCGGTGCGCCAGCCGGCAAGAGTACGCAGGCGTCCGCTTAGTGCACCAAGCGTTGAGGCATATGATAGGTCAGACCAGTGGTGCTTTTGCTGGTTTTGAGGTGGGCGAGGCCCAACCCACCGCTTCCGTCCGCCACTACGGAGGTATCCTGGGAGGTAACGGCTCCGAAAGGGGGAACTAAGGTCTGTGTGCACAGAGTCGGGTGTGTGAGTTGCACTTGCATGTTTCATCATACCCACTTGCATGTCATAGCATAATCGATTCATTTAACCCTGACACCTAAAGTATAAGTGGTATGGGACGCTTATACATTAGGACCTGCAAAACGTCTCCTTGGTCTATAAGCTTGTGTGGGCAAGTTTATAAATCAAAGGTTAATTTCAATATATAACAACCATTGCTGTTTGATAACCGACACCCCAAGGTATAAGTGGTATGGGACACTTATATGATGGGAGCCTTGCAAAAGATCCCTTTTGCTTATGTGTTCCCACATAAGTGAAGGTTAAAATCATATATTTGCTTTTCTTACTGCTAGACCTATTATAACAATTATATTAACTGTTCACCGAATACAACTTGTTCGATTAGTTCCGCTGCCATCTGTTTTCTTGATTAATCTCTACCGTCATGTCCTTCCCTTTCTTCCTCCCCGCTCGGTACCTAGGAGCCATGGGGGAAGGGGTAGGGGATGATAGGGCTTAGTCTTTATGACTAACGGTTTTCGAACCGCATCATTTAGGGGATCGTGGAGCCCAGCATGGAGGAGCAGCCCCAGAGATCGGTGTGCCTGGAGATGGGGCAGTCTAACTCCGGAGTTCATACAGCCGGGACCGTGAGTCTCGACCCTGAGTAGTTCCTGTTTTTGTTTCCGTATGAGAGACTTGTAGTGAGGACATTTTGTACCGGGCATAAGCCCGCATTTATAGTACTCTGATGTTTTCTGTGGACACTCCCTTCGTGGAGATTTATTTCTATATATGTGATTTATTATTGTGGACTGCATTACTCTTACTTCTATTATTGTGCTACCTTTCTGTGATCGAATTGGCCGGCAGAATCGGCGCCTTGTGGTGATGACCCTTCAGGACGTGAAGGTGTCACCGCAAAGCGGCGATTCTGGGCCTAAGACCCCGGTGGTTGAAAAAAAAGGGGTCTTACAAGTGGTATCAGAGGAAACATCGATCAGAAGAAAGTAGCAGTCCACAAACCCTGGGTCACCCCCGCGCGAGTTTAGTTTGGGGACAAACTAAGCAGCGGAAGCAGTGGCGTGCCCATATGGTGATCACATATAAATTGTCCACTTCTTCAACAAATGAAATTCTTCTTTGTAGCTTGAGGCAAACCTTGCCCCCAGCAGGGAGCACCTCCGGCTATAAAGACCTCATCTTATAATTCTTTAGTCAATAAGTTAGACTCAATCTAGTAGGACACATGACTAACCATGACGACTTATAACATGCCCTAGTTCGAAATAGACCCTGGGTATGAACTTGTTTAAGGTAAGGAGATACCCAAACAGAATAAAAGGAGGAGTTTAACATGAGAATGACAACCTGATAGATAAACTCAGGTGACCCTACGACCCCTATCAAGAATTACTCAAATCAGTAGACTGCTTTAAGGAGAATTGAGATCAATAATACTTTAGCAGAATGGTAGAAGACAAGTAGTCTTAACTCTCGTACCGGTAATAAGATTACTCGGAGACAACCACCAAGACAAACACCGAGGGTCGGATAGGAATTCAAGTTCGGAAGATACCCATTTGGGATTAGGAACATTTTGACCGGGATAAGGTTGTCATAAATGTGACTCAGAGAGTTTTATGTATGAAATATATCAAAAAGTTTCAGGTTGGAACCCTAAGTCGAAGATTGATGCCCTAGGGATTGTGCACCTAACTGGGACGGAGATAACATGGTAATATCAAAGATGCTTAGCCCAAGGTAGGTAGGGGCTTATCTTTTGTTTATTGGGGGGCTAAACTTTTGTTTATTGGGCAAATTAGTATTGGCTTGGGTTCCCTCGGACCTAGTTTAGGGAATGTGGCACTTCCGAAGCCGGGCCACAGGTTATGTCCATGGAGCTAGTTCGGTCCTTCAGAGATATGCAGATATCCCTAGTGTCCGAGGATGATCCAGAGCTATATAGGGAGTATCTGGCATCGATGGTGGCCATAGATGATATTCGGGACCGTATCCGGGACGAACAGAGGACAGATGCATGGGCAGAGCCGATATTCCGAGCCTTGGAGGAGGGTTCGACAGGAGATTATTCCCTAAGAGACGGATTGCTACATTTCAGAGGCAGGGTTTATATACCCGCAGGAGGCCGGGTTCGGGAGGACATCATGGCGGAGGCGCATTGTAGTAGATATTCTATACACCCAGGGATCACGAAGATGACGGCAGATTTGAAGAAGATGATGTTTTGGCCAGGGATGAAGAAGGACATTACGTACTTCGTGACCCACTGCGAGACGTGCCAGTTAGTGAATGTTAACCCCAGAATCCACAACATTTCCTGCTAGGCATCTTGCCCTTCCTTCGCTGAGCTTAAGTACTCAGTTCGCCCAGCTCGCCAGTAGGCATGGTCCGTCACCTAGGCGGACTCCAGAAATCCGTCCGCTCAGGTCGCCCTCAGTTCCCAGCTCTGCTAGATCGGCGAGTCAGGCTCAGACCGGCAGGCTCCGAGTCAGGCCGCCCAGGTCGCTCAGGTCGCGGCTAGTCTAAAAGTCACGCGCTCAGTACGACCAAGGGAGGTCTCCAGCTCGCTGGCTCAGTCCGCCTGTCCCGCGCGAACTGCTTGTTCCTTCTCTTTCTTGTTTCCCGTCACCGCTGCCCGGCTCTTTTGTACCCCGGGCAGCCGGTTATTTTAGCCCTGCCCGCTTGGGCAGGCCCCCAGCCTATAAATAGGGGGAAGTGGTGCACTCAAAGCACGCGGACTCGAGCCCAGGAGCCCACTTGTTAAAGGCTGCGGACTCGAATCTCTGGCTTTGCGACCTCCGGCTTGCTTTCCCCATTGCTTTCTTTTTCTTTTCTTGTAACCGCATCTTGGTAATAAAAAGCAAGCCCGTCGCAGGAGTGGCATTTAGGCCGCGACGGGCGAAGTCTGGTGTTGCCGTGCTCTACGGCTCTGTTGCTTTTCCGTTTCCTTTTCTAGTCCGCCAAGTAGATTGCTGCTCGCAGTTTGTTTTTCCTTTCTCTTCCCCAAGTGCTCGAACGGTTAGCTGGTGGTGCCCGAGTCCGTCGCTTTTCGAGCATCAACAGTTAACACGCGACCTTCAGATTCGAGCAGTTTTTTGAAACCGCGGATAGAAATGTCAGACCGCCGAGGTCGCCGCTCCGACCGCTCCAGCTCCCCCGATGATTCGTTGTGGGAGGCGTTGGAGCAGTCCCGCTGGGAAGCCGAAGTATCTCGAAGAGAGACTGACCAGCGGCTCGATACGATTAGCCAAGCTTTGTTAGCATTGACTCAGCGACTTGCTCCCCAGGTTGCTGAAGAAGTTGCTGAGACACCTGTCCGCCAGACTCCAGTCCGCCGGACCCCGGCTCGTCGCCCCCCTCTTCAGCAGTCGCCTGCGACTGCGCCTCCGCCTCTCCACCAAGCTCAGTCCGCAGCTCCCCCGCGACCTCAGGCGGCTCAGTTCGCCCCCCTGATGGATTTCTTCAGGGAGGCAGCCCGAGGGACCCCTGCTCGCCGACTAGACTTTGTCGATCGGCAGTCCGCAGAACTCGCAGAGTTTCATCCTCCAGTCCGCACTTCTACTGATTCTGAAACTCCCTCTCCCTTCATCGATCGAATCCGATGGGAGTCAGCGCCGAGCAATTTCAGAGAGCCTCGTCTCCCTTTTTATTCAGGGGAGACTGATCCAATCTCCCACCTGCAGGCATTCGAAGGGGCAGTAGCATTGAGAAGCCTCTCCGACGCCCTGAAATGTAAACTTCTGGTGACCACTCTTGATGGACAAGCAAGAGAATGGTTTTATGAGTTGCCTCCAGGCACCATTTCCTCCTTCGCTGAGCTTCATAGCGAGTTGCTCCTGAGGTTCGCAACCTCTAAGAAGAGAAAGGATGGGCCGGCAGCCCTTTTTGATATTAGGCAAAGAGACAATGAATCGGTGGCAAGATTCGTTGATCGGTTCCAGAAAGAAATTCAAGGGGTAAGGAATGTGAACCCCGATTATTATAAAGTTGCTCTGATTCACGGCCTCCGGGAGGGCCCGTTGAAATTTAAAGTGACAACAAAAGCACCGTCAACCTACCAGGAGCTCATCGCGATAGCCAATCGCTTTATTGAGGGGGAAAATGCCAATCCTACCTATATCTCATCCCTGACAGCTAAAGCTGGAGGAAGGGATGTCCCTCACTCTTCTTCCAACAATCAGTACCACAGTAAGCCTCCCCGGCCTGATTTCCACCCTCCACCTCAGAGGGGGCGCAACCTCCGCCATAAGAAACCTTTCCTTAGCCATCAACAGTTTCATGATCAGAGACTGCCGTTGGCCGCCGCTCCCACCGTTCCCCTTCAAGCGCTCCCCATTCTTCAGAGAACCCAGCCAGCTTCAAATCCTCACGGGAGCAGCCCTATGGAAGAGCTTGCAGATCTAGGCATCGACTTTGAAGAGGTTGCCCAAATAATCCAGAAGAAAGTTGAAGAAAAGAGGCAAGGGCCTCAGAGAGATTGGAAGCCCAGAGACAACTCTCAGTTCTGTAATTTTCACAAGGAGAAAGGTCATCTGACTAAAGACTGCAAGGCTCTTCAGAAGCTAGTTGAGAGGTTGCTCGCCGAGGGTAAGCTCGAGGACCTGGGCAGGAAGAATGATTCTTCAAGGCCTTCCACCTCCAAGGGCAAGGAGGTGGCTGAAGTTCACCAGGAGTGCATAGAGATAAGGGATGAGGGCCATCTGGGGCTCATTGACATCCAAAATGAGTGTATTGATGTTGTGGACGAGGGGGCCTTGGGAAGACTCTTTTTCATCCATGGCGGAGCAGGGGCCGAATCTACCCGGAAGTCCTCTTTGTCAAGGCTTTCGCGAACTGAGGTTGCTTCTACTTCTTCTGCCCCACCTTCTGAAGTCGTCACCTTTGGCTCTGCGGACCTTCCTGCCACCGCAAACCCCTTCGATGATGCCATCGTGGTCCAGGCAGCCATCGGAAACTTCACGGTCGATAGAATTCTCATCGACACCGGCAGCTCCGTGAATCTCCTCTTTAAGTCCACTTTCGAAGCCCTGAGGACTGGAAAGACTCTGCTTTCCACCGAGGGGCCACTCTATGGCTTCTCAGGAGAAAGGAAGGAAGTTGAAGGAAGTGTCACACTCACGGTGACGCTCGGAGGGGTGACCAAAGAAATCCAGTTCATAGTGGTAGATGCTCCGAGCAGCTATCATGCCATCTTTGGAAGACCGTTGCTAAACAAATATCGCGCCATCATTTCAACATACCATCTAGCCCTCAAGTTCTGCAAGGATGGCCGCCAGTGTAGGGTCAGGAGCGACCCAAGGCAGGCTCGAGAGTGTTACCTCCGAACAGTCAACATGACTGAGGTTTCCCCCCCAGCTTTTCCAGCAGCAGCGGAAGCCACTCCTTCAGAAGATGCTGAGAATAGAGAAGGCGCTCACCTGGAACCTGCCCAGGTGACGCAAGAAATCCCGATCGCAGAGGGAGAAGGAAGAAAGCTCTCCATCAACTCCGAATTGCCAGAAGATCAAAAGGCGGAGTTGATATCTTGCCTATTGGGGAATCTAGATGTCTTCGCTTGGTCAGCGGAGGACATGCCAGGGGTGGATCCCGACGTGGCTTGCCATCATCTCAATGTCGATCCAGCCGCCAAGCCCGTCCAGCAGAAAAAAAGGGATGTAGCTGTCAAGCTAGCAGAGCCCATCAGAGAGGAGGTTGCTAAACTCCTCAAAGCGCGCTTCATTCAAGAGATTCAGTATCCCGAGTGGGTCTCGAATGTTGTAATGGTTAAGAAACCTGGGGGAAAGTGGCGTATGTGTGTAGATTTCACCCGTTTGAATAAAGCATGCCCGAAAGATTTCTACCCCTTGCCTCGAATAGATTTATTAGTTGATTCTGCGGTAGGGTATCCGTTTATGAGTTTTTTAGACGCATTCTCTGGTTATCACCAAATAAGAATGCATAAACCTGATATCCCTTGCACATCGTTCATCACTAATGACGGTTGCTATTGTTATCTTGTGATGCCCTTTGGGCTTAAAAATGCTGGCGCAACCTATCAACGCATGATGGACCAAGTGTTTAAAGAACAAAAAGGTAGAAACCTCGAGGTGTATGTGGATGACCTTCTGATTAAGAGTAGGTCTCTTCCGCAGCACCTGGTAGATCTTGTAGAGACCTTTTCTACTCTACGAAGGCGCAAAATAAAGCTTAACCCGTTAAAATGCATCTTTGGGGCAAGTAAAGGGAAATTTCTTGGCCATCTCCTTACTCCCGAGGGTCTTGCCCCCAATCCTGATAAGGTTAAAGCCATCCTTGGTATGACCCCTCCCCGTTCACCCAAAGAGGTTCAGTAGTTAGGGGGGAGGTTGGCAGGACTCGGGAGGTTCATCTCTCGAGTTGGAGATAAAAGTGCACCATTCTTTAAGACTCTTCGGGGAGCATCCAAGTTTCAATGGACAGAAGAGTGCTCCTTGGCTTTTGAGCAATTAAAAAAGCAACTAACCTCGACTCCTTTACTCCAAAGCCCTCGAGCAGGGGAGGCGTTATTCCTATACCTAGGGGTTGGTCCCGAGGCATTTAGTTCAGTTCTGATTCGCGAAGAAAGCAGGAGGCAGTTCCCTGTTTACTATGTCAGTCACATCTTGAAGGATGCAGAGGCAAGGTATCCCATCCTAGAGAAGTTAGCTTTAGCATTGGTTATGTCTGCCCGCAGACTCCGTCCGTATTTCCAGGCTCATTCAATTCAGGTAGTTACTGATCAACCTTTGAAGAATGTGTTAGAAAAACCAGAGCATTCAGGCAGGCTAGCTAAATGGGCAATCGAGCTGAGTGAGTTTGAAATTTCCTATGTGCCCAGAACAGCTATCAAGGCACAGCTGCTTGCAGATTTCATGATTGATACGACAGAATCCAGCTCGGACCAAGCAGCAGGGTCCCCTTTATCTTGGACCATTTATGTGGATGGAGCTTCTGGTAGAAACTCCTCGGGTGCAGGAGTAGTTCTGATAAACCCGAATGGTGTCAAACTTGAGCAGGCCATCAAGTTCTATTTTCCAGTGACTAACAATCAGGCGGAATATGAAGCTTTATTAGCCGGCTTGAGGCTTGCGCGAGAGCTTGGAATTGATCACGTCCATATCAAGACTGATTCACTGGTAATGGCTTCGCAAGTTCTCGGCAACTTCGAGACCAGGGAGCCAGTATTGAAAAGGTACCTTATGCTGGTAAAGGTTGAGGTTGGCAGATTCAAAAGTTTTACTATTGAGCACATTCCAAGAACAGAGAATGAGGAGGCCGACGTTCTCGCAAAGTACGGGCTCTCGTCAGGAGGGACAACTTCTGAACTTTTCCGCCCAGCAGTGGAGGAAGAAGGGCTAATGCAAATCGATCAGTGTCCCTCTTGGATGGACCCGCTCATTCTCTACCTGTCAACCGGGAATCTACATCAGTCAGTCAAAGATAAGAAGAAATTCAGGTTGAAGGCAGCACATTATTACCTGATATCCGACATTCTCTACAGGAAAACCTTCTTATCCACAATGGCAAGATGTGTTTCAGAAAGTGAGGTTCCCACCATTCTCCGAGAAGTGCATTCTGGCGAATGCGGAAGCCATTCGGGAGCAAGAACATTAGAAAGAAGGATCCTGCGGCAAGGTTACTTCTGGCCTACAATGAAGAAGGACTCTGAGGCCTATGCGAGAAAATGTGTTCAATGCCAGAAATTCACCCCTCTTCAGCATCAAGCAGCTCAATCTCTCAGGTCGATTACAACCCCTTGGCCCTTTGCAGTTTGGGGAATGGATCTCATTGGCCCTTTTCCCATGGCAAGTGGGCAGCGGCGTTTTATTATAGTTATGATCGACTACTTCAGTAAGTGGATTGAGGCTAAAGCATTGGCAAAGACAACAACCCAGGTCGTGAAGAATTTTATTTGGGGAGAGATAGTCTGCCGGCATGGAATCCCTATGGCAATAATCACCGATAATGGACCATAGTTCAATAATGCGGAAATGATAGACTTTTGCAGACAGATCGGAACAGAGCTGCGCTTCGCATCGGTGCATCATCCCAGAAGCAATGGTCAAGTAGAAGCAGCTAACAAGCAAATCCTCAACCTGCTTAAGAAAAAGGTTCAAAATCTCAAGGGCAGTTGGGCTGATCAACTTCCCTCAGTCCTCTGGACCCTGAGAACAACACCTTCATCTGCAACAGGAGAAACCCCGTTCAAGCTTTCTCACGGGTCCGAGGCATTGATTCCTGTTGAGTTTGAAGTTCTGTCGCCTAGGGTACTGCTTGCCAGGCAGGGCACGGAGGATTGGCTTGAGTTGAACAGCGAGGAGATGAGGTTCAGTTTGGAGCATATCGAAGAGGTCAGAGACAAGGCTGCTATCAGGCAGGAGGAAGTAAAAAGAAGAATGGCCCGTTACTTCGATAAGAACGTAAGGATCAAACACTTTCAAGTGGGAGATCTGGTTCTTAAAAAGGTCGATGCTGCTGCAAGAGCCAGCTCAGTTGGGAAGCTCAATCCTAGCTGGGCAGGACCATTCATTATCAAGGAAGCACTTCAAAATGGGGCCTATCGGTTACAAACGTTTGAAGGTGAAGACATGCCACACACATGGAGCGGAGATGACCTAAAGCGGTTCTTTTCCTGAACTTCTTTTCCTTTCTTCCGGTGTAAACTCTTTAAGAGGTTCACTATTAATAAAAATTCCTTGCCAACACTTTTATCAAGTATCCTTGTGTTTCAAGCATTGGCAGTTAAATATATGGAGCAAGGGTAATTCTAAACGATTCTCTCTGAACTCTCCATTTTATGGTTATACGAATCTCTCAAAATTAATACTCGCCTAAATACTCATACTAACACTTCCTCGAATGCCTCTTCTTTCTTACCTCCTCGAGCAACTCCCGGTAGTTGCTTGATGCCAGAAGATATCGCCGTGTCCAGCAAAAACCTCCCCTAGAACCGTTGGTGTCAGCATAACACCACGACGACCACGTGTTGCGGGGAGATTTCGCACCGTGTAGTGGGAGCCTACCAACTCTAGTGCGGTAGGATACTGGATTTCGGATCCCGGCTAGTACCTAACCCCACTTCTGCATTATGGAGGAGCAGAGTGGAGGTCAGCTCTACCACGCCACTCAAGGGATATTGTTACAACCCAGATGATCGCACGGGGAAAGCAATGCCGCTCCGGCCGCACCTACCCCCAGATCATCTTAGGGTTGTGACTCTCGAACACTCCTTGGTACCCTCAAGCAGTGCCTGCAGGAGACCCACAGTCTTGTCGATCTCAAAGGAAAGCAATGCCGCTCCGGCCGTACCTGCCCGAGAGATCGACTTAGACTGTACTCCAGGCAAGAGGGCAGTAAATTGAGTTATTGAGTCTGCAGATCTCGAGGTCCAGTAAGGAAAGCAATGCCGCTCCGGCCGCACCTATCCGCTGGGCCTCCAGACTACGGCTTTCTTCTTCACAGGGGTCGTCATTATTGATGAAGTGCGGACTCCAGTTGCCTTATCCGCTCAGTCCGCCGTCACCTGGGTTGATTCTGTAATTCATAACCTTGTGAGGAAAGCAATGTCGCTCCGGCCGCACCTACCCGCATGGTTGTGAATTACAAGTCATTTCTGATATTTGTTCATTAATGAAGTGCGGACTCCAGTTGCCTTATCCGCTCAGTCCGCCGTCTCCTGGGTTGATTCTGTAATTCATAACCTTGTGAGGAAAGCAATGTCGCTCCGGCCGCACCTACCCGCATGGTTGTGAATTACAAGTCATTTCTGATATTTGTTCATTAATGAAGTGCGGACTCCAGTTGCCTTATCCGCTCAATCCGCCTTTCCATGGTTGATTCGCTAATTCGTAATCTTGTGAGGAAAGCAATGCTGCTCTGGTCCCTTCTACCCGCTTATTATCAATTACAGGTCATTTCTGATGTTGCTGACTGAGGCAGTGCGGACATTGGTTTTCTAATTCGCCTAGTCTGCAGAATTTGTTCGATGCGCACAATGTGCTTGGAAAAATTCAAGCGCGAATATTTGCGGATGGTGATCCTAGTCCATCCAATTCGCTTATTCATGACGTTTGGGTTAGCAGATTATGGTTTTTTCGTTATCTTTGTTCTCGCAAAAACTGGCAAAAGTTCTGTGAAAGGCGGACTGAGAACTGAACTCATCCAAGTCCGCATCACTCGTCTCTTTCCCAAGGAATACATTCTGTTCGTATTATAACAAGATTGTGGCAGGGAAATTTCAGCTAGCAAAGATATAAGAGCGACCTCTAAAAGTATCAGCAAGCAACAAGCAGAAAATCTCAGAAGATATCAAAAGTATCCTTTTTTATATATATATTCATTCAAAAATTACATGTCCTGGCGGACTCGCGTAAAGTCCGCCCCTCCCCCTTACATTAAAGAAAACCAAAAAATTACAATATATATATCCCCCTATTCTATCCTCTGCTTCTTGTCCGCGGGCTTCTCAGGGCTTGACCCATCCACATCCACTATAGGCGAGTAGCCGCCTGAGTCACTGTTGCTGCTGTCGTCAGAGTGAGAAGCGGCTGAGGGTTCTGTTCGCGAGCTACTCTCACCAGAGCTGGAGTTAGCGGACTGATCCGATTGACCTCCTTGCTGTTGGCTTGAGGCCACTTCCTCGTCAGCAGACTCCTCCTCGTCGTCTTCGGCAACCGCTTTTCCCTTGTCAGCTTCCTCGAACTCGGCAACTTTATCCTTTAGCTCCGGGAAGAGCTTCAGGAAGGGAATAGAGTCTACCCCAGCCTTCGCGTACCCATCGCTGATAACGCGCTCAAGCACGACCTCGACGCTTTCTCTTACAAAAGGAAACATGGCCTTTTGAAAGTCCGGGTTGGTTACCTCATATGCGATCTGCAAAAGATTTCAAAACATCAGTCCGCGAAAGATAAGCAAGATTAATGGCGATTAACTAAGCACTTACGGCCTTGTCTTCTTTATATTGATTAACTTTTGCACCAAGCCGCTTATTCCTCTCTTTCAGCGAATCACTTTCTTTCCTATGCCGCGCATTGTCCCTAAGCAGCTCGCGTGTAAGCCTGCCTAAGAAATGATTGGTGACGGCAGCGTTCGCACTGGCCTGCGCAGCGAGAAGGGGGAGGTCATCCGGGGCCACACCTTGCAGATCGCGGAGGTTCTGCTTCCCGTACAAAGCGGATAGGGCGACGTGGGCATGGCGAGACGGGCGCGGGCTCCTCCAAGAGGGAAGAGCCGTTGATAGGCGGACATATTTTTTCTTTTCATGCCAGTGGATCATGGGGTTGCCTCTCAGATCCTTCTGCTTCTCGCCGAAGCCCGCAATGTCGAAGCTGCCATCAGAAGAATAACCCGCGGCGGGGTCTCCGTCTTCCCTCCTCTTTTTTGCGATTTCTTTTCTCCTTTCCCCTTGCGTAGGAGTCTGTCCGGCAGGCGCAACAGGCAGATTTGCGGGCACCGCCAAGGTCGCTGCAAGAGAGAAAGTTAGCTAAAATTCCCAAGTTGTTGCGGATACAAACGAAGGTCGCAAGACTTACTCTCTTGGCGGCTAACAGTATACAGCCCAGGCAGCAGCGGGATGTAATAGTCAACATCCAGCCTCGCTCCGTCAAGGAACTTGACGATGGCGGTCTCGGCATCGTTCAGCCGCACGCTCTTGAAGTCAGCATCTGCGCGCAGCTGCGGACTGGTATGAAGGAACCCCAGGTCGCCTTCAAAGATGAGATACCTAGAGGTCCAGTTGTGAATCTTGTTCGGCAAGCCCACAACTTTCATTCCCCTACAGTAGAAGTAGATGATGCCTTTGTACTCAGGGTCTCCCGTCGGTGTAATAGAGCGAACAGAGAAAATCTTCCTGAAAACCTTCAAGGAAAATTCAATCCTCTCAGCCCGCAGGTAAGCAATGAAACTGCAGATCGCAACCATACTGTTCGGGGCAAGCTGGCCCGGAACCACCCCATAATGCTCGAAGATCTCCGCGACCTCCCAGAGCAGGGGAAATTTAAAACCGCAGTCAAAATGATCTATTGGAATTGCGAGCTGGGTAGCGGTTGAAAAATTTAGCCGTTCGTGGTGCTCGGGGAGCCGCGCGAGCACGGGAGAGTCCGCCATATGAACTCCCAAGAACGCCTCCAGATCAGCTTCGGTTAGTCTACTCTTTTTATGATCAGCAGCGTGGAAGGCGGCTGCGGCTTCAGTACGTGCGGATACCATGTTTTCAGACCGCAAGTCTTCAGCTCCCACTGCTTTCTACGCAAACAAAGAATAACGACTCCATTTATATAAAAATCGTTTGACATGACAGCCGTCAATCCGCTCAGATCGCAAAGCCAGTCCGCTCAGCTCGCCGCTTCCCTGTTTTCCCTGCAATATCAGATATTTTTCAAAGGCTTTGCGGATTCAAAGCCAGTCCGCTCAGCTCGCCGCTTCCCTGTTTTCCCTGCAATATCAGATATTTTTCAAAGGCTTTGCGGATTCAAAGCCAGTCCGCTCAGCTCGCCGCTTCCCTGTTTTCCCTGCAATATCAGATATTTTTCAAAGGCTTTGCGGATTCAAAGCCAGTCCGCTCAGCTCGCCGCTTCCCTGTTTTCCCTGCAATATCAGATATTTTTCAAAGGCTTTGCGGATTCAAAGCCAGTCCGCTCAGCTCGCCGCTTCCCTGTTTTCCCTGCAATATCAGATATTTTTCAAAGGCTTTGCGGATTCAAAGCCAGTCCGTTCAGCTCGCCGCTTTCCTATTCTCCCTGCAAATAATTTCGAATTCACGGTATGCCCGCAGGGATCGCAATTTTCTGATGAACAAGATAAGCGGGCATAAAACACCGGTCCGTAAAACTTACATTTCACAACAGGATTGTCCAAAAAGAATAATAGTATGCGACAAGCAGAGTAATATCACAACGCAGATACAATCACACAACGAAGAGTTTCAATAACAATATTATACAGCAGCTTAAAAAATAATAGAAAGCAAATGTTTAGGCCTTAGCGCCTTCCGCGGTCTCTCTGTGCAGGTCGCACCTCCTCCATTCCAACATGTGCAGCCAGGTCACTTCCTCGCAGGATCTCGCAGTAGAGTTGGGAAACCAGGTGGTGCATGTTATTGAAGGTGCGGTGCATATGAGCCATGTCTTTGGCTACCCGCGGAAATGGAATCATTTGAACTGCCAGGGTTGGATCTGCGACCACCGCGGGCTGCCCGCCTGCCGTAGGGGCTGATCCCTCCCCCACAGCAGGCTGAGGCGCTTGCGATCTCACCCCAACGGCTTCGCTTACTTGCTTCTTTCCCTCTCTCGCCAAAGCTAAATATTTGCTCCTATAATGGCGGACATCTCCGCTCAGACGATTTTTCTCCTTGTTCGCACCTTCCAGTGCGGCTGAAAGGCTGGCGACCTCACTTTCCAGGATTTTTTCCCGCGCTTGGCTTTTCTTTAGTGCAGTTCGAAGCTCGCATAACTCTTCCTCATTATTCTTCGCTAACAGTACACTATCTTCTTTAGCAGGCAGCTCCTCCGGTGCGAATTCATCAGCAGTCCGCGCCGCGGCCTCCGTCACATTTGGTGGCGTAGGCACGATCTCGCCAACCTCGACGGAATCGGGCGTGGACTTCTGAACTGCAACAAAGAAAGTGAAGACCCCTCAGTATCCAGGCCGCAATAGCTCCAGAAGAAAAAAGAGAAGGGAAAAGGTTTTTTATCCACTTTTGGTTATCTTCGCGGCGATCTGACGACTATCAAGGATAGGTCGCCTCACGCGCTCCGGATCAAAAGCCTCTAGGCGACGCCTCCATTCACGGCGGACTAGCGCTCTAGTCTCGGCCAGCGATCTGCTCGAAGTAACTATGTCTTCGGTTTCTGTAAGGATCTTGACTGGCCGCGACTTTCGTGGAGGGGATTTGTACAACCAAGAGCTCTGAAACCGCCTGGTCGCCGGCTGCAACTTACCAGATCGCATCAGCTCGGCAGCAATCTGAAGATCCTCAGTCCGCTTATCCACCACGAGCTTCTCCGAGGCCGCTTCAACCTTCGCCTTCATTATTGCGAGTTGATCCTCGTTTTTCTTCCTCTCTTCAGCTGGAAAAAAAGAAGAAGGGTCGTCAAGATTTTCTCCTCCAGTTGCGGTATCAGGCTGCAGCACCTCCAGTAGAGAGCGATTTATACTCGCAAGCTGATCGTTATCTATAGAGTCGAGTATCTCAGTGGTTGATAAGCTGAGCGTGGAAGGGGGATCACCTCCTGCGAGCAGAGGATCGGGGGTGACGAGATCATCTTGGACTTCTTTTTCTCGCGGCCTATGCTGCAAGCTCGCAGCTCCAGTCCGCTTGGAGATATTTTTCTCTTTTCGAACTTTCAACTTCTTCTCTACCCGCTCGGCGGCATTACCATCTCTTTTCCTCTTTTTCTTCTTCTCAGGAGTCTTCTCTAAATCGATGACAGCCGGCTTGGGTTCTGGAACTGAGTTTGGAGGGACAGCTTGCTTTTCGATGGAACTATTGGTCGCGTTTTCAGCGGACTCCTTATCTCGCTCCTCGGCAACTTCCTCTCCCCTTTCCACTATCGTCTCACTAGCAGGAAGCTTCTCCTCGGTCCTTTGCTGCTGGACTTTCGGCGAGGAAACTTCTTTTTCCGTTTCTATCCGCAACATGATTGTCCCAGAAGGAGAGCGATGCACCTCCATACTGGAGGAGTTCGCAGGGTTTTGGTCAGAAACGGAGGGCGGGTTCGGTTTCTCCCGTAGAGGGCTTGGAGGAGCATTCGCAGTCTCTACAGTATCGCGGACTGGATCTTGCTTTGCCTGGCCTGAACTCTCCCCCTGGTGGCGAGCAGGCGCATCTTTTCGGTGGCTCGATTTCTTAGGCCGAGAACTCGCTTTCGGCTTCTCAATCGGAACAGCCATGCTGCCAAAGAAAGACCCTAGCCTCGCCATGCCGGACTGGAAAGTCGAGACCGCAAGTGGTGAGTAACGACCCGTCGCGCAGACAATTCTGACAGAAGACAGCGCTTCCGGCAGTATTTATAGCACAAATAGCATTAATGGTAGTTGCGGACTCAGCGATTAAGGAAACATTTTCGGAATTTTCCAATACTCAAAAATGTGCGGGGATTATGTTAACCCCAGAATCCGCAACATTTCCTGCTAGGCATCTTGCCCTTCCTTCGCTGAGCTTAAGTACTCAGTTCGCCCAGCTCGCCAGTAGGCATGGTCCGTCACCTAGGCGGACTCCAGAAATCCGTCCGCTCAGGTCGCCCTCAGTTCCCAGCTCTGCTAGATCGGCGAGTCAGGCTCAGACCGGCAGGCTCCGAGTCAGGCCGCCCAGGTCGCTCAGGTCGCGGCTAGTCTAAAAGTCACGCGCTCAGTACGACCAAGGGAGGTCTCCAGCTCGCTGGCTCAGTCCGCCTGTCCCGCGCGAACTGCTTGTTCCTTCTCTTTCTTGTTTCCCGTCACCGCTGCCCGGCTCTTTTGTACCCCGGGCAGCCGGTTATTTTAGCCCTGCCCGCTTGGGCAGGCCCCCAGCCTATAAATAGGGGGAAGTGGTGCACTCAAAGCACGCAGACTCGAGCCCAGGAGCCCACTTGTTAAAGGCTGCGGACTCGAATCTCTGGCTTTGCGACCTCCGGCTTGCTTTCCCCATTGCTTTCTTTTTCTTTTCTTGTAACCGCATCTTGGTAATAAAAAGCAAGCCCGTCGCAGGAGTGGCATTTAGGCCGCGACGGGCGAAGTCTGGTGTTGCCGTGCTCTACGGCTCTGTTGCTTTTCCGTTTCCTTTTCTAGTCCGCCAAGTAGATTGAAGCTCGCAGTTTGTTTTTCCTTTCTCTTCCCCAAGTGCTCGAACGGTTAGCTGGTGGTGCCCGAGTCCGTCGCTTTTCGAGCATCAACAGTGAAGGCAGAGTGTAGACATCCCGCTGGTTTATTGCAGCCACTCCCGGTGCCGGAGTGGAAAATTGAGGACATCGTGATGGACTTCATCCATGGCCTACCTCGATCACGGACGGGAAACGATTTGATCTGGGTGATCGTGGACCGTCTGACGAAGGTGGCTAGGTTCATCCCGATTAGGAAGGACGACTCTGTTGGAGTGCTAGTACGGAAGTTCGTGGAGCAGTATATCCGATATCATGGCGTGCCCCGGACGATAGTGTCGGACCGCGATGGACGGTTTACATCCAGGGAGTGGCGGTCAATGCAGGCATATTTGGGCACCCGGTTGACTTTTAGCACGGCCTTCCACCCTCAGACGGACGGGCAGACAGAGCGCACCAACCGGACCTTGGAGGATTTACTACGACTGTGTATACTGGACCGAGGGGAGCCGTGGGAGAAGATGTTACCGTTGGTCGAGTTCTCCTATAACAATAGCTACCAATCCAGCATCAGGATGGCGCCTTATGAAGCCTTGTATGGAAGAAAATGTAGGACCTGGCTTTCTTGGGTTCGAGACGAGGATCTGAAGGTGTTGGGATCGGATTTTGTTGAAGACACCGAGACTCAGGTGAGACTGATCAGAGAGAGGATGTTGGAGGCGCAGAGCAGACAGGCTAAATACTATGACGCCCGACATCGTCAGGTGGAGTTTCGGGTAGGGGATCGAGTGTTCTTGAAGATCCGGCCCATGCACGGAGTCTCACGGGTGCGCGGTCGGAGGAAGAAGCTCAGCCCTAGGTATATGGGCCCTTACCGGATCCTGGAGCGGATCGGACCCCTAGCCTACAGGCTAGAGTTGCCGCCAGAGCTGGCAGTTCTACACGACGTCTTCCATATTTCTTCGCTGAGAAGGGCTCTACTACGCCCGGAGCAGCGGATTTTGACCACCGAAGGGCCGGTAGCTTCAGACCGATCTGTTCACTTGGAGCCGGTTCGGATCGACGACAAAGGAGTACGGATCTTGCGCCGTAAAAAGATCCCCTTAGTCAAGGTTCTGTGGAGAAACTACGGTCAGGAGGAGCACACCTGGGAACCGCAGGATCTGATGAGGCAAAGATACCCGGAGTTGTTCAGTCAGGTACATCTCACCACCTCTCGGTATACTATAGATTGCCTTCGTTTATCAAACAAGTAGTCGCTGGAACCCAATAGAAAAATCGTATGGGATGTTACAAGTTTAATTTATTCCGATAGAAATCCCCGTAGGCTCAACCTCAATTTCGGGGACGAAATTTTTGTTTTGTTTATTGGGATTTGTAACATCCCATTTCCGGCTAGACCCCTAGGAGTCGGTTGGTCTTGAGAGAACCCTAGGAAGCACAAAAATTGAAATAAATCGACCGAGACTTCGGGTCACGGGTTGGTCACGCCTGTGACCGACCCGTCACGCCCATGACCTTGGGCGTGACTCCTTCGATGATCGTCGATCTCCGTGAGGCGATCGTCGAACGTGCAGCCTGGGCATGTCACGCCCGTGACCAAGGTGTCATGCCCGTGACCAAGGGCGTGACTCCTTCGACGATCATCGATCTCCGTGAGGCGATCGACGACCTTGCAGCCCGGACATGTCACGCCCGTGACCATAGTGTCACGCCCGTGACCAGGGGCGTGACTCCTTCGACGATCGTCGATCCCCGTAAAACGATCCTCGAAATTGCCGTTTGGGCCTGTCACGCCCGTGACCTAGGTGTCACGCCCGTGACCTAGGGCGTGACCACCCTTCGACGACCGTCGATCTCAGTTCGACGATCGTCGACCCCAAAAATTGTCACCCGGGCCTGTCACGCCCGTGACCTATGTGTCACGCCCGTGACATTGGCTGAAACGATGGTTCAGGCCCGAAATTATTCTAACACGCATGGAAATAAATGCTGGTGTGGGAAGTTACACCAGGAGTAATTACGGGCCGTTTTTCCTTCTATAATTATATAATAAAGGAGGAGGTGTTGGTCCAATAGGAAACCGCCAACTGGACACACCTGTTCATCTTCCACCGTTTCTTATCCCTTCACTGTAACCGAAAGGCTATTAAGAGGAGCCTTCATGGCCATTACGGCTTTACCCTTTCACCTCCCCACTTTCTGACTTATAAAAGCCCACTTGGGGCAAGAGGAGAAGTTTACACGCTCAAGTAAACGGATCAGATCTTTGTTCTTGCTGTAGGAGAAGTTCAGCTACGCCACCACTGCGCCATGGCACCCCGTCGTTCTTCTCGCCTCCAAACCGCGAACAAGGTCCTCCTCTGCTTCTTCTCTTTCGTGGGTATATCTTAGGATTCTTAGAAAGGAAGTTCGCGCTCAACGGAGCCGGACCCATCTCTCGTTTTCATGGGAAAACCATGAAAAAAGTATTTTTTTTGAGTTCGCCGGAAACCGCCACCTCCGGCGGCCAAACCACCGCCGACCGCTAGCCATCGCCTCAACGGAGGTGGTGGTGGAGGTGGCTGGCCAGGGAAGTGACCAGACGGCCGGCGACGGATCACGGAATGCTTACAGGAAAAATGGTTTTCTGTGTCTGGTTTTCGGGTTCTGTAGAAGATGAACAGTAGAATCAATTTTATAATATATAGATTATTATATATTACATAATGGAAAGATATATTATTTGAATATATATTGAGGATGCAAAATGAGGCACTTAGAGGCCGTTTTAGGAAAAATTACCAGTCACGAAAGTTGTAGCCTTTAGAGTCTAGATTAATTTAAAATTGGTTTCAACTCGTTTGGGTAAGCGGTGCGGCCACAGCACCCGTTTTAGTGGGGGCTGTACCTAGAGTTGGGCAGAAATTAAAATGGATGCCCACTCTTTGTCCCTTGTCCAAATGACCTGAAATTTGGGCAGGGGGTTAACCATAGCAAAACCTAACGACAGACCAAAAATGAGAATTTTTGGAGAACTTTTGCCTAAAGTTTTTTGTAAAATTTTAATAAACATTATAAAATTAATTAAAAGATGAAATTAAGTCCAAACTCCCCCAAATTTTGGGTGGTGGTCCTTGGTATCAATGTTAAGATCTGTACAAAATTTGAACTCAATTGGTCGAGTTTTGAATAGGGAAGTATCAAGTCCTAGATAGGTCTTGGTGAGGGATACTATGGGGAAAAGTACGATTGGAAATGGAGTGGACAAATCTCCTCAAATGAGGCTGGTGTTATGGCCACTGATTTGTTGAGTCTATGTCTACCCTCTTGGGTAAAATGGTGTGGATTAGGGTGGATTTTACCCTAAGAGATCGGCTCAAATCCAGTGGGTGGGAGTTTGAGGTTTGTGAAGGACATAGGAGCAAAAGCTCTTGTATGCCCTTGAAATTTGGAGGAGAGTGGGATGATATTCTGAAAACCCTCTGGTTGAAATAGTGAAGGAATTGGAGGTAATTAGGTACCTCGGAAGTTGAGATTTTGGATTAGGATAAACATGTATTTTAGTTATTTTAAGCACTAAATCTAATCCAAAATTTATGAAACTCGGGAGGAGGGAGTTTTAGGATGTTTTAGACTTATGGTAATTTTCCTGGAATTTTATTATTAATAAGTATTATACTTCATGTGTTAAAGGATTATTAGCCCGATTTGTTGTTTCAATTATTTGGAGGTTTTAAATTAATTATAATCAGTTAAAATTCTGGATTAAGATCTTGACTAGTAGAACATTAATCCCTGAATTTTTATAGAATTTTATGTTGAGTAAATCTAGTACTTTATTCACAGATGTTAGAAAGGGGTTTTATTGTTTAGAAATATATTATGGATAAAATACTTGCTGGAAAATTATGAAACTTGGCCAGTGCTAATTTTAGGCCTTTATCTACATGTCACAAATTATTTATAATTTTTGGAAGAATATTTTTCTGTACTTGATTCATAAACAACAGAAGTTAGAGATTATCTCTAAAATAGTTTTCATACCCTTTTGATGATAGAAAAATTTGGATACTTAGGATTTAATCTATTGAGATAACCTACTATTTATCATAAATTTGCTGGACATCTTACATGAATACTTAGGGTAGTTCATGTTCAAACCGGTAGCCCTTGGGATTTTCGAAGAATTTAATTAAATGCCAAATAGATTAGGAAAATTTCCATTTTCTGGATTTAGGTCATTTATATCATGGTAAGTCTCCAGTAAATAATTTAGGGCATTTGGATGAGTATTGGATCATTGCACAACCGGTTCGACATGAAGTCTAGGTCGGTCTGCATATAGCAATTGTGAATGCAATAGGACATGATCTGAGGAAGGCATTGGAGTTAATCATATTGTCTGGGTGGGCAATGGTGGAGGAAATCACAATAGGAAGGTATAAAGATTAGTGAGAATTGGTGATAGCTAGAGTTAAGAGGTGCTCGGGTTTCGGCGAAAGATCGCATTTTCCCGAAGAGAGGAAGGTTAAAAAATCACCCTAGGATAGTCTATCGTAATATGAGAAGGGAATCGGGCTATGGAGATCAACCAATAACAATAAGTGCCTTGCGAAAGGGAACTTCGGGCCGTAATGCCGCCGTCTTGGTTCCTAGTGCCCCTTGAGAGCCCTTCACGGGGAATACCGGGGGCAGTCCTGGGCTAACGTAAACTGTAATAACAAACCGACAAGAGTAACTTAGTAACTAGGGCTGCACCTTTCACAAACACTGTTGGCACAGGGAGATTGGTGAGAGCTTCGACTCGGTTGGTTAAGAGACGGACGGGATGGTCCGGGGAGCATCGGCTCGGTTGGTTTGGAGACTGACGTTTTGGTCCGGGGAGCTTCGGCTCGGTTGGTTTGGAGACGGACATTTTGGTCCGGGGAGCTTTGGCTCGGTTTTTGTGTGTTTACGATTAAACTTGCATGTGCATAAAATAGGAAAAGTTAAGGTGGTGGGTTTTTCGATATCGGGGAGTTCTATTGCACCGACACCGATATCGTTGACTCGGCGGGGTGATTAGCACTTCGCCAACAGAAGTCCGGTGCGCCAGCCGGCAAGAGTACGCAGGCGTCCGCTTAGTGCACCAAGCGTTGAGGCGTACGATAGGTCAGACCAGTGGTGCTTTTACTGGTTTTGAGGTGGGCGAGGCCCAACCCACCGCTTCCGTCCGCCACTACGGAGGTATCCTGGGAGGTAACGGCTCCGAAAGGGGGAACTAAGGTCTGTGTGCACAGAGTCGGGTGTGTGAGTTACACTTGCATGTTTCATCATACGCACCTGCATGTCATAGCATAATCGATTCATTTAACCCTGACACCTAAAGTATAAGTGGTATGGGACGCGTATACATTAGGACCTGCAAAACGACCCCTTGGTCTATAAGCTTGTGTGAGCAAGTTTATAAATCAAAGGTTAATTTCAATATATAACAACCATTGCTGTTTGATAACCGACACCCCAAGGTATAAGTGGTATGGGACACTTATACGATGGGAGCCTTACAAAAGATCCCTTTTGCTTATGTGTTCCCGCATAAGTGAAGGTTAAATTCATATATTTGCTTTTCTTACTGCTAGACATATTATAACAATTATATTAACTGCTCACCAAATACAACTTGTTAGATTAGTTCCGCTGCCATCTGTTTTCTTGATTAATCTCTACCGTCATGTCCTTCCCTTTCTTCGTCCCCGCTCGGTACCTAGGAGCCATGGGGGAAGGGGTGGGGGATGATAGGGCTTAGTCTTTATGACTAACGGTTTTTGAACCACATCATTTAGGGGATCGTGGAGCCTAGCATGGAGGAGCAGCCCCAGAGATCGGTGCACCTGGAGATGGGGCAGTCTAGCTCCGGAGTTCATACAGCCGGGACCGTGAGTCTCGACCCTGAGTAGTTCCTGTTTTTGCTTCCGCATGAGAGACTTGTAGTGAGGACATTTTGTACCGGGCATAAGCCCGCATTTATAGTACTCTGATGTTTTCTGTGGACACTCCCTTCGTGGAGATTTATTTCTATATATGTGATTTATTATTGTGGACTGCATTGCTCTTACTTCTATTATTGTGCTACCTTTCTGTGATCGAATTGGCCGGCAGAATCGGCGCCTTGTGGTGATGACCCTTCAGGACGTGAAGGTGTCACCGCAAAGCGGCGATTCTGGGCCTAAGACCTCGGTGGTTGAAAAAAAAAGGGGGTCTTACAGAGGGACAGGGTGGGTTCTAGGTCTACCATGCCTTGTAAGGGATATCATTACAACTTTGATATCACGTGAGGAAAGCAATGTTATATGCACCTGCCCGCAGATCATCCTAGCTGATGACCCTCGAATACTCTTTAGAACCCTCAAGCAGGGCCTGCAGGAGACCCACAGCTGGGTTGATCTCAGAGGAACGCAATGGAATTTAAGCGCACCTGCCCGAAAGATAAACTTGGGCTATACTCAAGGCAAGAGGGTAGTAAATCCTTCCCCTCTTATTGGGTTTGGATTAAGTGTACAACTTTTGTCACCCAGTGAGGAAAGCAATGCTATATGCACCTGCCCGCTTTGTCATCTAAGTCTGTAGCTCATTTCTCAGCTGCCAAAATTCTAGTATTCGCTTCAGTTCGCAAAATTTGATCTATCTGGTTGTCGATATATTTTCTTATTGGATGATTAGGTCAATATCTTCTATGACCCTGTGAGGAAAGCAATGCTATATGCACCTGCCCGCTTGGTCGCCTAAGTTTGTAGCCATCTTTCTTAGCTCGCAAAATTTATCGTCAGACTCTTGCTTAATGAAAGAACGGACTGGAATTGGTGTTCTCCAATGTCTGGATGTTTATCCCATTAAAGTAAGCGGTTAATAATGCCTTTGCTAGATTTAATGTTACTCAATATTCTTATTGATAAACTGCACGGTTAGAGGTCAAGCAGGCTGGCTTTCTCTAGCTTATCATAGAATTCATACTGCGGATATCGTTATTAACCGCTCGAGAATACTATGTGCGGTGAACATATCTATTCAGTCCATTCATACTACAGATATCGTTATTAACCGCTCGAGAAGACTATGCGTGGTGAACTTATCTATTCAGTCCATTCATACTGTGGATATCGTTATTAATCGCTAAATAATACTATGTGCGGTGAACTTATCTTTTCAGTCCATTCATACTGCAGATATTGTTATTAATCACTCGAGAAGACTATGTGCGGTGAACTTATCTATTCAGTCCATTCATATTGCGGATATGGTTATTTACCTCTTAAGAATACTATGTGTGGTGAACTTATCTATTCAGTCCATTCATACTATGGATATTATTATTAACTGCTCGAGAATACTCTGCGCGGTGAACTTATCTATTCAGTCCATTCATACTGAGGATATCGTTATTAACTGCTCGTGAAGACTATACGTGGTGATCACTTATCTATTCAGTCACTTCATATTACAGATGTTATTGTTAACCACTCAAAGATATTGTTAAAAAATACTTAGCCGTCTGGCAAGATAAACTTCAATGTTTATTATACAAGCTGGCATTCGTCAACGTATAGTTTGCTAGATTTATCTATTCGTGTCAGAATGTGTGCGACTTAAATTTACCATGTTCAAATTGGTTTATTTTATTCGCCTACGTTTCGTTTAACAGATTATCGAGATCTATCTGCAAGTGTCATATTCGCGCGAAAAAAAGTATAATATCGATCGGAAAATATGGCTTCATTACTCAGCAAAAATCAAACAAAAGTGATATCATGTACATTGTCAAAAAATACAAGATCCTTATCCGCGCGGCTTACATAATTCTTATCACGCAATCAAAAGACATCTAAAAAATATATTATTATACATCAGTTTTTGCCTATTTCCTCTCTGGCTTAGAATCTGATTTACTAGAAGAACTTGGAGAGCTACTAGCTTTGGTTGACCTTGAATCCAAGGATTCCTCCCCGCTCGAGCTACTTGATTGGCTTGAACTTTTATCTGCACCGGTCTCTACGAGTATAACTTCTTGATCGCCTATAACCTCATCCTCTGTGAGGATCTCTTCAACAGCAACTCTTGCCACCTCATCTCAAGCGGCTTCACCTTCTTGTAAGTCAGGGAATAAGTTGTCAAAAGTAACTTTTTCATGATCGGGCTTAAATGCTCGCAGCTCCCTCATAATATCCAACATACCCTCCCCGCCTTCCTGCAAGTGTACGACAATTTCATTCAGGAAGGCTTGGTTCTCTGGGTCATAGGCATTCTGCAAAAGAAGTTCAAGGTAAATTTTCATCTAATACTAAGATAACCGGAAAAGATGCGAGGTAAAATCTTACCGCATTTGTATTCTTCAATTTCTCATTTTCTTCTTCAATTTCAACAAGATTGGGTTGAGAGGGGGACATGCTGCCCCTTTGGTTTCTTGTCTTTTCATGTTCTTCCCTCTCTCTCTTTCTCATTTTGTGTTTTCCCTTAATTCTAGTTTAGTTTAAGCTTTTGTACTAGCTCTTATATTTCTTTTAGTAGCTTAATTGTAGGGCTAGAATAGAATTTTAATTTCTTTGCAATTTTACTTTTCAGTTTCATGCAAGTGTAGCTCTTTTTTAGTATTAATAAAAGTGCTCTTTTCTTATACTTTTTGTTATCATGCTTTACTACTCATCCCCCTCCTCCATAACATTATGATTAACTAATCCTCCTTGTACTCGATCTTGATGATCCGAGATTCGAGTGATTAAGTTATGATGATTTAATTCTACCTTTTCTTTTTAGGGTTTTATACCTTGAATTACTCTTGTATTATTTTGGGTTTGAGATAAATCATCGATATATATTTTCCACCTTTGCTTTCATTTTGGGCTAGCCTAGGGGCCGATTGTTTGAAGTGAGTGCTCAAGAGTAAAGGGAGTTATAAGCACACCTCGAGAGAGGCAGACGTCCAAATCTCCCGGATTGGAGAAAAATCTAATAATGGGGTTCACCGCGTAAAGCGATCTTTAGGCCTCCGATTTAGACGAATGTCGGTCGGACCTTCCTAAACTCATTTGGGCACGACTTCGAGAGATGCATGTTCAAGCTTTAGGAACCTCCACGGTCAATGACCTTTACCCTATTAAGTTTAGGTTTTTATCGCATTTCTTAGTCGACTTTAGCCAAGGTAATTCATGATCGAGTGCATTTCCATTTCATAGTTTCAACCCTTCATTGTAATCGCTTCAAATAGCTCTTTAATTAACTGCAGTAGTTCTCTTTCTAGCATAACTTTATTTCCTTTATTGCAATCAGTTTCTTTAAACCATAGAATTTCTGTCGATAAAATAATAGTCTTCGTGTGAGTAAGTGTACTCAACTATTCCCGGATTTCAATACGTCACTTGTGTCCCCTAGCTATAGTTCGATAGATATACTTGCCTCATTGGATTGCTAGTTCGGCTGCTTTTATTTCCATCAAAGCTTAGCGATCACCAAGTTTTTGGCGCCGTTGTCGGGGAGCAACTTTTTTTGATATATTGAAAACATGAACCTATTAATTTTATCTCTTCTTTTTCTCATCCTCTTTCTTAAAAATTTTAAAATCAAAAAGTTTTATTACCGCTCTTAATAGTAACCAACTTCACAATTTTTCTACACCACCTAATTCTCTCGAATAGGGCAAAACGGCTTTAAGTGCCGTTATCTCTTCTTTTTCTCATCCTTGGGAAGTTCGGGAGTTAATATATTAAAAAAAATCTAGTTTTTCTTTCTAGTTTATTTTATTTCTCTTTATTCTCTTCTCTTCTTTTAGTGCATGACCCGCGGGAGTCCGTCGGTTATTTAGGACTTGGACCACAAAATTGAGCGTACACTTCGGAGAAGATCGCGATTTCAAGGCCCTACTCTCCAAATACCGGTTGAGGAATCCGAGTCACTTTCTAATTTAAGAATGGAATAACCCCAAGTGGAGATAGACGTGCAAAGGACTATGTCCTATTTTGCACGACCGAATCTCGAGGGAACAGAATCAAGCATAGTTCGTCCTGCTATAGCAAATAATAACTTCGAATTGAAGCCTAACATAATTCAAATGGTGCAGCAGTATGTGCAATTTGACGGACTTTAAGATAAAGATACAAACTCACATATTGCAAGCTTTCTTGAAATTTGCGACACCTTCAAAATAATTGGTGTTACAAATGATGTTATTAGGCTAAGACTCTTTCCTTTTTCTCTTAGAACAAAGGCCAAGCAGTGTCTAAACACTACCTAAAACCAACATCACAACCTGGAATGAATTAACTGAAAAACTTTTGGCGAAGTATTTTCCGCCAGCTAAAACTGCAAAACTTAGGAACGACATTTCCGCTTGTGGGCAAATAGACTCTGAAACCTTATACGAAACCAAGGAAAGATTTAAAGAATTATTAAGATGATGCCCACATCACGCGCTACCTATATGGTTACAAGTGCAGAAGTTTTATAACAGGCTATATCAAAATAAAAAGCAAATGATAGACGCAACTTCTTGCGGTACTTTAAACCATAAGACCTCGGAAGCAGCTCTTGATCTATTCGAGGACATGGCCATGAACACTTATCAGTGGAATCTGCCTAGGTCCCACCTAAACAAACCTGCAATTATCTTTGAAGTGGACAACGTCTCCTAGCTCACTCTACATGTTGAAATATTAAGCAAAAAGATAACGGAGATGACTGCTACCTCCGCCCCTCAGGTATGGGAATATGCAACTTCTGCCCCAGAACAATTAGATTTTGTGAACAATATGCTTAGAAATGTTTTAAATAATTTTTCTGCTGCAAATTTTCATTCTCCTGGTTATAATTTTCCAAATAGTTATAATCCTGCTTTGAGAAATCACCCGAATTTTTCTTGGCGTAATCCTTCGAACGCGATGCACCCGCAACCACAATACGATTTTTCTGCACCACCACCACCTCTTCAAAACTTTCCAAAACATCCAAGCTTGCAGTAGTTACTTTCCAAATATATCGCCACAAATGACGCTACGATAAGAACCTTAATTGGAAGCATTAAAAGTCTTGAAAATCAAGTAGGACAGCTCGCTAAAATTTTTTCTGAGTGGCCCGCACGGTATCTTCCTTCCAATACCGAGCCCAACCCGAGAGAGCAAGAAAAAGCTATAACTCTTCGGAGTGGGAAGCAAGTTCCTTTTATGGTAAGTGAAGAGCCCGAGGCAAGATCCGCCCCTGCCTTAAAAAATCAAAGCTCCGCCCCTGCTTTAAAAAATCAAAGCCTAACTCTCGTTTTAAAACTTCCACCTTCTACTGAAGAAGTTATCATCCACATTTTAGAAATAGATCTCACACCACCACCCATTTTCAAAAGTAATCCAAATCCACCACACCCTTCTGAACTTAATAAGCAACGTCAGGATGATAAGTACTCCCACTTCTTAGAAATGTTCAAGCAAATCCACATTAATCTGCCCTTCCACGAAGCGATCTCCCAGATGCCGAAGTACGCTAAGTACCTTAAGGACATCCTGACCAACAAGAAGAAGTTAGAGAACTTGTCGCACGTCACGTTAAATGTCGAGTGCTCTGCGGTTTTGACAAACGGCTTACCAAAGAAAATCAGTGACCCGGGTAGTTTTTCTATTGTGTGTCTTTTGTGATCTTTTTGTCAAGAACGCATTGGCCGACTTAGGTGCGAGTATAAACCTGATTCCCCTCTCGTTGTTTAATAAGTTAGGAATTGGTAGCCTCAACCCCACACGCATGAGTATCCAGCTCGCCGACAGATCTGTTAAGTACCCGATAGGAATAGTGGTGGATGTCTTAGTAAAAGTCGACAAGTTCATCTTCCCGGTGGACTTTATCATTTTGGACATCGAAGAAGACGTCGATGTTCCCATGATCCTTGGCCGACCCTTCCTTGCCACATCCCGAGCCATCATTGACATAAGCAATGGTAAGCTCTTCCTTCGAGTAGGCGACGACAAAGTAATATTTTCTATCAGGCCTTCGATGAAAAACACCTTAGCAAATGATGACTCATATTTTTTCGTAAATGTCATAAGTGATGAATCCTCCTATTGCCTCTCTAATTTTGAAAAAGGATTTTCTGCTTTTTGCTCTTCTCTTCCAACTGAATCGATGCACCTAAGTGAAGAAAGTGTAGAATCCTCTTATCTTCTATCTGATTTTGAAAAAGAATTTTCTGATTTTTGTTCCTTTTCTACTCTTCCAACTGAATCGCTGCAAGAAGCCGCCTTGGCCACCAGCTCCACCCCATTTAATTTTTCATCTAAAATGATCTATGAAGATATAGTATTTGAAAAAAAAGAATTTCTCAAACCTCTTATGAAGAACCCCCTACCCTAGAACTTAAAGAACTTCCTGAACATCTCAAGTACGCCTTCTTAGAAAAATACTCCAAGCAGCCAGTTATAGTTTCGGCCTACCTCACGGATGTCCAAAATGAAAAACTTCTTTTAGTTCTACGTAAGCATCGCCGAGCTATTGCCTGGCAAATTTCCGATATCAAGGGCATAAGCCCATCTTTTTGCACTCAAAAAATCTTAATGGAAGATAATTCACGCAATTTAATACAACCTCAGCGTCGTATACACCCGAACATGAAAGAAGTAATAAAGGGTGAGGTTATGAAACTCTTACACGCAGGAATTATCTATCCTATATCAGATAGTAAGTGGGTTAGCCCTGTTCAGGTAGTACCAAAGAAGGGAGGGATAGCGGTAGTTAGTAATGAGAATAATGAATTAATCACGACACGGACGGTTACGGGATGGTGGATATGTATAGATTATAAAAAGTTAAATGATGCCACCCGCTAGGGCAACTTTCCTTTGTCGTTCATCGATCAGATTTTAGAACGATTATCTGGCCATAGCTTTTATTGTTTTCTCTATGGCCTCTCGGGGTTTTTTCCAATCCCCATCTCCCCCGAGGACAAAGATAAAACTACGTTTACTTGTACCTTCGACACCTTCGCCTACCGAAGAATGTCGTTTGGATTATGCAATGCGCCAGCTACATTCCAGCGATGTGTGCTCGCTATCTTTGACAAGTACGTAGAAAGCATTATGGAGCTATTTATGGATGATTTCTCCGTGTTCGGCGTTTCCTTTGACAGTTGTTTGGAAAATTTAGAAAAAGTCATAGAATGATGCGAAGAAACTAACCTTTCCTTAAATTGGGAAAAATGCCATTTTTGGTGAGGGAAGGGTTAGTTTTGGGTCATAAAATTTCCGCGAGAGGAATTGAGATAGATAGTGTGAAGATAGAAGTCATCGAGAAGCTGCCGCCGTCTACGAACATAAAAGCTATAAGAAGTTTTCTCAGTCATACTGGTTTCTACCGCCGCTTCATAAAGGACTTCTCCAAGATCACTAAGCACCTTACCCATCTTAGAAAAATACGCCCCATTCATTTTTGATGACTCTTTTCTTTCTTCCTTCGAATTTATTAAAGAAAAGTTAATTAACGCACCCATTATGATAGCTCCGGTGTGGGACCTTCCATTTCAGATAATGTGTGATGCGAGTACTTTCGCGGTGGGAGTCGTATTAGGTCAACGCATATGCAAAAAATTCCACCCCATATATTACGCAAGTAAAACACTCACATCTACACAGGAAAATTACACCACTACTGAAAAGGAGCTCCCAACGGTAGTATTCACGTTTGATAATTTCTGTTCCTATATTACACTTTCAAAAAATATCGTTTTTACGGACCACTCGGCCCTAAAATATCCTCTTTCCAAAACGGATGCCAAGCCATGCGTGATTCGCTGGGTCTAACCCCTCCAAGAGTTTGACTTAGAGATCCGTGATAAGCGAGGAGCCGAGAACTTGGCCGCCGACCATCTCTCCCGTCTTGATAACCCTTTTATAGAAATGTTAGATGAAAAATCTTTTAATGATTATTTTCCAGATGAGAAGCTGCTTAATTAACCCATCTACTTATCCTTGGTTCGCACACATCGCCAACAATTTAGTGGCTCGGGTTCTCCCAAAAGAGTTCTCCTCTTAGCAAAAGAAGAAATTCTTTTCTGAGAAGAAGAACTATTTTTGGGAAGACTCGCATCTTTTCAGAATCTGTGCGGACCAAGTGATAAGGAGATATGTTTCTTATGAAGGAGTTGATATTTTAAAACACTTATATGAAGGTCTGACTGGTGGGCACTATCAAGCTGCTCGCACCACTCACAAGGTGCTTTGCGTAGGTTTTTACTTTCCTAGACAGTTTAAAGACGCGCAAGCCTTTGTGAGTAGGTGTGATAGTTGCCAACGGTCGGGCAACATTTCCAATAAAAATGAAATGCCACAAAATTATTCCTCGAGTGCAAAATTTTCGACCTATGGAGGATCGATTTTGTTGGCCCTCTTCCTTCTAGCTTCGGAAATAAGTACATTTTAGTTTCCATTAATTATGTTTCACATTGGGCAGAGGCCCAAGCTCTTCCTACGAACAACTCCAGAGTTATAGTTTCCTTTTTGAAAAAAAAATTTCTCTATTCGGTACGCCGCGCACCATCGCTAGTGATAGGGGTTCCCATTTCTGTAACACGCGGTTTTCTAAAATTCTTATTAAATACGGAATTACACATAAACTTTCAACTGTCTACAACCCCCAAACTAACAGACAAGTCAAAGTAGTGAATAGGGAAATAAAAAGAATATTAGAATAGACTGTTTCAACTTCTAGGAAAGACTGGTCAGCCAAATTAGGCGATGCTCTATGGGCCTACCGAATAATGTACAAAACCGCCCTCGAATGTACGGTGTATCAGTTGGTTTATGGAAAATCGTGCCATTTACCCGTAGAACTAGAACACCGTGCTTTTATGGCCTAAAGGTTTTTATACTTCGATCCTTATTTAGTCGGTGACCTTAGAAAAATTCAACTTAATGAACTCGATAAGTGGCGCTCTTACGAATATGAAAATAATAAAATTTATAAAGAGCGAACGAAGCATTTGCACGATAAACACTTAAGGCACACAAAAACCTTTAAGCCGGGCGACCAAGTTCTTTTGTATAATTCTCGATTACGTTTATTTCCTGGAAAATTGAAGTCACGTTGGTTTGGTCCCCTTACAATTTTAGAAGTTTTTCCATATGGAACTGTCTTGATTTCTCACCCTGATAAGGGTAATTTCAAAGTGAATGGTCAACGTCTTAAACTGTATTTCTGTGGTGATGTCAGTCTTAACTGTGTTAACTCTATCCTCCATGATTTAACTTTTGATTAGTTTGGAACTTTGTTTTATTATTATTAAAACTTTGAACAATTTTTTTCATATAATATTTTTGGACAATATTATTTTGATGCATCGAGCTCAAACGATGCTTTAAACCAAGGGAGCTCTAGGGAGGCAACCAAAGTTACTTTTTCTGTTTTCTTTATTTTACAATTTTTGACCTGGACGGCTCCGACAAGCTGAAGCTTCTGCGATCGCCTGCTCCAACGTTGTTGAATCCATCATAAAGTCCAAAGAATTCATTTGGGGGAGCGGCATCACTCAGCTTTCGCAGCAAATAAATCCAGTGAAGTACCTGTTTTTCAATTCTTTACTTTCAATTCTGTAATTTCATTTTCTCTCTCTCTCTCTCTCAATCTCCTTCTTTTGCCATTGAGGACAATGTCTATTTTATGCTTGGGGGAGGACTTCCTCCTTCTTTTTGCTATGTGTGAATATTTTGCTTTTTGTGAATATTTTTCAAAAATCTAAAAAAAAATGAATATCTTAAAAATAAAAAAAATAGAAAATAATTCAAAATTTAAAAAATATATATGCTTTTTGTCATTACTTTAATAGTTTAGACGTTTTGGTATATCAAAAGTACCCCTTGTTTTTGTTTTGTTTTCTCAAAATCTCATATAAACAACTTAATTAATTATTATATTTCTAATCATCCTTTCTAAATATGTTTCACAAGTAAAATGTTGGTCATGCTGTGTTTCTAATTCGCAGTAGCATATTAACGTAAAACGTTTTTTCTAAAACTCGCATTTTCATTATGGTTTTTGTTCTTTATTTTCTTTAATTTTTCAAAAAATCATCATCCACTATTTTCCTTTTCGTTTTTGGATAATTTTTGTATGGTCAACTTTTGAATAGCGTAGTAGATGTGAATGATCCAAGTCACCTATTATTTTTATTTTCAAGTTAATTTCATCAATCTTCTTTTATTATCTAGGACTTGCTTTTTGAAAATTTTCAAATCTATGTTTTAAATTATTTTAAAAGCATGAATATGATTTAGGCCGTTTTTGTTTTCGTTTGAGCTTTCCTACCAACCTAAAAACTTTCAGCACTAGTTAGCCGTTTTGAGCCTTTTTTCCAATTTCATTTGATTGCTCCTCTTTTCATATCATTTTCACCAAAGCCAAAATTTCCAACCTATCTAATCACTCTAGAATTTTTGAGTTTCATAAAATATTTTCATGATTATGATGGATATTTTGTGATATTTTTTGGGAAAAGTTTTTGAAAAAAACTATTATGCTAAAAAGGAATGTTTGCTTTTTTTTGGCCAATCCAAAATGAAAAATTAAAATATTTATGGCTTTTATTTTGAAAAAAAAGAAAAAATGGAAAAGAAAGAAAAAAATATTTTGTTTAAAATGAAATTTTTGAAACTCTTTGTTTTGGTTTAGTGTGATTTTAAGCCTCCCTGTTTATCTTTGAATTCCACTCCTAACCATAATCCTAAACCAAACTCTTCGGTTTTATTAAGTCCTTTTGATTCATGCTTTTGAATTCTATTTAATAACTAAGAAAAGAAGAAAAGTAAATCAGTTTTAGTTTTGCATTTAAACTTAGATTTTTGTTATTTGATTGATATAATTATAATGCGTTTCTTGGATCTAGTAACAACTCAATGAGTTTCTTCTTTTTCGTTGCTTTGCTTTAATCTATTTAAAGAATTTCGTCAAAATTTTGGATGATTTATTTTCATTAAGTAAAGTTTATAAAAGTTAAACCATACCTAAATAATTGTTTTAGATTTACGTTTAACCTTTTCCCTACTTAGAATTTTGCATAGTATTTGTGTGGGCATAATTGAAACTTTTTGATTAGTCCTTTTTATGATAATCTAGTTTTTATATTTTTGCTTGGGAACTAGCAAAGCTTAAGGTTGGGTGAATTTGATAATATATTTTGTAGCCTAAACTATTATCGTATTTTCTAGTTTTGTAGGCGTTAATCTTGTCTTATTGGTTTATTTTTTATTTTTTTATGTAAATATTATTGCCACTAACATTTTCTTGTCTTTTTGCAAGTTTCCAGAATTTTGGCTAAAAATGACCTGACACGGCCCTCTGTCACGCCCTCAATGGGCGTGTCATAGGGCGTGTCAGCCGATCACAATGAAGCTTGCTGATAGAGGAAAAATACCTGGAAAAACGGCTGTCACGCCCCTCCTGACACGCCCTCCCCGGGCGTGTCCCCGGGCGTTATATGGGGTGTGTCGCCCTCTGCCCGAAGCTTGCCGTCGCATTAAATGTCATTTCGCCTCAGTACGCTAATAGTACTGTCATTCCCCACGTCACGGACGTGACACATGGCATCACCCCTCCTTTTCTGATGACGGACGGATTTTCGACCAATGATTTCGACGCGACGTGCGTGTCACGCCCCCTACACGGGCGTGACCCAGGGCGTGTCCACCGATGTATAGAAGCAATCATCCTTCCCGCTAGAATCCAGAGCCTGAGGTCAACCCCGTGCCTGTCACACCCCTTGACACTCCCCTCTAGGGCGTGACCAACCCGTGAACTTTTCCTATAAATTCAGACCACCCCTTCCATTTCAACATGCTTGGGTTGAGAGGAGGAGGTGCTTCCCCTTTAGTTTCTTGTCTTTTTCATGTTCTTCCCTCTCTCTCCCTTTCACATTTTGTGTTTTCCCTTAATTCTAGTTTAGGTTAATCTTTGGTACTACCTCTTGTATTTCTTTTAGTAGTTTAATTGTAGGGCAAGAATAGGATTTTCATTTCTATGCAATTGTACTTTTCATTTTTATCCAAGTGTAGCTTTCTTTTAGTATTAATAAATGTGCTCTTTTCTTATACTTTGTTTTATCATGCTTTACTACTCATCCCCCTCCTCCACTCCATTATGATTAACTAATCCTCCTTGTACTTGATCTTGATGATCCGAGGTTCGAGTGATTATGTTATGATGATTTAATTTTACCTTTTTTTAGGGTTTTTGACCTTGAATTTTTCTTGAATTATTTTGGATTAGAGATATATCATCGATATATATTCTCCACCCTTGCTTTAATTCTGGGCTATCCGAGAGGCCGATATTTTGAAGCGAGCGCTCAAGAGTAAAGGGAGTTGTACGCAACTCTCGAGAGAGACAGACGTCCAAATCTCCTGTTTTTGAGTAAAATCCAATAGTGGGGTTCACCGCGTTAAGCGAGCTTTAGGCCTCCGATTTAGACGAAAGTCGGTCGGTCCTTCTTAAACTCAGTTGGCCACGACTTCGAGAGAAGCATGTTCAAGCTTTAGGAACCTCCACGGTCAAGGACCTTTACCCTATTAAGTTTAGGTTTTTATCGTATTTCTTAGTACACTTTAGCCGAGGTGATTCTTGATCGAGTGCATTTCCATTTCATAGTTTCAGCCCTTCATTGTAATCGCTTCTAATAGCTCTTTAATTAACTGTAGTAGTTCTCTTTCTAACATAGTTTTATTTCCTTTATTGCAATTAGTATCTCTAAACTCTAGATTTTCTGTCGATAAAATAATAGTCTTCATGTAGTAATTGTACTCAACACTTCCCGGATTTCATTACGACACTTGTGTCCCCTAGCTACAGTTCGATAGGTATACTTACCTCATTGGATTGCTAGTTTGGTTGCTTTTATTTCCTTCGAAGCTTAGCGACCACCAGCTTCCCGCGGGGGTGCCACTTCATGACATCCTTGTTATGACTGTCTTTCAACTTCTCACCCATTCCGTGGGGTGTGAAGGATTCGGAGTCGTAGCCTACGGCAATATCATATCTTTGCTGCGGTCATCCTCCCTTTTCTTTCGCGCCTCGCTTTACGTCAGAATAGGCCCTGCATTTGTTGCTGTCCTATTCGCCGGAACTTTCAAAGTGGATGCAAAGGGAAAAAGCTTTTTAGTCCCACGGTAAGACGGGTAACAAATAACTAATCGCTAAATACATACCTTCTTCTACTGGCAAGTCAGCTACAATAGGGAGCATCAGTATGTAATGCCGAATACCAAGATGCGAACCGGCAAGGAAATTGACGATCTCTTTTTCGATGCCTTCAACTTCAAACCGCTCGAACAGCCTGGCCAGCCGAACTTGCGGGCGGACATGTAAAAGTCCCAGATTCCCCTCGAACATGAGGAATCTGGTGGACCAGTTCGGGAAATTATACGGTAAGTTCACAGTCTTCATCCCGGTGCAGCCAAAATTAACCACGCCTTTGAAGATCTCTCTATCTTTCTTGCCAGAAATGATAGAGCGGACTACAAAATAGTGGCGGAAGAGATCCATGGTGAACTTTACCCGCTCTATCTGCAAGTAAAATTTAGAATCTCGACATACTCGAGTAGCGGTGGCAGGCTAAAATCATAGTCTAAAAGATCGATCGGGATGGCCACCAAATTCCTCTCGGTAGTATTAATTCTTTAATCTTCTCGAAAGAGTCGCGCGACTACGTCGAGATTCATTATGTGGATGGCGACGAAGCGGTCAAGTTCGGTTATAGTAAATTCTGATCTCCTGTGCTCGGTATCAAGGAAGGCAGAGGCAGTGGCAGCTTGCATGGGTGCCATTTAATCTTGCCACAAGAATTAGGACCTTGATATTTTTTAATATAATGCAGAGCCAGGCCGTATCTATAGAACCTGCAAAATGTGCTTCGAGTCGCGCGACTAGATAAAAGAAGACGCTTATTTATTCCACATTACATGCAGATATCTTTGTGAACAGTTCAAGCATCACAGATCATACGGACAAATAAACTAAACCACATGTATTGAATGGTACTAAAAATGATAATGTATCCGTGACAATAAGGTCAGTTTTTACAAACTCAATATTAATACAAGTGATGTTCCTTCTCCTCGCATCACTCCTCGCCTGGTTCTATGGGGTCCCTTCCAATATGAGCCACTTGGTCTCCAAAGCTCAGTAAAACTGACATCGCGGTTATCAAGTGGTTGCTCAAGGTGTTCTGGGCCTGGTGTATCCGGGATGCATCCCGAACTATGCAGCTAATTGGAACAGCTGGCTCAGTAAAAGCCACATATTCGCTAGGCCGCACGGGTAGGTTTTCCTGACCTTCAAACGGGGCAGAACGTTCCCCCCTAGCAGAGCTTTGACCTGATTTCCGCATTTTCTCCGAACTAGCGACGTCAGGTCGCCGACTCTTCTCTCTTTCCAACCCCTCGTAATATTTCTCTTATTGTGAGTAGCATTATCCCCAGACTTCTGAAGTCGCCTGGCCTGGATCGTGAATTGATCGAGGGCAACTGTTTCTCGATCGCGGCTAGCGGCCAGATCAGCTGACATAGCGCTTTCGCTCCCGCAGCAAGCCACCAAATTCACGGACAAATACTTTACACGCTCCTCCAAGCTCCTCCTAGCCTCTTCCTTACTCTATAGCCTTGCCTTTAGCTGCTCGAAGTCGACGATCAGCTCAGAGAAGGTGCGTTGGACATCATAATTCTGGTGTCGCCCCGTGGTTTCATCCAGGTTAGCAGGAGAAATCAATCCCGCAAAGTCTGCATCACAAAGCGAACAAACAAAACGAGTTAGTCTTATCGAGCGGCAAGATCGGCAAGCAGCAATACTAAGAGAATAGGCACCCGAGCAGAGGCTCTCATCTTCTCTAGTCACAACAGCAGTCTGACGGCTAAAAAATCAGGTCACCTCAACCTCTCAGGAATAGTCTTCTTCAATTAATTGTCCCTCAAAAGTCGCTCGGCCCTCCAATTCTTTTCAAGCTCTTCGTGCGACAGGAGCAATTCGTCGGTCTCAATAATTATTTGTATAGACCTCTTTGATCGCAGTGGTTCCTTGTAAAGTGGAGGAATTTTTATTACCTTCGGGGCGGGTTTAATCATACTTGTCCGCAGAAGCTTTGCGGCTGTCTGGCAAATAGCTTCAGCTTATTCTTCAGCCGAAAGAGCCGGAAGATCACGGGATTCTTCTCTGGCGGCTAGCAGCTTCTTCTCGACAAGAATCCTTTCCCACAATTTTACCTTGTCGTCAGCTTCGGATGGTCCGGGGACTTCTTTTCCTATTTTCACCGACAAGACCTCCATGTCAGAGTCTCCCCCGGTGAGTGGCTTACTGCTGGCTATTTTTTCCTTCTCCTGCAGGAGATCGCAATTATCAGGAAGGCTAGAATAAACCACTAAGCTATCGTCTGCCTCAAGGAGGCGTTCAAGCTTTTCAAAAGCGATTATAACTTCATACCGAGCGTTTATATCAGGTTTGTTGGTCGCTTCTATGAGTGATGCTGGTTTCTTGTTTTCTCTCTTCTTTTTTCGGATAATCGCTTCTATCCTCTCATCCACTAATAAAGTAAGCTTGTGTTTCCATTTCTTTGTCATGATTGCGGCCATCACTGTACCCATGTTTTCCCTGAGCTTGTCGGCGATATTCTTGGCAGCATTCTTCGCCTTGTCGATGATGTCAGCAACCTCTCCGCTTTACCGCTCGACTTCAGCCCGAGAGTCCCCCCTTGTCGTTATCATCGCTTGATGGGGTTGATATGATATCCACATCCAAGGCGTTCAAGGGCTGAGGAGTTGTCGCCCGTGCAGTTTCCAGAATCTTGTTACCCTCTGTGTTCTCGGGCTGCTCTTCAACAGGCTTGTCCGCAATCGTCTCGACAGTTCGCTCCGCTATTCGCACGGCAACTTTCTCGCTTGCTGTTTTTTAGGATTTTCCAGCCTCTAAAGTTTATGCCTCATGTTTCTCCAGTAGTCCTTCGCTTAACTGGCGCGGTTTTAGCGAGACTACATCGGCAGTATTCACTTTATGCACCTTCTCACCATCTTCGTGGCTAGCTGATTCTTTCTGTGGCGAATTTGAAGTGGCAAGGCCCTTGTGGCTCATCCTCACCAAGATGCTCTTTTTGGAAGACATTTCAGACAATAGCGTTTTAACCGTATTAGGGGAGAAGAGGCCCATCTGAAAGGCTGTTTTGTGAAAACAACATCAGCGCTAGTGTTATTTAAAGCTTGAAAGGAATTTACTGCGTTCTCTATCAGGAGGTTTTAACCGATCACCTGGATGACCTCAAGTACCAGCGGCATGGCCTTCTCTAGCTGTCTAGCAATCTTCCCGCGGAGTCTCCCTGACATGGCAGTTGCTTAGGAGTTATCGGTCAGTAGTGGGTCTATCCGCCTAACCGCGCGGATAGGTGGCCCCTCTTCCTTCTTGCCCCCTGTTTCTGGTCACCACTTCCCGTTTCTCCTGTATGCGGGCAGCCGGTATTTTTAGCCCTGCCCATTTGGGTAGGCCCCCTAAACCTATAAATAGGCGTGAATAGTACCTCCCAAATGATCAAGTTCGAATCTCAATGCTTATCGCCTGTGGCAGCGGATTTGAATTCCTTTAGTGGGTACATATTCGCTCGTGCTCTCTGTTCTAACCGCTGTAACCGTTTTCTCCCTTTATTAAAGAAAAGACAACCGAAAGAGAGGTATTCAGACCGCGGTAGGCGAAGTCCGGTGTCGCCGCTTCGTGCGGCTTGTTCTGGTTTTTACTCTGACCTATAGTAACTGGCTACCCGACAGTCTCTTCCCTTCTCTTTCCCCTGCGACCATATAGTTAACTAGGTGGTGCCTTTTCGCGCATCAACAAATCCTGATCCTGATAAGGTAATCTCTCACCCAATCTCTCTTTCAAATTCTTATTATGATATTGGCCTAGATTCCAAGGCATCTGCTTCATCCAATGAGGTGGATAGCTCAGCATCTGATTAGGATGTGAATAACCTGATTGACAACTATGGTGATCTCCCGAAAGCTTCGAAGAAGAGCAAAAAGCTTGTCAAGATGCAAGCTAAAGAGATTGTCTCTCAACAACTTGCTAACATTATGTTTTCTGAGTCAGATTCTTAGCAAGCTCAGATGAGTAGAGAAAATAGTTAACTGAAGACAATCACTATCATCCAAGTGGGTACCATAAGCCAGAAATGGAAGATCATTAAGGATCTTGAAGAGAATATCCTCAAAGAGAGGATATTATTGGAAAAGTTCTCTTAGACTAAGACAGTGCTACAATTATTAAACACATTCTCCACTCAAACTAATAAGAGGGGATTGGGGTTCAGATAGAAAGCTAAACTTGCCCATCCCAAAAGGAAATTCAAGGCACTTGCTTTGTCTCAAACCAACTTTTAGAAGGTAATGTTCCCATATAATAGGTATGAACATGAAAGCATTTAAGGTCACTAGAAGAATGGAAATTCTTCTTGTAAGAGCAATTGTTCTCCTTACAATAAAAGGGGAAATGGCATGGGGTTGAGTGCCTTTAAGTCTCCTCGCAAAGAAATCCAAATTGCCAATCATGGAACATTGGTGTTCGGTGGTCCAGCACCCACACTCAAGGCTAAGGCAGTGACCTCCACCCAAGATCTTTCAAAGAACAATAAAGCTATAGGCACAATTACAACCAAGTCTCACTTGGTTATTTCTGATACAATCAACACCTCGTCAGCTGCAAAGCAGACAACTTATGCTATCAAAAAGAACTTGCTAAGAGAACCTACTAGCAGTATTACTTTTAGCCAGATTCTAGCTGAAAGAAATAAGAAAAAGATAGCTACTCTCCTAGTTGAACACAAAATATATGGTGGTTCACAGACATCTAAGGGTGTTCATAAGAGGAGATATAATATCCACGAGTGTTGGTGATATGGTAAGGTTGGACACTTTGCCAATTATTGTTGGCACAACACCATTATACCGAGTGTAAAGAGAAGCATTCCTATCAAGGCTACAACTATGAGAAACATTCATGTTTTTGCTAACAATAACCAAGGACCCAAATTATTTTAGGTAGAAAAGTCATTTTTGGTGGTTCAGACAGAGGAGTTTCTAAAGGCTATGGTATGATCTCCAATGGCATAATCTCCATCACAAAAGTGTCTCATGTGGAAGGATTGCAACATAATCCGATTAACACTAAACAACTATGTGATCTAGGCTATATCATTGTATTCAATAAGGATAAGTGCCTAATCAAGAGGTCCAGTGATAAAAAGGTCATTAATACAGGCACTAGGAGTTGAAATATTTATCGTCTTAATTTTTTATGCTTAGATGTTGAATCTCTAATATGTCTTGTAGAAAATGAGAAAGAAATCTACTGTGTGTAATGGCGTAAGAGGCTTGCTCACTTGAACTACAAGGCTATCAACTAGCTCTTAAGTGAAGGGTTAGTTTGAAATAGACCCAACCTGAAATGCACAAAAGAAGGAATTTGTTCTACATGCCAAAAGGGCAAGCAGACAAAGGAATCCTTTAACAGCATTGGGTTTAAGAATTCTGAGAGGTGTCTCTACCTCCTACATAAGGATTTATTTGGTCCTATGACAATTCATAGTCTAGGTAAGAAATTTTTTACACTTATTATAGTTGATGACTATTCCATATTTAACTAGGTGTTCTTCCTTAAGAAAAATTTAGATATCTTAGACAACTTTGTGACTTTTGTCAAGCAAATTCTGAATGAAAAGGGATGCACTATGGTCAAAATTAGAAGTGACCATAGTGCAGAGTTTCAGTCTGAAAGCATGATAGAATTTCGCAAAGAAAAAGGTATATTTCATGAATTTTCTTCTCCAAAAGCACCTCAGCCAAATGGCATTACTAAGAGGAAGAATAAAACTCTCGTAGAGCCTGGTTGGACTTTGCTTAGTGACACTTCTCTCCCAAAAATTTTAAGGGGTGAGGCAGTGAAAATAGCATTTCATGTCCAGAATAGAGCCTTTATAAATAAGTATCACAATAAGACTCCCTATGAGCTTATGAAAGACAGAAAACCAAATCTAGCCTCTTTTAGGTTATATAAGAATCTATTAATGTTTTGTTTGATGAAATTACTATGATTCACAATGAGTTGCCAAGCTCTTATAGTGGTGCAGGTGCAGAGATAAGACTAGACAAACTAAGCATTGATGACACACCTCTAGTTGAACAAGATAAGGAAAATTGTGTACTCATCCTAGAAGAATGTTCAGGTGGATTGCAAAGAGAATATGAACCTTAGGACACTTAGGAGGAAGTTCAAGTTGTTGATGAGAGGATATTTGTAGCCATCTCACACTTGAGAGAACATCCTATAGATTTGATCTTTGGGGATGCAAGACAAATTATAACCACAAGGAGCAAGAATCATAACATTGAAATATATTCAAGCTTCATGTCTCAGATAGAATCCAAGAAGTTTGAAGAAGCCAACATAGATCCATTCAATATATTGGCTTTGCAAGAAGAGTTGAACAAGTTCAAGAGTTGTATTGTTTGAAAGCTTGTTCCCAGACCTCAAGGACATAAAATCATTATAACCAAATGGATATACAGGAATAAATTGGATGTGAATGGTGTTATAATCTAGAATAAAGCTATACTGGATACTCAAGGATACAGGAAAGAATAATATTTTTACTTTGATCAAACCTATGCACCAGTTGCTAAAATTGAATTCATAAGGTTATTCCTTGCATATGCTGCCTACAAAGGATTTAAGGTCTATCAAATGAATGTTAAGTCAGCTTTCCTGAATGGTGAGTTAAAAGAGGAAATCTATGTTAAGCAACCATCAGGTTTTATCAATACATCTTTCTCTCATCATGTAATTCATTTAAGAAAAGCATTGTATGGGTTGAAATAGGCCCCAAGGGCTTGGAATGAAACCCAGTTTAGCTTTCTCATCGAGAACAAATTCTCAATAGGATAGATAGACAAGGTATTATTCCTAATGGAAGTCAAGAGTAAGATTATCCTAGTAGAAATTTTTGTTGATGACATAATTTTTGGGTCTACTGATGGTGGCCTATGAAAAATATTTACTAAACTTATGCAAGGACAATTTGAAATGAGCAGTATGGGTGAACTCAAGTACTTCTTGAACCTCAAAGTTCAACATTCTGATGATGGCCTATTCATCTTTCAATATAAATTCACCAATGAGGTAATTAAGAAATTTGATATTGAGAGTGCTTCCACCATAAAAAATCTTATGGGGTCAAGTATATTAATATAAAAGGATGAGAATGAAAAACCAGTTGATTAAACAATGTATAGAGGCATAATTGGGTCCCTTTTATATTTGAATGCTAGTAGGCCAGACATTATGTTTGCTACATGTATTTTTGCTAGGTATCAGGCTTGCCCTAAAGAATCTCAATATACTACTACAAAGAGAATTCTTCGATATCTAATGGGTACACCTGATCTTGGTCCTTGGTACCCTATGAATAGTGATTTTGAACTAACAGGTTATTTAGATGTAGATTTTGCAGGTTGAAAACAAGATAGGAAAAGGACTTTTAGTACTGTCATTTTTTAGGGAGAAGACTGGTGTCTTGGAGCATCAAGAAACAAGACAGTATAGCTATTTCCACAGCTGAATCAGAATACGTCTCAGTAGGAAGTTACTGTGTACAGCTCCTATAGAAAAACATAAACTTTAGGACTACAATATACAGCTAAGTAAAACTTCCATGTACTGTGATTCTTCTAGTGCAATTTCAATAGCTAAAAATCCTATATCACTCAGTAAGACTAAGCATATTGAAATTAAATATCACTTCAAAAGAGAGCATGTTGAGAAGGAAGATATCATCCTTGAGTTTGTCCCCACTGATAAATAAGTGGCTTACATCTTTACTAAACCTCTTGATGAAGCCAAGTTCAATAGTCTTAAATTTAAATTGGGAATGTTGAACTTGAAGTAGGTTTATCATCATAAAGCATTTTTAGTATATATATGTGCATTTGGAGGCTAACCTTTTACAAGAGAACATAAGGGAGAAAAAGATCAACTCCAGACTTTGAGAGCGTTAAGTCAACTTCAGGCATCGAGATCTTCAAGTATAAATAAAGGCATCAAATGCATTGAGTGCGTTGAGTTAAATCGATACATGTACTCTAACAGGATGAACAAGCTTCAAATCTATAAGATTAAATCACAGGAATCCATCAATAGTTGAAATCACGTCAAGGTACGCTCCCTTCCGCCTTCTCAAATAGGGTAAGCTATAAATAAAGATGTGTGCCTAGAATAATATACATCATTCCTTAGCCCTTTTCGATTTTCTTTGTCCCTGCCCTTGATTTCTCTCATCGTCTTCCTCTTCTCTCAAAAAATTTCCATACACAGGAAAGAAATGTACTTCAAAATACCGTCGAACTTTAGAAGAGGTTCAGTTAGATATTTACCTTCTAAATACCGCTGAACTTCAATACTTACTATTAGAGCCTTATGCAATTGGAAAAGGGAAGTACTGGAACTGTACTCAAATGCTAATGCAGACTCCTCCTCCAATAAGATCAAAACCTCCATCAGTGGAAATCAGATCAAAAAAATAGGAAAGAGGTTATACAAAGCTTTGAGAATGACCAAGATTAGCTCAAGTGAGGAGGAAGATGAACTTTATCTAGATGATGTCAAATCTGCTCTAAAAAGGTGTGGACTGTCAAAACACACGAGTGGATCCATGCTTAGAAGAGAAATGAACCTGAAGGGCAAGTTCTTATCTAATATAATATGGAAAGCCCTTATTTGTAAGACTAAATCCCAAGACAAAATCTCTAGAAAGATGTTTGAATTGATGACTAGAATAATACATACCAAGAAGAAAAAATGGGGGAAAGTGATTTTTTAATGGATAATTTAATGACTTCTTGAACCCAATCTGGGTAGAATATTGACTTTAGTTATTCTGAACACTGTCCAAAAACTTCTGAATATTATAGATGGGGAAAATATCCATCACTTGAGGAAAATGGACATCAGGATGTTTGATAGATGGGATAAGGTACTATTTAATCACCCTCTGCTATCTTAGACACAAAAGAAAGAAGAAGGTTGTTCCAGATTCTGATGAAAGCTCAAACAGCAACTATTCTGACAGCAGAAATACTGAACCTCATGATCCCAATCTAACAGAATCAACTGAAGAGGAAAGAAGGGATGTAAGTGGAGAAGTCTCTATATCCTCAAAGCTTGCTACACAGGTTGTTCCCACCATTGTGTATACAACTGATGTTGAGGGAGACACAACTAAGGTGAATGTTGAAGATATTGTCATAGACATTGTGGACACGATATGTGCTGATGTACACTAGGAGACCTAGAGAGAAGTTGCTCCTATTGAGGGGGAGCATGGCTTACCAACTGATGGTCTACAGAACACGATTGACTTCTTTCTGGAAAATTTATAAGAGAGAATAGATCTAATCCCAACTAACTCTCAAGTGTTGGATGACAGTGCTCCTGTTCAGGGGGAGCAGGTGCCAGGGGATATCTATAAAGATGAAGATGATCTACTTCAGGATCTAGCAGAGTATGATGTAGTTGAGGGGGAGACTCACCTTTAGCTCCCTGCTCTAGTTGTGGAAAATGTAAATAAAGTATCGTATCAAGACTTTCAAGAATATAAAGGGGTTGATGACATGATTAATGCTGAAGAGCCTGAGAATGAAGAGTCCACATTAAAATTGTTGACATTCCAGACCACTCTTCTGATTATGAAGTAGTTGTTTCTAAAATGAGAGAAGACATCAAGCAGGATGATTCTAAAGTCACCTTCCACAGAGCAACTCAACAAAATGAGGAAATGCCCACCTCCTTTATTGCTCAACTCAGTGGTCTCCTTTATGAGCAGAGGAGGAAAATTGAGCTATATGTGGATGACTTCATCAAAGAATAGAGAAAGGACATCTCAACTTAAATTTCTTCTATCAGAGTTGAAGTGAAATTGATGAAAGAGAATACTATCAAGTTCTTTTCCAGAGCTGCTCCAGCTATGGACTATACTACCAACAAGTAAATATTTTAAAAAAGAAGCAGAATGACACTATTGAGAATCAGTGCATCACAATTAAAAACATGAAGATGGTTCATTAGGTAAATAAGAGCATCATGGAAAGCAATAAGATTATCCTAGAGAGAAGAATGGATTCTTGCACCTAATTCCTAGATGATCATATGTTGCAGTTAAAGAATGTTATCACTACATGGGTATATCATTTGGCTCACAAGACCACTTCTCTTGGCAAAGAAGTCTTTGAAGAAGTCATAAAGGGGGAGATGTTAGTGATAAATGTAAGTGCAAGTCATGCTATCTGCACCTGAAATATTATCAGAGTTGAATTGGGAATTGATCTTATCGTCTATGATGAGCCTAAAACTCAAGAATATGGGGTTGAATTTGTTGGTGATATATCTGCCGATGTTCCTGCATTCAATACAACCACTGAATAGATGTCAAAAGTCAAAGGCAAGTCTATTTTAGTTGATGTAGAGGAAGCCAGACAATGAAAGAAAAGATTTAGAGAAGATATGCAGACTAGACCAGGTTTTGTTTGTGGAGTCTACAATCAACAATAATTATCTTGTCACCCTGGGATCAAATTAAGGAAAATAAGACAGACAAGGCCAAACCTATCAATTCTATTAAATGGGCCAAGTTTGAGATGCAGGAAGAAGCGAGAAGAAAGTTCAGGAGAGATAAGAGAGATGGTACTATACTGATAGATTCCTCGGAGCCCTGTAGATATTATCTAAAGCCTTACAGTTACATTGAAAGACAAAGAAAAAAGAAGAAAGACACTGAGGAAAAGACGGGAAAGAAATCTAGCAGTGGCATTGTATTCATGGAACCTGAAACTTAGCAATTTTATATGTTATATGCTTTTTTACTTTTTGGTATATGAAATTGGTATAGTAGGCACAATATTATTTTGTTACTTTTCCTATCTAAGATAATTCAATTTATTTGTGTTTAAAATATGTGTTATTTGTATGTGTAAACAATTGTTTATTGTGAGATAGTGTATATCATTGACTAGGATTTTGACTTCTATAAATATGGGGAGATTGTTGGGTACATTGACCATAATGTCCCAGATTTGAAGCAGGTCATAACTGCAATAATATACACAACCCTTTATTTGATATATGTCTGAGTTTATTTGTGAAGGGTGCCTTAATTATGTGATTAGAAAGGTTAAGAGTATCAGTAGTTGGGCTGGAGAGAATTTAACTTGATAAATAAGGTCAGGGAAAATGGATAAGTCCAAATGCATTGAGTGACTACATATCACTCAACTCCTGAGGTTAGAAAGCATTGATAGTTGGACTATCACTCAAAGCCTCAGTGGAGAATGTCTTAAATCTGGTTAAGAACAAATGCGTCTAGTGAAGGACATTCATTCGACGCCTACTGAAGGAAAATCTAACAAAGTATAAATGCATTGAGTGAAGGCCTTATAATCAAAGCCTTCTCAGTTTTTGTAATAAAGGACAAATGCGTCAAGTGAAGAACCTTCACTCAAAGCATTAGAGATAAGAAAAAATTGGCTAAATACTAATGCGTCGAGTGAAGTGCCTTCACTCAATGTCTCTGTATCAGACAAAAATTTGCTAAGTACAAATGCGTCGAGTATAGATGTTAACCCAGAATCCGCGACTAGTTCCTCAGGCCTTGCAGTCCGGGCGGCTTGTCCTTTCTAGCCGCCATTATCAGCTAGCCGGCTTATTGTCAGACAAGCCGGGCGGCCTCTACATCAGACAGCCGCCAGTTCCGGTCCAGCCATCATCCAAGGGTCGGCCTGTCATTGCCCAAGCTGCGCGACCTGTGCCCCAGGTCGTCGTCAAAGGAGGTCCAGATCGGCCTGCCCAGAGGCCGAGTCCTGCAGCTCGGCAGAAGAAGATCGCCAGTCCGCGCGGCCTGTCTCTTGGCTTTTCTTCTTCCTCTCGATTCCCATCACCGCTGCCCGATTCTCTTGTACCTCGGGCAGCCGGTAATTTTAGCCCTGCCCGTTTGGGCAGGCCCCCAAGCCTATAAATAGGGGGCGGAAGTACCCCCAAAGCACGCTGACTCGAGTCCAAGAGCTCGCTTGTTAAGAGCCGCGGCCTCGATTCTAGTCCTTTGCGGTCTATTGTCCGGCCGGCTTCCTCCTTTCTTTCTTCTTCGCTAAGTGTAACCGCTTATTTTCTTATAAAAGGAAAGCCCGCCGCAGGAGAGGCATTCAGGCCGCGGCGGGCGAACTCTGGTGTTGCCGCTGGTAGCGGCCCTTTCTCTCTTTCCTCTGCCCGGTTTTATCCGCCATTCCTAGCCGCTAGTAACCGACTAGCCGACAGTCTTTTCCCCATTTCTTCCCCCAGTGCTCGAACGGTTAGCTGGTGGTGCTCGTCTTCCCCGTCGCTTTTCGTGCATCAACAGTTAACACGCGACCTTCAGATCTCGGTTAGTCGCTGAAGTTCAGCGGCCATACAATGTCAGACCGGCAGCCTGTTCAGAACAACCTCAGCCCCAGCGAAGTTCTGCTCTTGGAAGCTCTTCTGCAGTCCCGCCGGGAAGAAAATCAAACCCGCCAAGAGATGATCCGGCAGCTCGCCGCGATCAATTATAATCTAGCCGCAATCAATAAGCGGTTAGACTTGCAGTCCGCAATCATTCCGGTTACGCCGGCCAACCAGACCCCAGCGGACAGCAAGCAGGTCGATCCGCCGGCCTACTCGCCTACCTTCCCGGGCTATTCGCCGAGCTATTCGACCTCCTACCCGGCCTGGCCGCCCAAGTATTCGGCAACTCGGCCTCCAGTTTCGAAGAAGCCCCGTGTTTCGGAAAAAGGACAAAAAAGTTCGTCAGACCTCCCCCAGATCGAACAACAGGAGGAAGAGCCAAGTCACAAGAAACCCGCTCGAGCAGCGCGCGGGCAAGTCAGGTGCATGGATCAATATTGCGAATATCACAGGGAAAGAGGTCATCTAACAGAAGATTGTAGAGCTCTCAAATTAATTGTGAAAATGCAGAAATCAAAGGAATCCCGTAGCATGGTCTAAAAAAGATATCTCATTCATAGGCTGGCAGACGCGTCAACATCAACGACAAAAGCGATCTTAAATCAATCCCTTAACCCAATATGTTTTTCTGTCTTTTGTTTCTTCTCATTATACTCTATTAAGAAGGATTATGACTCATTGCTATATTTTGTTTCAGAGATTCTATATCGGTACTCTCACCTGGCAAGTCATCATTCTTATGGGTTTACAACCCAAAAATTAAAAGATCACTGAATCAAGAGATATCGCCGAGTCTAGCTACATCCCCCTTTAGAGCCGTTGTCATTAGCGTAACACCACGAGGACCACGTGTTGCGGGGAGATTTCGCACCGTGCAGTGGCAGCTTGCCGGCTTTGATGCGGTGGAGTTCTAGATTGCGGATCCCGGCTAGTACCTAACCCCACTTCTGCATTAAGGAGGAGCGGAGTGGTGGTCAGCTCTACCACGCCACGTAAGGGATATCGTTGTAACTATGATGCGTCTGTGCGGGAAGCAATACACGCAAGCCCCGCAGATCGTCTTAGCATGCAACCCTCGAACACTCTTTGATACTCTCGAGCAGTGCCTGCAGGAGACCCACAGTCTTGTCGATCTCTGAGGAAAGCAATGTGACTCTGGCCGCACCTGCCCGGAAGATCGACTTGAACTGTACTCCAGGCAAGAGAGCAGTGTATTCTTTTCTTCAAGCAGAAGCCTAGTCGGCGGTCAGAAATCAGACCGCGCGGTTATCATATCCCGGCTAAAGACAGTATCCGCCCGGGTAATTTGATATTATAAGGCTGAACAGAAGTTATCCAACAGCAAGTTGCGGATATTATCATCCTTACCGCTCGGATATATTTATTAATCGGGCGAGTTGTTTGGTTATCTTCAGCCCAATACAGCAGACATCATTATTAATCGTGCGAGCTGGTTGGTTTTCTTCAGTTCGCTATAGCGGATATCAGTATTATTCGCGCGAGTTATGCGTAAATCACCTATCAGATATATTCGCGCAAGTTATTCTTATCTATCCATCCTGCTTCTGTATTACCCAGATATCTCACAACATATCATAATCGATCGAATAGAAATGCAATACCGAGCGAATAAAGCATATCCAGCAGAATCAAACTAACGTCTATATTGTCAAAAGTTACAAAATGTAGTATCCGCGCGGCTTACAAAGATCATGCCGCCAGATCCTATCCGCTCAGTCCGCCGGCTTATGGTATTCATTCGAATCAATTCGCGGCTTGCAATGTAAAGAAGTCGCAATATGTTTATCTCTATCGCTAAGTAGTTTCCCTATTGAAAGCCAGTTTCGTATTAAAGTTCGGACAGGCCGCCACCATCAGCTGTATTACTACAGCATCTTATCGGTTTGTTTCCTTAGCCGAGCGGCTTGTCGATCGCCATATATCTTCTTGATCTCCAATAAAACTACGGCCTATCATCGTTCAACTATATTAATCGTGCGACTTCGTATTAAGTATGAACCTTCAATAGTAGATCTACTTTGTCTACTTGGCGAATACTCTACTAACCGCCCGGTTTATGGCTTTATAATTTATTCGTGGGTAATCGGATCATTATAAATTCGCAGACGGCTAGTATATCCGGCTACTGGTATTCTATTTAAGTTTAACCAAAACAAAGGTGCTTATTATTTGATGAAGTCGTCAATAAGATCTCTTAAGTCGGAAACGAGTAAGAAACATTAAGTCGCGCGAACAGCCAAGTAAGCAGAATTTCAATACAATAGATTTTCACTAAAGGAGAAATATTTTCATTTCGAATGTCATGTACAAAAGGTAGACCGCGCGGTTTACAAAATCGTACCGCCGGTCTCAAAAAGGTGTAAAAATTGTTACAAGTATTGTCCTAACTATCCGGCTTTAGTCTTTTAGCCGCAGGAATGCTGGAGTCAGGTTCACCGTCGACGTCAACCTCGGAAGGCGAGTAGCCGCCGCTGCTGAACGAAGAAGAACTCGAACTACCAGTATCCCCGGACTTGGATTTGCTGGATTCAACCCGAGCGGTCTCGGAAGCTTGACCGTCGGTCTCTGAAGAAGCGCTTTCGCTCCTGCTCCCGTCGCTGTCTTCCTTTTCCTCTTCTGCCTTGCTCTCGCCCTCCCCATCGACTTTCTCCTTGCCTTTCAGCGCTTGATATACCGCGGCGACCCTTTTCTTCAGGGGGGGATACACGTCGGCGCAAGTAAAGTCGGTGAAGCCCGGGGCGAGGCCGCTGCGATCTCGGAGCCGATTCAGCGCTCCGTCAATCCCTTGGACGAGTTGTGGAAAGACAGCGTCCTGGAAAGCCGGGTTGGCCGGATCGTACATTTTCTGCAAAGGAATGGAAAAAGGTCAGTCCGAGCGGCTTGATAAATAGAGCCGCAAGAATCAGGTAATATCTTACCGCATTCAAATCCTTTAGCCGTGCAATTTCTTCATCTTTCTCTGCGAGTTGCCGCCTCAGGTCGCTTTGACTTGCGACTAACCGCCTATGGGCCAGGCCCATGAAGTGGTTAGCCACAAAGCTTCTCGCGCCGACCTGCGCGGCAAACCGAGATAAGTCCTCTTCTGGTATCTTTTCCAGCGCTTTCAGGTTGCGCTTGCCATACAAAGCCGCACCAGCCGCGGATGCATGGCGGCTTATCCTTTCACTCCCCCAGTCAGGGAGGGCGGTAGACACTTGGACCGACTCGCCGTCGGCGCTCCATAGCATGGTGGCGTTGCCATGGAGATCTTTCAAACCGCTGCCCATTCCTTGCAGGGTAAAGTCGGCAGAGGAGTCCGACTCACCTTCTTCATCAGCCCGCTCCGGCTTGGCCCTCCTCTTCCTCCTCTCCCTTTGCGTGAGGGTTAAGTCGCCCGGAGTTAGCGGCTTGTTTAGCGGGACTGCGACAATAGCTGCAAGGCAAAGTTGACAAGTCAGTTGTTAAGCCGCGCGGCTAGAAAAGTAGTTCTGTTGGCAGATACTTACTGTCCTCCACATGAACATCCTCTAAAGTCGGGAGCAGGGGGAGGTAGTGGGTGACATCAAGCCGCTCGCCCTTGAAGAAGTCATAGATTTGCTTCTCCAGGCCGTCCAGCCCGCTGCTGCCGAATGCGGCTTCTTCGCGGATCTGCGGGTTCACCGGCAAGAGTCCGAGCTGTCCTTCGAAAATCAGGTACCTTTCTGACCAGTTCGGTACCTTGTTCGCCAGGTTGACGACTTTCAGCCCCCGGAAACCAAAGTACAGATGTCCCCTGAAGATCTTTGTCCCAGCATCCGGAATAGACCGGACCGAGAAGCATTCGCTGAACAGCTTGATTGAGAACCGAACTCTCTCCGACCTCAGATAAGAGATGAAGCTGTAAATCGCCGCTATCGAGTTCGGGGGCAGCTGTCCGGGCACAACTCCGTAGTGGTCGAAGACCGCTACGGCTTCTATCAGTACAGGAAACCGGAAGCCGCAGTCGAAGTGGTCGACAGGGATTGCGATTTGGTTGGCGGTGGAGGAGTTAATCCGCTCGTGAGGAAGCGGGAGCCGCGCGAGCAGCGGGCTATCTTTCATGTACTTCTCCACAAAGCTATCTAGCTCGGCTTGGGTAAGCCGGCCTTCCTTGTGGTCTGCGGAGTGAAACGCCGAAGCCGCATCGGTCCTAACGGCTGGAGCTTTGTCAGACCGCATCGCCTTTGCTTTAGCTCGCATTCTGATCTTCTGTGCCAAAATCTCCGGGGCCGTCTCAATTTATAGATTTCCTGTGCTGCTTCAGTGGTGGTTGTCAAATCGCGGTTAAATGTCAGACCGCTCGGCTCAACCTGCAAGATAGAATCTTCTAACCGCAGAACAGTTCGGCGGTTCGAGCGACTAAGATTCCCGTACTTAGCAAAATTATCAAAGCAAAAAAGCAGCGGCTAAGAAACTTAAACTACACAAGCCACAATCAATTCAGATTAATGTACAAGCAGATACACAGCAATTGTTCAGAACATTCAAACCGTCCGGCATCACGAGTTGATGCTTATTACAAAACCAAATAAAGTGTTCGAAATTATTTCTCTCCGCCCTCAGGAGCTTCTCGCCCTACCCGCGCGACTTGGTCGCCGGCCTGTACAAGCTGAACATATACTTGACTGACGAGGTTGTGGATGGAGTGTAGAGTTCGGTGAACCCGTGAGGTATCACGCTCTACACGGGCAAATGGAACCAGCGGTAGAGGTCGATCTCCCGGGTCGCCAGCAGCAGCGACCTGCCCAACCGCCGCGACTAGTGGTGAGTCCGAAGTCTCGCCAGAAGCCGGGCGGCTTGGTAGCTGCCGCTGTTCCCTTCCCTCGCCAGACCGAGCAATGTCCGTCCTGTCTCTCTCAATCCGGCCCGCCATCAGCACCAAGGCTTGCATGTCAAGCTTCTCCGCCCTCTCCCGTTCCAGGTTGGCCAGCGCCTCTTGAGTCTTCTGCTCCGCGGCCTCTAGCGCAGTCCGCATTAGTGTTCTTTCCTCTTCCAAGGTAGTGACTGCCGCCGGTGCTCTTTGTTGAGCGGCCTCCAGCGCAGTCCGCATCGCCGTCTTCTCCTCCTCCCAGCTGGCCAGGGACGCCTGCATCCTTTTGTCAGCGGCCTCCAGCGCAGCCCGATTCGCCGTTTTCTCCACGTCCGCGCTGGCCAGTGCCTCCTGCACCCTTTTGTTAGCGGTCTCCTGCGTAATCCGCATCGTCGTTTTCGCCAACTCCAAGCTGACCAAGGCCTCCTGCGTCCTTTTCTCAGCGGCCTCCACCTCAGACCGCATCATTCCTCTCTCCTGCGCCAAGTCCTCCAGCACTTCCTGAGTTCTCTTTTCAGCGGCCTCCAGCATAGACCGCTGATTTTCTTCTTGAAGCCGCCACTCTTCTTCCTTGGCTCGAAGGGCCTCGGCATGCTCCCTTATTCTAGCCTGCAGGGCGGCGACCTCCTCCTGGAATTCGGCCGCCCGTTGGTCATCGATTTTTGAAGGTAGCGAGGACATCAGTGGAGGCAAGAAGCTCATCAGATCGCCCGGCCTGCTGGCGGTTCCTAGTGCACCTGCAGCAAACAAACAAGCGGTCAGATTTTAATCGCACAACCGACACTTTTCAAAGGATCTCAGTGGAACGAGACCATAGTTCGGGATTATCTCTCCCTGCAAAGCCGCGGTGCCGCACCTAAGCGCTGGTCGCCTAAACCGCTCGGAGTCTATTCGCTTTAGTTTTTCTTTCCATAGCCGCGCGGTCTCCTTAGCTTTGCTTTTCAGCTCAGCCGTGGTCAGGAAGAAGCTCGCCGGCGGATTGAAAATCGTGTCCGCTCCCTTCTTCCGTGACCGCGGCTTGTAGAATTTTACAATGCGCTTAACTTCTTCCTGTTTACCTTGCAGGGGAGGAAATGTAGTCGCCACCTGCTTCCCGGCGATTAACTTCCTCATCTCCTCTATCTTCTCTCTAAGCTTTAATTTTTCAGCTCCTTCAGAAACCGCAGGAGTCGGTTCGCCGGGCTTCTCTCCGGTAACTTCGACATCGATGTCGGCGGTCTCCTCAAAAGCCGGCAGGCTTGACAACAGCTTGTCCTGCTGCTGGAAGGTCTCCATGCCTTTCAGAATGTCGCTCAAGGATTCGCTGGCCGCCCGCGAGCTGTCCGTTTCGTCCGGCTTAGAAGATGGAGTCAATGGACTTTCGGGCGCTTCTTTCTCCCGCGGCTTATGCTGGAGGCTGGCCGCGCCGGTCTTCACAGAAACATTGCGGTTATCAACCCGCATCTTCCGCGTCTTCCTCTCCATCCTTTCCTCAAGAGTCTCGACCTTTTTCTTGCGTCGCTTCAAGTGGCCGACTATTAACTCTGTCCGTTTCCGCTTCTCAGTCAGAGACCGCTCGGTCTCCAGTGGCTTCTCTGAGTTGTCCTCCTCGACGATGATCAGGTCAGCAGATTTGGGCACCTCGCGCGGCTTGGAGGAATCAACACTTTTCTCCTCCATCCCGGCTATCTTCAAGAGAGGCTCACCAGATGGCGAGTAGGTGATATCGAAAGATTTGGTAGTTCCGGCTTGTGGGAGAGCAGGCTTAAGGATCTCTTCGACTTTGGCCGCGGCCTGCGAGGATTCCCCGATGACTTCCATCGGCCTTTTTCCTGGACCAGGTGCCACCGGTGAGATCGGCTTCTCTGTCTTCTTCTCGGGCTGCTGGTCAGAGCTGTCCGCTTTCCTGCCCTTCTTCTTAGCCTCAGACGACTTCTTTTCGCGAGCTAGCATCGTGGACATGACATCCATCTTGTGTAAGTCTCTGTCGGCTTGAAGGATTCTAACCGCGAGAGGCGAGTAGCGACCCGTGGCTTGGCAGAAATCTTGACGAAATGGCAGGATCCTCGGCATTTTATAGATGCAGAGGCATTAATGGCAGTCGCGGTCTCCGGCTTAGTTCTACATTTTCGAAGTTTTTTCAGAAACTTAAAAATGTGCGGGGATTATGTTAACCCAGAATCCGCGACTAGTTCCTCAGGCCTTGCAGTCCGGGCGGCTTGTCCTTTCTAGCCGCCATTATCAGCTAGCCGGCTTATTGTCAGACAAGCCGGGCGGCCTCTACATCAGACAGCCGCCAGTTCCGGTCCAGCCATCATCCAAGGGTCGGCCTGTCATTGCCCAAGCTGCGCGACCTGTGCCCCAGGTCGTCGTCAAAGGAGGTCCAGATCGGCCTGCCCAGAGGCCGAGTCCTGCAGCTCGGCAGAAGAAGATCGCCAGTCCGCGCGGCCTGTCTCTTGGCTTTTCTTCTTCCTCTCGATTCCCATCACCGCTGCCCGATTCTCTTGTACCTCGGGCAGCCGGTAATTTTAGCCCTGCCCGTTTGGGCAGGCCCCCAAGCCTATAAATAGGGGGCGGAAGTACCCCCAAAGCACGCTGACTCGAGTCCAAGAGCTCGCTTGTTAAGAGCCGCGGCCTCGATTCTAGTCCTTTGCAGTCTATTGTCCGGCCGGCTTCCTCCTTTCTTTCTTCTTCGCTAAGTGTAACCGCTTATTTTCTTATAAAAGGAAAGCCCGCCGCAGGAGAGGCATTCAGGCCGCGGCGGGCGAACTCTGGTGTTGCCGCTGGTAGCGGCCCTTTCTCTCTTTCCTCTGCCCGGTTTTATCCGCCATTCCTAGCCGCTAGTAACCGACTAGCCGACAGTCTTTTCCCCATTTCTTCCCCCAGTGCTCGAACGGTTAGCTGGTGGTGCTCGTCTTCCCCGTCGCTTTTCGTGCATCAACAATAGATCCTTCACTCAATGCCTCTACATCAGAAAGAAATTGGCTAAGTACTAAAGCGTTGAGTGAAGATCCTTCACTCATAGCCTCTGCATAAGACAAAAATTAGCTAAGTATTAATGTGTCGAGTGAAGAGCCTTCACTCAATGCCTCTGCATCAGACAAAAATTAGCTAAGTACTAATGCGTCGAGTGAAGAGCCTTCACTCAACGCCTTTGCATTATACAGATATTTTGGATAAGTACAATAAATCGAGTGTAGGCTATTCAGTCAACGCTTATGTAGTTACCTTTTAAAACTCAGACCTATTGAGACACAAGAAATCACTCAACAACAGTACACAATTAGAAATTGTTCTAAGTCATTTTGGCATCGTGTCAATTTTCATGACATCATCCTTAAATTCAAATTGATGCATATCACATGCTAAAAGACAAAAGTCATCGCATTGTTCAGTTAGTGATATCCTAGAATGAATCTGCCATTAAGGTCGGTCATGCCACTTTATAAAGACAAAGATAGTCGTAGCTTTTCTCGAGATATATAAGGGAAGTGAGACATTTTAATAAGAACTTTGTTTGGAGTAATTTTTAGCGATGGACTTTTTACCAATTTCTCTAACCCAAATTCTCGTAAATGTTGGCTTGTAGAGCTAAAGTATTTTTTTGTATCTTCAAGCCTGCAATACAGAACAACAATCTTTCTCCAGCATGAAGGAGAAGTATAGCTCTACAAAATTTCAACACAACAAAGGCTGGATCAAAGATGAAGGAACTTATTCCTATTGTTATAATTAACGAAGACTGTGTGTTGTACATTCAAAGAAGGAGACTCCGGAATTTATTTGGAATCATTTTTACTGAAACTCTTATTACTTCTTGTAGGATAGATTGAGATCTCAGTTGTAAGGCTATTTTATAAAGGCTGAGTTGTAGGACTGTAAGTAGTCTGAGTGGTAGGAGTGTGTTGCTCTTTGACTTGTAGGATCATATATAGGATCTGAGGTAAGGCATGTGCTTGAGGTAGGATCTTTGTATAGATTTGAGTTAGGAGTTTATTTGGATCTCTGAGTTGTGGGAGTTAGAAGACTCTGAGTTGTGGGGTTGTTTTGCCTGAGCTAGGAGACCTGTGCTATCTCTGATGTAGGACAATGATCAGTTTGAGTTGTAAAAGTGAAGTGCATCCTGAGTTGTAAAATCCTAAGGGATCTGTGGTGTAAGATTAGTTTGACCTGAGTAAAGGAGGAGTTGGCGGAATCTAGAACACTGTTAGATAGGTGAGGGGGAAGCGGATATACATTAGATGGGGGAACCACTATAAACTTGGTGTGTTTTTTTTTGATCTTGAAAGCTAATAAAATAACATCAACACACAACAAGTGGATAATTCAAAAAGAGTCAAAATTCTAAAAGAAACCTATTCACTCCCCTCCCCCCTCTAGGTGTTCATCTACCCTTATAAAGACTTTAAGTCACACATTTAGATAATGCAGGGTAACTTTTAGTTGTTCTCTAAAATAAATTTGGGTGTCTAAGGTTTCTTACTATGCTACATGATGAACCACTTTGGTATCCAGATCTTTACTCTTATCTTCTTATTTTTTATGTCGACAGTCGAAGGACAAAAAAGGCATGTTGTACTTGGATTTGGGATGCTCTAAACACATGACAGGCAATAAATCAATGTTCCTTGGCCTAGAAAAATTTAAAGGTTGGATTGTGACATTCGGCAATAACGGAATGGGAAGGATCATGAGATTAGGTATAATGGGTAATGACTCTTTTACTCTTTCAAATGTATTGTTTGTAAAAGGATTAAAAAATAATATGAAATCTATTAGCCAATTATGCGATATAGGTCTAAACATCTTATTTGGGTCGTCAACAAATCTTTGCAAAATCTTAAACCTAAAGTATAATGAATGTATCATTTCTAAAATGACGAACTAGAATTATGGCATTGGCGACTTGGCCACTCTAGCATCAAACTGATCTTAAAATTATATAAAGATTAATTAATTAGAGTTTTTTTAACACTACATCGAAACTTATCTTCACTTTGCATTCCATGTCAAAAAGGGAAAATATCAAAAACATCTGAAAAAATTATATATCTACATCTAGACCACTTTAACTAATACACATGGATTTTTTTGGACCTGTAAGCACATTTAGTCTAGGTGGTAGGAAGTATACTTATGTTTTGATAGATGATTATTCGAGATATTGTTGGACACTTTTTCTCACCTTTAAATCAGATGCATTCACAGAGTTTTCAAAATTGTGCAATAGAATTAATAATGAACTGGAATTACAAATTACTTATATTCGATTAGATCATGGAGGAGAGTTTGAAAAGTATAAATTTATTATTTTTTGTGAGAACCTCTTTATAAAGCAAGACTTTTCAGCTCTACGCTCCCAAAAAAAATTTGTGTACTGAAGATGAAAAATAAAACTCTTCAAGAAATAGTTAGAACTATATTATCCGAGTAAGGGTTGCCTCAATCTTTTTGGACCGAAGCAATAAACACCGCTTGTTATATAATAAATTGAGTCATGATTCAACTAATTCTAAAACTAACTCGCTATGAAATTTACTATTAAAAGAAACCTAATGTATCTTATTTTCATGTTTTTCGATGTAAATGTTATATTTTAAAAATAAAAGATGCATTACAAAATTTTGATGAAAAATCAGATAAAGGAATATTTTTTGGATATTCTTCAACTAGTAAAGCATACCAAATATATAATAAAAGATCAAAAGTGGATGAAGTAGCCACTCATGTTATATTTGATGAAATTGTTCCTTGTGTAGATCCTATAGTGATAGGAAATGATGATGAACCCTATGTACATGTGGAGCACGAGAACGACGCACCACTTGACATCGATGAAAATGAAGTAGAAGTTCAAGACAAATACGTGCCACCAAGTGCACTAAAATTTTCAAAGGACCATACAACGGATCTTATCAATGGAGAACCATCAAAAGGGGGTAACGACTAGCTCTTCTCTTCAAAAAACTTTCTCAAATTTACGCTTTGTGTCCAAAATTGAACTAAAAAAATGTTTCTGCTGCCTTAAAAGATGAATTTTCGTATATAGCAAAGAATGAAGAATTAAATCAATTTGAACGAAATAGGGTGTGGAAACTAGTAGAAAGACTATTGAATCATCTTGTAGTAGGCATAAAATGGATTTTCAAAAATGAACTTGATAGTGAATCTCAGATTACAAGAAATAAAGCTAGATTAGTAGCAGAAGGCTTTTCATAAATTGAGGAGATAGATTTTGATGAAACTTTTACTCCTATTTCTAACTTAAAGTTTTTTATAATTTTACTAGCCTTTACGAGTAACAAAAAATTTAAATTATTTCAAATGGATGTAAAAAATGCATTTTTAAATGAGATAATTAAAGAAAAAGTCTATTTTGAGAAAACCCTCCAATTTCATAAATGATAAATTTCTCAATCATGTTTATAAGTTCGAAAAAGAATTTTATAGTTTAAAACAAGCGCCTCGTGCTTGGTATGAATGAACAACATCAATTTTTATTAATGCACGATTATAAGATGGGAAGTGCCGACACCACACTTTTCACAAAGCAAAATCACTATGATTTCATTATTTTACAAATCTATGTAGATGACATTATTTTTGGAGCCAGTATTGAAGAGTTGTGTAATGATACAATTTTTGTATTGCAAAAGGATTTTGAAATGAGCTTTGTTGGAGAAATGACCACTTTTTTATTTTAAATCACTCAAAGAAAGGATGGAATTTTTATTTCCCAAACTAAATATGTTCATGAAATGCTAAAATGGTTTGGATTTGAAAACTTAAAACAAGCTAATAGACTAATGAGTGCATCCTTAAATTTAGGCAAGGATGAGGCTGTGATTTAAATTGATCAAACATTATATCAAGGAATGATAGGATTATTACCGTACCTTAGTTCCTGTAGACAAAACATCATGTTTGTGGTATGCTTATGTGATAGATTTTAAGCTAATCCAAAAGAATCTCATTTAAAGGCAGCAAAATAAATTTTTTGATACATAATTGGCACCTCTTGATTAGATCTTTGGTTTCCTTGCAATGACTCCTTTATTCTATATGACAATTCTAATTTAGATTACGCTGGTTGTTTGTTAGATAGAAAAAGTACTAGTGGTGCATGTCATTTTCTTGGCCCTTCACTTGTAGCTTAGTCGAACAAAAAATAGAACTCTATAGTTGTTTCCATTATTAAAGTTGAGTACATCGCACAGGAAAGTTGTTTGTACAAGCACTATGGATGACTCAAACTCTAGAAGACTTCGGGGTTCATCTCAGTAACATAGAAGTCAAATGTGACAACAAAAATGCTATAGACTAAGCGGACAATCATATGCATCACTCCAGAACTAAACACGTAGATATTCATCATCACTTCACTAGGGATCATATTAAGAAGGAGCATGTTCATGTAAACTTCATGGGAACAAACTCACAGCTTGTAAACATTTACACCAAACCTCTTCCAAATATAAAATTCACTATGCTTAGGCTAGAATTAGAAGTATGGACATCGAAAATTAAAATCCGCAACTTTTGTCGAATTTTCTTGATTTCTTTGCACCATTTGATGAAATTCCTTCTGGCATATAATAATCAAGAAAAATTTATTGCAAAAAATCTTAAAACTTGTGTTTTAACAAAAAAACCAAATCTCTATTAGTACCGCCAGGAGGTAGTGATATCGCCATGTGGTAGTCAAAAAATTTTATTTTATCATTACTTTTTATTTTTACTCTTCTTATTTTTTTACCTGGGTACCTACTGTTTCTTTTACATCGATTACTGTTTTTGTTTACTCAAAAATCAACAAAAGAATTTGAAAAAAAACTTCAAAATCACCCAAAAATACGCTTTTTATTTTTTATATATTAAAATTAAAAACTAAAAAAATTGTTTTGCTATTGGAAGAAACGATAAAGGCTAATTTATATTATCTTTTCTCAAATAGATACGATTTTTAATTTTCTCGACAAAACCCTCCAAATGGTGTAATGATTTATCATGCCTTGCAAAAAAAAATTTTCCTATGTCATGAAATATATTATAGTACACTTTTGTGGGAGTTCAAATTAGCATGCCTCTAAGTATGACTAATGCTTTATGCTTAATAATAAGTCACTCACATGCACACCTTTTTTTGTCCTACATATGATATAAATTTTAAAAATTGCATAATTATGTAATATAAATATCTTAATATGTTAAAATACATGGATAAGTTTCCTACACAGCCTTGAATTTGTGTAATGCAAATTTATTGTTTATGCACTATTTTATGTTCCAAGTGGTTATTAAAAAATATTTGTATGTGATTGTTTGCACAACAAGTGAATTCGGAGCCTTTAGTCAAACATAAATTCAAAATAAAATTGATAGGGAATCTTTACCAAACACTATTCACCCTCCTGATAAATCTTAATAAGCATTATGAAGTTGAGCACCTTGAAATAAGATTTATAAAGTGTCTTGCAGTAAATTAAAAAAAATCTAAAACCACTTTGTGAAAACTAGATCACAAATAAAAAGAAAAATCAATAAATTGATCCCCCAAGTACTACTTTGCTCCATGATAAGTCTTAATAAGCATTATGTGTGTGGAGCACCTTAGGAATTATACTATATTGTTAAGTTCATTGATTTGTGTGGAAGTAACTTTATTTATATATTTTAATGCTAAGTATATTTTGTTGCGCATTTGTTGTATTTTCAATTTATTTATACGCATGAATGATCAAAGAACAATTTCTTTACACTTCATTGTCTTGCATAAAACTTCTACTCATGAGAATTGGACACTAAAGCTCACCTTTACATGGTCTCTATAATGGTTAGTAGAAATATTAGATATCAATGCTTGATCTCTGCAATGTTTCTAATATATTTTACATAAAAATTACCTAACATTGTACCTTCTATCTTGCTTAGATAATGAGAATAATACTTTGAAAACTTGCATAATATATCATATCTTGGTTCATATTAGCATTTTTTTAAAAATTCATTGTCGTAATACCTTCAACAATGGATGCGTGTATGAGTCTCTTCTAAAAAAACATCATAATAAATCTACAAATCTTATTATTATTATTCCCATGTACAACCTCGGGCTCGCAGTAGCCAGAGGCTTGAGGAAGGGAGCTAGGCGAGACGGCCCAGAGCGGTCGTCAATTCGTAGATCGAGTGGCTCCTGGCAGGAAGTATTTAGGTAAGAGGGCCCATACGAGAAGGTTTAAGCGAGAGCTGCGCCATGAGATGGGCGTGCAAGTGCCTAGGGAGGAGGCACTCGCGGGTGAGTGGCCGACTCGCCATGTGAGAGGGCTCAAGAGGGGAGCTCTCGCTAGCGAGACGGTGCTCTCGCCAGGCAAGAGGACACCAGAAGGGAGTTCTCGCCAAGCATCGGTTCGGTTCAAAACTGTTTCAGGTAAGGTCGGGTCAATCTTTTAGCCCCATGGGATCTTACACTTTTTCTTTGGGTGGTCTGCATATAGCCCTTCAGAACAGCGGAGTTTGGCTATTGGCAGACCCAATAAAGGGTATTCTAGTAATTTCAGGTCAGCTCCATTTGGTTATTGGCAGTCCCAGTTCAGAGGCCTATAAATTGACCTGTAAGGTTTCTTAGAAGAGAGGCATTGCTAACTCATCTTCTCTTCTTCCAGGGCACCTAGCTCAGCATTGGCTAGGGAGGGGAAGAATTTCAGATTCATCCGGGTACGAGGTGGGAGCTCTGTGCTGGAGCCCCCAGTCTAGTCTTTCGAGAGTCTTGTAAAAGGGGTGGTCCAAATAGAGTAAGTGTGAGTTGCACCTTTAGTTCCGAGCTTTAGGAGGGACCGACCTTGTTGGTTTCAACATTTTTGGTGCAGTGAGCGTGGAACAGCAGCTTTCATAGAAGAACTTTGGGTTACCTCGTGGCGGGGATCTTGAAGGGGATGGAGGCGAGTCCCCGAACCCGGGAGGATATGTTGGGAGGGCGGAGTTCATGACATCCATTGGGGGATCATGGGCATGCTAAAGCAGATCTGGCAGAGAGGAGGATGCGAGACCCCTCTAACCTAGATGCCAGGTCTCGCGCCCTGCGAGGGGATTGACCCGGCAAGGATAGGCGAGGACGCGCCCGGAAGGCGACTGGGGAAGGAGGTAGTGGCGGAAGGCAGCCGACGAGATATGTAGGGCAAAGAACTTTTCTCCAGCCCAGCAAGTGTCGTCTCGCCTTGAGGGATGGTCACGCGAGTGGACATGGCGAGACCCCCAGCAAGAGGGTCTCCCTTCTGCTAGTTGATCCTCTCAGCACCCGTCCCTGAAGGGTTCCATTAGCGCGAGATGACCTAGTATTTGCGGAAGGATGATCCCCTCCAGCACCTATAGTGGTTTCAAAATGCGATCTCCATCAGACCAATGACGGACGCTTTTAAGTGCCGTCTTTTTTCCATCACCCTAAAGTACAAGGCTAGGGATTAGTTCCACCAAATCCCAGCGGATTCGATTTACGGCTTCGAAGACCTGAGCAGAAGCCTCCAGTTGCGCTTCTCGACCTCTAAGAAGAGGAAGAAAAACACGGATTCCATTTTCTTGATCAAGCAGAAGGTCGACGAGTCCTTGGCTTAATATGTGGACCGCTTCCAGGAGGAGATTCTAGACATCCAGGAGGTGCCCGGTTTCGCTCTCTAGAGGGCCTTAACTATTGGGCTGAAGGAGAGCTTTTTTAAGATGAGCCTGACCAGGAAGCTGCCATTGTCATTCGAAGGGTTGATGGAGATGGCGGAGAAGGAAATAGCTATGGAGATAGCAAACCCAAACTTTGCTATGAATTTGGCGAGACTGACGGAGGTGGAGCAGAGGGAACTGGGAGGAGCAAGGCAGCAGGAGGGAATGAGAGGGGAAGAGCCAAGAGGGCCGGTGCATCAGGAGTTCGATTGGAGGCAGCCAGGAAGCCCCATTCAAGGGCAGGGAAGTGGTTTCCTCTAGGGAGGAAGGAACTACTACAAGGGAGGACCAGGGAGGTTCCATCAGCTGGGGTGGGGACATGGTCCTAGATCACTCCAACCCCTATGGCCATCGGCCGGGGAAGAGGGAGAGGAAGAGAGCGTGGGAGAGGAGCAGGAGTGGGGAGGAGGAGGAACCCCCAAGAAGGGAGACGGGATGGGGGAGCCGCCTTGCCATATTGTGAATTCCACGAGGAGGAAGGTCACGCGACGGCTACCTACCAAAAAATTTTGGAGTTGAAGAGGGGGAAGGGAGTAGGGGAGCAGCAACTGCCAGTACGGATAGTCGAGATGACGGGAACCGGGGAGGAGGACTGGTGTGTAGATCGATCAGATACCGGGGATCGAGGGGGGATCACGGTGATCCACTGGGGGGGTTTGAGGCTACCCGCAAGGCCAGCCTCCACACCATATACCATTGGAGCATCGCCTCGATGTCATAAGCCCTCCCCCCGGATGAAAAGATTACTTTTTCTAGGAGGGACCTTCCAGATCATGAAGATCCCTTATGTGATGTGCTGGTGATTAGGACCGCCATTGATAACTTTACGGTGTCCAGAATCTTGGTAGATAATGGGAGTTCCGTAAATGTCATCTTCAAAAAGGCATTCAATGAGATGAGAGTGGATGCCTTGAGAATTTTGGCGACAGACGGACCGTTGTTTGGATTCTCAAGAGAGCGGAAGGAGGTAGAGGGAGGAGTAGGGCTCTAGGAATGTAACATCCCATATTATTTCTAGGTTCCTTAACTTAGATTGGGAAAGGCATAGGGAGGGTGTTAGGAAAATTATCTAGGTTTGACCCTAGGTAGTGGGTTGTAGCCATGTGGGGCCCACTATAGGACATGGTAAAACTAGGTCAAACTAGGTCAAACAAGCCTAAATAGGGACCCTGGCCACACCATGGTCCCACCCCATTTCCCTAACCCTAAAAAAACCATCTAAGTGGACACTAGGGCATGTAACTAGGTCAACACTTTGACCCTAGTTTACCCAAGTCAACATTGGGCCTAAATTGGTCAAACCCACACTCATAGGCCCAGTAAGCCTAAGTAGGGAACCCCTTTGACCCAACCCAAATTGGGTAGTGCCATTAGGCTCATGACCAACAAGTGGGGTCAGCCCACTCACCATGTTGACCAAGTCAACCGAAAGAGTCAACAAGGCAACTGAAATGCCTAAAGAAAGAAAGAGGGAGTCAAGCCCATTCCTAATGGGCTAGGTCCATAAGTTAAGGTCCATTAACAGCCCAAGGCATGAATGACCAACCCTACCCCTCTAGTTGTGGAGAGAGAATGCATGCAAGGGGGCATTTTGGAGATTTTACCCAAAAGTGGAGAGAGAAGGAGAAGAGAGAAGAAGTGAGTCCACTTAGCCTTGGCTCCTTCTGCCCAAAGCCTTCTGGCTGACTTCCCAAAGGCATTTAAGAGGAATTTGGGGCATGGTGGCCACTTGACATCATGGGTGAAGCATCCAAAGCTCCAACCCGAGCTCACCTTGGAGTTATCTCCCCATATACCCCACCCCAGCTCAAAATAACCACACCAGTAGATTCAGAAGGAGGAAACGACTTGAGTTCGATAGCTGGAGCAAAGGAATTGGTGGAGAAACAAGCTTTCGGGAAGTGGATCGCCGGAGCAGCTCGGCCATGGAAAACCGCCGCCGCAGCCGCCTCCAAGGCCTAGAGCAGGTTCGTTTCTCTGCCCCTCTACCTATACTAGTAGTCTAGATCTATTAGGTGAGATATCGGGCTCAATTGAGCCCGATGCCATGAGAGCAAGGTGAGATTTTCCGTGTTTTTAGTTCATGCTCGGGATTGCCGGAGGAGCCAACTCCGGCGGCCTCACCGCCGGGAAATGCAAGCCCCCACCTAAGTGAAGGTGGTGGGGACATCCGTCGGCGGTGGCGGCGGCTCAGCTAGCCGGAAATCGCCAGCAAAGTAGGCCCAGGAAATTCAATCTTAGCTGTCAAGCATTTTGATACGATGACTAGATGCCCTCTATTTTGCTTTAAGATTCGTGCTGTTATAATATTAATATGATATAATATTAAAGGATATGAATAGTATATTTCAATCATATTTATACAGTCACTTTGCATGTTAATTTTAGGGAACTTAGAGGCATTACCAGAACATGAACCCGGAATGAAAAGTATAGCCTATGCTGTTAACTTTATTTTGACACCTTAATCATCACTTTTGGTACAGTAGAATGGGCTGTAAGGCTTCCACTTTGGACCACGGATAGTTGCAACATGGAGGACGAGATCGGAGACGTTCGTAGAAGGATTTGAAGGCGTGGAGCGATTCACGGGCTCGGTAATGAGGGTGCGACTACTCGATGGATCTGAACTCCTTACATCTGATACCACTTGTAAGCCCCCCCTTTTTTTTCTTTTTTAAACACTGGGGTCTTAGGCCCAGGATCGCCGCTTTGCGGTGACACCTTCACGTCCTAAAGGGTCATCACCACAAAGCGCCGATTCTGCCGGCCAATTCGATCACAGAAAGATAGAATAATAAATTAAAAGCAAGTCCACAGAAATCCCATGTATAAAAATAAAAGTATCCACGAGGGAGAGTCCACAAAGATAGTATAAAAGGTACTGAAAGTAAGGGCCTATGCCCGATACATCATAATCCTCACTACAGGTCACTCAAACCGAAAGATAAAATTTTCCTAAGTCAAATTTAACCTCATTTTTGACTTGACAAACTTTGGGGGATTTTCCTTGATCAAAACCTATTTTTACAAATTGTTTTCCAAAAGGGCCTATATTTTTAAAAATTCTAAATAATGGGATTTTTGATCTCAAAAATCCCATAATTAATTTGAGAGGTGAATTTAGCCTAATGAACCTCTGGAATCAATTCCATGATTTTTGCATGCCTCCATTAGGCTGAATATGCATCATTTCATTTATTGCTAATTGCACCCCAAGGCCATATTTAGCCAACACATGCAAGTGGATTAACCCAGCATGCATTGATCCAAATGTGCTGAAATTTTTTTATCATGCACCAATGATGTCCCCAAGGATCTACCATCAAAATTTGAGGCCATTTGGATGCTTATAACTCCAAATATTTCATTTATTTAATTTTTGATATTATGATAAATACTATAGAAAAATATGTCCCAAAAATTCCCAATTTTTGGCAGGGGCTAGATATGCCCTAGTCATGCACATGCCCAAAATTTTGGGCCATGTGGACATCTGGTTTGGCATGGGCTTAGGTTTTTTTTTGCCCTAGCCTAGGACCAGTCCTAGGAAACAATCCCTACAGCCCATTCTACTGTACCAAAAGTGATGATTAAGGTGTCAAAATAAAGTAATAGCATAGGCTATACTTTTCATTCAGGGTTCATGTTTTGGTAATGCCTCTAAGTGCCCTAAAGTTAACATGCAAAGTGACTGTAGAAATGTGACAGAAATATACTATTCATATCCTTTAATATTATATCATATTAATATTATAACAACACGAATCTTAAAGCAAAATAGAGGGAATACAGTCATCGTCCCCAAATGCTGGACGGCTGAGATTGAATTTCCTGGGCCTACTTTGCTGGCGATTTCCGGCCAGCTAAGCCGTCGCAACCGCCGACGGATGTCGCCACCACCTTCACTAAGGTGGGGGCTTGCGTTTCCCGGCAGTGATGCCGCCAGAGTTGGCTCCTCTTGCGATTTCGAGCATGAACTAAAAACTCGGAAAATCTCACCTTGCTCTCATGGCATCGGGCTCAGTTGAGCCCGATATCTCACGTAATAGATCTAGACTGCTTCTACAGGTAGAGGGGCGGCGAAACGAACCTGCTCTAGGCCTTGGCGGCGGTTTGCCATGGTCGAGCTTCTTCGGCGATCCACTTCCCGAAAGCTTGTTTCTCCATCAATTCCTTTGCTCCAGGTATCGAACTCCAGTCGTTTCCTCCTTCTGAAGCAACTGCTGGGGTTATTTTGAGCTGGGGTGGGGTATATGGGGAGATAACTACAAGGTGAGCTCGGGTTGGAGCTTTGGATGCTTCACCCATGGTGCCATGTGGCCACCATGCCCCAAATTCCTTTGAAATGCCTTTGGGAAGTAAGCCAGCAGGCTTTGGACAGAAGGAGCCAAGGCCAAGTGGCCTCACTTCTTCTTTCTTTTCCTTCTCTCACCTCTTTTGGGTAAAATCTCCAAAATTCCCCCTTGCATGCATTCTCTCTCCACAACCAGAGGGGTAGGGTTGGTCATTCATGCCTTGGGCTGTTAATGGACCTTGACTTATGGACCTAGTCTATTAAGAATGAGCTTGACTCCTTTCTTCCTTTAGGCATTTCAGTTGACTTGTTGACTCTTTAGGTTGACTTGGTCAACATGGTGAGTGGGCTGACCCCACTTGTTGGTCATGAGCCTAATGGCACCACCCAACTTGGGTTGGGTCAAGGGGGTGCCCTACTTAGGCTAATTGGGCCTATGAGTGTGGGTTTGACAAATTTAGGCCCAATGTTGACTTGGTTCAACCAGGGTCAAAGTGTTGACCTAGTGACATGCCCTAGGGTCCACTTAGATTGTTTTTTAGGGTTAGGGCAATGGGGTGGGGCCATGGTGTGGCCAGGGTCCCTATTTAGGCAAGTTTGACCTAGTTTGACTTGGTCCTATAGTAGGCCCCACATGGCTACAACCCACTACCCAGGGTCAAACCTAGCTAATTTCCCTAACACCCTCCTTATGCCTAAACCAATCTAAGTTAAGGAGCCTAGAAGTAACATGGGATGTTACAAATCCTATAAACAAACAAAAAAAATTCGTCTCCGAAATGTAAGTTCGGGTGTACGGGGTTCTACTTGCAAGAATTATAAGAAACATTAAAGCATGAATTAAAATATACCTGATGTAAATAACTCTGGGTGTTGCTCCAACATCAGATCCCTCGGCTCCCAGGTGTGCTCCTCTCGTCCATGGTTAGACCACAACACATTCACGAGAGGGACCTTCTTCTTCCGCAACACTCGGACGGCCGTATCGTCAATCCGGATCGGCTCCAGTTTGTAAGATCCAACTCCCCCTTCCAAGGAGTTAACCCGGTTCATATGCCCAGAACCGCCGCCTTGCGGTGACACAAACACAGTACGCAGAGACTCTAGAGTGCACTTTTTATAACGGTTCAGGCCCGCCAACCCTGCGGGACCCAGCTGGCACCGCCGACCTACCAAAAGTCAAAACCCGGGCCCACTACTGGTAGTCAGCCTATCACATCAAGCCTGTAGGCCATGAACCCCAACCCCTCTCTGCTCCTGTTTTTCAGCAGCGGTAGGTTGTTGTCACAAGGGATCGAACCTAGGACCTTGATAAGACACTCTTTACCACAGCTCTCATCACCGCTGCTAAAAAACAGGCGCGGAGAGGGGTTGGGGTGCATGGCATGCAGGCTTGATGTGATAGGCTGACTACCAGTAGTGGGCCTGGGTCTGGACTTCTGGTAGGCCGACGATGCCAGCTGGGTCCCGCAGGGTTGGCGGGCCTAGACCGTTATAAGGTAACTCTAGGGTGGGCGGTCCAGAAACTGCCACTTTGTGATAGTGGACCCACCCCCCCCCCCCCCGAGCAGTTACAATGCAATATTTGGGCTCCCTTTGATCAGTAACTTTAGATGCGTGTCGTCCTTGTTCCATCAGTGTTTGAAGCTCAATTCAGGGGGGACTCATATCAGGGTATGGGGAGATCCGAAGGCGGCCCGAGAGTGCTATATGACGGCAGTGAACACCATCTCATGGAAGGGTGATGCAGAAGAACTAGAGAGGAGGATGGAGCGAGAGGAGCAGGAGAGAGCGGGGGTTGAAGTGGAGAGAGGCATTGCGGTGGAGCCAGAGATGGCGAGAGAGCAGGTGGATGGAGGTGAGCAGGAGGAGAGAGAGGTGGCTGAACTTGAGAGAGGCTTTGCGGTGAAGCCATAGATGGCGGGAGAGGAGGTGGATTGAGGTGAGCCGGAGGAGAGAGAGGTGGCTGAATTGGAGAGAGGCATTGCGGTGGAGCCAGAGATGGCGGTAGAGCAGGTGGATGGAGGTGAGCAGGAGGAGAGAGAGGTGGCTGAAGTGGAGAGAGGCATTGCAGTGGAGCCAGAGATGGGGGAGAGCAGGTGGATGGAGGTGAGCAGGAGGAGAGAGAGGTGGCTGAAGTGGAGAGAGGCATTGCGGTGGAGCCAGAGGTGGCGGGAGAGCAGGAAGGTCGAAGGGAGGTAGAAGGTGCCAGGGGCAGGAAAAGGAAGATAGGGGAAATGAGGGAGTTGTCTGGAATGGAGACTCAGCCGGAAGGGGGGAAGGGATCATCACCAGGAAGGAGTCTCGAGGAAGAGAGGGGGAGGGCCTTGGAGAGAGTGGTTGTGGTTGATGAGGAGCGGGAAGTGGTGGAGCGCAGGTCGAGGGAGCAGGAAGAAAACCCGAAGGAGCAAGAAGAAGAGGAGCAGCCTTTGAGGCTGAGGGCAGTTGTGGAGGTTCTGGAGATGTACATCCTAACCAAGGATGGGAGAAAAGAGAAGATTAAGGTCAGCGGAGAGCTCACCCACAGGGATCAAGAGGAGATACAGAGGTGCGTGCAAGAGAACATTGATGTATTCTCCTAGAGTGCAGCTGACATGCCAGGGGTCGACGTGGACGTGGCGTGCCACCATCTCAACCTCGACCCCAAGGTCCGCCCCATCCAATAGAAGAAGAGGGCCATTGCTTCAAAGATGGCCCGACCTATCTGGGAAGAGATAGAGAAGCTGCTTCGGGCAGGGTTCATATCTGCGAATAGGTATCCGGGGTGGGTGAGAATTGTTGTAATGGTAAATAAAGGGGAGGGGAAATGGAGAATGTGTGTCATCTTCTCTCTTTTAAATATATTCATGCCCGAAGGATTGTTACCCTCTACAACGAATCGAAGCGCCGGTTGATTCGGCCGTCGGTTTTCCACTAATGAGTTTTTTACATGTCTTTTCAGGGTACCACCAGATACGTATGCACCCCCGGACATCATAGACGTCACCTTTGTCACCAAGGATGGGTGCTTCAGTTACAATATGATGCCCTTCGGATTGAAGAACACATAGGTGACCTACCAAAGGATGATGTACCGGATATTCCGGGAGCAGAAGGGGCCGAACCTCGAGGTCTACGTAGATGACCTGATGATTTAGAGCCGAGACCTCGAGTCCCACGTCTTGGACCTACAGGAAACTTTTAGAACTATAAGAAAATATAAAATGAGACTCAACCCTCTAAAATGTGTATTTGGGGCCAGCAGGGGGAAGTTTTTAGGGCACCTCTCACCCCTTCAGGAGTGGAGCCTAATCCAGATAAAGTAAAAGCAATCCTGGAGTTGGAATCTCCGAAGGATGCTAAGGAGGTCCAACGTCTTACCGTTAAGTTGGACGGGTTAAGCAGGTTACTCTCCAGGGAAAGAGAGAGGTGTCCCTCATTCTATCAAACTCTGAGGGGAGGGAAGGAATTTGAGTGGACCCCCAAATATGAGAGGGCCTTCCTAGCTTTGAAGCAACAGCTCACCTAGACGCCACTACTTCAAGGGCCGCGAGAGGGGGAGGGTTTGTTCCTCTACTTATGAGTCGGGACAGGGGCAGTTAGGTCGGTCCTCGTGCGATAAGATGGTAAGAAACAGTTACCCATATATTATCTGAACAGAGTTCTCAAAAAGGCAGTGCTAAAGTAACCCATCCTTGAAAAGCTAGCTTTCGCCCTCATCGTTTCATCCCTGAATCTCAGGCCGTACTTCCAAGCCCATGCTATTCAGGTCGTGACAGACCACCCTCTCCGCCGCATTCTAGAGGGGGTGGAGCATTTGAGGAGGTAAGCCAAGTGGTCGATAGAGCTTAGTGAGTTCGACCTCGCCTACATCCCTCGGGTAGCTATCAAAGCGTAGGTGGTGGCAAATTTCTTAGCAGATTTTGTGGTTGAGTTCAAAGAGGCCGAGGCTTCTCCTGTAGTGGCTTTGGAAATGCTCGTGGATAGGGCCTCGGGCAGAAGTTCTTTCGGAGGATGGGAGGTCTTAACAATTCCCGAGGGGACAAGAATCGAGCAGGATTTTATGATCCATTTCGACCACACAAATAACCAGGTCGAGTATGAAGCCATCATCATCGGGCTCAGGCTGGCTCGTTAGCTGGGCATATAGGACATAAGAGTCTCCACGGATTCTCTGGTGGTCGCGGGGCATATCAACAGAGAGTTTTTAGTGAGAGAACCGACCCTCCAATTGTACCTGGTAAAGATAAAGGGTATCATAGGGCAGTTCCAAAGCTTCTTAATCCAACACGTTCCAAGGGAGGAGAATACTAGGGCAGACCTACTCGCTAAGCACGATCCTCAGGCCGGAGGGACCATGAAAGATCTCTTTAGATCTTCTATAGAGGAAGGGGAGTTAATGGAAGTGGGCCAGGAGGGGTCCTTGATGGACCATTTATGAGTTTCTTGACGTCGGGACGTCTACCCAAGGGGGACCTTAAGAATAAGCGGGTCAAGTACAAGTCGGCCTATTACCTGCTGAAGGAGGGAATCCTTTATCGAAAAACGTTTTCTAGCTTACTAGCTCGGTGTGTGTCTGAGAAGGAGGCGTCAAGCGTACTGGAAGAAGTTCACTCGGGGGAATGTGGAAGCCATTCAGGGAGTCAGACCCTGGAAGGGAGGGTGCTGAGGCAGGGCTACTTCTAGCCTACCCTTAGGAAGGATGCTGAAGAATTTGCAAGGAGATGTAGAAAGTGTCAGGAGTTTGCCCCACTTCAACTCCTCCAAGCTCAGAGATTGCACACGATTACAGTTCTGTGGCCCTTCACCATATGGGAGTTGGATCTAGTAGGCCTGTTTCCCCAAGCTAGTGGTCAGAGGAAGTTCCTTCTGGTCATGGTGGATTACTTTTCAAAGTGGTTGGAGGTGAAGGCCTTGGCAAAGGTGACGTCGAAGGTGGTCAAGAACCTTGTTTGGGGAGAAATTATCTGCCGGCACAGGCTCCCTTTGGCCATTGTCACGGATAACGGGCCATAGTTTGCTAGTAGAGAATTTATAAACTTTTGTTTCCAGCTAGGCATAGATCTTCAGTTTGCCTCAGTTCATCACCCCTGAAGCAATGGACAGGTAGAAGCAGCAAATAAGATCATCGTGAACCTATTAAAGAAGAAGGTAGAAAACTTGAGGGGAAGTTGGGTGGAGCAGCTCCCCTCCGTTCTATGGGCTCTAAGGACTACGTAGAACATGGCTACGGGAGAGACACCCTTCAAACTCTCCCACGGATGCGAAGCCGTCATAACTATTGAGTTCAACGTTGAATCCCCCAGGGTGACAGCATTAAGGAGGGGGGATGAAGGGTGGCAAGTGGGCAATGAAGAGGAGCAAAGGCTCTCCCTTGACCTGGTAGAGGAGCTCGAAAGCTAGCATCAATCTGAAAGGAGGAAGCCAAACACAGGATGTCCAAGTACTTTGATAAACACATCAGGGTAAAATAGTTCCAGAAGGGGGACTTGGTCCTCAAAAAGAAAGATGTTGCGGGCAGGGGGGCCTCCGTGGGGAAGCTCAACCATAACTGGGAGGGTCCCTTTATTGTAAAGTAAGTCTTGAAGTCAGGAGGGTATCACCTTCAGGATATGGACGGGATACCCCTAGTTCGCGCCCGAACCGGCGATGATGTGAAGCAATTCTACCACTAATGTTATTTCTTTTTGTACTTATTTAAACTTATTTCTAAGGACCTTCCTATTTGTATGCATGACACAATTTCTTAATACAATGCACTTCGCGGTGACCTTCTTTGAGAGACGAGGTTACTGTGGTTGAGGAGAGGAGACCCCAAGAAGACCCGCTGACCAGGCTCTCATCAAGCTGGTAGGGTTGTAGGCTCACTCGGTGGTTGGAGTTAGATGAGGAGAAGACACCCCGAGAAGACCCGCTGACCAGGCTCCCACCAAGCTGGCAGGGCTGTAGGCTCACTCGGTGGTTGGAGTTGGTTGAGGAGAGGAGCCCCCAAGAAGACCCGCTGACCAGGCTCTCATCAAGCTGGCAGGGTTGTAGGCTCACTCAGTGGTTGGAGTTTGTTGAGGAAAGGAGACCCCGAGAATACCCGCTGACCAGGCTCTCATCAAGCTTGCAGGACCGTTGGCTCACTCGGTGGTTGGAGTTGGTTGAGGAGAGGATACCCCAAGAAAACCCGCTGACCAGTCTCCCATCAAGCTGACAGGGCTATAGGCTCACTTGATGGTTAGAGTTGGATGAGGAGAGGAGACCCCGAGAAGACCCGCTGACTAGGCTCTCATCAAGATAGCAGGGTTGTAGGCTCACTCAGTTGTTGGAGTTGGTTGAGGACAGGATACCATGAGAAGACCCACTGACCAGGCTCCCATCAAGCTGGCAGGGCTGTAGGCTCACTCGGTGGTTGGAGTTAGTTGAGGAGAGGAGATCCCGAGAAGACCCACTGACCAGGCTCCCAACAAGCTGGCATGGCTGTAGGCTCACTCGGTGGTTGGAGTTGGATGAGGAGAGGAGACCCCGAGAATACCTGCTGATAAGGCTCCCATCAAGCTGGTAGGGCTGTAGGCTCACTCGGTGGTTTGATTTTGTTGAGGAGATGAGACCCCGAGAAAACCCGCTGACAAGGCTCCCATCAAGCTGGCTGGGTTGTAGGCTCACTCGGGGGTTGGAGTTGGTTGAGGAGAGGAGACCCCTAGAAGACCCGCTGACCAGGCTCTCATCAAGCTGGCAGGGTTGTAGGCTCACGCGGTGGTTGGAGTTGGTTGTGGAGAGGAGACACCGAGAAGACTCGCTGACCAGGCTCCCATCAAGCAGGTAGAGCTGTAGGCTTACTCAGTGGTTGGAGTTGGTTGAGGAGAGGAGACCCCGATAAGACCCGCTGACCAGGCTCTCATCAAGCTGGAAAGGTTGTAGGCTCACTCGGTGGTTAGAGTTGGTTGAGGAGAGGAGACCCAGAGAAGACCCGCAAACCAGGCTCACATCAAGCTGGCATGGATGTAGGCTCACTCGGTGGTTGGAGTTTGTTAAGGAGAGGAGACCACGAGAAGACCAGCTGACCAGGCTCCTATCAAGCTGGCAGGGTTGTAGGCTCACTCGGTGGTTGGAGTTGGATGAGGAGAGGAGACCCCGAGAAGACCTGCTGACAAGGCTCCCATCAAGCTGGTAGGGTTGTAGGCTCACTCGGTGGTTGGAGTTGGATGAGGAGAGGATATCCTGAGAAGACCCACTTACCAGGCTCTCATCAAGCTGGCAGGGTTGTAGGCTCAATTGGTGGTTGGAGTCGGTTGAGGAGAGGAGACCCCGAGAAGACCCGCAGACCAGGCTCTCATCAAGCTGGCAGGGTCATAGGCTCACTCGGTGGTCGGGGATGGTCTCGGAGGGGACCGTGGAGGAACACGTTGACCGGGTCCGCCTAGCTCGCGAGGTCGTGAGTAGGTTGAGTAACAATACAAATGATGAAATGTCTTAAAGGAAAAAATCACTGTTGGTCGGCACAGTAAGGGAGATCTCAGTCATGATGTATAGGAAAGTTTCCTTCCTAAGAAGAAAAAGGGGGGAAACTGACCCCTCGAGACCACCCGCGCCGGAAGGTATTTGGGAGCGAGGCGAGAAGAGGGAAAAGGTCGGCCCCACGCACGAGAGCGATGGGGGAATGATTACTCGCGCTCTGGGCAAGAGTTTTACTCCCTCCAAGAGGCGATACGAGGGGTGACCCCGTCCCGAAAATGTAAGTAGATCTTCAGATCATCTCGCAAATAACCCAAACAAAAAGTAACCTACCTGGGAGTGGCGCATTACAACAAGACAAGTGTGTATTACATATCACAGTCATTGGATGTAGTCCAGTACAAAGTAAGGTCAGTTTAAAAAAAGAGAGGCACATCAGAATGACAAAAAATATCAAGTTATGGAAGCTTGCTATTCCTTCTCGCTGGAAGGCGAGCCCTCTTCCTCGCTGTAGACTTCCGGTATGAGGTTGCGGGCAGTGATGTCCTCGCAATAATCCTTGACGACGCCCATCTCACGCATCATCTTCAAGATCAGCTCGGCGGTTCGGATATTCGCATCTCAGCAAAACTCCTCGACCTCCTCATGGGTGTAATAAGAAGGGGGAGGTGGGGAATCACCGAGCGAGAGGTCGAAGGAGTGGCATCCTTGAGCTGCATTATCTGGGCCCTTAGCTCCTTAACCTCCGCCTCCAGCTCTTCTACGCACGAGTGTAACCTCTCCACCGTCTCGACATCCTGCAGAAACCTTTATTAAATAGGTGTCAGGAACATAGAAAACGAGCTAAGGGAAAACTCACCACTCCGACGCGAGCCTTGGAGAGAAAGTTCTCGGCTACCTCTAGTCTCTTCGCAAGATCTCCCGACTTCTCGCGCTCGGTGGCAAGGTTGGCCTTGGATTCTTTCCAGTTTTAGTTATTGTAAATTAGGTGGCGCGAGAGCCTGTGCGAAAGCTCCAAGTTGTGCAGTTGGGAGTGCGCCGCCCTAAGGACCAGGTCTCGCGAGGAGGCTTTGTCAAGGGGATCCGGGCCTTGACTTTCGTAGAGACCAAAGCCCAGAGAGAAGGCGTGGCATGTAGGCTTGTCCTGCTCCCTCAAGGAGGGGAGCAGGGTGGAGACTGAGACTTAGTGCGCCCCCTTGTCCCAAGTTAGTGTTGGGTCATTGGCGACATCAGGGACAACGGGGCCCATGTTGAAGTTGAAGTGGGCATACGGTGAAGGGTAGTGAGAAAGAGCCCCCTCGCGAGAGGGAGACCTGGATGGCTGTTGAGAAGAGCTGGCGTGTTGTGCGAGCAGTGCCGTCTCATCAGATAGCGAGACGACCTGGCGAGGAGAAACCCGAGGAGGGGATTGGGGGGACTGGGACCCTAGGGAAATGGGGCTTAGGGACCCCGACACCACCACCGTCTCCTCAGGAGTTTTCTTCTTGGCGGGTGGTAGAGAGACCACTTCTTAACCTTCACTTTCATCTTCTTCGAAGGGCTGAGGCGAGACGGAGCGGAAGCCTCAGCCGGCCTCTTTAGGGAGGGGGTCAGCGATTCTTTAGCCGCCTCAACCGCCATATTGGTGAGAGCAACGCCCTTGGACGGCTTGATGTTGCTTTTATAAGGGGGTGAACTTGCACGTTCCTCTCTCCTGATAAATGCGAGACGTAGTGTTAAAGGAAGAAATCAGCGAGAGGGAAGTAGTAAAGGCGAGACCAAAAAGGAAGGTCGAGCATACCTTCACCAGGAAGAACGGGGAGGAGTGAGCCAAGACCGTGCCTCAAATACTATACCTCAAAGTTCTTTCCGACGAAGTACTAGCAGAGGAGCTTATTTGTGCCCAAAACTTTGGGGGTTGCGTAGAAGACTTCGGCGGGTAAGACAGGCGCGAGCGGGACGTCACCCAGGTTGCTACGGATGAATACAAATCGCATGAGCCAATAATGGTTCTTGTTGGGCATCTCGTAGACTTTGAGGCCTAGACCTATGAAGTAGGACACCCTATCTTGATTGGTGTGGTAGATGAACAGCTTGCGGAAGATAGTTAGGCTGAACTCTATTCGCTCTCGCTGCATGTAGCTCGCAAAGGCGACCAGGACAGAGATGGCGTTAGGGTTCAGCTGGGCTGGCACGGCACCGAAATACTTCAAGACCTGCTTCACCTCTGGCCAGAGGGGTAGTCTCAACCACGCCTTGAAGTACGAGACAGGAAAGGCAAGCTCCCCAGGGTAGAACATGTTTATGCTCTCGCCGACTCTGGGGGGGCGCGATTCGAAGCTTTCCGGAAAGTATTCACGAATAAAGGCGTCGTACTCATCCGCAGAGATACGCCCGGGTGGAAAATCGTGATCCGTTAATCGCATCCCGCAGCTGCTTTGTCCCTCTCCTTCTTCAGCTTTTTATTCCCCATAATGGTGCGAAATGGTTTGAATTGGACGCATAGGTGGCTGGCGAGGTGACTCGAGTGTGAGGAGGCGAGATGGCAGACGAGCAGTCAACACGCGGAGGGATGAAGAAGAATGGGGGGGCTGAAGCGCAGCGATTTGTGAAAGCATGGGTCTGACCCCGGTGAAGTGGATATTTATAGCAATCATGGGGTTTGGGAAAAGAGTGTACGGACTGAAAAATTGTGCAGGGGAAGGGGAAGAGGCGGTCAACCTTTCCTCTCTCCAGGCCTCGATTTGCGCAGCCCTAGGTGGGCCCTCAACACAGCCAAGCGGTGGGAATAAATAAAAATTGAAATACAAAAATCAGTAGATCAAGAAAAATTAGCATAAATGCAGAATTTAAATACTGATCACAGAAAAACAAACAAATACAGAGAAATGGACAATTATTGAAATAATAAAGTTCATCCTATGCGAGGCAGACTACAAGTTCATAGCGCACATAGTTTGAGCGAGACGGAAGCATAAATAATTTATTACAAGCAATAAGTGGAGGAAAGAGACGCGAGACGAGATGATAACTCGTTAATTCTTGTGCCACCTCCAGCTCCCTCCACCGCGGGATCTCGCATAGGGAGGGTGGTTTGGGAGATGGAAAGCGCGAGTCGCGTCAACATCACGGCAAGCGAGACAGAGCTGTTGGTCGACCTCGCTCAAGATCGCATGGGGGTCAGTTTCGTCAACTTCAATATCAGCATCGATCTCCGAAGACAGGCGGGCGCACTCAACCTCCAGCCAATCGATTTGATGGTCCGCATCTTGCTTCCCCTTTTCCAGCTGCTGGATGATGCGCGTGTGCTTCCGTAACATCACCGCTTCCCTACACTTCATTTCCAACGGATCCATGGGATCTCCTAGGTAGTCCTTGATTTCGCCTATGGGAGGAGGGGGCGAGGCGAACATCTGAGTAGAGTAATCATCAACGGGAAATTCCTCGGCCAGCGAGTCCTCATCATGCGAGTCGCTCATACCTGCGTAAAAAATTTGGAAGGTGAAATGGAGATATTGTAGCGAAGAAAGGCCCGAAAGGAAAAGTTTCTTACCAAAACGGCGAGAGGAACCCGCGGTATTAGGAGGATCGCCCCTCCTCGTCGCGGGAGTAGATGAAGGAGTAGAGGGTTGTAGCGAGACGGACTGATGGTAGTGTTCAGAGATATTGATTCGTATGGTCTCCGGACAATGAGAAGGCGTCGATACCTTCTAAATATGGGAAGCGAGTAAGAAGGCAAGCGGGATGGAGATGAAGGCATGTCGATGTTGATAGATTTACCTACTTTTCTCTAGGATCAGCCAGGGTAGGAGGGATACGCCACCTCGAGATGGTGCGAGAAGGCTCCCCTGCCGAGAGGGGAGTATCAGCGATTTTCACCTTCTTGGGAGGGGAAGAGGATAACGGTAAGGATGGAAGAGCGTGGGCCGGGATCTTGTTCAGAGCCTCCGCGGTCACCTTGTTCCTCTAGCAAACCGCTGCGACGCGGTCATGAAAACTTTTGTTGAGAGACATAGGGACAGATGCTAGAAGAGGATAGAGCGAAGGAAGCAGCCCCCTGCAGGGAGATGAGTCCTATATTTATAAGTTGGGCAAGGGTCCCACCAAAAGATTCCCTAATAAATTCACTTTAATTACACGAGCCTCGGTTGGAATATCTTTCAGAGTTTTTAACAACCTCGAAAAGAGCGTGGATTGTGTACAACCACGGGCTCGCAGGATCCAGAGTCTTGAGGAAGGGAGTGAAAGTTAGGGTTAGATCTGATATACTCTAGAGGGAGGGAGGTGAATAGAGTATGTCTGTGTGTTTTAAAATTTTCTTATTTAACAGTATACTATCTTTACCTTTATCAACTATATCTAACTATCACAGATTAAAGTAAATCAAAGATCATAGAATATCTAACTAACACAGCCACAACAAGAACAGAAAAGAAATAGCAACCAGACAACACAAGAAATTTATAGTGGTTCCCCAAATTGGGTACATCCACTCTTCTACCACCCTTGGTAGGAATCCACTACAGGTTTTTATCAGGTGACTGTCACCAATGAGCTTTTGATCAGGTGCTCAAAAACCAAACCTCAAGTCTTTTGAAAGGAGACTTGCAACCAGAATTATTTTGAAGGAAATTAAAACCCTGTACAGAGGTGGGAATGAGAGAGTGATTTAAGTCTTCTTTTCTCAAATCAAAATTAGAAGACTGTGTGGATTCTTATTTTTTGTCAAAGCTCCCCCTGAGATCTTGAATGGTTCAGGAGTGGAAGCTTTGTTCAAGGGTGTAGGCCTTCAGCTTTTTAGAGATCCTTGACTGATTAGAATGTTTTTGTCACTTGAGATCCCTGAGAACAAAGAGGGAGAGAAAGAAAGATTCTTGATGGTGATAGTTGTTCTTTCTTCACTTCAGAGCAGCCAATTTTTTAGAGATCTTTTTCACTGAACTTTTGAAGAAATTTTCTTTGCTGTGTCCCCTTGTTATGATCAATCTCTGCTCTATTATGTTGTTCTTTTCTTGGCCGGGAGATGTGTATTGAATGACTGCAACTTGGTCGAATTCAAAAGAAAAACTCTGCAATAAATGTTCAGCCGAAATCTTGGGAACGAAAAACGACAAGAATGCTGTCAAAAATTCTATTCTATGTCTGTCCCGAGATATAAGCAATTAATTCCATGGAGGATTTTAGCAATCAATGCTGCCAGTAACGGCTCTATTCAGAGAATATAAGTGCATTGATTTGCAAGAGAATTAATATCCTATAATTGAAATAAAATGATGAGACAGAAAGAAAAAGAATAAATAATAAAATATCTTACAGTTTTCGTCGACCTGAGATCAGCTTTCATCGTCCTTTAATTAGCTTTCGTCGACCTGAGATTTCGTCGACCTCTAATCAGCCTTCGTCAAACTGAGATCTGCTTTCGTCGACCTGAGCTCTGTGAATCAACTGCTGTGCATAAGCTGACTAATTCTGCGCTCTATGTTCGTCGACCTAAGACTGTGAAGTTAGTCGACCCAAAACACTTGGTCCATCTGTCGGCATTGAGTGTTCTTTGTCTCTGAGTCAGCCTTGGCATTGAGTGAATTATGGCGCTGAGTATTGAAGAGTTAGTCGATCTGAGAACGGAGTTTGTCGAGCTCAGCTCAGAGATTTTAGCTCTGAGTTAGTCGAGCTGAGCACGACTATCGTCGACCTGCGATCGACGAACGTAGATCTCTTTCTCAAAGTCTTGATTTCTCAAAGTCTTGAGTCTTGGCAGTGTAGTAGGTTGGTCCTTTGATCTGTTGACTCTAAGAACATGGCCTAGACTTAAGAAACACATTAAATTTGACCCTTCTATACAATATGGGTCACAACCTAAGAAGACAGCCTAGCCCAAATCACCTAGGGGTTTCAACAATCTCCCCCTATTTGGGTGAAATTACTTTAAATAAAAAAAAGGAATCACAAAACAAAATGAAGTCAACATAGAATAAAAGCTGAGATAACTGATAGAATAAATAAGCTATCAATACCTTTATAAAGCTATGTACCTAGATTGTTCACAGAAAACTCAGAAAATAAATAATTTTAACTGTTCTTGTGAGAATTAGAAGGCTTAGCAAATTTGATTATTCTGTTTGGATCATGAGCTTGCTTCATAGTAATGGTCATCAACATCACCAATAGTCTTTTGTGAGGTAGTTCTTGGAACCACTGCTTCAGGATGTAAACTCATGTATTCATCAACATTGAATAATTTTCCTACTTGATATCTTTCAAATTCTTTCTTCCTGTAGCTAGACATAGTAGAGAATTGAGAGGTGTCTTGACCTTTTTCCTTTGCTTTCTTGATTTGAGAGAGAGCCACAGATTCCTGTAATCTAGCCATTCTTGTAGTTGGACTAGTTTCAGGATCATAAGATGGAATTGGTGGTTCTTCAGGTTCATTAGCTTTGTCAGGAGATGGAGGAAGGGAAAATGTTGGCTGAGGGATAGACTGTTTAGCTGACTGATGTCTGGAATAAGACTGATGTCTTTGTTTATGCTGACTATCTCCATAAGAATGAGAAGGTCTTCCCTGTCTCTGATAAGTTTTAGTGAGAGTGGGTTTAGTGAATCCTTCTGAGCTCTGGGATAAGGTTCCTGAGGCACCTGCAGCTGAAGGAGGAGGAGGAGGAGGATCTCTTCTGAACCTTTGTGAAGAAGGAGAATACCTCCTACTTTTCTTACTTGCTTTCTGTTCATTTTTAGATAGCCACATCCATGTTGGCATACCCTTGTATGGATTTATGTTTTGTAGGATGTAATATGGTGTATCATTAGTATTTCCAGGTTTGGGAGCAGGTGGAGGTGGAGCTTTCATTTTCTTTGAGGCTTGCTTCCTCTTAGGAGCATCATCAGAATCATCATCATCATCATTATCATCAGATTTTTGTTGAGGATTGTCATACATTTCATCAATCTGACTGATCAGATCCTTGAGAATTTCTTTGCTGGCAGGAGTTGGAACAACTTCAGCTTAGCTGCTTCAGCTTCCACAGCAATGTCCCTATTGATTAGATCATCCAAACTAGTAATAGGGCTATCATCTATGATATAAGTTGGCCCAAGAGGGCTAGATCTTTGTTCATATAATACTACTAGAGGAGCTATCAGACTTTTCTTTATAATGGCTTACACTTCTGAACTTGCAGGAGAGGTGTAGCATGCTATTGTACTGGATGATTGAGTAGGAAAGGAGAGGCAGAACTTAATATAAGATCCAAAGATCTTTAGCAGAGTATGTAAAGTTACTTTAGATTTAATGAAGTAGATTCTTCCAGGCAGAACTTCTGGCAAGCTGGTCTCTTGACCATTGGATACAATAATATCTGTACATTGATTATTTATATTTGCTACTGAGTCAGTTAAATCTATATCAACAGATTCCATATTAGTATCATGAAAATTTAGAAAATCTGTTTCCATGTCAACATTTGTACCTACTACTGCTGGTTCTGCTGCTGCTACTGCATCATTAATTATAATATCAACATTTTTTTCCTATTTCTACTGTTGCTGCTGCTACTACTTCATCATTAAGTATCTCCCCCTACCTGGTTTCAGTATGAACTGAAGTAAGGCCCCCAGATGAAGAGAGGGTAGAGATGAGGGTAGATATTTGAGAGGAGAGAGATGATATGGAGATAGACAGAGGGGAAATAGCCTTTGCAATGATAGTTTTGAGGATGGGCTTGAGGAGCTCAAGAAGTGGTTGGATGATAGAGGAATTCAAAGATGTGGAGTCAGATGTTTGGGCAGGAGGTGGTTGAGAAGGTATAGAGGTAGTGATGATAGTTGCTGGAGGAGATGGTTGATTGGAGGTTTCTGGAAGGTGGTCCTGTTGAGGGGATTGTTGAGGAGAAGGAGTGTTCAGAGGAGATGACAGTAGAGTGAAGGATGGGATTAAAGAGAGAGTGGAGTGGGGGATATAAGCAAGATGAGATGGGAGAGGAGATTGGGGAGGAGTAGGGATGAATGTATCAGCCCTAGGAGAGGGAGAAACTGATCGAATATGTGTAGGGGAAGAAGGAATTGGAGAAGGTGGTGGTGTAGGGTATGTATGAGAATAGAAGTGGAGGCTGGGGTTTGTTGAACTTGAGGCTGAGATGGAGCTTGAGAATCAGGAGGAGGTGGAGTGGTGAATGGAATCTCTGCAGAGGGGTGAGGAGTGGCTGATGTAGCCCTTGTACTTTTAGAAGTTCTGGTGGAAGAGGAAGGAGCCTTGGTTGGCTTTATAACGGTCCTCTCCCACTTGCCAAAAATAGCACAGGTAAGTCTCTTTGAGGCATTAATGGATATGGTCCGGGAGACCAGGGATCCGTAGCCTTTTTCTTTGAGGAAGATCCCTAGGATCCTTCCAAAACATACCTCCTTTTTATTGTTCTTCTTTTTGATAAGATCAAATAAGACTTGAGCCCAGTTAATGGCTTTCTTGTTTACTATTGCACACATAACAAGGAATTGTTGCCTGGTAATGTAATCATGTGCATAGTGCTTTCCTAGCAGCACTTTCCCTACAATATCTGCAAGGAACTTATATTCAGCAGATAAATGCTTTTTAAGCAGTTTCTGTGGGGTTTCTCCTGAATAACCCATGAGGCTCAACATTATATCAAACTCTTCAGTTTCAATTTCTAATTCCTCCTCACCATTATGCAATCCAAATATTTTAGCTAAAAATGCGGGAGTGAGAGAGATGGCATTACCAGTGATAGTCCCTATCATCACGTTCTCCTCCTTGGTAGATGTATAGACCCATTCCCTGATCTCTGTTCCACAAATTTTGATGCGTGTTGATAGAAGAGTCTTGAGATGTTGGTCTTCTAGAATTTGCAGAATGTTCACGAAAACAGGGTCAGAGTATTGGAAGGATTCGAAATCTAGACCGAATCATGTATCAAAACTTAATCGCTGCAAGAGAGCCTGCGGGAATCGCCATGAGAATACCTGCAAGAAAAGTCGAAGATCAAGTGCAAGAGAACTGAAAGCGCGGGACAGAGGTCGAAGAAAACCTAAATATAGTGTTTTCCTGAATATGAACCGACAGACTCCGTTCCACGAGAAATGAATAGATCTTCGATCTGAGGTCGACGGAATAATTTGGACTTAAATGATTCGTCGATCTTAGTCTGAAGGGTTGAAGACATTTTGTCGATCTTCGTTCGACGAACGTTTTCTGGAGTAGGTTCGTCGATATCAGTTCGACGAAACTAATTTCACACACAGAGAGTTCGTCGATCTCCGTTCGACGAATATCTCACAAACTTCCCCCAGTTCGTCGATCTCCGTTCGATGAACTTTGAAAAATTCGTCGAGTGCAGACAGAAATTAAACTAATTCTTCTCAATTTATCATTCCAAGCTGATTTTTGAAGAACACATGATTTCTTTTATCGAAGGGTTTTGTGAAGATATCAGCTGTAAATCAGTGTAGATAAAGACAAGATTAATTTTATTTTTGTCTACACAGTCTCTAATGAAATGATGCCTAATGTTTATATGCTTAGTTCTGCTGTGATGAACTGGATTTGGTGATATGGCTATAGCACTTGTGTTATCACATAGTAATGTTGAATTATTTAAGTTGAGACCGTCGTCAAGTAGTTGGTTTTGAATCCACAGCATTTGGGAACAGCAACTGCCAGCTACAATATATTCTGCTTCAGCAGTTGATGTAGACACAGATGACTGCTTCTTGCAAAACCAAGACACTAATCTCATACCAAGGAACTGAAAAGTTCCTGAAGTAATTTTTCTTTCCACTCTGCATCCAGCAAATTTAGCATCTGAGTATCCAGTTAACTCAAACTCTGACTCAGTAGGATACCAGAGACCTAAAGTAGGACAACCCTTTATATCTCAAAATTCTTTTTAGAAAAACTAGATGAGATTCCTTAGGGTTCACCTGGAACCTAGCACAAAGGCATGTAGCAAATATAATATCAGGTCTACTTGTTGTAAGGTATAGTAGGGATCCAATAATGCCCCTATATAGTCTCTGATCCACAGGTTTCCCATGTGCATCAGAGTATAGTACAACATTTGTAGGAATGGGTGTTTTCTTTGCTGAGGCATCAGCCATCCAAAACTTCTTTTTGAGCTCTTTGACATATTTAGCCTAGGAAATGAAGATGCCATCAGGGAGCTGCTTCACTTGGAGACCATGGAAGTAGGAAAGCTCACCCATGCTACTCATCTCAAATCTTGAATGCATTAGATCAAAAAATCTCTTGAATAATTTGGGATCAGTAGAGCCAAATATTATATCATCTACATATATTTGTAGTAACAGTATTTTATCATAATGCAATTTGGTAAACAAAGTCCTATCAACTATGCCTCTTGATAAATCATGTTCTAATAGAAAGCTTGTTAGGGTCTCATACCAAGCTCTTGGAGCTTGCTTTAACCCATAGAGATCCTTGTGCAACTTAAACACAAAAGAGGGACGAGTTGAAGAAATAAAACCTGGAGGATGTTAAACATAAACCTCTTCTTTAAGTTCCCCATTCAAGAAGGCACTCTTCACATCCATTTGATAGACTTTGAACTTTTTGAATGAAGCATAGGCCAGAAATATCCTTATTGCTTTTAGACTGGCACCTGGAGTTAAGATTTGATCATAGTCAATCCCTTCCTCTTGTCTATATCCTTGAGCAACAAGCCTAGCCTTGTTCCTCACAATCACACCTTGGGCATCAAGCTTATTTCTGAATACCCATTTGGTTATAATGACTGTGTAGTATTTTAGTCTTGGAACCAAATCCCAAACCCTGCATCTCTCAAACTTATTGAGCTCTTCTTGCATTGTAATGATCCGGTGGGGATCTAGCTCTGCATCAGATATGGATTGAGGCTCAATTTGAGAGACAAAACAGGCATGCATCAAGTCCTGGTTAAGTTGATGCCGTGTCTGTACACCTACTGTTATGTCTCCAATCACTTGGGATCTAGGATGATCCCTCAATATGACAAGATTGGTGGGTGGAGTTTGTTCAACAATAACATTTGGGAAGGATTCCTCTTGTGGAATTACTTCTGCTATTGTGGAGGGTTCAACTGCATCAAGATTTTCTTCATCACTTTCTTCATTAGCTTGTTGAGAAGACTGGGATGTAAATTTCAATTCATCCAATTTCTCACACAAGTTGTTTACCTGCAGGAGGTTTCTGGTAGAAATATCTTTCTCCTTGTAAAACATGTTAGTCTTATCAAATATAACATGCATGGATTCTTCTATTTTCAATGTGGATTTATTAAAAACCCTATAAGCTTTGCTGACTTGGGAATATCCTAGAAAAATTCCCACTGCAGCCTTTGCTTCAAACTTTCTAATGTGCTTTTTGTAATTATTATGAATATAACATACACAACCAAAAACTTTAAAATAGTTAATTATTGGTTTCTTCCCTTTGAGCAATTAATAGGGGGTCTTATGTTTCCGTTTGAGTATCAAGCTTCTGTTCAGGACATAGTTTGTTTTGCTCACTGCCTCTGCCCAGTAGGATAGGGGCATGTAAGCATCTGCAAGTAATGTGCCTGCAGCTTCAATGAGTATTCTATTTTTCCTTTCAACTACCCCATTTTGTTGAGGAGTTCTTGGAGCTGAGAAGCAGTGTCTTATACCTTCTTTCCTACAGAACTCTAGCATAAGAAGAGACTCAAACTCAGTGCCATGATCACTTCTGATCAATGCAACTTGAGTAGAATACTCAATCTGTATGTTCTTGAGAAAACCTGTAAGAACTTGAAAAGTATCTGACTTTGCTCTCAAAAAGAAAACCCAAGTGAATTTGGAGAAGTCATCTACAACCACTAAGGTATAAGACTTCCCTCCTAGGCTTTGTACCGCAATAGGTCCAAAAAGGTCCATATGTAGTAAGTACAAAATCCTAGGTGAATCACTCGTATTAATGGATTTAAAACTAGATTTAGTTTGCTTTCCTAGTTGACAAGCCCTGTAGAGACCTTCCTTCTTGTAGGGGACAGAAGGTAAGCCTCTCACAAGGTTGTCCTTAGATAACCTAGCAATGTTTTTCAGATTTACATGTCCTAATCTCTTATGTCATAAGTCATTTTGACTACTAACTAAGTTAAGCAGACATATATCTTAAGTAATGGACTGGAAATTAACTAAATATATGTTTCCTTGTCTACTGCTAATTAAAACTAGTTTATTTTCTCTTGAGGTAATAGTATAAGATTCAGAGTTGAATGATACCTGATAACCTTCATCACAGAGTTGGCTTATGGAGATGAGATTGTGCTTCAATCCACTCACATATGCAATTTTCTTGAAAGTTACAGCTCCAATCTTGATTTTGCCATAGCCCTCTATTTGGCCACAATTTGAATCACTAAAGATTACCTTTGGTCCCAGCTTGGACTTATAGTAAATTAAGTTGTCCTTACTGCCTGTCATGTGCTTGGAGCAGCCACTATCTACATACCATTATTGATTATATGCTGGATTGGTCTTCATCTGCAAGTATAACACTTAGTTGTTCATGACCTAGGTGACTTTGAGTCCTTGTTGATTTACATAGGAATAACTGGAAATATATGAGCATTAAGGTTGATCTTTATAGCCTTTGGGATGATATCTTCTGGGTGGTATTATCCATGTGCTAGAGGGATTAAAGTTGCTCTTTGAATTTGGATTTATGTTGTTAAAATCTTGGATCATCGATTTCTGGTTGGATCGTAAAACTGAGCTCAACGATGTTGGATGAGATCGTCGATCTCTACTTGAAGAATGAGAGTATTCATTCTTAGAGTACCAAAATCGTCAATCTCTGTTCGACGAACCATACTGATGTCGTCGATCATTGATCGAAGAATGATTATTACTCAAGTTTGCGTTCAGAGATCGTCGTTCTGAGTTCGACGATCTGTTCATATATCGTCGATCTGTGTTCAACGATAATTGCTGAACATTGTTATTTTTAATTTCAATCAGTTCAAGAACTTTATTAACCCTATTGACCTGTTCAGTATTTTTCTTTCCTTTGTCAGATATAATCTTTATTGGTTTAGAGAGATTATTTTTCTGAATTATAGGTGGATTACTAGGGGAGGCACTTAATCCTAGTTTACTATTATTGATCCTAGCATTTATAGTAATAGTGAAATCTAATAATTGTAGACTTCTCACATTTAAGGATTCTTCTAATATCTTGGCCTTGCTAAGTTCAGATTTCAAAAAGGATATTTGTTGATTAGCAGAAATAAGTTCATTTGTTATGTTAGCATTCTCTGCAGTAGTTTTATCTATGTCATTTAATTTTTCTCTGAAAAGTTTGATTTCCTTCTCAGAGCTGATTAAGTCTAAGCACAAATTTTTAAATTCAAGTTTAAATTCCTTTGATTCAAAATCATAAGAGGCTATTACCTGATCCTCAGCTGATAAGAGCTCTTCATCTTCAGACTCATCAGCATCGGATCTGCTATTGCCTGCCTCAATAGCCATGAGGCAAACTTCTTTGGCCTTCTGCTCTTCTTCTTCCTCACTTGAGCTTGAGGAGGTTAACTCTTCTTCAGTGTCACTCCATGACTCAGCAACAAAGCCCTTATCCTTCCTCTTGTGCTTGCTTGAGGAAGGCTGGCTGTAGTGACCCTTCCTTGAGTCACCCTCCTTTCTTCTATCCTTTTTCTGAACTTTTGGGCACTCAGAGATGAAATGCTCAAGTTTCCCTCAGCCAAAGCACACTACTTCTTTAGATGGTATTTTGTCATACCTTGGCTTGTCTTCATACTTGGATGGTTTCCTTCTGAAATCTTTTCTAGCCATCTTAAAGAATCTCTTGGCAAAGAGTCTCATCAATTCTTCATTCACAGGAATGACTTCATAGTCTTCTGCAGCTATGAAAGCTATGTTGTTCTCTTTCCTAGTTGGTGTAGGAGTCTTGACTTCAGCTACTGCTTCCATTGATTTTATCAGCTGCTCATAGGACTTTAGCTTTCCTAGTAGAGCTTCAGTTCAGATCTCTGTTGTGCTTTTGGCTTCTCTGATGGGCCAGATTCTTGAGTCCAATGTGCTGGGGAAGCACATGAGGATCTTGTCATTCACTTCTGTCAAAGTGATTTCCGTATCTAGAGTCCTTAGCTCACTGATAATGGAGCTGAGTCATTTGTACATCACTTCCACTTTTTCAGCTTCATCCTTTTTGAAGTTTTCATATTGAGTGATGAGGTTGGATCTTCTATCCTTCCTCTTATCTGCTGATCCAGCCACCATCTTGTTCAGGGAGTCCCAATTGTCCTTGGCTGATGGGCACTCAGCAACCTTTTGAAATATCTCATCTGACATTGTTTGAGCCAATATGTTCATGGCTCTGGCATCAGCTATCTTTGCCTTTCTCTGTGCATCTATCCATCCAGGGGGTAGAAGTGCACTCATGTCTGTTGAAGTTGATGGGGTTGAAGCCACTGGAGCTCGTGGTCCTGTTAAGATGGAATTAAATATATCCTCATCAATAAAATTCATGTAGAGTCTGATTCTTGCCTTCTAGAGTGTGAACTTGGACAAGTTACACACTGGAGGTCTGGTGCTTGCATACTCTTTGTTCTGTGCCATGCTGTATAGATCTAGAAGATGTAATAGAATAGATCTAACTAAGGATCTTTGGTTCAAGGGTTAGCTTGTACAACCAAAAGAACCCCCTATGATACCAATTGAAAGTTAGGGTTAGATCTGATATACTCTAGAGGGGGGGTGAATAGAGTATGTCTGTGTTTTTAAAATTTTCTTCTTTAACAGTATACTATCTTTACCTTTAACAACTATATCTAACTATCACAGATTAAAGTAAATCAAAGATCACATAATATTAAACTAACACAGCCACAGCAAGAACAGAAAAGAAAGAGCAACAAGACAACACAAGAAATTTATAGTGGTTCCCCAAACTGGGTACATCCACTCTTCTACCACCCTTGGTAGGAATCCACTACAGGTTTTGATCAGGTGACTGCCACCAATGAGCTTTTGATTAGGTGCTCAAAAACTAAGCCTCAAGTCTTTTGGAAGGAGACTTGCAACCAGAATAATTTTGAAGGGAATTAAAACCCTGTACAGAGGTGGGAATGAGAGAGTGATGTAAGTCTTCTTTTCTCAAATAAAAATGAGAAGACTGTGTGGATTGTTATTTGTTGTCAAATCTCCCCTTGAGATCTTGAATGGTTCAGGAGTGGAAGCTTTGTTCAAGGGCGTAGGCCTTCTGCTTTTCAGAGATCCTTGACTGATTAGATTGTTTCTGTCACTTGAGATCCCTAAGAACAAAGAGGGAGAGAAAGAAAGATTCTTGATGGTGATAGTTGTTCTTTCTTTTTCTCTTCAGAGCAGCCAATTTTTGAGAGATCTTTTTCACTTACTTTTGAAGAACTTTTCTTTGTTGTGTCTCTTGTTGATGATCAATCTCTGCTCTAGTATGTTGTTCTTTTCTCGGCCGGTAGATGTGTATTGAATGACTGCAACTTGGTCGATTTCAAAAGAAAAACTCTGCAATAAATGTTCAGCTGAAATCTTGGGAATGAAAAACGGCAAGAATGCTGTTAAAAATTCTATTCTATGTGTGTCCCGAGATATAAGCAATTAATTCCATGGAGGATGTTAGCAATCAATGCTGCCAGTAACGGCTCTATTCAGAAAATATAATTGCATTGATTTGCAAGGGAATTAATAGCCTATAATGGAAATAAAATGATGAGACAGAAAGAGAAAGAATAAAAAACAAAATATCTTACAGTTTTCGTCGACCTGAGATCAGCTTTCGTCGACCTCTAATTAGCTTTCGTCGACCTGAGATTTCGTCGACCTCTGATCAGCCTTCGTCGAACTGAGATCTGCTTTCGTCGACCTGAGCTCTGTGAATCAACTTCTTTGCATAAGCTGACTAATTCTGCGCTCTATGTTCGTCGACCTGAGACTGTGAAGTTAGTCGGCCCAAAAACTTGGTCCATCTGTCGGCGTTGAGTGTTCTTTGACTCTGAGTCATCCTTGGCTTTGAGTGAATTATGGCACTGAGTGTTTAGAGTTAGTCGATCTGAGAACGGAGTTCGTCGAGCTCAGCTCAAAGATTTTAGCTCTGAGTTAGTCGAGCTGAGCATGACTATCGTCGACCTGAGATCGATGAACGTAGATCTCTTTCTCTAAGTCTTGATTTCTCAAAGTCTTGAGTCTTTGACAGTGTTGTAGGTTGGTCCTTTGATCTGTTTACTTTAAGAACATGGCCTAGACTTAAGAAATACATAAAATTTTACCCTTCTATACAACATGGGTCACAACCTAAGAAGAAAACCTAGCCCAAATCACCTAGGGGTTCAAACAGGGAGCTAGGCTAGATGGCCCAGGGAGGTCGTCAAATTGTAGAGCGTGTGGCTCCTTGCAAGAAGGATTTAGGCGAGAGGGCCCAGGCAAGAAGGTTTAAGCGAGAGCTGCGCCATGAGATGGGCGAGCAAGTTCAAAGGGAGGAGTCACTTACGGGTGAGTGGCCGACTGGCCATGCGAGACTGCTCCAAGGTGAACTCCTGCTAGCAAGACAGTGCTCTCGCCAGGTGAGAGGACCCCAGAAGGGAGTACTCTTCAAGCACCGGTTCAGTTCAAAACCGGTTCAGGTAGGGTCGGGTCCATCTTTTAGCCCCATGGGATCTTACGCTTTTACCCTGGGTGGTCTGCATATAGCCCTTCAAAACAACGGAGTTTGGTTGTTGGCAGAGCCAACTAATGGTATTCTAGTAATTTCAGGTCAAATCCATTTGGTTATCGGCAGTCCTAGTTCAGAGGCCTATAAATAGACCGGTAAGGTGCCTTAGAAGAGAGGCATTGCTAACTCTCCTTCTCTTCTTCTAAGGCACCTAGCTCAGCATTGGCTAGGGAGGGGAAGAATTTCCGATTCTTCCGGGTACGATGTAGGACCTCCGCGCTGGAGCCCCCGGTCTAGTCTTTCGAGAGCCTTGTCAAGAGGGTTGTCCAAAGAGAGTAAGTGTGAGTTGCACCTTTAGTTCCGAGCTTTAGGAGGGACCGACCTTGTTGGTTCCAACATCCCAAATGTCTCTTATTACTCAAAATTGTGTTACTCTACAAACTACCTTATGCTCGATCATGTCACAATAATTACCAAGACACCGGAACCCATCCTTTTTTGATAATGCAAAAATATGGAGAATATATTTGAATAAATATGACTTTCAGGGGGAGTGCAAACTAGGATGTATCTATGTACGGGGACTATCCATCATGGGGGAGCATGCGTATAATGCGTTCAACTCTTATAAACACAACCAGAGTTCTTTTATGCATTATTTTTTCATAGTTGATTTTTTATTATCAAAGGTGGAGTTTATTGGAACATGCGTTCCGCATATTTTGGTTTTAAAATAATAAATCCCTATTTGTATTTGATCTTGTGTGATGTGTCATTTTTGTGCAGGAACTTTCAGTTCAATATGCTATTAAAGATGAATCAAAAAGACAGAGATGTCAAATTTCTATTGTTATCATCGGGAGGTAAGACCTACCACTCGCACTAGCACATGACGGACAGGATGCACATGACAATCTTGACATAATTTGATTGCTCCGGCTTTACCGCCATGCGATATCATTACTGCTGGCATTAGTACCTTTGACAGAAAAGGAGAACACACAAGAAAGGAAAGTTTACCAGAGTTCAATGGAAACTACTAAAATAGGAAAGTACTACAATCAGGCGGTATTGCTGACACCTTGAGATATCCTTATGAAAGGTCTATTTTTGGAAAAATGAGTTGCCAAAAATGCTAGTTTCTGAAGATAAAAAGTTTCCTAATTTGGACTAAAAAGTTTCTTATTTTGGAGGTTTCCAAAGATAGAGATTTACAAAGAAAGAGAAGGTTGCCATCAATTGGAGGCCTTAACCATAACTAAAACTCTTTATTTTTTTAGAGCCCCTCCTTGGCATCAAGAACCCCGCTCAACACACCAAAAGGCTACATACTAAGGCAAAAGAAAGATCACACACATTCTCCAGCGAGTCTATCAAATTGAGGGAGTTTTCTTTTAGTTTTTCCTTTTCTTTATTTTTATCAAGTTATAAATTCACTATAGGTAGCGGCTACTAAGTCCTGTGAGACTTTTGGATAAAAATCATCTGGTGCAGACATCGGTTTCGTGGGAGATTATGTGAATTTGCCTCATGTTGTAGCAATAAGATTTTCGTTAGGTCTAAAGGGTGGTTTGAGGCCGTATCCGGGTGAGATAGGCTAGAACCAACTGGTCCTTAGGGATAAGGGTTGGTATAGAAAAAGAAAAAGATTTGTAATTCTGCCTCGATCAAAGCGTGATTGTCATTAAGATTTGTAATTATTTTTACTGGAATAAAAATTTACTGCATTTCTTTAATGATGGTAGCACTCTTTTTTAATTCGAGCCTTTAAAGTTAAAAAGGTGGTTCTGATCGACAGGCAGCATCACTATTGTCGACGGTAGAAACGAAAACTCAAAATTATTGTATTTCTCGAACAATAAATGAAATTTTTTAAAACCCTTCCACCCCACCCATGTAAGGGTGCTACACGATCCAACATACTACATAATGAGTTTTGGAGAAGGTCAATGAACTAGGCTCCATCAAGCATCATATTTGTATGAAGGAGAATTTTGGTAATTTGAAACAAAGGTTCATACTCTTCTTGGAAGCATCTGATCTTAGAATATATATCACTATTTAAGAGGGACCTTATGACCCAATGCAGGTCTCATTCTTAATTACAAATATAAAAGTTCCCAAGATGCTTTTAGAAATGTCTAAGGATGAAATCATCTTGGCCACCATGGATAAAAGAGCAAAGAATATCATTTTGAGTGTCATTTATGACTCCACATTTCAAAATAAAGTCCACTGATAGACTACTAAAGAAATGCAGGAGACCTTGGTTGTATATATAGAAGGGATAGAAGGAGTTAGGGATGATAGAAAATCCCTATTAAACCAAGAATATGAGGTCTTCAGACAAGAGAAGAAGGATTACATTGATGATTGCTATGAAAATTTTTTCAAGATAATAAATGGGAAAAAAATAATGGAAGGTTCTTCACCAATTATGAGCTAAATTACATATTCTTAAAATCCCTGAACAAAGGGTGGGATATCAAGATATGTTTCATAAGGGAGATGAGTAATATGGGAACATCCAGCCTCAGAATCTATATAAAATTTTTTTTTCTCTTGAACTCCACCTTAACATTAAGAAGAATTAGGAAGGACACAACAAAGACATGCAAATTACATTAAAGGATGAATGTTCCAAAAAAAGGAAAAGAGAAGTCTTTGCTCTCTCCTAGAAAGCCAGCTAAGTTTGAGAAAATATAAACCAACACCTCTGGAGAATATTTATCGGATGGTGACATGGCCTTGTTTACAAGGAAATTCAAGAAAATTCTATTAAGGAGGAAGTAATGGAATAATAACAGTGATCCTCCTCCTATAACTCTAGGACGTATTGCCAAGACTTAGAGAGATCCATAAAATACCCCAAGACGGATAGGTATGATTCTAGATAGAACAAATTCAATTAAAATGACACCATCTGCTTTGGGTGCAGGAAAGCAGAACATATGAATGTTGGCTCTCCTTTCAAAAGGAAGAATATCAGAAAATCTAAAGAGAAGAAATATCGCTCTGGGAAGAAGTCTGAGAGGACATTCCTGGCAAAAAAGGACAAGACCTTGAGTGATAGTGAATCAAGTTCTTTTGAGTCTAAAGAGGAGGAAGCCTATATTTTACAGACTTCCTTGCCTTAAGAATCGACACCTACTATCATCAACACAAGCATCATAGTCCCACTATCAATCTTTGATAGTGACAAAGAATAAAAAGGAACTATGCGCTATGACACTAAATGAATGGGAAGATTATGATAAATCCAATCCCATTGAGGAAAAATTCAAAACAACCTCTTCATTCTCTGATTATAAGACTGGTGCTGAGCCAAAGGCAGACTCATGATCTATTGATGAAGATGAATCTTACTCTCAGGACAAGTTTGAAAAAGTGGTTGAAAATTATGGTGCTTTTTCTTGAGGCATTATGAAGAAGCATAAAGGTTACAAAGGAGCAGGCTCAAGATATTGGGCTTCTCGGACCTTTCAAAGTTCAACTAAGGCTGCGTTTGGCGCGACTTATTTACTCCGGTGAGATTGGACAAAAACATCAATGTCATAATATGTTTATTTGTTATGAAAAATGTTACTACCTTTATCAAAAAAGGATACTTGTTTGGGGCATAATATTTTTATATGACAATGATGTTTAGTCCAACCTCACTAGAGCAAATAAGCCACACCAAACATAGTCTAAATGAGAAGACATATAACCTCTATCAATTGAACTCAAAGATTGTTGAGCTCAAAAATTCATAGATGAGCAAGCTGAATTGTTTATTCAAAAAAGAAAAAATCATCAAGAAATTGGGAAATGAACTACTCAAAGAGAGGGAATTGGTTTCTAAGTAGTCTAAACCCCAAACATTCCTTCCATTTATTGACAGTTTTTATGCACCATAAAAGTGGTGTTGTAAAACCCTCCCTCTCAGAACACAAGACAAGGCCAAGGGGAGTTTTATACCCAAAACAGTCACCTTTTTGTAGCATCAGCACACGGCTAATCTGTACCACAAGTCGTCTATTCTGCCGGCTAAAACCCAATCTCACAAATGCCAACCCAACCAAAAAGAAGAACACAGAAGCCATAATCCAAAAAAAGTACATGTCCAAAAAATAGTACAACATAATAGGAAACTACATTATCTCCTATAATATCAGAGTACAAGAATTTTCCCTAAGCGGTAAAACAATACGCTTAAGAAGGCTCATATCTATCATTGAAGAAAGTGAAGGCATCTTAGTATCAGGCACTATCCCCCTGGCCTTACTTCCCTTCTGCACGGGGTGCTTTGTTGATCCGTCAGTAGGGTTTCCTTATGTGGGTGTAGCAACCATTAGTCGTAAGACTAAGTGGCTTCATATCCGCTCACCCCGGCATCTCATAGGCACCGAGCGGAGGAAAAGAAAGTGGGGAATATTATAACAGTAATATGGTAAACAAGTGATGATAGAGGGTATTTATAAATCCAGTAATACATATAATTATAACAACACTTCATTAATAATCATGTAACCGTAGTAGGTATCAACATTTATAAATAGACACAGCTACACTAACATTATATCAAATCATAAGTACAAAATTAAACTTAACTTATAAAGATGCCCACACAAATTTATAAGTTAAGAATAAAATAACAAAAGGTAACTCATCATATAATATTGCCCATAAAAATTTGTATGATGAGGACATTGTGCGATTCAATACAATTCAATGAGATGAATGCAATTTGATGACTCACCAATTATTACACACACATACATTTGCTTTGTCGACATAGGACTCTAGTTCCCATTTTTGAGAGGTAGAGAACCTCTCAAGCATCACCCATAATGGCCAAATGGTGATAGTGGAGCGGGCTTCTCGACTACTATACGGGCATACACACTACCAGACCTAGGCATCGTACGCCTCAACGCAATCATCCTCCATCCAACGGATATCCTATGTTCTATGATACGGAAGGGGTCTTGGGTAGTTGAGCACCAAGAGCCCAGCTCAACTGTCCAAAATAACATAAAAAGGGTCCTTTGGAAGTAAACACCAAGGAGTCCAGCCCAACTGGCTAAACATGCACGGAATGGGTCTTTGGGAAGAAAGCACCCAGGAAACCAACCCAACCGTCCTATGTCCAACTATCGGCTTCCATCGTTGTGATGACTGGCATGAACAACTTGATAAACATACACGAAAGGGGTCTTTGGTGGATAACCCACACTTTTTCATGCTTCCAAATATCCAAGGGAACAAACTGAGTCCCTCCATATCACCTCTTGCCCATACTTGTAATCATGCAAGGGCTCCGTATCGAGTCCCATTTTCCACATTAATATTCGATTATTGGTGCACAATATTGTATCCACAATATTAAGGGTCAATGACATGCTCGTCATTTAATCAAGGGTTAATTCTCTTCAAGACCCTTTTCAGATAATCAGGATACCTCTTTATCAAAAATAGCGATCGTTTCCACCAACTCACATTTATGATCATAAGTAATATCTGCTTATGTCACCGAGATTTAGGCAAGGAAATAAGTAACATTGTAACAATTACTCTTCCTAAAATTATTATCCAGGCTAGGTGTGATCTTAATATCATCACCACATAACCATCTTAATCTTATAAGCATATACTAGAGAATTTAACCAAATATCATCACCTCACCCTTATGCATCACTGTTTACCAAAACTAAATTTTGGAAAGCTATGGTCCATCAAAATTACAAGCAACCCCAATTCGGAAAGGTATTTCTGCACGGTTCTTAAAGCCAGATGAAAAATACTATTCATCTTTTACCTCTAGACAACGGACAAAGCATTAACATTCACCCCTCTTTTTTCTCACTCATTAGAAAACTATTCTTCACAAAATCAAATCCGCCATCCTCGTAATGAAGAAAGGAGATGATTTAATACATACTTGCGAGAATTGATGCCCTAGAATGAAAGTTCTAGAATGGAACCTTCCTAGGAAAACTCCATTAAACTACCAAATCAAGCACTCTTTAGTCAATGTTACTCTTTCATTTTGGATCTAAAGATCTAGCACTAAAGGAGAGGGTATGAAGCTCATCTAGATTACGGCCATGGACCGAGTCCTCCTCCTCGGCAACATGGCGTGATCGGCTTCAGACTTTTTGTTCTTTTTGTTCATTCATTCATAGAGGAGATGTTAAAACGATAAAGGAGAAGAAGAAGTCATTCGGGTAAGTATAGAGTTTGGCTTCTTGCGGTAGTTTCATTCCTTCTTTCTTCCAAGGAATAAAGTCACTTGGTGAAGAAGATAAAGTTCGGATGACCCTTGTAAAGAACGGACGGTTTGATCTAGTGTTAAAAGTTTCCATGCAACGTGTAACCTCTTCATTGGACCGAGCACTTTTTTATCATAAAATAAACCTTAGAAAAGGAAAGCATAATTTATGGGATGTCTGAATAGTTCCCGAGGTATTACAGTCCACACTTTCCTTCTAGGCCGTAAGCAACAAGTCAGCACAGACAACTCCCAGTCAGTTCATAGGGTGTACTCGATGAATCATAGAGAGCACTCGAATAATCGTCGAGTCCACTTGACAAGTCCACTAACTACTCATCGAGTTCATTCAGCCTATCTCGACAAACCCGTCGAATCTACTCAGTCCCTTTCGATGAACCCGTCGAAACCACTCGACGAATCTACTTAGTCTCTTTTGAAGAATTCGTTGATACTACTCAATGCTTTTACCTCTTCTCGACGAATCTGATGATTCCCTAACAAATTCTATTAACTACTCGACAAATTCCAGATTTCTCTAAAGTCCTGTCTTAACTCCCCCATGACCTTTGGTTCTCTCCCAACATTTTCTACCAGCTCAAGTCACCATAGTGACTTCAAAACATACACGAGGGGTCTTGCTTAAAATTTGACATACGGGTGTAGGGTCCGAGAGAAGGAACGAGATAAGAAAAATGCAGTAGGGAAGGCACCCATAAAATTAACTATTTTTCAAAAGGTTCTCCTAACATTAAATAAGTATTACCAGGAAGTGTCTCTGGACACTAAAAAACAAATGTTCTCTTGGTGGATCTAAGAATGTTTTTAACGAAAAAATTGCCCTTAAGGGAGCTCATGAAGAAATTGAGATGAAAGATCATGGTACTTTTGTGTTTGGAGCTAACTCCAGTGTTAAGGGAAAATGGAAGACCTATGAAGGAAAAAACAGCAAGGATGGACAAGGTAGTAGCAGTAGCTGTGCAACCTAAGGTTCACCAAGCACACCACCACATCCCTTAAATGATACATAGGCAGTTTGGTTCAAATACCCCTCTAATCCTAAGAAAAGCAACCCAACACATGTTGTGAGTCCCAAAAGGAGGTATAACATGTATGAATACTAGTGTTGTGGAAAGCTTGGCCATTTTTGCATGGACTACTAGGTTAATGCAAATGTTTCAAAAGAAAACACTCGCAAGCCAACATCCAGACCTAGAATGTTCCATAATGCACTTCTAAATGGTCATAAGCTGTATAAGTCCTTGATTGCTAACCAGAATCTAGGACCCATATGATTTGGGAAAAAAAGTAATTTTCTTTTTGCAGGAATGTCCAAAGGACAATCAATGTCCCATCTGGTACTTGGACAGTGGATGTTCCAGACACATTACTGGAACAAGAAGCCTACTAACAGATTACTCAATTTAAGATGGCCTGAAGGTATTTTTTGAGAATCTGGCATAGGAAAAACCAAGGACTATTGTAAGTTATCCAATGACATATTCACCATTGTCACAACCCGCATTTTTCCCCAACAATTAAATTATATCAGAGAAGGGGGAAAATACGCGTCGTGATGCCACGCCGTGCAGGGGATAACTGCAGACGTTCAGGCAAGACTCCAAACTCTACGATTTTAAAAGGAAACATAAATTATTATGAATGAAATCCAGTTTAAGTTATGACGGTAGCCGTATCCCTCGGCTTAGTGAATCATCTTGTCCACGATTTAAAATATAAGTTATATGCTTGCGGAAGATACTTGTTTAAATTGACTCTAATATTCCCTAAAACCCTAAACTCTACATGAGTATAAATGTCCCCGAGGAACAACTCATACTATGCAAACCCTAGATTTATAATAAGTATAGAAAAGTATTTACGCTAAATAGAAAGTAGTGGCTTAGTTTTGAAAGAGATGACAAGTATTCTTTACTAAGAGTAGGGTTTTATAGGTTAAAAATATCTAACATGCAATCCTAGCAATAAATCATCCCAGAGAGCAAGTAATATACACCGAACATAAGAAAACCACATCATCTAGCAAGTGTCAAAAGAAATCAACAATCCTGTGGGCATCAATAACCTGACACGAACCAATAGTATGAATATGTCTGAAACTAAGCAAAGAAAACTAAAACAACAAACTACCTCGCTACGGCAAGGGAAAAAAACCACAACCAACCTGCTGCAAGGGCTCCAAATCCGGCTCCGCTACCTGCTAATGATCCGAACCTGAGGCATTCCAAAGACAAAACACCTCAGCAAGAGGGACAAATGACAGCAGAGAAGTAAACAAAATAAAACAAAGGTCAAACGGGGTACCAACCCAAGACCAACAGTATTGAAGTAAGGTGTCGAACAAGAAAGGAAAGAACTACTTAAGTGAATCGTCACGTACTCCAACAAATACACAAGATTTCCCAAGGTAAAAAGGGAACAAAAAAAGTAAAAACATAAGGAAGAAATTTAACTAGCTTTACTAAGCACCTGTGGTCGGCCCTACCCCAAAAACACGGGCGAGGTGGTCACTCAACTGGACACACCCCTCACGAATAATTTATCTGCATAACTGTGAGGGAGTGTTATACTCTCCACCATACACCGCAGATGCCCAAAAACCCGGTAGACCTCCACAAGGTACAATAAAGGAGTCAGACAATACGAAGGTGGTTTTATCAACTAACTCCCGCAAATTTTAGAAACCCAAAGAAAACACAACACAAATATATCTCGAGATTTGGCTCGTCAGATTTTACTTGACACTTCTAGTTTCAAGACATGGTTGATCAACCCCTATGATCGATTTACAATCCTAGACTAACTCTAATACGTTTAAAATTGATAGGTAAGACATTTAAAGCCATCATTTAGACACTTCAAGAACAAATAAATATATCATGACAAGATCAAGTTCACCATGACAAAATCTTACAACATCGAGTGATCATCCAAAAAGTTAACCGTAGCAATAACTTCGAAAACAAAGTGCAGAAAATTTTAAAGAACATAAAAACTGAACCGTTACCATCAAATCGGACAAGGAGAAATAAGGGGAATCCACTACTTCCCTTGGTTTTACCGGAAAAGTTCTCTGAATCGCTCCGCGTCGCAGATCAGGGCAAAAGAACACGGGAGGAGTTGAAATCTTTACAAAAAATGGTCGAAAAGGGGGTTAGGGCCGAAAAAACCTAACAAGAAAACTCAAGGAAAGGTGAAAAAATTTACCACGTTTGCGTAGCTCTCGATGAGAGCTTTCCAGATCTACGCTCGGTTGAAGATTTCGAGCACTGGAGCTCTGTCGGCGGCCACCAGAAGATTCACGAAATATTCTCTCTCTCGCTCACGCCGCTCTGGTTCAGTAGAAAGAATCGGAGAACATGAAGTATTCCTATTTTCTAAATCCTTAAGTATAAGAACATATATATATATATATATACATAATATATATATATAAGTAGTTATAAAAAGTGTTGTTTAAATATATAAAAAAACGGTTTAAATACGAGCATTTTCGCAGAAAACAAAATTAGAGGTCTAGTATGGCTTCAAATCGAAAGTGCCAAACATGAAAGTTGTAGATCTCGTCGAGACGAACAAATTTCATGTTAGTTATTTTTCCATACGGCACCGTTTTGACCCTCAAAATTGCACCCGAACTCAAAACGTATAGGACTACTCGAGACGGATGACGGACTACTCGAGAATGAAATATAGGTACTCGACAGGTAGAAAACAGGCTACTTTAGTGGTTGGAAGCTACACTCGAGTAACAAGAAGCGGAACTTGAGAGGTAGAAAGAAATTCACTCGAGTACTATGAAGATCACTCGTGTACTAAGAAGGCCACTCGAGTATATCACTCGAATACAAGGAAGGTCACTCGAGTACGCAAGAACAGTCACTCGAGTAAGAAGAAATAGTCACTCGAGTAAGAAGAAACAGTCACTCGAGTATATCATTGGGCCACTGGAGTATAACAACAGGCCACTCGAGTAGAGTTTAGCATGAACTGTATACCTACACGAGACACAGGAATTTCACTCGAGTATAAGGAATGCAGAAAAACAATTTCTTGCAAATATACCTTTTGATCAAACTATAAAAATGAATAGTACTTTTCATTTTTGAATAGTACTTTAATATTAAAATAATCGTATTTATATATATTTGAATAAGGAAACGCGAGATCAAAACGGAGGCCCAAACGCGCGCCGAATTGAACGAAACTCACGCCGTTGGCGAACACAGACGCTACGAACAAAACGGCGAAGTCAAAACCAAAATCAGACGAGCCATTCTCGAGATATAAATTTTTTAAAGTTTACGACGAACATAAATTCCACAAAACTTTGGAAAAACGCCGAGGCCCAAATATCGCTCGGATCGCGACGAAACTTGACGAGTAAGTCAAAAATTACTTAACTTAAATTCCAAATGCAAAATTTTCCCATTACAACAAAAATTCGGCCAACTTGACCGCATGGACGCGAAAATGCCTTTACGGCATTGCGCCGTCAACTTGACGTTAAAGGTAACGCCACGACGTCATAAATATGTTGTTTCCATTTTAAATAAAATCATCGAAAAATTGGGGGAATTACAGTCTCTCCCCCTAAAAAGAAGTTTCGTCCCGAAATTTAACACAACTCCAAAACCAAATCAAAATGATAAAATCAAACGTAACTGAAAACATATCGACGTACCCAAAACTAGGAGAAGATTCTCTCATTGCTGATTCCAATTCCCACATCGCGCTCTCGACGTCTTGATTTCTCCAAAGAATCTTAACCATGGGGATGGTCTTTCTTCGCAAGACACGCTTTTGAGATTCAAAAACACGGACAGGCTCTTCCACATACGACAGATTGGGCTTAATCTGGGGCACCGATTCAAGAATTTGACGATCACTGCGAACACACTTCCGCAACTTGCTCATATGGAACACATCGTGGACACCAGGGAAGGTAGCAGGTAAATCCAGTCGATAAGCTGACACTCTGATACGCTCAAGAATCTGAAAAGGTCCCACATACCGGGGGTCTAACTTGTGGTTCCTTTCAAATCTTTTTACACCTGGCATCAGAGAAACTTTAAGAAAAACCCAGTCCCCAATGGCAAACTCAAAATCGACCCTTCGTCGATTAGCATATTTCTCATAACGCTCTTGTGCTACACGAAGCTTCTCTCGAATATGATTCATCGCACAATTCATCTCCTCAAGGGCTTCCGGACCTAGCAATGGTCTCTCACCAACCTCAACCCAAAATAAGAGAGTCCTAAAATGTCCTAAAATGCCTCCCATACAAGGCCTCAAACGGGGCCATCTACAAGCTCTCTTGATAACTATTGTTGTAAGAAAACTCAATGAGTCTGAGACGCTCATCCCAAGCACCAACATGATCCAAAATATAACATCTAATCATGTCCCTCACGATCTAATTTACTCTTTCTGTTTTCCCATTCGTCTGCGGATGGTAGGCGGTGGAATATCTCAAGTCGGTACCCAACCCCTGTTGCAAGCTCTTCCAAAAGCGAGACGTAAATCTGGATTCCCGATCTGATACAATGCTAACAGACACTCCATGTAACCTGATGACCTCTTCAAGATATAGCTCAACTATGTTCTTCATCGAATACCCAATCTTAAACGGAACAAAGTGGGCACACTTTGTCAATCTGTCGACTATCACCCAAACAGAGTCATGCCCACGGGGAGATTTTGGTAGACCGGTGATAAAATCCATTGAAATACTCTCCCATTTCCAACTTGGAATATCAAGCGGTGTAAATTTACCACCAGGACTTCTATGACCAGCCTTTACACGCTCACACGTATAACATTTTGATACAAACTTTGCGATAACTCTCTTCATCCCTGCCCACCAAACAATTTGCTTTAGATCCTTATACATTTTGGTGGAACTAGGATGATAGGAAACACTGGAACCATGAGCTTCTTTATAAATTTTAGCCCGGATGTCACCCACGTCAGGAATACAAAATCTACCCCGATATTTCAGAGTACCTAGCTCGTCCAAATAAAAATCAGGTAACTCTCCTTTGTTAGTTCTATTCCAGAGGTGCAATAATTCTGGATCATCCTTTTGGTGCACCCTAGTAAGAGAAAATCAAGAGGGCGCTTCTGCTTCCAAACTAGCAGGCATATAACTACTCCAAATCTCGATGTTCATCAACAAGAATTCTTCTACTAAGGACTGTACCGATAGATTAAAAATTTTAGCGGTCATTCTACTAAAAACATTGGCTGCTACGTTAGCCTTTCCTGGATGATAAAGAATTTCTACCTCATAATCCGCCACATATTCTAGCCACCGACGCTGGCGTAGATTTAGTTCCTTCTGAGTGAAGACGTACTTCAAACTCTTATGGTCTGTATAGATCTTGCACAGCGCGCCATACAATAAGTGTCGCCACAGCTTCATCGCATAAATTATGGCAGCAAACTCGAAATCGTGCGTAGGATAGTTTCTCTCGTGAATCTTTAGTTGCCTCGATCCATACGCGATCACCTTACCATCTTGCATTAAAACACAACCAAGTTCGATGTGTGACGCATCGACGTACACAACATACTCGACTCCTTCAGTAGGTAAGGTTAAAATTGGGGCAGTACACAGTCTCTTCTTAACCTCTTGGAAAGCCTCTTCACACTTATCACTCAAAATGAATGTAGTATTCTTCTGAGTAAGTCTAGTTAAAGGAGCAGACAACACCTAAAATCCTTCCACGAATCTTCTATAATAGCCAGTGAGGCCTAAGAAGCTCCTAATCTCCTTAGGTGTAGAAGGTCTTTCCCATTCCATCACGGCAGAAATCTTGGTCGGGTCAAAAGAAATATCGTCCTTGCTTACAACATGACCCAGAAAGGACACCTGAGGTAGCCAGAACTCACATTTGCTCAACTTTGCATATAGCTTATGCTCCCTCAGGGTCGATAAAACCAAACGACAATGCTGAGTATGCTCCTCAACATTGCGGGAATACACTAGGACATCATCTATGAACACACTAATGAATCGGTCCAAGAAATCTTTAAACACCCTATTCATCAAATCAATGAAGGCAGTGGGTGCATTGGTTAAACCGAAAGACATCACCAAAAACTCATAATGTCCATGATGCGAACAGAATGCGGTTCGGGGAATGTCTTTCTAACGAATCCTCAACTGGTGGTAGCCTGAGCGAAGATTGATCTTTGAAAAACCGAGCTACCACGCAACTGTTCGAACAGATCATCGATCCTAGGCAGGGGGTATCTATTCTTATCGGTCACCTTATTTAATTCCCTATAATCGATGCAAAGCCTCATCGATCCATCCTTCTTCCTTACGAACAAAACAGGAGCACCCCACGGAGAAGAACTTGGTCTAATAAACCACACCTCAGCAACTCATCGAGCTGGGTACGCAACTCATCCAACTCACGCGGAGCCATACGGTATGGTGCTTTGGCGATGGGACGAGTGCCTAGCTCGAGGTCAATCACGAACTCAATCTCCCTCTCAGGAGGAAGTCCTAGAAGGCTATAAGGATAGACATCTAGAAACTCTCGCACCACCTAGACATTCTTGAGACATGGTGTAACAGAAGCTATTTCCAGAGCAGAAATGAAACTAAAAATGCCTCGCAACAAGACTTTATAGCACGTACCGCAAAAATGACAGGGGAAACTCTGTCCTGAAATCCATAGACTCTCATAGGTTGGTCATTGTCCATCCTGAAGTCCAGTCTTTTTGGCTTGCACTGGATGACTGCATCATACTTAGACAGTCAGTCCATGCCCAAAATCACATCAAAATCAGCCAGGTCTAAAATTATCAGATCCGCAAGGGCCAGAAAAATGCCAAGATGAATAGGGCATCTCAGAACTCCTTGATTGGATATCACCGAATCACTGGAGGGAAGCTTGACGTTGAAGGAGTCTCTCAATTGATCAACATCCAGGCGATGTTTATAAACAAACCTCCTGGCCACAAAGGAATGGGTGGCACCCGAATAGAACAGAACGTGTAACATCCCATTTCCGGCTAGACCCCTGGAGGTGGTTTTGTCATAACAGAACCGTAGGAAACCCAGGAATTGAAGATTATCGACAAAAAATTCGAGTCAAGGGTGGTCACGCCCGTGGCCGACCTGTCACGGTCGTGACCTAGGGCGTGACCCCTTTGACGATCGTCGACCTCAGGAAGACGATCGTCGAGCCCAGAAATGTCAACATGGGCCTGACACGCCCGTCACCGGTCCGTCATGCCCATTACCTTGGTATGGCGTTGAGTGAGCTAAGCTCACTCAATGTCGTGGGCTGGATAGCATTGAGTGAGCTTTACTCACTCAAAGCCATTAGCTGGATGGCATTAAGTGAGCTTAGCTCACTCAAAGCCATAAGCTGGATGGCGTTGAGTGAGCTTAGCTCACTCATAGCCATAGGTTGAAGGGCGTTGAGTGCACTGACTGCACTCAACGCCATCTGGTGTCGGCAGGAATGGCGTTGAGTGAGCTGGGCTCACTCAACGCTGTAGACTGGATGGCGTTGAGTGAGCTTAGCTTACTCAACGCCGTAAATGGTTAGGCGAGATGGCGTTGAGTGCGTTGAGTGCACTCAATGCCATTAGCTGAATGACGTTGAGTGCACTGACTGCTCTCAATGCCATTTGGTGTTGCTTGGATGGCGTTGAGTGAGCAGAGCTCACTCAACGCCATAACCTGGACGGCATTGAGTGAGCTAAGCTCACTCAACGCCATCATCTACAAAGACATATTCCGGGTGGCGTTGAGTGAGCAGAGCTCACTCAATGCCATAATCCGGATGGCGTTGAGTGAGCTGAGCTCACTCAATGCCATAATCCGGATGGCGTTGAGTGAGCTGAGCTCACTCAACGCCATAGTCTGGAATGGCGTTGAGTGAGCAGAGCTCACTCAATGCCGTAGCCTGATGGCGTTGAGTGAGCTGAGCTCACTCAACGCTATTATACTTAGACTTTTTTCTGGCATTTTTACTTCTAGCTGGGTACTGGTTTAGCTTAACCGGGCCGGTTCAGGAGTGAGCCGTCTTCTCCAATAAGACCTGATAAGTTTTATTTTATTTAATTTGACCAGTCATGCTGTGCCACGTGGACCGCCGGTTTTGCAAAAGGACGGTTGCGGCCATGGCCGAAAGCTTGAAGTCACGGCCATCAATGGCATTAGATGCCATGACTCTTTCCCTTCCCTTGAAACTGCTGGATTCAACTCCTCTCAGGGAGAGGAGGAGTATCCAGCCCTCCTCCAGCTGTCATAGGGCCGATTCAGCCCCCCTCCATCATGGCCGAGCCAAGCTTTTATGGTCCATTAATGGCCACCAGCTTTTGGCCGATCCCCCTCCTTGCCCAAGCTTTTAAACATCTTCAGAGGCCCAAGGGGAGTTTTTCCCAGTGTTACCTGAAGTTTTCGAGCCTCCCCTTACTGTTGAAGAATTTCTGGCGATGCCGCCACCACGCAAATGGCTTCCCGACAGTCTGCACGCCTCCAGCCCGCGAATAAGGTCCTCCCCTCCCTCTTCTTCTGCGGATAGATCTTAGGACTAATAGGTTTGAGAATCGGGCTCAACTGAGCCCGGTTGAAACTTCCATTATCATGGATTTTTTTTCCATGAAACCCATGTTCGGGCTCGCCGGAAAAAGCCCCTCCGGCGGCTGCGCCGCCGCCCGGCGATGGCCGCCACCTAAACGGAGGTGGTGGTGGCGGTGGCCGGCCAAGGAGGAGGCTGGATGGCCGGCAGCTGCTCTTGAAAATGACTCCAGGTCAGGCAAATCAGGGCCCTTGGCTGGAGGAAGAAGACGAGTCCAGAGTCTTTAGATCTTGCTTCAAGATCTGTGTTGTTTAAATAGATTTTATTTTATAAGTAATTTTTGTATGGAACTAACAGTCACATTAGAAAATTTAGGAAAAATACTTAGATGCTTCTACAGAAAAAGTGGTCAACACCAATATTGTAGCCCTTTGAGTCTAGTAAATTTTAAAAAAAAATTCAAGCATTTTGGACCACTGGATAGACCTCAGCACTCACTTTGGTGAGGTCTACCAATAGGGCTGTCCAGACCTTAGAAAAATTCCCCTCTCCAATCCAGTCATCACAATGACTTGAAATTTTGGGTGTGGCCTAATCTTATCTATATCCAGATGCTATCTAACAAATTAGGATTTTTGGGAAATATTTTTCTATAGTTTTTAGAAAAATTCAATAATCCTAGCATAATTTAATTATAAGGCTAAATGACTTCCAAACCCTCCTAAATTTTGGTGAGTGGTCCCTGGGTTTATCATAAGGTTCTGGTAAAAATTTCATATCATTTGGAGATGTTTTGATTAGGTTTGAGTTAACCCCTAGGTTGATCCTTATAGGATTATTTAGGATCAAACACCCCCTTTGTATTTGGGTGGTCATATCACCTCAATAGAGGCTGATATTTTGTCCAATGGTTGTTTAGGGCATGACACACCATCCAAGGGAGTTTGGGGTGGCTTGGTGTAGGGCAGCCCTAGAACCCTAGGGAAAATCCCTTAATGGTTGTTTTCGGGGTTGTGAAGGTCATGGGGTCAAATGACCTGGGACTGACTTAAAATTTGGTGGAGAGAACCATAGGACCAATATAGTTCTCTGGACAAAAGTTTATGGTATTTGAAGACAGCTAGGCCACCTAAAATCCTAACCCTAGTTTAGATCACCAACCTTAATTTGAATTATTAAGCTGTCAAATGAACTTTAAATCAAGTAAAATTTGAGTAGGGTGATTTTATAATCTAAATAGGCATGTTATAATTTTGTTAAGATTTTTGGGTTAATTTATACAGTACTTCATTTACAACTCTAATTGTGCCCTAGATATTTATCTTGATGATTTTGGAATTTCTATGCACTTGAATGTTATGAAACCTTGGATTAGGGCATCTAATAGCATGTTATACCTTATGTATTTTTCTTGAGAGTTTACTCTGATTATTTTGGGTACTTTATTCTTTAACATACTAATTGTGATATGTACTCCAAAATACAAATAATGCCCAATTACTATTTGTAAAATTATGGAATTTAGTCAGTGGGTGTTTTAGACCATGATAGTAATCCTGTAAATTTCTATGGATTTTTAGATGATTAAAATAGTACCTCCTTCTCTAAGCTAGGAAAATTGGTGTTTTACATTAAAATAGATTCAGAGCCCAAATGTTAGATAAAAATTATGGAACTTGGTTTCTGATGGTTTTAGGTCACCATAAAGCTTCTAAAATTTACTTGAAATTTTTGGATATATATCTACAGTACTTCCTTCATAATATAGGAGAAATGACCTAAAATGGTAAATTAGGAAATATAGGCCCCAACACCTCTGAAATTTCTCAAAACTTGGAATTACTGTTTAAATGTCTTATAGGATTTTTAATGATTTTATGATGATTTATTGTTGGCTCATTAGTGCACTTCATGTTCATACTAGGGCATTTGGAATCTTAGAATAAATAAATTAAATGCCCGATAAATAGTAAAATTTGGAAATCTTGGTCTTAGCTATATTATGTCAAGGTAGACCCCCAGTAAATACTATAGGAGATTCGGAAGACAAATTGGAGTACCTCCCCTCATACTCCTCACGTATCTTAGGATGGTCTGCATATAGTAAAACCACGGAAACTGAACTAGAGCGAATGATGAACTTTGAGAGATGGAATTTTTGGTAGTTGCTGGTTGGTTATGGCAAGCTAAGTTAAGTTCATTATTGGAGGTCAGGATAAGTAGAGTGTGAGACTAGTTAAAGATAAAGGCGTACGGGAACGACGAAAGATCGTCCACCCCGAGTAGTAGTGGAAGAGTCTTAATACGCTAGGGCCAGATCTAAAGTAACTTAAAATGGGATCGGGTAATGGGTAACCACCAATAACAATAAGTGCCTTGCAAAAGGGAACGGTGGGCTTCAACTACCATCAAAGTTCCTAGTGCCCTTTGAGAGCCCTTCACGGGGAATACCGGGGGCAGTCCTAGGCTAATGTAAATTGTAGAATTTATAATCTAAAGAGCAACTAGTATAATTAGGGTTGCACACACATACACCCCGATAGCTAGGAAGGTAGAATAATTGGTTTGGTTGTCATTCAAACGGTAGCTCTGAAGGTAGATGCACGGACGGGACAGTCCGGGGAGCCGAGGGCTCGAGGGTTGGAGTACAGAATAAAGGTGGTGGGTCTTCGATATCTGATTGTCGTTCACACCGGCATCGGTACGTTTACTCGACGGTGTGGGACACTTAGCCAAAGAAAGTCTGGTGGGTATAGCCAGCAGTAGTACACGGATACTCTAGGTGTGGTCTTCTCGGGGCGTACGGAAGGGCTAGGCCCGGTAGAGTGTATACTCGCCTAGGAGTGGGGGGCCCGACCCACTGTCTCCGTTTGCCACAATGGAGGTTCCTGGGAGTGAAGCTAGCTGCCCGAACAGGGGGAACTAAAGGTCTGTGCGCATAGAGTCGTGTGCGTGAGTTGGCATGAATCATGGCATAGCATATCACTACACTCATATTTCCATACAACCGACACCCCAACGTATAAATCGGTATGAGACATTTTATACGATGGGAGCCTTGCAGAAGACCCCTTAACTTATAAGTTTGTATGGTCATTTATATAAGTTAAGGTTACCTACTTACTTACTTGTTTACTTACTGTTCTCTAGCTGCCCTTTTTATACAATTGCTACTTACTACTTCTCTTCTTTACCACTTACTACCATAGAATTGCTAGTTGTTTCTTGTTCTAGATAGTTGTTAGAATAACTCCCTGTCATCTGCTTGATTATTCTCCACCTTTATAGCTTTCCTTTTCTCCTCTCCGCTCGGTGCTTAGGAGCCGTGGGGGGGAAGGGTAGGGGATGATAGGGCTTAGTCTTTATGACTAATGGTTTTCGAACCACAACATTACAGGAGCTCCAAATGGGAGACAGGGACCAGCAGTCCAGGGACTGGCACCAGCGGAGTACGGTGCGCATAAAGGTGGGTCAGTCTAGCACCGGTGCACCTGCGACCAGCTCCATGAGTGATTAGTACCTTTTTAGTTCTGCGATGAGTGACTTGTAGTGAGGACTCTGATGTACTGGGCTCGAGCCCGTTTATCTCTATTTCATCTGAACCGTATCTTGCAGTACTTCTATTATCTATTTCCTGTTATTATCTACTGATGTGTTGGATGTGATTTCACTTTTATACATGCTTCTATGGACTTATTTACATTTATGTATAATTACTTCTCTCTCTTATGATCGAAAAGGGCCGACAGAATTGGCGTTTGTAGTGGCGGCCTTCCCGTGAGTCGGTGTCATCGTAAAGTGGCAATTCTGGGCTATCAGGATCGGCCAGTCCCAGAGTGGAAGTTCGAGGACATTGCTATGGACTTTGTGCATGGATTGCCTCACTCCCACTCTAGGCACGATTCTATATGGGTCATAGTCGACAGGCTGACAGAGGTAGCGCGATTTATTCCAGTTAGGAAGGATGCTCCAATTGCTGTTCTGGTGAGGTTGTTCGTGGAGAAGTTCATCAGGTACCATGGCATTCCCAGGACTATTGTCTCGGACCGTGACGGTCGGTTTACTTCTAGGGAGTGGAGGGCAGTGCATTCTTACTTGGGTTCCCGACTTACCTTTATCATCGCCTTCCATACGCAGACCGACGGCCAGACCAAGCAGACCATCCGAACCATGGAGGATCTTCTTCTATGCATATTGGATACAGGGAAGCCTTGGGAGAGGTTGCTACCATTGATCGAGTTCTCTTATAATAACAGCCACAAGGCTAGCATCGGGATTACACCATATGAGGCACTTTACGGGAGGAAGTGCCGGACACCGCTATCTTGGGTGCAGGATGTGGACACCAAGGCTCTTGGCTCTTATTTTGTGGAGGATACGGAGGCTCAGGTTCGTTTGATCCGGGATAGAATGCTAGAGGCCCAGAGCAGGCAGGAGAAGTATTATGATGCTCGGCACCGGAAGGTGGAGTTCTTGGTAGGGGACCGAGTATTTTTGAAGATATGTCCGATGCACGGTGTCTCTCGGGTGCGGAGGCACAAGAAGCTCAGTCCTCGTTAAATGGGGTCGTACGTGATTCTGGAGCGGATTTGTCCCTTTTCTTATAGACTGCAGCTGCGGCCAGAGTTGAGTGCCCTGCACAACGTCTTCCATGTATCTTCCTTGCAGAGAGCTCTCTTATGGCCGGAGTAGCACATCACTACTACAACTGGTCCGATGGCACTAGACAGATCCGTTCGATTGTAGCCTATCCGGATTAATGATACAGATGTCCGAGTGTTTCGGAAGAAGAAGGTTCCTCTTGTGAAGGTATTGTGGTCCAACCAAGGATGGGAGGAGCACACCTAGGAGCCGAGGGATCTGATGATGGAGCAACACCCTGAGCTATTTACTTCAGGTATACTCTAGTTTATGCATTTAAATTTCTTATAACTCTTGCAAGAAGAACCTCGTAGACCCGAACTTAAATTTCAGGGACGAAATTATTTTCTTTGTTTATAGGATTTGAAACATCCCATGTTACTTCTAGATCCCTTAACTTAGATTGGGTTGGGCTTGGGGTGGGTGTTAGGGAAATTAGCTAGGTTTGACCCTAAATAATGGGTTGTAGCCATGCGGGGCCCACTATATGGCCCAAGTCAAACTAGGTCAAACTAGCCTAAATACGAACCATAGCCACACCGTTATCCCCACCACATTGCCCTAACCCTAAGGATAATCTAAGTGAACCCTAAGGACTGCCATTGGGTCCCCCTTTGACCCTAGTTGACCAAAGTCAACTTTAGCCCTAAGTTGGTCAAACCTACACCTAAAGGCCCAAATGGTCAAAGTGGGACATCACCATGGCCCTACACATGTTGGGTCATGCCATAGGTTCCATGACCCTCAAGTGGGGTAAGCCCACTAGCCATGTTGACCAAGTCAACCAAAAAAGTCAACTTGGTCAAACATGTGGCCTAAAGAAGAAAATGGGGGCTAAGCCCATTCCCCTTGAGTCAACCCCACTAAACCTAGCCCATTATCAGCCAAAGGTGTAAAAGACCAGCCCTACCCCTCTGGATTTGGAGGGAGTGTGCACGCATGGGGACATTTTGGAGAATTCCCCAAAAAGAGGAGAAAGTGGACTTAAGAGGAGGAGGCAATTTGGCCTAGGATTCTTCTGCCCAAAGTGTGCTGGCCGGCCACCCAAATAGAATCCCAGAAGAATTTGGCGGCATGGTGACCACTTGGCACCATGGGTGAAGCCTCCAAGGTTGAACCCGAGCTCACATTGGAGTTAACTCCACATATAGCCCTCCCTAGCCTAATTCACCCCCACCATTAGCTTTAGAGAGAGGAAAGGAGTGAAAATTGACTACTGGATCGAAGGAATCAGTGGAGAAACCAAGATTTGAGCAGGAGATCGCCGGAGCTGCTCGACCATGGATAACCACTGCCAACCTCGCCGCCAGGCCGCCATTCGGGTCTGTTTCACCTCATCTCTACTCGCACTAGCTTTCTAGATCGGCTAGGGGAGATATCGGGCTTAATTGAGCCCGATGCCATGTGAGGAAATGAGAAAATTTCTGAGCTTTTTATCTTGCTCGGGATCTCCAGAGGGGCCAATTCTGGCGGCCTCACCGCCGGGAAACGCTAGCCCCCACCTCAACGGAGGTGGTGGCGATAATCGCCGGTGGTGGTGGTGGCTCAGCTGGCCGGAAACAGCCAACAAAGGTGGACCAGGATGGCTCAATATCAGCCATTGGAGATTTGGGGACGATGACGGGATGCCGTCCATTTGGCTTTAAGGTTCGTGCTTACCATTTTTTATATATATATAAGATGAATTGTATATATATGAATAGTGTTATTTTGTCACACTTTCATACAGAGTTTTGCATGTTAAAATTAGCCCTCTTAAAGGCATTTCCAGAACATAAACCCTAGATTAAATTTGTAGGCCTTGCTCTTAACTTTCATTTTAAACCATAAACTTAAGATTTGGAGTTGTAGGGCTCCCTGTAGGTCTTTTCTACTAGGACTTGTGCTAGGCAAGGGCAGAAATTCAAATGTATGCTCAGGCCAAACCATACATCCACATGAACTAAAATTTTGGTCAAATTCTTGTTAGGGTCATACCTTAACCCTGTGAAAATATGAAAATTTTTGGAAGAACTTTTCCTATAGTATTTGTCATAATACACAAATTTTAATTAATGAAATATTTGGAATAATATGACTCCAAATGGCCCCAAATTTTGGTGGCGGGTCCTTGGGGACATAATATGTGCTTGGCAAAAATTTCAGCACAATTGGACCAATTTAGGTTGGGTTAACCCACTTGCATGTGTTTGCTTTATATAGCTTTTGGGTGTAAATAGCAATTTTTGAAATATTGCATATTCAGCCTATTTGATAAATTCAAAAATAATGGAACTTATTCCAGAGGCTCATTAGAATAAAGTTTACCACTCATAGATATTTTGGGATTTTTGGAAACAAGAATCCTATTATTTTGAATTTGTGAAATATTAGGCCATTTTGATAAATAAATAGGAAAATGGATTTTGCATGGGAATAAATCCCCACATTTTGTCATGACAACAAAGAGGACATTGCAAATTCCTAGAAATTTTACTTCTATGTTTTATGAATTTTGTAACTAGAATTATGTGGATTTACCATTTTTCCCTTATTACATTTAATTGTAATTTGATAGAAATATGCAGTAGAAAATTTGTGAAAAATTTCTAGAGATGTATTATTATAGAAAGAACCTTGTATAATTATCTCAATATTTTTGGATGTCTCAATAATTTTCAAAGCCCCATAATGGCATTTTGGGACATTACTTAAAAAGAGAATTGGTAGGCCATTGTACTTTAGAAGCTTATGAAACTCTGTATTCAGCCTAAGCTCATTAATATATGTACTCTGTAATTTTCCTAGAATTTTGGTTAATAAATTCCTTATACTTCATTTGGAAAGTTATAATTATGTGAATTTTACATTAATTAAAGAATAAATAGAAATATTTTAAGGATAGTCATGATTCTCGGAAGACAGTGATATTACACCATCTTATAGGTCAAGAAAATTTCTTACATCAGTAGGACTATAAATTGTTATACTTCATGTGTTAAATGACCTGAAAAATTAATTGAAGAAATTAATTTAATGATGTAATTAAGTTGGAAAATTATTAAAATCATTATGGTCATCATGTAGGTCCATACCATACTAGGCTAAATAAATTGAGGCATATAGCCAAATGAATTAGAAGGTCACATTTGTGGGTGGTATTGGGGCTTGGGTAAGGGTATCACACCAATATTCGTATTAGCTGGGCCACCAGGGGAGGGATATGATAAACTAGCAAGGTGAGGATCTTAGAAGAGGAAATAACCCTGGATAGGCTCTTGGAGGATTCCTTAACCATGTGTGGAAGAGTGCAAGTCCCATGACAGCAATAATAATGGGGACCGGCGGAGGTTCGCCGCGCTCATAATAACACCTTAAGTCATTAGGGTTGTTCTAGAGTTACAAGAGAGTTTGGGGATAATCTTGGGTAGACACCAATAAGAAGAATTATCCTTACGAAAGGGAACCTTGGGCTTGTCATCCCCGCTTGGTTCCTAGTGCCTTCGAGAGCCCTTCACCGGGTATACCCTAGGCAGTCCTGGGATTAAACCTAAGTCATTGAGTATAAGAACCCGTAGACAAGAGTAGCCTAATAGGTTAGGCATCGTATCACCATCCTCACCCGTACTGGGTTGACGGGATTCATGGTAATAATATTCTCGCCCGCGTAGGGTTTGAGGGATTTGTGTTATATGCTCACCCATGTGGGTTGGAGGGACTCAGGACAGGTTTGTCCTGCGAGCTGAAGGGTTGAGTTATAATACTTGCATGTGCATAAACATACTAGTGGCGGGTCATGCGATACTGGGCCAATCGTCACACCGATGGCAGTATGGTGACTCAGGCGGGTGTTTGGGTTTGAGGGGTCAGTAGGTTGTTTATACTGCGGTCTGGTGGACAATCCCCAGAAATGCACACCCAACCCAACAAGGACTGACGGGTAGTCAGCAATTAGTACGAAAGACTCTAGAGTGCACCTAGGATGTGTACAAAAGCGTATGGGAGGTCTAGGTTTGGTAGTGTGCATACCTGCCTAGGAGTGGAGACGCCCGCTCCACTACTACCGTAGCCACAACGGTGGTACCAGAGACTGATGCTAGATCCGAAAAGCGGGAACTAAAGGTCTGTGATCACAGAGTCATTATGTGTGTGTTGCACTTGCAAGTTGTATAATAACCCGCATGCATTCATACATTGTAGGCATTCGTTTCATGGACCCTTATCATATAATTTAGTATTGACTCTTTTATATGATAAGTTAATTTTTGTAACTCTAACTTATATGTTTGTATGGGCACTCATATAAGTTAGGGTACGTCTTTGATGATAGATTAGATATTGCATACTCACGTTACTATACTGCGTAGCACTGCTCTTACTTCACCTTACTTACCACTGTTACATACTATATTTACTGCTGTTCTTTTCTTTACTTACTGTACTTATACCTCTTACTTAGCACAGTTAGTGTATAGCCATTGTTACTCCTCATGTACATGAGAGTATAGGGCCACTGTCACCTGATTATACTTGTCACCCCTTGTTACCTTCCACTTCGTTCCCCCGCACGGTTCCTAAGAGTGGCGGGGCGAGGTGTGGAAGAAACTACTTAGTCTTTTGACTAACGGTCGGTGACCAACTATTTTTAGGGGCTCGAGGAGATGGAGTACCAGCATGACCAGCAGGGCGAGGTGACCGGACCTGAGGAGCAAGTTCGACTACCACCTTCTACTACTACAACAGAGCTACCGCAGGTGGGATGAGTTGTGATGATACAGTCTTCCGCTGATAGAAAGAGAGAGAGAGAGAGGGATTTTATATATATGATGTATAGGGCATAAGCACTTATTATTGATGTACTATTTCTGGACTGATGGATATTTTTTTCACTTATATATATATATACTGTGGCTGTGGACTGTTTACTACTTTTGTTACTCATATTGCTCTGGGATATGATCGTGTTAGCCGGCAGGATCGGCGTCTTGCGGTGTCGACTAGCCCGTGTGCTAGTGTCACCGTAAGGCGGATATTCTGGGCATAAGATTCGGGTGTGGTTCCAAATTGGGAAGTCGGATCTTACATGTGTACAACCCCGTACCCGGCCGAGCGGTATCCTCCCTAAGTGGCGGACTTGGGGCGCTCTATGAGCGATGTTTTTGTGCAGCCCCGTTCGAGGACGTGCGAGCACTCGTGCACGCGCGTAGAGGTTTTGTTTATAAAGGTTTTTTTATAAATATTTGGTTAATATTATAATATATTAATATTATATATATTAAGATCATAGTATATAATATATTAATATTATATATATTATAATATATCATAATATTATATATAGATATCATAATATTATATGAGTGGGGGGAAGAAGAAAAGACAAAAGAGAAGAGGAAAAAGGGGGGAGGCAGCGGCAGAAAAAGAAGGAAAACAAAAAAAAATGAAAGAAGTGGAAAAGGGCTCGGTGTGGTACAGCAGGAGAAAAAGTAGGGTCGGGTTTTTAGGTTGGAGGAGGAGCAGCCCCTCTACCCCGCCGCCCCTCTTTCTCTCGGTCTGGAGCAGCACATCCCCGCCGCCCCTCTTTCTCTCGGCCTGGATCACCACACCCCCGCCGCACCTATTTCTCTCGACCTAGAGCAGCACACCCCTGACCCCTCTCTCTTTCTCTCAGCCTAGAGGAGCACACCCTCGCCTCCCTCTCTCTTTCTCTCAGCTTGGAGCAGGACAACCCCTGCCTCTCTCTCTCTCTCTCTCGTCCTGTAGCAGCACATCCTCGGCCCGTCTCCTCTCTCCAATCGGCCTACAGCAGCGCCCTACGCCGCCTCCCTTTTTTTCCTCCCTCCATCGCCCAAGAAAGGAATATTCCGCATTTTCCTCTCCTGTCACCATCCAAGAAGAGAGGCAGCCGCAGTTTCTCATAGAGGAGGGGTTTTTCCCCTCTCTTCTCTTTCTCTCTCAATGTCGCGGCAGGGCTGGGAAAAGCCACTCTTCATTTCTCCCATTCACCGCCGGCAAAGGGCTCAGAAATCAAGAAAATGAAGAGGAAGATGAGGATTTCTTACCTCTCCCAACAGGGCTCGGTCTGGAGTGGAGATCGGCCACCGCCGCAGCTATCCAGGGCCAAGCTAGCCAGGAGCTCCTCTCTCGGCACCGCCGCCAATCATGCGTCAAGGGTAACGATGTTTTTACTTGGGCAGGTGAAGCCCTCAGTTTATATATTTACATGGAAGCCCCTCTCCACCAACGGGTGGGGAAGGGAGCTCTCCGACGAGTTGACGTGTACGTCCCTACAATTAACTATATTAGCACCCGGAAGCGTGAGTATGGGTTTAGGCATGCTGCGTGAAGCCCATCCGGACGTGTGAGCCGGATTGGTGATGTTATGGGATTCCTAGAGAATACTCCGAGGAAGTTGTATATTATCCATTTGTAGGGAATGCGCTCCACAACCCCCAAAAATGGGGTGGGTGTGATGTTTTCGCGTCGCATTTAGTTGACCTATGTCTGGCTTGTCGCCGCCATTCGGGATGTTTGCGTACAGGTGTTGCAGTACAAAGGGGGGAGTTGTGGGCTTAAGCCCAAGCTTGTGCCGGCCCTCGAAGGCCTATTTTTTCTTATATTACCGGCCTGCGTGCCGATGTATGAAATTAATATTCCTGTTATTATTTATAATATTTGTGATGCTGTGTGTATGTCTAGTTTACTTCTTCTATCTTGGGCGAGTGGTATGCTCGTGAACTGCTCGTCCTATGGGAGCAATGAGGTTTAGTTACCGGGCAGCCCGTGATGGCCTGTTTACAGCCTTTTAGGGCAGCAGAGTCACGCGATTTGCAGCCCAGTTGGGCAGCGTGCCGCAGAATTGCTCGGCGATATTGCGCCATTAGTTGGGCGGGTGAGGAGCATTTTGTATAGACCTAAGGAGACACATCTGGATAGGAGAGAGTTGGTCTTGAGACCCTCCTTAGATGTTCCGGTCGGCCAAGAGCGCCTTCCAAGGGTGTCTTAGCTCAGTCCTTAGCTTGGGAGGCGAAGTGTTTGTTAGTCTTTCGGGTATGCAGTGGGTCCTCCACGCTGAGACCTTGGGTATGCCCCTTGTGTTCCTAATCTTGTGCCTAGATCGTTCGCTTGAGGGTAATAGGTGCGCGGTAACCCCTTTTTTGGGACCCCGAACTCCACAGAGGTAGATTTTGGCTTCAACACATAGGGAGTCTTGTTGTGAGTCTTATTTATTAAGGCCCTATTCTGAACATGACAGGTTGTGTTGACACCCTTTGTCAATAAGTATTCAAGGAGTGAGAAGTCATTCAACATAGTTCTACTTACTTCAATCCTGGTTCTGTTCCTTCTCTCTATAACTCCATTTTATTGTGGAGTTCTACGAGACGAAATTTCTTGAAAGATACCTATATAATTAGGTTATTTTACCAGATTGAAATTTATTTCCATGGTCACTTCTAATATTTGACACATAACTACTCATTTCATTCTAAATTTGCTTGACAAAGTTAGGGAATATTTCGAGGGTATCTGACTTTTATTTAATGAAGAACACCCAAGTCAACCTAGAGTGATCATCAATATTCACAAACGTATAGACCTTTCATCCTAAGCCATGAATTAAAATAGGACCAAACAAATTCATATACAGTAAATATAAATATCTACTGGAGTTCGTAACCCCAATAGGTTTGAATGAGCCTTTTATTTGCTTGGGCATTTGGCATTCCAGGGCACACTTTAATTTGGGACAAGCTCTAACTAGATTTTCTTATATGAGATTATTGATGGTCTTATAGTTGATTGTAGCTAGCCTCTTGTGCCATTGTATACAGAGTGATGCTCAATTCTCAGCTATAAGACATATAGAAAAATCATAGCTAATACATAAGAAATTTAAAGAGTAATATTTAAACTCCTAGTACCAGTTAGTATGGTCTCACCAAACTTCTTAATCAGAAACTCATCTTTGTAGAAGATAATCACATAGCCAAGATCATATAGTTGACTTATATTGATTGGATTGTGCTACAATACTTCAACATAAGCCACCATTAAAATGGTGACTATAACAACAAAAATCTTACCATGACCGTGGATTTTTCCTCTATCAGATCCTCCAAAGATAACATTAGGTCCATCTTCAATTAAGGAGTAATGTGTCAATAGGAATCTAGTTCCATTCATGTGGTTGGAACATACACTATTTAAGTACCAAAAGAGAGTTTTATTGGCCTTTGTACATTCCTATAAAAGATATTACTTCTTCTTAGGTACCCAAATCTTGTTGGGTCATAGATTCTGGTTAGCATTCAAGGACTGCCTCTTCTTATGTCCATTCAAAAGTGCATTATGGAACACTTTAGGTCTAGTTGTTATCTGTCATTGTTTCCTCTTAAAACAGTTGGATTGAACCAACATTAAATGGCGAAATGACTAGGGTTTCCACAATACTTGCATTCAAAATAGTTATACCTCCTTTTCGGACTCACAATAGGAGTTGTATTAATTTTCTTTGGATTAGATCCCCCCTTGAAGCAAACTCCATATGAATCTTTACAGGACAAGCAGTGGTATCCTTGGTGAACCTTAGGTTGTACAGTTGCAACGACAATCTTGTCATTCCTAACATCTTCCCATTAATGGGCATTCTCTTTGCCCCTGGTGTTTGAGTTAGCTCCAAACACAAAAGGACTATTAACCCCAGAATCCACAACATGTTCAATAGGGACCCAGTTCCTCCTTATTTAGTGGCAGACTCACTTCTCTAGTCCGCCAAGATCGGTATAGCCCTGTTCAAAATCCAGTTCTCCAGTGGCGGTCTCGATTCTCCAGTCCGCCTAGGTTGCCATTTATCTAGAGCAGCCCCTTTTGCAAGCTCTTCAGGAGGACTCAAGCATCAGCCTGCATAGGCTGCTTCCCTCCAGCCAGGATCGCTTCCTTTAAGCAATAGCTGGAAGCTCCAGATCGCGAGCCCAGTCCGCCCCTCTTGCGCGGACTAGCTTGTCTTTTCTTTTTTGTTTACCGTCACCGCTGCCCAGTTCTCCTGTACCCCGGGAAACAAGTTATTTTAGCCCTGTCCTTTTTGGCAGGACCTTGATTCTATAAATAGGGGGAAGCGGTGCACCCAAAGCACGCTGAATTGAGCCTAGGAGCCAACTTATTAGAGGTTGCGGACTCGAATCTCGGACATTGCGGTCTCTAGCCTGTCTCGGCACCACCGTGATCAATGGTCCTGATCACTCCTTTCTCATCCACTAGTAAATGGTTACTTGCTGTCTCCCGTACCACTTTTTCCCTTTTGCCGAAATTATAGGGCACATTTCTTGCATCAACATCAACACACGACCTTCAGATCCAAGTAACTGTTGAAGTTCATGGACTGAAATGTTTGACCACCAATCATCTCATCGCCACGTCCGCTCAAGTCACTCAAGCACATCAGACAACCTGTGGGACACTGTTGACCGATCCCGAATGAGAGGCCGAACAATCTCAGAGAGAGACTGAACAGCGCCTCGACGCAATCAGCCGGGACCTAACTGCGATTACTCAATGACTTGATCAGCCAAGAGTGGCCTCCACGTATGAGCTAGTCTGCCAAATGCCAGTGCTCCAAATGCTAGTTCGCCTGTCTCCAGCAACAACGCTACAACGAGCCATCTCGCCTATCTAGCCCGTAGCTCCACTATGACCTCAAGCAGATGAGCTCGCTCCTCTTATGGAATTTTTCCCTGAGGTGGCCAGGGGAAGTCCAGGCCGCAGACTTGACTTTGCTGAGAACAATCAGGTCGCACGGCCTCCTGCGATCTCTTCTCTAGCTCAAGCTGAAGAGTATCCATTTGTAGATAGGATCCGTCAGGAGCAGGCTCCTAATAATTTCAGAGAACCTACCATTCCCTTTTTCACTGAAGAGATAGACCAAGTCTCTCACCTCCAGGCATTTGAGGTTGTCGTAACTATGAGGTGCTTGTTAGATGGCTTGAAGTTCAAGTTCCTGGTGACCACCTTTGACGGCAAGGCCTGAGAATCGTTTCATGAACTGTACCACCGATCTATTGCCAGTTTTGTCGAGCTTTGCCAGGAACTCCTATTACGGTATGCCACTTCTAGGAAAAGGAAGAGCGAGCCAGTTACCCTTTTTAATATCAAGAAAGGAGACAATGAGTCGGTAGAACAGTTTGTGGATTACTTCTAGAAGGAGCTGGGGGTCAAGAATGTAGATCCTGAATTCTATAAGATTGCCTTAATCAATGGACTCAAGGAGTGGTCGTTGAAATTCTAAGCAACCATGAAAGATCCTGCCACATTCCAGGACCTAATAGCCTTGTACAATACATTCATTGAAGGGGAGAGTGTCAACCCCTCATACGTGTCCAACTTAACGACAAATGTATAAAAAAGGGGCACAATAGATTCCTATGCAACTCATCGAGCATCCAGACCTCGTCTACCAGAATATCAGCCCCCGTCACATAGGGGAAGGAATTTCCGGCACAAGCAACCCTACCAAGACCATCAACAGTTTTATGAGCAGAAATTGTTGTTGGCCGCCACCCCCAGTTTTGTCGCTCCTCAGATCTTACCTGTCCTTAAAATCCGAGATAGTTCCCCTGTAGATGATCAACAAAGCCATGGTCCTGTGGAAGTGCTTGTCGCCATGGGCCTGACAGTAGACGAGGTTCTTAAGATCCTATAGAAAAAGACTGAATTTAAGAAAGAATTTTAGAAAGTAGAGGGAAAGACTCGAAACTCGAATCTTTTCTGTGCATTCCACAAGGACAAGGGACATCCAAGAAAGGATTGCAGAGCTCTTTGACAGCTTGTGGAGCGGCTACTTTCCACATGAAAAATGAAGGGCCTTGGTGTAAAAGATTCTCCAGCAAAACCATCCACCTCTAAGGGGAAAGAGGTGGACAAAGTTTTCTGGGAGAATGAGGACATTGAGGAGGCAGGATACCTTGGCAGCATCAAAATCGGAGAAAGCGTTGACGCAGAAGACATAGGCGTCCTCAGCGACCTCCTTTGAATCCATAGAGGAGCAGGGGCAGAGTCAAACAGGAAGTCTTCCTTGGCTAAGATCTCACAGCGTGATGTGGCCATGAATTCTTACAGCCCCGCCAAGGGAAATCATTACTTTTGGCCCAGAAGATCTCCCGAAGACTGGCCATGAATTCTTACTGGAAGCTCGGTCAACCTTATATTCAAGAATGCCTATGAGGCCCTGAGATTTGGAAAGAATTTGTTCTCCATCGAAGGGCCACTTTACGGCCTCACTGGCGAAAGGAAGGAGGTTGAAGGGAGCGTTACACTCTCAGTAACACTTGGCGGGGAATCCAAGCTGATCACGTTCATAGTAGTTGATGCGGCAAGCAGCTATTGCGCCATCTTCAGAAGACCCCTTCTCAATGAATATCTGGCGGTGGTTTCCACCTATCACTTGACAATCATATTTGTAGCAGGAGGAAAGCAATGTCGTGTCAGAAGCGACCCAAGGGAAGCCCGGGAATTCTATGTCAAAACCGTCAACATGATCGAGCAGGTTCCTCCTAAGGCGGCTCTAGTCGTCGTCTCAGAAGAAATGGCCCCCCAAGAAGAGATCAGAGATCAGGAGGAAATCTAAGAAGGAGTTCACCTGGAGCCTTCCCAGGCAACCTAAGGTGTTTTAATTGATGAGGATGAAGAAAAGAGACTTTCTATCAACTCGGAGCTCCCTGAGGAAGAAAATGCAGAGTTGATCGCCTGCTTATTGAAGGACCTGGATGTCTTCGCTTGGGGAGTGGAGGACATGCAAGGAGTAGATCCTGATTTCGCTTGTCACCACCTCAATATTGATCCTAACTTCAAGCCTATTCAACAAAGGAAGATGGAGTTAGTGACGAAGCTGGCCGAGCCAATCAAGTAAGAGGTCGCCAAGCTTCTCAAGGCTTAATTCATTCGCCAAATTCAATACCCTGCCTGGGTATCAAATGTTTTAATGGTGAAGAAGCCAGGGGAGAAATGTAGGATGTGTGTTGACTTTACTAAATTGAATAAAGCGTGTCCGAAAGATTGTTATCCCCTGGTTCGGATAGATGCTTTAGTAGATTCTGCGGTTGGATATCCTTTTATGTGTTTTCTAGATGCGTTCTATGGTTATCACCAGATTAGGATGCATATGCCTGACATTCCCCATACATAATTTATCACAAATAATGGCTGTTACTGCTATCTTGTGATGCCTTTTAAGCTGAAAAAAGCAGGCGCTACTTATCAACGCATGATGGATTTTTTTTAAAGAACAAAAAGGAAGAAATCTTGAAGTATGCGTTGATGATCTTCCTACTAAAATTAAAACCTTTGCTTCATACTTACAAGACCTCGCATTGATATTCGTTACTCTGCGGAGGTATAACATGAAGTTAAACCCGTTGAAATATATCTTTGGAGAAAGTAAAGGAAAATTTCTCGGTCATCTCTTTACACCTTAAGGGCTTGCCCCTAACCTAGATAAAGTTAAAGCAATCCTCAATATGCATCACCTCGCTCCCAGAAAGAGGTTCAGCAACTAGGGGGAAGAATAGTAGGCCTTGGAAGATTTATTTCTAAAGTAGGGGATAAAACCGCTTCGTTTTTCAAAGCTCTTCGCAGGGGATCTAAATTCGAATGGACTTCAGAGTGCGCGAAAGCTTTTGAGAAACTTAAAAAGGACCTCACCTCAACTCCTTTGCTTCAAATTCCTCAAACTGGAGAAATGTTGTACATCTACCTAGGAGTGTGCTCGGAAGAAATAACCTCAGTTATTGTTAGAGAGGACGGAAAAATGCAATAGCCAGTGTACAATGTAAGGCATATACTGAAGAATGCATAAACAAGATATCCGATTCTAAAAAAGCTTTAACTGGCACTAGTAATTTCTGCCCGAAGGCTTCGAACATACTTCCAAGCACAATCAATCCAGGTGGTTAATGATCAGCAATTGAAGAGTATCCTAGAAAAACCAGAACACTCTAGAAGGTTGGACAAATCGGCAATTGAACTTAGTGAGTTTGATATCTCGTATGTACCTAGGAAGGCTATCAAAGTATAGATATTGGCAGATTTTTAGATAGACACAACTGAGTCCATTACTAGACAAGCCGATCAATCTATGTTATTATGGACAATCTACATAGATGAGGCTTCAGGCAAAAACTCCTTAGGAGCAGTAGTCCTCATCAACAACAATGGGGTCAAGCTAAAGCAGGTCGTAAAGTTCTCTTTTCCAACCACAAATAACAAAGCAGAATAAGAAACACTCTTAGCAGGTCTGCGGTTTGCGAAGGAGTTGGGAATAGATAATGCGCATGTTAAAATCGAATCTTTAGTAATGGCTTCATAAGTACTGGGAAATTTTGAAACGAAAGAGCCCACCATGAAGAAATATTTAATGCTGGTGAAGGAAGAGATTGGGAGGTTTAAAAGTTTTACTAGTGAGTACGTCTCAAGAATGCACAATACTGAGGCGGACGAGCTAGCAAAATTTGGTCTCCCCTCATGAGAGACAACTTCTGAGCTTTTTTACCCGTCTATGGAAAAAGGGGATTTATTGCAAGTTTAACAACGACCAACTTGGATGGATCCGTTCAAATCATATCTCTCAATAGGAGAATTACCTCAGACATTGAAGGATAGGAGAAGATTCAGAATGAAGCAACAAATTATAATCTTATCTCCGGAATTTTTTATAGAAATACTTTCCTCTCCCCAATAGCAAGGTGCGTGTCTGAGGAAGAGATTCCAATGGTGCTCCGAGAAATTCACTCTGGGGGATGTGGCAGTCATTCAAGAGCAAGAACTTTGGAAAGAAGAATATTGCGACAAGGTTATTTATGGCCCAAGATGAAAAAGGATTCAAAATCCTATACAAAGAAGTGTGCCCAGTACAAGAAATTTGATCCACTTCAAGTCCAATCATCTCAACGACTTATGTCAATCACCACACCCTAGCCTTTCGTGGTTTGGGGAATGGATCTCCACGGACCATTTCCTATGAAGAGTGGGCAACGACATTTTATCCTGGTTATGATTTATTATTTCAGCAAATGGATTGAGGCCAAGGCGCTAGCAAAGATAACAACCCAGGGGATAAAAAACTTTGTGTGGGGGGAGATAATTTGCAGACATGGGATCCCGATTATAATAATTACGGATAATGGGCCGCAGTTCAACAATAAAGAGATGAAAAACTTTTGCAAACAAGTCGGCATAGAAGTGCGATTCTCGTCAGTTATTCATCCTAGAAGCAACGACCCGATAGAAGCAGCGAATAAGTAAATACACAATTTGCTAAAAAAGAAGGTGCAAAATCTGAGAGGGAGCTGGACAGATGAGCTCCCTTCAGTTTTATTGACCCTCAGAACGACCCCCTCATCAGCTACCGGAGAAACCCCTTTAAAGCTTGCTCATGGCTCAGAGGCTCACATTCCGGTGGAATTTGAGGTTCCGATTCCCAGGGCCCTGGTGGATAGGCAAAGTTAGGAAGACTTGCTTGAGATCAACAACTATAACATGAAACATAGCTTGGATCAAATTGAAGAAATGTGGGATGAAGCAGTCATCATTCATGATGAAGTCAAGCGAATGGTGGTAAGATATTTTGATAAGAATATCAGGGTCAAGTATTTTCTTGTGGGAGATCTCATACTGAAAAAGGTAGATGCAGCCGGCAGAACTTGTTCAATAGGTAAGATGAATCCGAACTGGAACGGACCTTTCATCATTAAAAAGTTTTGAAAAATAGGGCATACCAACTACAAACCTACGACGGGGAAGACATGCCTCATACTTGGAATGATGATGATTTAAAGCGGTTTTTTTCTTAAACAAGCATTTATCATTTATATTCATTTCAATGATTATATCAATGAGAATTTCCTGCTAACACTTTTTCTTGCATAGAGCATCACTTCTTTTTATCTACAATTCAAAATAAATGATCACTGAATCAAGAGATATCTCCAAGTCCAGATCGGACCCCCCGAGATTCGTTGTCATTAAAGTAACACAACGATGACCACGTGTTGCGGCGAGATTTCGCACCGTGTAGTTGGAGCTTCCAGATTCTCGCGCGGTGGGCTACTATATTTTGGATCCCAGCTGGTACCTGACTCCACCTATGAATTTTTGGAGGGACATGGTGGTTGTTAGATCTACCATGCTTCGTAAGGGATAACATGCACCTTGATGGTCTCTTTATGGAAAGCAATGCCATCTGGCACCTGCCTATAGATCATCCAAGTATGTGCCCTCAAAAACACTTTTATACTCTCAAGCAGTGTACGCAAGGAACCCACAACCCATTTGATACTTTGAGGAAAGCAATGCACCTCGCGTGCACCTGCCTAATTGATCAAATCGTTCTTAATCCCAAGCAAGAGAGCAGTTTTCTCTTTCACTAAATTAACTTGAAGCGCACAACTCTCATGACCTTGCGAGGAAAGGAATGTCTGCCCTGCAGGCACCTGCTGTGACGACTCCGTCCATTAAATAACATATAATAGAAGGTCTGGTCGGGGACCCACACTATATTCCACAAACAGTCGGGAAGGTCAGAGGTTAATATTAAAACAGATTCGCATCCTAACTCAGAGAATTCTAGTGGAAGATTTTAACAATATATTTGAACTCAAACAAGGAATGTCCACTATATATAAACCACATTTATATATCAACTCTTGAAGGAATGTACAACAAATACAATAGTCGTTGGCCTCAAGGCCTTACAGTTTCTCTTTACAAGTGTGGATTCCATACATCCGCGCGCAGGCCGGCCACACATGAACAAAACATAACATAGATTGCTAAGCCTTCACAGGCTAGCAGTAGCAGCAGGGACTTCAGCCCTTTAATTCCCTCTTGGCTCTCCAGCACCTGCACAAGGCTAGCCCACCTAGAAAATGGAAAACAAAGCAACAGTCAGCATTCAGCTGACCAATTTATAACGACCCTACCCCTTTCTCGGGGTAGTGGTATTCCTTCCCTGCAGGCATAGAAATTCAAATGCAGGTATAACACACATTATGATCTTACGAACAATCAATCCATCATAAATGCCAGTCACGCGGCCCGATGCTCCGTACACTCAGGGCACATTCTTGGTGGATCGGAAATAACAAGGGTTCCACCACCGTAAAGTTCGAAACCCAACGGTAAAATTGAGAACCTAGTCTTAATGGAACACAAGCCTAAGACTCTCATTATGCGCTACAACGAGTCCCATAAACTATGTCTACCAGTTGGTCAGACATAATGCGGTCCGGTTCAGCTAATCCCATTTCTCAAATTGTCCAAAATGATGTGGGTCAGCTTTCCACTTATATGTTCGGCATGAGGCCTTTTTAAGAGAACGCCAAGGTTATGTCTGACCAACTGGTAGACATAGTTTATGGGACTCGTTCCCTCCTTTGATTCCTCTTCTTCCCCGCAGGTCCATGCTGCACCAATGTTGCGAAAAACTAATGCCCGTATCTCCATTCCCAATTCCTTCTCTGTAGGTAACCTCTTCCCTCTTCTTCGCATATGACACAATAATCACGAGGGTATTTTTTTGGAATTCGCCGCCAGTACTTCCTATTACTAACCTTCACAGGCACAACCCTTCGACTCCATAAACTACACGTTTATATGTGTAGTCTTCTCAAGTGTGCAAGATGTAACATCACAAATCCAGACTCACCTGTCCAGATGGGCTTCACAAAGCATGCCTATTCCGTACTACACACTTCCGGATCTATATGCATGTTTACCCAGGAGACCGCTACCCTGTTTTTCCCCTAACCGCGTAGCCGCGCGACTGAGGAATAATCTGCAAGCTGCTCTTTCCGTCCGAAAGCTGTCGGTCTCTCTATTCAAGACCGAATAATCGTGCGATTAATAGCTTTCTCTGTCTCTCCGGCTTTGCATCCCGTCAACGCTGCCCGTTCTCCTATCCCCCGGGCAGCGGGTGATTCTAGCGCCTGCCCGCTCGGGCAGGCCCTGGGCCTATAAATAGGCATGAACAGTACTCTCTAGGCATCGCGAATCGAATCCTCAAGCTCGCCGTCTGTGCCAGCGGTCTCGAATCCTTTGCCGAGCGAGTTACTGTCCGATCGGGTTTTCCTTGGTAACCGTTGTAATCGTCTCATTTATGGCAATCGTAAAGCCCGTCGCAGAAGTGGTTTTAGCCGCGACGGGCGAATTCTGCTGTCGCCGCTTCCCGCGGCCCTCTTCTTTTTCCATTTTCTCATCTAACCGCTAGTAACCGACAACTCGCAGTCCATTCTTTATCGTTTTCTCTCTTGCAGGTTATCTAACGACCAAGAGACATTCTCGGCACGAACATTGAACACGCGGCCTTCAGATTCGAGTTGTCCGTGAATTCCAGCGGTCTTGATATGTCGGACAGGCGATCTCCTCACCATTCTCATTCTCGTCATCCCCACCGCACGGGCTCCTCAGAAGACTCCCTTTGGAGGGCGCTCGAGCAATCTCGCCAAGAAATGGAGCAAGATAGGTGGGAAACCAGCGAACGCCTTGATGCGATCGGCCGAACTTTAGCTGCTCTTAACCAGCGGTTGACGGTGCCTCCAACCACAGCACCCGAAGAACCCGTAAGCTTTTCAACCCCCGCGACCTATCAGCCCGCTTCACAGCAAAATCCGACCACTGCGCAACCACAGCCCCAAGGAGAACGAGGTCCCTCCATGGGTTATTTCCAAGATACCGCTCAGGCAGATCCGACTAGGCGGCTAGGATTCGAAGAAGACCGCCAGACCGGTGTACCCATTAATTTCCCAGGCTTTAACCGCGCCTCGCTTTCAACTCCAGCCGAGATAGGAGACCCGTCTCCATTTGTCGCACGGATAAGGCAGGAGCCAGCACCAAATAATTTCAGAGGACCTCGTCTACCTTCTTACACCGGCACGTCCGACCCGGTTACACACCTGCATGCATTCGAGGATGTTGTGGCCCTTAGATGCCTAACGGATGCGCTAAAGTGTAAGTTGCTGGTGACGACTTTTGACGGGCAGGCTCGAGAGTGGTTTCACGAGCTTCGTCCTCGCTCGATTAATTCTTTCGCCGGGCTATGCCAAGAACTTCTCTTAAGGTTCTCAACTTCCAAGAAAAGGAAAAGTGGTCCTGCAGCTCTTTTCAAAATTATACAGAAGAAGGGCGAGAGCGTGGCACGGTTCGTAGATTGTTTTCAAAGGGAGATTCTGGAAGTAGAGAACGTAGACCCAGATTACTACATGGTTGCCCTAATCAATGGTCTACAAGAAGGTCCATTGAAATTCAAAGCCACAACAAAAGCCCCGGCGACCTATCAAGCCTTGATCGCTCTCGCAAACAAGTTCATTGAAGGAGAAAGTGCTAACCCAACTTACATTTCTACTCTGACCTCTATGGCAGATGGTGACAGCTCAAGGAATTCTTCTACGGCACGCCATGTTCCAAGACCTTCCCGTCACGATCATCAATCCCCACCTCAAAGGGGTAGAAACTTTCGTCACAAAAGGCCATTCCTCAATCATCAGCAGTTCCGAGAGCGAATGCTGCCCTTAAACGCCGCTCCAGTTCTGGCAGCACCGCAAGTTCTTCCTATTAATTAGCATGAAGGGCCTCATGTTGCGAACGTGACCTGGGAGGAAATCGCTGAGGTCCTACAAAGGAAAGATTTCGGAAAGGCGAAACCTCGAGGAGAGGTAAGACCCGCCAATTCAAAGAATTTCTGCGAGTTTCACAAGGAAGAAGGACACCGAACGGAACACTGTCGGGCCCTTCGCTTCTTGGTAAAGAAATTGGTCTCAGAAGGAAAGATGTCAGATCTCGTCTGTAAAGAGGCCCCCGTCGTTCCAAACACCTCAAAAGGTAAAGAAGTGGCCGAGCTGTTCCAGGAATGCGAGAACATCGCTGACGTTGGTGATCTGGGTAATGTGCATTACGTAAATGAATGCGTAGATGTTCATGATGAAGGACCCCTTGGGCGGCTTTTCTGTATCCACGGAGGGGTGGGTCTTGAGTCGAGCCGTAAATCTTCCATGTCCAAGTTATGTAAACAGGAAGTGGCTATGACGTCTTCTTCAGCACCGGCTAGGGAACTTGTTACTTTTGGTCCGGATGATCTCTCCTCCGTCGCCAACCCATTTAACGATGCGGTTGTTATCCAGGCCGTTATCGAAAGTTTTACAGTAGATAAGATTCTAATAGATACCGGAAGCTCGGTGAATTTATTATTCAAGAAAACGTTCGAGGCCTTGAGGACCGAAAAAACATTATCTTCTACCGAGGGGCCACTTTACGGCTTCTCCGGGGAAAAGAAGGAAGCAGAAGGAAACGTCTCGCTGTTAGTAACCCTGGGGGGAATCACCAAGATGATTCAGTTCGTGGTGATCGACGCGGCAAGCAGCTACCACGCGATTTTTGGGAGGCCTCTGCTAAATGAATATCGGGCAATTGTGTCGACATACCATCTAGCTATCAAATTCTCTGCTCAAGGGAAGCAGTATCGTATTAGGAGTAACCATCGGGTGGCCCGAGAGTGTTATGTGAAAACAGTTAACATGGTTGAACAGGTAATTCCCCCGGCAGTCACAATAATCGAGCTTGCAGAATCAAAAGAGAACACGAAGGAAGGATTCCATTTGGAGGCTGCTCAGCCTATCGAGAAGGTGCCCATCGCTAAGGGGGAAGAGAAACAGCTCTCTATTAATGCGGGACTATCGGAGGATGAGAAAGTCGAACTAATCTCCTGCCTCCTGAAGAATCTCGACATCTTCGCATGGTCTCCTGATGATATGCCCGGGGTAGATCCGGATGTAGCATGCCATCACCTCAATGTCGACCCGAAGTATAAACCAATACAGCAGAAGAAGAGAGACATCGCGACCAAGCTAGCTAGCCCAATCTGAGAAGAAGTCAACAAGCTGGTGAAAGCCAAATTTGTTCAAGAGATACAATATCCCGCTTGGATATCAAATGTTGTAATGGTGCCTAAGCCAGGAGGAAAATGGAGGATGTGTGTAGATTTCACCAAACTTAATAAAGCGTGCCCCAAAGATTTCTAACCCCTGCCTCGAATAGATGCTTTAGTAGACTCGGCGGTGGGTTATTCTGTCATGAGCTTTTTAGACGCGTTCTCCGGTTATCACCAGATTAAGATGCATAAACCCGACATACCGCACACGTCCTTTATCACAAATGAAGGGTGTTTTTGTTTTTTAGTAATGCCTTTCGGTCTTAAAAATGCAGGAGCTACTTACCAGCGCATGATGGATTCAGTCTTCAAAGATCAAAAGGGAAGAAATTTAGAGGTCTATGTTGACGATCTCCTTATAAAAAGCAAATCCTTTTCCGCGCATTTAGAAGATCTCACAGAAACCTTCTCTACCCAGCGGAAGTTTAGGATGAGACTAAACCCGTTGAAATGTGTTTTTGGCGCCAGTCAAGGAAAATTCCTTGGCCACCTCCTTACCCCCGAAGGGCTGGCACCCAATCCAGATAAGGTAAAGGCTATCTTGAACATGACACCACCCCGCTCCCTGAAAGAGGTCCAACAATTGGGGGGAAGGCTAGCAGGGCTTAGCCGCTTCATCTCCAGGGTAGGAGATAAAAGCGCCCCCTTCTTTAAAACTCTTCGGGGGGCTTCGAAGTTTGAATGGACTGATGAATGTGACAGAGCCTTCAAGCAACTCAAAAAACAATTAACTATGACCCCATTATTACAAAGTCCTCGTCCAGGAGAACCGTTGTACATTTACCTGGGAGTAGGACCCGAAGCGGTTAGTTCTGTCCTTATCAGGGAGGAAAAGAAAAGATAATTCCCAGTATATTATGTTAGTCATATCCTAAAAAACGCTGAATTAAGGTACCCCATCCTCGAAAAGCTGGCTTTAGCTTTGGTCATCTCTGCGCGTCGACTCCGACCATATTTTCAGGCGCACTCAATCCAAGTTGTGGTGGATCATCCCTTGAAAGGGATATTAGAAAGACCAGAACATTCGGGAAGACTCGCTAAATGGGCAATCGAGCTAAGTGAGTTCGAAATCACATACGTACCGCGAACAGGGATAAAAGCTCAGGTTTTGGCAGATTTCATGGTAGAAACCACGGAGCAAGGTTTGACTCAGAAAGAAAATTTTCCATCTGCTTGGACCATTTACGTCGACGGAGCTTCGGGAAAGAACTCGTAGGGAGCAGGGGTAGTCCTCATCAATCCGAACGGAGTAAAAATAAAGCATGCGGTAAAATTCTTTTTCCCAGTTACCAACAATCAGGCCGAATATGAAGCACTTCTGGCAGGATTGAGATTTGCGAAAGAACTCGGCATCGACCACGCTCACGTTAAGACAGATTCGTTAGTAATGGCATCACAAGTACTCGGGAATTTCGAAACCCGATAACCAATTCTCAAACAATACCTGGTGTTGGTAAAAACGGAAATTGGCAGATTCAAGAGCTTTACAATTGAGCACATCCCTAGAGTCGGGAATGAGGAAGCTGACACCCTGTCAAAATTCGGCACTACTATGGGGGAGATAGTGTCCGAGCGTTTTCAACCATCAGTCGAAGAGGGGGAGGCAATGCAGGTCGATCAGCATGACTCCTGGGTAGATCCGTTCATTCTATACCTATCGAAAGGAGAGTATCACCCTACCATTAAAGATCGAAGAAGATTCAAAATTAAGGCAGCATATTACAATCTGATTTCCGGAGTACTTTACAGAAGAACTTTCATCTCACCTATGGCAAGATGCGTCACAGAAAGAGAGGTCCCCATCATTCTTCAAGACATCCATTCAGGAGAGTGTGGTAGCCACTCTGGAGCCAGAACCTTAGAACAAAGAATCTTACGTCAGGGTTATTTTTGGCCAACAATGAGGAGAGACGCAGAGATATATGCCAAGAAATGTGTTCAATGCCAGAAATTTGCACCACTTCAGCTCCAGCCTGCTCGGCAACTTTGTTCAATCACGGCGCCTTGGCCGTTCGCAATCTGGGGAATGGATCTTATCGGGCCATTCCCGATGGCAAGCAGTCAGCGACGCTTCATCTTGGTTATGATTGATTACTTCACTAAGTGGATTGAGGCCAAAGCACTAGCGAGGACTACAACTCAAATAGTTAAAAACTTTATTTGGGGTGATATAATTTGTAGGCACGGAGTTCCTATGGCGATTATCATGGATAATGGGCCTCAGTTCAATAACGCAGAAATGACTGATTTTTGCAGGAAAGCAAGAATCGACCTCCGATTCTCCTCAGTACATCATCCCCGGAGCAACGGCCAAGTAGAGGCGGCCAATAAGCGAATTCTAAACTTACTAAAGAAAAGAGTTCAGAGTCTAAGGAACAGCTGGGCTGATCAACTCCCTTCAGTGTTATGGGCCCTAAGAACTATGCCTTCCAGCTCTACAGGAGAAACTCCGTTCAAGCTCTCGCATGGGTCAGAGGCCCTCATCCCAATAGAATTTGAAGTATCAACACCCAGGGTCTTACTGGCTAGGCAAAACTGGGAGGATTGGCTGGAAATAAATGACGAAAAGATGAGATATTGCCTAGACCATATCGAGGAACTCCGAGATGAGGCTACCATCAGGCAGGAAGAAGTAAAAAGGCGAACATCATTATATTTCGATCAGAAAGTAAGGGTTAAGCAATTTCAGGTGGGAGACTTAGTTCTGAAAAAGGTAGACGCAGCAGCAAGAAATAGCTCGGTCGGAAAATTGAATCCCAACTGGACCGGACCTTATATCATAAAAGAAGTCTTGAAAAAAGGAGCTTACAGATTACAAACATATGAAGGGGAGGACATCACCCATACTTGGAGCGGGGATGATCCGAAACGATTTTATTCTTAAAACGAAGCGCGAGGTATTTATTTTCTAGCCTCAAGTTAAGAAATGATAAACTCGAGGTAACACCGCCAAGTTTAGCTTGATCCCCCGCGAGAATCGTTGTCATTAGCGTAATTCCACCAAGACCACGTGTAGCGGGGAGTTTTCGCACCGTGTAGTGGGAGCTTGCAGATTCTCGTGCGGAGGGCTTCTAGACGTCGGATCCCAGCTGGCATTCTAACACACCACCTCTGCATATCAGGAGGGTCAGGGTGGGTGCTTAGCTCTACCATGCGTCATAAGGGATATTATCACGTTTTTATTGATCCTCCTTGAGATGAGATGGTGCGAGTCTCAGCACCCATCAGCCTCATCCTTGATGATCAATCTAGGCCATGGTAATCGGGCACACCTCCCTACTTATCTAACTTCAGACTTATTCGCACGACCGCGCAGCAATATAAGACTCAGTTAACCGCAGGACAAGACTTACAGATTTACTCTCGGATCAGGGATAAGTCAACGATAGCGGACCGGCGCATGACCTAGGCTATTCTTAAATAATGAAATTCGCGCAGCCGCAGATGAAGTATATGAATTCTTGTATCATTTTTCTTATGAAATTCGTCCGGGTAATGATGTTGCTAGCCGCAGATGAAATATGGGAATTCGTGTATCATTTTTCTTATGAAATTCGCGCAGGTAATGATGTTGCTAGCCGCAGATGAAGTATGGGAACTCTTGTATCATTTTCCTTATGAAATTCGTGCGGGTAATGATGTTGCTAGCCGCAGATGAAATATGGGAATTCTTGTATCATTTTTCTTATGAAACTCGTCCGGGTAATGATGTTGCTAGCCGCAGATGAAGTATATGAATTCTTGTATCATTTTTCTTATGAAATTCGTCCGGGTAATGATGTTGCTAGCCGCAGATGAAGTATATGAATTCTTGTATCAATTTTCTTATGAAACTCATCCGGGTAATGATGTTGCTAGCCGCAGATGAAGTATATGAATTCTTGTATCATTTTTCTTATGAAATTCGAGCGAGTAGTGATGTTGCTAGCCGCAGATGAAATAAGGGAATTTTTGTATCATTTTTTTTCTTATTCAAATAAAATTCGCAGTTTTGGTATGAGTCTTACGATTCTTTCTTATAAGTGGTAATCGCGCGAGCATAAGTCTTCAAATCGTCGGATTAATACAAAGGTTAATGATCCGAGAAAATAAATCATTCAACCACGCAACACCACGTCATGAGAAATCAAAACCATCATTTATAGAAAAGTTCGTTACATTTATACCGAGCGGTTTACAAAAAGGGAGTCCGCACGATCTGAAAGGGGGAAATAAACACATTCCAAATTACAACTTGGCCTTTTTCTTTTTATGATCCCGCTCCGAACTGGACGAACTTGAAGCACTCGAAGAATCGCTCGATCCAGAAGATTCTGACGCATCGGATTCTCGGTTCTCAGAATCCTCAGTAACCTCTTCAGCATCATTCTCTTCGCCATCGCGAGTATCGGCTTCAGCCTCAAAGGCGGGAGGAAATTCAACTACCGTAGCCGCGCTAGCCGCTTTGTCTCGCTCGGCCTCTAACATTTTGAAGTCGGGAAAGAGGTCGTCGAATGTAAGTGTTTGCTCCGTCGGAACCAAAGAACCCCTTTCCTTCAGAATGTAAAGAATATCTTCTCCTCCTTCCCGCAAATGAGAGATAACTTCGTGCAGAAAGGTCGAGTTCTCCCGGTCATACATTCGCTGTAAGAGTAAGAGTACTATGAGATTTATAATATTTAAAACCGAGCGGATAGAAGGAAAAAGTGAGATTCTGGTTACCTCAATCTTCTCTCTCAGCTTTTTGTTATCCGCTCTCAGAGCCTCATTCTCTTCCTCAAGTTCGTCTAGTTTTACCTGTAGCCGCTCGGCTACGCCAGTAACCTCGGCAAGGCCTCACCCATGAAATGATCAAGGGTGAAGCTTCTCGCTCGAGCTTGGGCGGCTAAGGTAGGCAGGCGCGCGGTCGGAACTGATTTCATTTCAGCCATATTTTTCTTCCCATATAGGGCAAAGCCGGCCGCCCGGGCATGACGAGTGAGTTTGGAGCTCGACCAAGGCGAAAGAGAAGTAGAAATCGAAATATGTTCCCCGCTCCGATGAAATCGCACGGCCTGTTTACCGCGCAAATTCGTCAGGGGCTTCTCGATCCAATTCGGAACGAAGGGAACTGCCGGACTTTCACGTACAGCAGGCTCGTCGGCTTCGATACGGTCAGCTTCCCTCTGCTTGCGCAGCTCCCCTTGGGTCAGCACCGGACCTTCTGGAGAGATCGGCTTACCCGCGGGGATTTCCAGCCGAACTGTAGAAAAAATGTTAACAATACTGCACGGATGCAGAATTTCTTAAAACAACAGAGTGCTTACAATCAGATGTGTTGTAATCAGCCGCGACTGGCCGCAGTGGCAAGTAATAGGCAACGTTCAACCGCTCATTCTTATAGAAGTTGGCAATTTCCAACTCCTTTCCTCCGATCTCTATTCTTCTAAAAACACTAGCCGCGCAGGCTTGCGGACTTAGGGGAAGAATTCCTAAGTTACCGGTGAAAACCAGATACCTGGTCGACCAGTCCGTAACCTTGTTGGGGAGGTTTACTACCTTCAAACCCTTGCAGCCGAAGTATATTATGCCACGGAAGAGTTTGTTCTCCTTTTTACCCGCTCGGATCGATCGAGCCACGAAGCAGTTTCAGAAAAGGTTCATTGTAAACTTTACTTGCTCCGATCGCAGGTATATCAGAAAGCTCATTATAGCGCCTAGCGTGTTCGGGGGGAGCTGACTGAGGACGACCCCATAGAAGTCCATAATCTCTACCAGCTCAATGAATGGCGGAAAAGAAAAGCCGTGTTCGAAATGATCAATAGGTATGACGGTGAAGTTATTGCCAACGGTGTTTAACCGTTCCGCCATCGAAGGTAACCGCGCGATTACAGATTCATCATGCATATGCCTTTGCATGAACTGAACGAGCTCGCTTTCGGTCAAAGAAGAGCTCCTGAATTCTGATCGGAGAAATACAGCAGAAGCACTAGATCGCTCGGACACCATTTTTTCTATCCGGTGAAAGCGTCGAATTCTATTTTTATTAAGAGGGAAGAATCTTCTCGGCTATTTATAGTTATAATCGAAAGTATAAATGGTCAGACACATAATGTTAAAACCGCGCGGGTACATCTGAATGGGAAACTGAACAGTCAAAAGACGTTATAGCAAAGGAAATTTAAAATTCATACAACAATACACGGATAAAAATAACCGCTCGGCATCATCAAATTCGAATAAACATACAAGGTTATTTTCCCTTTACTTTCTCTTGTTTTCTCTCCTCACTCGTTGGTTCGCTGCGATCTGACAGGTTCCCACCAATATGAGCCACCAAATCACCCGCGTGCAGGATCGTGGAAATCGCAGCGGACAGATGGTGAAGCGCATTATGATGGTGCCGATGAATTTTCGCAGCATCGCGGCCTACCCGACCGAGATGCACTCCCATCTCAGTAGAGGCCGCTTGTCCGTCAGGCCGTGAGGTCGAAACCGCCTGATTCATCGACAAGGTCTCGTCCCGAACCATGCCATCGTCCTTGTTCCAAGACCGGCGTCGCATTTCGTTCTCCGCCTGATGGCACCGATTTCGATAATGGGCGACATCATCAAGTAACCGTCTTTGCCGCTGGTCCCGATCCCTCATTTCCTTCTCGTGCGCAGCGGCCTGGGCGATCAGCTACGCTCTCCCGCGTCTTGTTTCTTCTCGTGCAACTTTGGCCTCCTCCGAAGCCGCAACGACTTCGGTCCGGATCAAATTCACTTTTTCAGCAAAGTCCTCCACCAACAGTCTCAACGCATCTTTTTCCTTCTCCGAAGATTGAAGCTTTTCCTCTAACCGCGCGATCATACTGGTAGATTCATCAGGAGACCTTTGTCCCTCATCAGGGGGAGGTGGGCTATTCGCGAGAATGGTCACCGAGTCCGCACCCTTCTCCGCTGGAAAGACAATATAATAAGCGGTTAGAATAAAGACCATCGGCAGGTATGGCAGTTTAGAGCGATACTTTGGAGCAATGGAGCGAATTCAAGCCTTTCTCTTGCTGCCGATAAATCGCGGTCGGAGAATATTGGACGGCGCGCGTTCTCCGGATCAATCTCTCTTATCTGAGCTTTCCAAAGTCGCGCGGATTTGGTTCTTCCCGCCTCGTATATCTCTTTGGTCATCGGGACGTCCCTACCTTCAGAGATCAAGCAGACTGGGCATTTTCTCCGCAGTACCCTCTTCACCAAATTTTCCCTACTCGAAGCTATCAGAAACTTACCTGGCCGGGGAGTCTCAGCCTTGCCTACTCGATCGGACATGTTCGAATGGGTCTTATCGTCAGCAGCAAGCCCAGCGGCTAAGAGTGCTTCTTCAACGACAAGTTCTTCGTGAGGCTCGGCGAGAGATCCGGTTGCCAAGTTCGCATCGCTCGTCACTTGCATGCCATGAAGAATCTCCTCCATCCCCTGCAAATAACCGGCGTTATCAGGGAGATCAACTCCCGGAGAATCTTTGTCCAGGATATGAAATCTCTCTAGCTTGGCCATCGCGGTTACCTCTGACGGCTGTTCAATCTCTTTTCGCGAATCCGCGGATACCTCCCCCTCCTCGGAAAGAGTAGATAGCGGGGCCGTGGCGACTTTGAGAATAGATGACTTCTTGCTCTCCTTCCCTTTTTGGCGAAGTCTCTTTTCTACACGATCCTCGACGGTCGGGCCGGATCGACGCTTTCTTTTCTCCAGAGTAAACCCGCTCATTCCCAACCCAATTTTAAGCTTGTCCGCCGCGGTCAGAGCGGCTTTCATAGCTTTCTCGCGGGCATCAGTAAGGCTATCGGCCGACGAAGGCAATTCGCCGTCTTGGTTGCGTGGGGTGATGTTTGTGATGTCGACGTCAGGGGTAATGGCGGTCTCAGGATTGGCAATTAGGTCGATTTTTACCCCGCCTATATCGCTCACCTCGCTCGGTTTTTCGGCTAGGACGGTGGAGGAGGTAGAGGTGGCGACAGTTTCCTCTGTCAATATGTCGGGCGAACTGGATATTTTGTCCACTTTTTCCCGAGCAAGCGGTTTCGCTTTCAAACCGGATTTCCTGTACATGTCTCCCAGCAAACTTTTCATCGGCATAGCGGCAAGCGAAGGGGTAACCGCGGTTCAAGCAATCTCCCAGAGAACATCTGAAACTCTCTTTCCAGCGATATTTATAGCTCTGAGGCACATTAAACAGAATATCGGTCTGGCGGATAAAGCTAACATTTCCGAATTTCTCTGACATTCGCAAATGTGCGGGGATAATGTTTACCCAGGAGACCGCTACCCTGTTTTTCCCCTAACCGCGTAGCCGCGCGACTGAGGAATAATCTGCAAGCTGCTCTTTCCGTCCGAAAGCTGCCGGTCTCTCTATTGAAGACCGAATAATCGTGCGGTTAATAGCTTGCTCTGTCTCTCCGGCTTTGCATCCCGTCACCGCTGCCCGTTCTCCTGTCCCCCGGGCAGCCGGTGATTCTAGCGCCTGCCCGCTCGGGCAGGCCCTGGCCTATAAATAGACATGAACAGTACTCTCTAGGCATCGCGAATCGAATCCTCAAGCTCGCTGTCTGTGGCAGCGGTCTCAAATCCTTTGCCGAGCGAGTTACTGTCCGATCGGGTTTTCCTTGGTAACCGTTGTAATCGTCTCATTTATGGCAATCGTAAAGCCCGTCGCAGGAGTGGTTTTAGCCGCGACGGGAAAATTCTGCTGTCGCCGCTTCCCGCGGCCCTCTTCTTTTTCCATTTTCTCATCTAACCGCTAGTAACCGACAACTCGCAGTCCATTCTTTATCGTTTTCTCTCTTGCAGGTTCTCTAACGACCAAGAGACATTCTCGGCCCGAACAATGCAAGACTGGGGATTCCAAGAATCAACCCAAGGAAATCCCTCAACAGCCACCTTTTGGTGGGGGAAATCCACAGACATGCCAAAACGAGGATTTCACATGTCCAAGAAGGAAGATCGTTACCCTTGACGATCTCTTTGGATCCATGGGAAAACTAGTCAGTTGGAAAGTAGCGCAGCGGCCTTGCCTCCACAAAACAAGCCTCGGATCTCGATTTGGAACTCTCAAGCTCTACCGGCAGCCGGATCCTCTCCTCCTCCTCCTCACTTGCTCTCCCTTCTCTCTATGATTTTAGACAGAGAGTGGTCTAAGTTGAATGAGAGATATATCTCAGTTCCTGAACTTAAATCAGTAGGGAGGAACTTTGGCCATTGGATCCATGATGAAGAAGACGAACTGCCACAGATCGCCCTGAAAAGTCTATTTTTGGGCTGACATGGTCTGTGACACGCCCTTATCACAGGCCGTGTACCTTAAGTGACACACAACCGACTCAATCCGAACAGGACATGGCCCTGTGACATGCCCGTGTCACAGGCCATGTGCCCTAAAACGTCTTGAGATACGCCCGTGTCTAAAGGTCGTGTACCTTAGGCGGCACACAACCGGCTCAACCCGAAGAGTACACGGCCATACGATACGCCCGTGTCATATAGCGTGTACCCTAATACACGCCCGTGTCTACCCCGTGTTCACCAGGCCTCATATCCCTCGCCAAAACTAGAGAAGGACACGACCCTGTGACATGCCCATGTCACAGGCCGTGTGCCTAGACACAGCTGCAGACACGCCCTTGCCCACCCATGTCTAATAGGCCGCACAAACCTGGCTAAAACCCGAGGAGGACACGCCACCCTGACACGCCCGAGTCTCAGGTCGTCTACCCTCTCGACAAACGTCGAGTGCAGTTTGTCGAGTACTCTAGATGACACTGAAAAGGACACTGCTTGGGACACACCCGTATCCTAGGCCGTGTGCCTCACTCGAGACACAATCGAGACCAAATATCACACTCGTGTAAACAGAGCAGGACACGCCCATGTCCCAGGCCGTGTTGCCCAGCCTAAACACAACTTTTGGATTTGGGTTGTTACAATCGTCCCCTCCTTACAATAAATTTTGTCCCGAAATTTACACGCAGCAAGGAAACCCAGCAATTAAAATATTATAACTTTAACATGCATATTACAACACGAGATGCCCTGTACAACAGGTTAAACAAATAAGTCGGGACATTTCACTCGCATTGACTGTTCCTGCTCCCATGTTAGCTCCTCACGGCCACAATTGTCCCACCGGACTTTAACCATCCCGAATGTCTTGTTCTGCAACTATTTTTTGGCTCTATCCTCAATCCGAATGGGCTTAACCTTCGTTGTTAGCCCAAATTTTATTGGTACGCGATCATTCGCAATCACTTGAGCTGGATCTTTTACGACTTTTCGAAGTACTGATATGTGGAACACCTCATGCAATTCACTCAATTTGGCTGAAAGAGCTAGCCGATCGGCATCTTTCCCCTATTCATTCCACTACATTAAATTGACCAAGATATCTCGGACTTAATTTTCAAATATACTAAATCGCCCACCATAAACTCCATGTTCTGATGCTTGGCGTTGTAGTATTTGGTTGTCAAACCTAGGTTATCAGTAGTCTTTCCCAAATAGTGCTTATCGTCGAGTTCACTTCTTCGACTTCTTTACGCTTATATAGTTTGGATTCGCCTGCTTGTACTCAAGTTAACTGTGTAGGACATTTTCAACCAGACATTGTTTCAAACAGTGTCATACCGACGCTCGCTTGGTAGCTATTATTAGAAGGAAATTCAACTATATTGCCATGATCTTCCCATCTCTCACCAAAATCCAGGACGCACATTTGGCGCATACCCTCCATCGATCTGTTAGTCCTCTCAATCCCGCCATCCAGGCCGTACTGAACGTTAACGTCATTCCCAAAAATTGATGGATTAACCCCCAATCGTTCAATGTGAATCGCCCATCACGGTCACATCTGATGCTACGGGGAACACCGTGTAATCGTACAATTTGCACAAATATAGGTTTTGCCAGGGTTTTACGGAATCGTCCCTCTTGTGCGGAAGGAAGTGAGCCACTTTAGCCTAAAGGTCTACGATCACCTCAGATCGAATCATTCCCATGTTGAGATCTCGACAACTCGTGCACGAAATTCATTGAAATGTCATCAAACTCCCATTCCGACATAGGTAATCACTTCAAGAAACCTTAAGGTTTCTTGCAATCTGCTTTCATCAAGACACAAGTTTGATATTTAGCCACATAATATGCTATGTCTTTCTTTTATCCTGGCCACCAAAACAATTTCTTAATATTTTTACACATCTTTATGCTCCCTGGGTGATTTGAGTATGTTGTATAGTGAGCTTCACCCATCAATTCTTCTCTAACCTTACCCACACATGGGACACACAACCGACCAACTTTTCATAACAGGCTATCATTCCAGGAGAATTTGTCATTTGACCCATCCTTAGCATAGCGTTAGTGACTGCCATCAAGTTTCATTGCTCGCCGAACTCTATTGTACCTCCGTCAAGTTCAAGCATACATCGGTTGTGGAATTCTTGTCAACATAAGAAATATTTGATGTTTCCAACTCCTGGATGAGATACTCAACACGCATCTGCAACCAATTTGCCCTCATTGGAGTCATATGACTCAAGGAAATTACGACCACAGTTTCCTTCCCGGGAGTAAAATGAATATCAAAGGTGTAGTCCCCCAAGGACCTCCATATAGATAATGATTCCATAGTTTAAGCGCAAAGATTACCGCCGCCAACTCCAAATCATGGACGGGATAATTTCTTTCATGCACTTTCAACTGACGTGAGCCATAAGAAATCACCTTTCGAAACTGTAGAAGAATGCAGCTTAATCCGCTCCCTGATGCATCACTATAGATCTCATAGCCGTCTGTATCACATGGCAATGTTAACACAGCCACCGTAGCCAAATGACTCTTTAGCTCTTCAAAAGCTCGCGTAAACTCCGGCGCTTAAACGACATGCTAATCCTTCCTTATTCATGTGGTAAGAGGCAAAGTGATCCGTGAGAAGGTTTCCACAAAATGTCTGTAGTAGCCTGCCAGTCCAAGGAAACTCCTGACTTCGGCCACCGAAGACAACATTGGTCACTCTCATATGGCCCTTATCTTTACCGGATCCACCGAAATGCCCTCTCCACTTACCATGTGGCCAATAAAAGCCACTGAAGACAGCTAAAACTCACACTTTGAGAACTTAGCATAGAGCTTATTCTCCTCAGGTTATGCAACACCAACCGTAAATGATTCGCATGATCAACTTTCGATTGAGAGTACCCCAAGATATCATCAATGAATACGATCACAAACAGATTCAAGTACTCTTGGAACGACTAGTGCATTAAATCCATGACTACCGACGGCGCATTACATGGCCCAAATGGCATTACAAGAAAATCATAATGGCCGTAGCGTGTTCCAAATGCTTTCTTGGGATTGTCATCTTCCTGAATCCTCCATTGGGAATACCCAGATTTTAAATCCAAATTAGAATAGAAGGTTGATCCCAATAACTGATCGAACAATTTCAAATAGACGTTAATCACTACATACTCGCAAACAACCGTCCTTCCTTTTCACAAAAAGAACAGGTGCGCCTCAAGGTAACAAATTTTGCGCTACGCGATACGGCAAACGAACCACAGGTTTCATACCTGGCACCTCTGCAATAGTGTCGTTGGTCTCCTATTCATGAAGTTCATTAGGAAACATGTATGTAAAAGCTGACAAAATAGAAGTGTCACTCAACCCGACTTCGCCCTAACGGCCGCTATAGGCATGAAGACTCGCTTCATGCTCGACCGAACAAGTTTGACAACATAGAGACCAGATATCATCATCCTTCACAATCTGAGCATACAAGAAAACTTGGTCCCTCGTTCGGTGCTCTTTTTTAGGGTAAGTTCCGTGAAGGTGTACTCTACACCAGTACGCTGCTCAAAGAGCTAGCCGTTACCTAACAAAACTATGGTAAGCACAGACACTCCTACGGCCTGATATAATATTATAACGACCTCTGACCATTTCATTTCTACCCATATGCATTCTTCCCACTACGGCCATGCCGTTCCACTCGTATCTGAGATACCAAGATAAAGGCCGTAGAAAAAGCCTTAAACCAACAACGTGTTGATTATTCATCACAACATAGTTATACATATACAAAATAAGTATTGGAGCTAGCATTACAAACGAGGATATATACCGTACATAGTTATAATTATTTATGTACATTAGTTCATTCTCTTCTTATTTCGCTTCGTCTAAGGGGAAATTCTGCAGTCTCGGGCTTTATGTCCTTTGCCACATGAATAGAAAATGGGTGGAGTTCGCCCTGCTACTGCTCCAACCTTTGCTTTCTTTGTCCTTGGCGCATTACCATGGCAGTCTCATGCAAGATGTCCTACATTTCTACAAGAAAAACAAACATGCCTTTCTTTTGTTCCCATGGTGGTGGAAGAGGTCGATTCCCATAAATTTCTATTCATCATCCACTTACAATATTTTTATTTTGGCACATTTGTATGGGTGGGCACATTGACACCGTACCTTTTCCTGAACTGATTTAGGTCCATCTCCAAAGACCTAGCTGTCATTACCAAGGCACAAAACCTAAGTGACTTTGGATACACCAATAGACGTCGTACATCATCGCGCAAACCATCATAAAATCTCTTGTTCTTCATCTCCTCGGTTTCAAACACAAACCCTGCATGTTGTCTTGGCGCAACAAATGCTTGAAAGTACTCCTCGACCGTATATGGTCCTTGGATAAAGCACAGATTCAATTGTGGGGCCAATACGCTTCCCTTTATCACCTGCTTAGGTACACTAACCGTCATGGGACGCACTACAGGAACAGAGAGTTGTACATGTCCCTCATGACGGGCCTTGATCATTGTAAAGACCACATCAGTGATCAACCGGACTGTCTCTACCAAAAGAGGAGGTGTTGGCACCACAGGTGACTCATTAATCCCCATTTAACGTTAGGGTTCTCGCTGTCCTTGATTACTACTAGTCGCCTACAATCGTGAAATACACAAGTAAGAAACTAAAATATTGCATAATGCAATACTAGGAACATACAAGTACCCCAAAATATGTATATTTTCATTTCTTAGTGGACATTTTTGAGTTCATTAATTTTAAAGCGGGTCGCACTTACACGTGCTCGCCACCCCACAAAAGAATTCGACCACGAATTCGAAAGAGGAAGACCGAGACAAGCTGATACCAAAATGTAATGACTCCGCCCGTTAAATAACATATAATAGAAGGTCCGGCTGGGGCCCCACACTATATGGCACAAACAGTCGGGGAGGTTACAGGTTAATACCAAAACAGATTCGCATCCTAACTCAGAGAAAGCTAGCGGAAGATTTTAACAATATATTTGAACTCGAACAAGGAATGTCCACTATAAACCACATTTATATATCAACTCTTGATGGAATATACAACAAATACAATAGTGGTTGGCCTCGAGGCCTTACAGTTTCTCTTTACAAGTGTTGATTCCATACATCGGTGCGCATGCCGGCCAGACATGAACAAAACATAATATAGATTGCTTAGCCTTCATGGGCTACCAGCAGCAGCAGCAGGGACTTTAGCACTTTAATTCCCTCTTGGCTCTCTAGCACCTACACATGGCCAGCCCACCCAAAAGGTGGCAAAAAAAGCCACGGTTAGCATTAAGCTGACCAATTTATAACGACCCTAACCCTTTCCCGGGGCAGTGGTATTCCTTCCCTGCAGGCATAGCAATTCAAAAGTTTGTATAAGACACATTGTGCTCTTACACACAATCAATCCATCACAAACGCCAGCCACGCAGCCCGACACTCCGTGTACTGAGGGCACATTCTTGGTGGATCAGAAATAACCAGGGCTCCACCACCGTAAAGTTTGCAACCCAACGGTAAAATTGAGCAACTAGTCTTAATGGCGCACATGCCTAAGACTCTCATTATACGCTCCAACGAGTCCCATAAACTAGGTCTAACAGTTGGTCAGACATAACGCGGTCTGGTTCAGCCAATCCCGTTGCTCAAATCATCCAAAATGACGCGGGTCAGCTTTCCCCTTATTTGTTCAGCACGAGGCCTTTTTAAGAGCTCGCAGCTCACAATAGCCACACTGTCCACCAAGGATTGGCTTAACAATTCAAAAAGGGGAGATAATGCAAGCGTTCTATGCGGTCGCTTGGCCGGTTCAGCAGAACTCACTTTCTGCACCCAAACTCACCCAATCATGGCATACGGCACAACAATCACGAGGGTATTTTCCTGGAATTCCACTCCAGTACTTACTGTTACTAACCTTCACAGGCACAACCCTTTGACTCCACAAACTACATGTTTATATGCGGAGTCTTCTCCGGTGCACAAGATGCAACATCACCAATCAAGACCAACCAGTCTAGATGAGATTCACACAGCATGCATATTTCGTACTACACACTTCCGAATCTATATGAAAGACTGAGGATTCCAAAAATAAACAAAGGAAATCCCTCATCAGCCACCTTTTGGTAGGGGAAATCCACAGACATGCCAAAATGAGGACTTCACATGTCCAAGAAATAAGATCGTTACCCATGACGATATCTTTAGAGCCATGTGAAAACTAGCCTATTGGAAAGTACCATAGTGGCCTTGCTTCCATAAAACTAGCCTCGGATCTTGACTCAAAACTCTCAAGCTCCACCAGCGGTCGAATCCTCTTCTCCTCCTCCTCCCTTGCTCTCCCTTCGCTCTATGCTTTTAGAAAGAGAGTGGTCTATGTTGAATGAGAGATATATCTTAGTTCCTGAGCTAAACTCAGAAAGGAGGAACTTGGGCCATTGGATTCAGGATGAATAAAGTGAACAGCCACAGATCGCCATGAAAAGTCTATTTTTGGGCTTACATGGCATGTGACACGCCCGTGTCATAGGACATGCCCCTTAAGCGGCAAACAACTAACTCAATCCGAATAGGACACGGCCCTGTGACACGCCTGTGTTCCCTGACACGGCTTCAGACACGCCCGTGTCTAACGGCGGTGTACCTTAGGCGGCACACAACCAGCTCAACTCGAAGAGGACACGGCCATGCGACACGCCTGTTTCACATGCCGTGTACCCTGAGACACGCCCTTGTCTACCCCATGTTCACCAGGCCTCATATCCTTGGCCAGAACCAGAGAAGGACACGTCCCTGGTTTACGCCTGTGTCACAGCCCGTGTGCCTTGACACAGCTACAGACACGCCCTTGTCTAGCCGTGTTCAATAGGCCCCACAAACCTTGCTAAAACAAGAGGATGACATGCCCTCTGAAACACCCATGTCTCAGGTCGTGTACCCTCTCGACAAACATCGAGTGCAGTTCGTCGGGTACTCGAGATGACACAGAGAAGGACACGGTGTAAGACCCCCCTCCCGGAACACAACACACGGTACGAGAGGGGTCTTATGCCCAGAACAGCCGCCTAACGGTAGCACTAACACTCGGGCTTGCCTGTACCACAAGATGCCTATCCTGCCGGCCCTAACCAATATCATACATTGCCAACCCAACAAAATATAACATAGAAGTCAAATCAACACCAAGCAGATAGTCCATAATATAACAACAGTAGAGAAGCTTCAACAAGATTCTAACATTAGAGTACGTAATTAGTTTTCACAAAATGGGTACAACAAAAGCCTCTCACACTCACATCACTAACCGACGGTAGCGACGGTACCATCCCCTCAAGCCCTGTCGTCCTGGCCTGGCTGTCCGGCTGCATAACCTTCTGCTCCACCTGTGGGGTTTCCTCCAAAAAAGGAAGACGTAGCAACTGTTAGTCATAAAGACTAAGTGGCTTCACATCCACTCTCCCGGCAACTCCTCGGCACCGGGCGGATAATAGAACAGGGTACAATATAAATAAAACGTAGGTACAAGCAGGTGGTATATCTCAATGTAAATTAAGCAGTCTAATAAATAAGCAACAACTTATTCTAGCAGTTCTATCATCTATAGCAGCATGAGAGTATAATATTATAACAGAATGTAACTCAACTTATATGAATGCTCATACAAACATATAAGTTGAGGATCGTTCAGTAGTAAGTAACTCATCGTATTGGAGTGCCCATACAAACTTATATGATGAGGATCTTGTGTATGCAATGGAGTGTAATGACATGTATGCAATTCAATGACTCACACATGAACACGCACATGCACTCGCTATGTCGACACAGACTTGTAGTTCACACTTTTCGACCAGGTAGCTAACCTCTCAGGTGTTAACAGTCATGGTTGGATGGTGACAGTGGAGTGGGCATCTCCAGTACAAGGCTGGTCTCCACACTACCTAGCCTAGGCCTTCATACACCTTCATGCTAAAAACATAACAGCGGAGCTCACATGCGTACTACGGCTCAGCGGGTGTCTCAGGTAGATGTGCACCGAGATCCTAGCCCCGAACTTACCTATGCGTGACACGGAAGGAGCCTCGGAAATGAGCACAAGGACCAAGCCCAACCGTTCATTTGGCACAGAAGGAGCCTCAGGACGTGAACACCGAGGGCCAAGCCCAACCTCCAAAGGTCTAGCTGTCAACTCCCATCGGTGTGACGATTGGTGAGCCGTTGACCTGCCACACTATCCTTAACCCGGGATTACGACACCGTGTGTCGACTCACGCCACGAGCCACTCAACCACACTGTGGTATGGAAGGAGCCTCGGAAACGAGCACGAGGGACAAGCCCAACCGTCCATTCACGACTCTTCTCACGGCACCGACAACATTTAGTTTACCACCCAATCACTCGTGAGCACAAGAGTTACTTTTCCGATTATCACAACACGTGTCCATATCAATCAACACTGACCGAATACACAAGTCCTAGTATTTCGTGATTAGACCACTAATTATCATATGTTTACTATCCCCCACAAAGTCACTTCATTCAATCACATACCATTTCACTATTAGTTTACGTGGGGCCTATCCAATAGTTTCATCATGCGTTGAATTATCACAACCCTACATATTATGATTTGCCTACGTCTTAACGTCGGATTATAACAAAATCTCTTCCGAGATCAAATTCAATTATAAAACTAATCCAGGAATTCAGGTGCATAACACCTGCAGGACAACAACTTCAACCGAAGATTCCTGTGGCTACAGGAATCCGGTAAGTGTGTGTAACCCCTCGATGGAAAGTTCTTTCCATGGGCTACAACTTTTATGTCAGTCTGCAATCCAGATCAGACTGTATCCCACATGAAATCTGCTCCGAAGCATGCTGCGTACAGAATACAATTTCTGCGCGCTTAGTCTACAACCTCCACTTCGATCAGACATTCCTGTTGATACAGACTTCACCTGAAGGCATGTAACCACTCGTTGGAAAGTTAATTTCAAGGGCTACAACTTTCGTGTTTAGTTGAAAGCCCATATCTGACCTTTTCTTGCCTGAAAATAGCCAAGAAGGTCGCTGCGTGCAGAACATAGATTTCTGCATGCATCTTGAAGCGGAATGAGCGGCATTGGTTCATCTTCCTCCTCAAGCCGGTCTTCCCAAATCGCAAACAGAAGTTCTTCAACCCTTATTCACCCTCTTAAGGCCATTCCTCTTCACGAATCCACCCCCATCATCACTTTGAAGAAGGGGAGGTTTAAGATGACTAAACATTAGAACACAAGTTCTAGAAAGGCCCTCCTAGAAATCTTCTTCTTACCCATCAAGACTCATTTGAGTCGATGTCTCGCCTAAAAATAACAAGAGATCTAGCACCAAGGGAGACGGGCGGAAACTCACCTCATTTCCAGTGTTTCCGCCATTTCCCGCCATGGATCTTTTCATCCTTCTCGTTGGCATCATTTTTCCCTTGACAGCGGTGGCGTTTCCTCACGGGGTTGGTTGACTCCAGAAAAATCTACCTCCTCTAGAAGTTCCACTTCAGAAAATAGGGTTTGTAAGAGAATGAGACGGCTAGGGTTCATTTTTCTCTTTTATACAGAAGTGACACGGGTAGGGACACGGTCGTGTCCTTACCCGTGTCCTGCTCGGGCAAAACGACGTCAACAGTTCGAGTGTCGCTTGGATACCAACACGGGTAGGGACACGCCCGTGTCCACTACCCGTGTCACATGACACAGCCGTGTTCATGCAGGTGTTCTTACCTGTGTCCTGCCCCGGGTGACACGGCCGGCTTCTGAAGATGAACACACGATAGAGACACGCCCGTTTCTCTACCCATGTCCTGCTCGGGCCACATTTTCTCGAGTACAACTCGACACCTCTAAAGAACTTGGCACCTCTCGAGAACTCGACTCACACGGGTAAGGACACGCCCGTATCCCCACCCGTGTCTTGCTCAGGCAACACTTTCTCGAGTACCACTCAACACCTCTCGAGAACTCGACACCTCTCGAGAACTTGACGCACACGGGTAGGGACATGCCCGTGTCCCCACCCGTGTCCTACTCGGGACACACTTTCTCGAATACCACTCTCCACCTCTCAAGAACTCAACGCACATGTCACACGGGTAGGGACACGCCCGTGTCTCTACCTGTATCCTACACAGGCCCATCCTCTCTTTTCCCCACGAGTGCGCGCCTGATCGCCTGCACTCTCTGAGCCTAAATAAATTCTCCTGACTCAAAAGCATGCACGAGGGTCATAGCGCAAATCGGGACGTAACAAATCCTATAAACAAAATAAAAGATTTCGTCCCCGAAATCAGGTTAAGGCTATGGGGAGAGAAAAGCATATATAAATATAAAATGAAATATGCTTTTAAATATTACCTTGATGAAATAGCTTCGGGTAGCGCTTTTGCATCAAGTCCACCGTCTCCCACGTATTCTCCTCTTTCCCATGATTGGACAACAACACTTTCACTAGCGAAACACTTTTGCGACGCAAGGTCCTCGTTTCGCTGTCCACTATCCGCACAGGCTCTAGTCGTACCGACCTATCAGTCGCAACTGCTCCGTTTGTGGTTGGAATATATTGTTCAGGATGCAATAACGCCTTTCGGAGTGACAACACATGGAATACATCATGAAGATTCTCTAGCTCTGGCGGTAACTCAATTCGATATGCTAACGGGCCAATCCTTTCCAAAATGACGTAGGGCCCAACGTACCTTGTGCTGCGCTTCTTCACACCACGTACCCGAGATACACCATGCATCGGCCTGATCTTCATAAATTCCTTGTCTCGCACTTGAAATTCCACCATCCGGTGCTTTGAATTATAATATTTCTCTTGGCGACTTTGAGCTTCGAGCATGCGGTCTCGTATTAGCCTCACAGCCGCATCAGTATTATCTATGTATTCAATTCCGAAAGCCTTAAGATCTTCATCCTCTACCCAAGACAAGGGTGTTCTACCCCTTCTTCCATAAAGGGCTTCATGGGGCGCCATCCCGATGCTACCTTGATGGCTATTGTTGTACGAGAATTCTACCAAGGGTAATATCCTTTCCCACGGCTCTCCTCTATCCAACACACCCAACCTCAATAAGTCTTCCAACGTCCTGATAGTCCTTTCAGATTGCCCGTCGGTCTGAGGGTGAAACGATGTGCTGAAGGTAAGATGCGAACCCAAATATGCCTGCACCGCCTTCCATTCCCTAGAGGTAAACGACCATCTCGGTCAGAAACAATTGTCTTTGGCATGCCGTCATACCGTACGAATTTTTCCACAAAAGGGGTACCAAAACATCCACGTGTGCTTCTTTCTTCATAGGTATGACATGGGCTACCTTCGTCAAGCGATCAATGATTATCCATATCGAATCATTCCCTAAGCGGGAGCGAGGCAAACCGTAGACAAAGTCCATGGAAACATCCTCGAACTTCCACTCGGGGATGGGCAATGACTGCAACAATCCACCGGGGCTCCTGCATTTTTCCTTGACTCTTTGACAGGCCTCGCAATGCGTGACAAAATACCTGACGTTTTTCTTCATCCCCGGCCAACACATGGTCTACCGCAAGTCGGTGTACATCTTAGCAATCCCAAGGTGCACAAAATACTGAGAGCAGTGTGCTTCTCTCAAGATATCCTCCCGAATATTACCGCCCTTTGGAATGTAATGCCGGCCACAGAAATAAACAATGTCGTCCTTTAGACAGTACACGCTAGTTGTACCACCTTCAATTGACTTTTTTGCCGGGGCAAGAGCCTCATCCCTTCCTTGCTCTGCCCGAATCCGGTCTCGCACATCGCAAACTATATTAATTGCGGTCAAGTACTCTGTATACCCATCCGGTTTGTCCTTGTATACCAAGGTGATCTCCATCTTCTCAAGCATCCGAGCTAACTCCATACGCATAACCGGGACTCGAAACTTGCTTTCGGTACCTTCCTGCTCAAAGCATCAGCTACAGAAATAACTTTTCCGGGGTGGTTGTTCAGGGTATATTCATAATCGCACAAAAACTCCAACCACCGTCGTTGTCTCAGATTTAATTCCTTCTGGGTATGGACGTACTTTATGTTCTTATGATCCGAGAATATTTCGCAGTGAACGCCGTATAGATAGTGCCTCCAAATCTTCAAGGCGAAAACTACTGCCCCAAATTCAAAGTCATGTACTGGGTAGTTGATTTCTTGCTTCTTCAATTGTCTTAAAGCATAGGCAATCACATGCCCGTGCTACATCAATACCGCTCCCATTCCTTGATATGATGCGCCCGTGTAAACTTGAAATCCTTCCTTCCCAGAGGGAAGGTCTAGGATGGGTGTGGATGTAAGTTTGTCCTTTAGTTCTTGGAACGCAGCTTCACATTGGGGTGTCCACTCATGCAGCACACCTTTCTTTGTTAGGGAAGAAAGAGGAAGAGCAAGCTTTGAGAATCCCTTAACGAACTTGCGGTAGTACTCGGTAAGTCCAAGGAAAATCCGCACGTCGACCGCTGACTTCAAACGCGACCACTCCATGGCATGCACTTTGGCCACATCCACAGCTAGCCCAGCCCTACTAATCACATGACCCAAGAAGGCAACCTTCTTAAGCCAGAATTCACACTTGCTGAACTTGGCAAACAGGGCGTGCTCTTTTAACTTCTTCAGTACGAAGACCAGATGACTGGAGTGTTCTTCCTCCGTCTTGGAGTAGACCAAGATATCGTCGATGAAAACAATAACAAAAACATCTAGGTAGGGCTCGAACACTTTGTTCATTAAGCTCATGAAAGCTGATGGGGCATTAGTGAGCCCAAACGGCATCACTGTGAACTCATACAAGTCGTACCTTGAGCTAAAAGCCATTTTCTGAATGTCATCATCCTGTATTCTCAATTAATAAAACCCCAAGTGCAAATCTAGCTTGGAAAACCAATGCGCTCCCACCAGTTGATCGAACAACTCATCGATCCGAGGTAACAGATAGGTGTTTCGTACTGTCAGTCGGTTGAGCTCCCGATAGTCTATGCATAATCGCAGGGTTCCTTCCTTCTTCTTAAAGAATAGGACAGGGCCTCCCCAAGGTGATGAGCTTGGGCGAACAAATCCTGATTCTACCAAATCTTGCAATTGAATCCTAAACTCCGCGAGTTCCTTTGGGGCCATCTGATATGTAGTCCTGGAGACAGGCTTGGCACCCGGTACTAACTTGATTTGAAATCTACTTCTCTGTGTGGTGGTAATCCTGGCAATTTCTCCGGAAACACTTCGGGGAAATCACGCACCACCCACACATCCTTGATATCCAACGCCAACTCCTTCAGCTCGAAAGAGATAATGAAAACTTCATCCCCCTTCATGTGGGCTTTTAAAGCCTGGAATGAAGATAATATCATACGAGGCGCGAAGTTAATACCTTGAAAGATGACCTCCGAGTTTCCATGTCTCCACGAGAGCCTTTTCTGCGCGCAGTCAATCTTTGCATAGTGCTGATCTAGCCATACCATGCCCAAAATGAGGTCGAACTCTAGCATTCCCAAAACTGTGGCAGGGGTGTCGAAGAGCTTTCCTTAGAGGAGAACCTCAAACTCGCACTTCGGGGTTGCCGTCATCTCCGATCCGTCTGAAAGGCGCACCCTTCGAGCAATACCAGTGAAGTACTGCACGCCATCTATATCTTTGATGAAGTCTTCAGACACAAAAGAGTGTGAGGCACCGGTGTCGAATAACGTATAGGCCGATTTCCCGCCGACCATTACGGTGCCTAAGTGTCAATAATAGTTCTCAAGCTAGGTGTCTAATATATTTTAAGCAACTTGAGGATATTAATGAAAATAAAATGACTAATTGTAATCATACCTGCAATCACCTCCTGAGGGTTCCGCTCTTGAGTCATGTCCAATACATACATCCGATCCAGAGCGGGCCTGGGGTTTCCTCTTCGTGGTCCTCATCCTCGACCATGCATGTGCCCCCGCCATCTAGGAGCTGTCGGAGGGAAAGCAAGAGGCGCATTTCCAAATAGTTGCGGGCAGTAGCGTCGAATGTGGCCCGGTTGGTTGAATTCGAAGCACACTCGCTCCTGCAGCCCACCGAGTTGTGGAAATTGTTGAGGTGGAGGTAATTCTTGCGGTTGCGGAACCGGGCGCTCCATCCTAAAATTCCGGGGGAAACGTCCGCCACCTCTTTGATATCCTCTTCCTCCTCTATTATCAAATCTCCTTCTATTGCTGGGGCCGGCTTCCATCACACCTTCAGCTGGCCTCTTACCACTTTCCAAATGGTCCGCTTCCAACCTCTTCGCCATGTCAATACTCTCGGCTAGACTAGAGTCCGCTATAAACAAAAGGGCTTGCCTCATGGGGTCTCGTAAGCCTTTGTAGAATCGTTTTGTGTATCCTCTATCATCCAACTCATAAGAGTCAGTAAATCTAGCCAAGTGTTGAAACTCCCATTGGTATTCTGTCACTGACTTGGACCCTTGCTTCAATTGCAGAAATCTCTCTTCAAGATTATCCCGAACTGCCGAGGGGTTGAAATGCTCTAAAAAGGCTTCAGAGAATTCGCTCCAACTGATATTCATGTACATCCGTCCTTGAAAAGTGGAGCCCATGAGGGATTTCCACCACCTTTTGGCATGCAGCTTTAAGATTGTCAATACAAAGGTCACCGCCATGTTGTTTGGGCACTTATTCCTGCTAACGGTTCTTTTACAATGTCGAGCCATTCTTCCGTACACACTGCTGACTCCGTCCCAAAGTAAGCAGGAGGGGAGAGAGCTCGGAAAGTGCTTAACCAAGTGGATCCCGGACCCTATTGTTGTACGAGGGCTTGCTGAGATTGGGACCTGAAGGCGTCCAGGATAGCTGTGAGCGTCTGTCCCAGCTCGGATTATTAGAATTGTGTAGGTACGGACGGGGCGGGGGTGCCCCTCACCGGCTCAACATGTACTGGGATCTACACATAAGGTACAAAATTAAGGTTAGGTTGGATGATCTAAGGTCAAAGATGGACAAACTTAGTGTGAATTACATATGGGCACACCACTCCTTTCGCTAAGTAAGTTTGTCCCAAAACTGACCAATCGAACGGGAGTGGAACCATTGTTAAATGACTTTTTCAGTTCAGGATCGTAGCAAGTTGATACCATTTGTAAGACCCCCCCCCCCCAGAACACAACACATGGCACGAGAGGGGTCTTATGCCCAGAACAGCCTCCTTGCGGTAGCACTAACACTCGGGCTAGCCTGTACCACAAGATGCCTATCTTGCCGGCCATAACTAATATCATACATTGCCAACCAAACCAAATATAACATAGAAGTCAAATCCACACCAAACAGATTGTCCATAATATAACAACAGTAGAGAAGCTTCAACAAGCTTCTAACATCAGAGTACGTAAATAGTTTTCCCAAAATGGGTACAACAAAAGCCTTTCACACTCACATCAGTAACCGACAGTAGCGACGGTACAATCCCCTCAGGCCCTATCGTCTTGGCCTGGCTGTCCGGCTGCATAACCCGCTGCTCCACCTTTGGGGTTTCCTCCTAAAAAGGAAGACGTAGCAACCGTTAGTCATAAAGACTAAGTGGCTTCACATCCACTCCCCCGGCGACTCCTCTGCACCGGGCAAAGAAAGGAACAAGGTACAATATAAATGAAACTTAGGTACAAGCAGGTGGTATATCTCAATGTAAATTAAGTAGTGTAATAAATAAGCAACAACTTATTCTAGTAGTTCTATCATCTATAGCAGCATGAGAGAATCGTATTATAAAAGAATGTAACTCAACTTATATGAATGACCATGCTAACATATAAGTTGAGAATCATTCAGCAGTAAGTAACTCATCATATATGAGTGCCCATACAAACTTATACGATGAGGATCTTGTGTATGCAATGGAGTGTAATGACATGTATGTAATGCAATGACTCACCCATGAACACGCACATGCACTCGCTATGTCGACACAGACTTGTAGTTCCCACTTTTCGAGCAGGTAGCTAATATCTCAGACATCAACCATCGTGGCCGGACGGTGATAGTGGAGCGGGCATCTCCACTACTTGGCTGGTCTCCACACTACCTAGCTAAGCCTTCGTATGCCTCCACGCTAAGAACACAACAGCGGAGCTCATATGCGTACTACGGCTCAGCGAGTGTCTCGGGTAGAGGTGCACCGAGATCCTAGCCCCCAACTGGCCTATGCATGACACGGAAGGAGCCTCAGAAAAGAGCACGAGGACCAAGCCCAACCGTTCACTTGGCACGGAAGGATCCTCGGGACGTGAACACCGCGGGCCAAGCCCAACCGCCCATGGTCTAGCTGTCAACTCCCATCGGTGTGACGATTGGCGAGCTATAGACCTTCCACACTATCCTAAACCCGGGATTACGACACCACATGTCGACTCACACCGCGAGCCACTAAACCACATTGTGTTATATAAGGAGCCTCGAAAATGAGCACGAGGGCCAAGCCCAACCGTCCATTCATGACTCTTCTTACGGCACCGACAACATTTAGTTTACCAACCCAATCACTCGTGAGCACATGAGTTACTTGTCCGATTATCACAACACATGTCCATATCAATCAACATAGACCGAATACACAAGTCCTAGTATTCTCTTGATTAGACCACTAATGAACATCTGTTCACTATCCCCCACAAAGTCACTTCATTCAAACACATACCATTTAACCACTAGTTTATGTGGGGCCTATCCAATAGTTTTATCATGCGTTGAATTATCACAACCCTACATATTATGATTTGCTTACGACTTAACGTCGGATTGTTACAAAACCTCTTCCGAGATCAAATTCAATTATAAAACTAATCCAGGAATTTGAAGTGCAGAACACCTGCAGGACAACAAATTCAACCGAAGATTCCCGTGGCTACAGGAATCTGGTAAGTGCGTGTTACCCATCGATGGAAAGTTATTTCCATGGGCTACAACTTTCATGTTTTGTCTGCAATCCAGATCAGACTGTATCCCACATGAAATCGGCTCTGAAGCCTGCTGCGTACAGAATACAATTTCTGCGCGCTTAGTCTACAACCTCTACTTCGATCAGACATTCCTGTGGTTACAGACTTCACCTGAAGGCATGTAACCACTCGTTGGAAAGGTAATTTCAAGGGATACAACTTACGGGTTTAGTCAAAAGCCCAGATCTGACCTTTTCTTGCCTGATAATAGCCAAGAAGGTCGCTGCGTGCAGAACACAGATTTCTGCACGCATCATGAAGCGGAATGAACAGCATCGGTTCATCTTCCTCCTCAAGCTGGTCTTCCCAAATCGCAACCAGAAATTACTCCACCCTTATTCACCCTCATAAGGCCATTCCTCTTAATGAATCCACCCCCATCATCACTTTGAAGAAGGGGAGGTTGAATATGACTAAACATTAGAACACAAGTTCTAGAAAGGCCCTCCTAGAAATCTTCTTCTCACCCATCAAGACTCATTTGAGTCGATGTCTCGCCTAAGAATAACTATAGATCTAGAACCAAAGGAGAGGGGAGGAAACTCACCTCATTTCCAGTGGTTCCGCCATTTACGGCCATGGATCTTGTCATCCTTCTCGTTGGCATCGTTTTTCCCTTGATGGCAGTGGCGTTTCCTCACGGGGTTACTTGGCTCCAGCAAAATCTACCTCCTCCAGAAGTTCCTCTTCAGAAAATAGGGTTTGTAAGAGAATGATATGGCTAGGGTTCATTTTTCTCTTTTATATAGAATTGACACGGGTAGGGACACCACTGTGTCCTTACCAGTGTCCTGCTCGGGCGAAACGGCGTCAACGGTTCGAGTGTCGCTTGGATACCAACACGGGTAGGGACACACCCGTGTCCACTACCCATGTCATATGACACGGCCATGTTCATGTACGTGTTCTTACCCGTGTCCTGCCCCGGGTGACACGGCCGGCTTCTAAAGATGTGCACACGGGTAGAGACACGCCCGTGTCTCTACCTGTGTCCTGCTCGGGCCACATTTTCTCGAGTATAACTCGACACCTCTCGAGAACTCGGCACATCTCGAGAACTCGAAGCACACGGGTAGGGACACACCCGTTTCCCCACCCGTGTCCTGCTCAGGCCACACTTTCTCGAGTACCACTCGACACCTCTCGAGAACTCGACGCACACGGGTAGGGACACGCCCGTGTCCCCAACCATGTCCTACTCGGGACACACTTTCTCGATTACCACTCGACACCTCTCGAGAACTCGACGCACACGGCACACGGGTAGGGACACACTCGTGTCTCTACCCGTGTCCTACACAGGCCCAACCTCTCTTTTCCCCACGAGTGCGCGCCTGATCGCCTGCACACTCTGAGCCTAAATCAGTTCTCCTGACTCAAAAGCGCACATGAGAGTCCGAGCGCAAATTAGGATGTTACACACGGCTTGGGACACGCCCGTGTTCCAGGACATGTGCCTCACTCGAGACCCACTCGAGACCAAAAATCACACTGGAGCAAATTGATCATGACACGCCCTAGGACACGCACGTGTCCCAGGCCGTGCTGCCCAGCCTAAACTCAACTTTGGGATTTAGGGATTTACACCTGCCCGTGTGGTCACTTGATCAGTGCATCATTTCTTTAAATGCGAACAAAGTTTCGGTATTTGCTCAGTCCGCTCAGTTCGTGAGGATTTCAGTTGGTTGATCGGATAGCTCTCATGACCTTGCGTGGAAAGCAAGGTCTGCCCTACAGGCACCTGCCTGCGTGGTCACTTGAGTAGTGGATCATTTCTTAAAATACAGAAAAAGTTTCGGTATTCGGACAATCCGCTCAGTTCGCCAAGATTTTAATTGATTGATCGCACAACTCTCATGACCTTGCGAGGAAAACAATTCCTGCCCTGGAGGCACCTGCCCGCATGGTCACTTGAGCAATGGATCATTTCTTGAAATGCAGACAAAGATTTGGTATCCGCTCGGTCTGCTCAGTCCGCAAGGATTTCTAGGAGTTGATCGAACAACTCTCATGACCTGACAAGGAAAGAAATGCATACCCTGCAGGCACCTGCCCGTGTGATCACTTGAGCAGTGGATCATTTCTTGAAATGTGGACAAAGTTTCGGTATCCGCTCAGTTTGATCAGTCCGCTAGGATTTCAATGGGTTGATCGCACAGCTCTCAAGACCTTGCGAAGAAAGCAATGCCTAGCCTGAAAGCACATGCCCGCTTGGTCACCTAAGCTGTGAATCATCAGTTCATATATTATGACTCGTTTTCATCTAGCAAAGATTGATCTATCAGATCACCAGGTTATATTCTTCAATGATAAAGCGTGCAGAAGAATCAATAACAATCCTTTTCAGCTCGCACAGATAATCTCGTAATTCCTCTCAGCGCGCAAAGCTAATTATCAATCATAGTAAATAGAAGCACAAACTGCAGTTGAAATTCGCCAAAGCCTGCTTTGATAGTATTCCAATCTTCCCGGCGAGCTGGATGGTTCCATATTCAAGCTTATCTTATTGAAACAATATGTTTTGGCGAGATGCAACTTGATCATTTTTCTATTATTATATTACCTTAGCGAACTGAAACAACAATGTTGGCGGCCTTGATTATTATCTACATTCTCTAACCTATGCAATCCTTAAGCAAGCGGCCTGGAATCTAAGTAGTGCGGACTGGCTTTTATCTCAACCAGAGTTGCTTTATCAAACATCTCGCCAAGTCTTAACAGAGCATTGCAGAGCAAGAAATGAACAATGAAGAAAGCAAAAGAGAATCTGAACAAAATATCATTTGTACTTCATCAATGTCAATTTACATCTTTTTAATATCCAGCGGCCGCAAAATTCGAGTCCGCGACTTCTATTTCAAATTAAAAAGCAAAATACATTCATCATGCTGAGCTCTTGCAGTTCTTTTTTTTAGGAGACTCATCCGAACTTGAAGATCCATCGATGTTTGCATCAGGATTATAACCCCCTAAGCCGCTTCCACTTCCATCAGAACTCTCGCTTCCCGCAAACTCGCTTTGCGAGCTGCCGTCATTGGAGCTTAATTTAGAAGAGGACTCAGCGGACTGGCTTTCTTTCCGCTGGCTTGACCCAGCATCCTCTGCGACTTCATCGTCGGCTGCAATCCCCTCACTTTTGTCTTTTTCTTCATCCTCATCAACAACTGCTTTTCCTTTTGCAGCTCGCTCCATTACAGCGACATGCTCTTCAAGCTCAGGGAAGAGCATCAAAAAAGGGACTGTTTCCACCCCATCTCTGGAGAAGCCTCCTTCAATAAATCGCTCAATGGCGACCATAACGCTTTCCTTCACATGATAAAACATTGCGTATTTGAAGCCATAATTCGCGATGTCATACGCGATCTGAAGCAATGCAAAATAAGTCAGTTCGCCGTAGACATAAAATTGAGATCGACGCGAATACAAGACTTGCCGCTTCGTTTTCCTTATGAAGATTAATCCTCTTTCCTAATAGCTTATTTCTTTCCTTCAGCGATCTATTCTCCTGCCGAAGTTGCTCATTCTCCTTGAGCATGTCGCGCGTCAAGCAGCCTACAAGTGGCTTGTCATAACGCTATTCACATTGGCCTGGATGGCCAGGAGAGGGAGGTCAGCGGGGGGAACATTCTTCAATTCGCGTAGGTTACGCTTTTCGTAAAGTGCGGAGATCGCCACATGCGCATGGATAGATACCCTTGGACTCTTCCAGGATGGAAGAGCTGTAGAAATGTATACATGCTTGTTCTTACTGTGTTAGTGGATCATCATGTTTCCCTTTCAGATCTTTCTGGCTCTTCCCAAAGCCTTGCATGCCAATGCTTTCAGAGGAGGAGTAGCCCGCGGCGGGATCCCCCTCCTCTTTTCTTCTTCTTTCATCCTCTTTTTTCCATTCCCCTTGTGTAGGGGTCAGGACACTTGGCGTATGAGGTGGATTCGCTGGTACCGCCAAGGTCGATGCAAGAAAATAAAGTCAATCAATTCATTGCAGGTCGCTCTGGATACAAAGGCAGGTCGCAGAACTTACTCTCTTGATGAGCTACAGTGTCTACCCTGGGCAGGAGCAGGATGTACTATTCGATGTCAAGTCTTGATCTCGCCAAGAACTCAATAATCGCGATCTCAACTGCATTGAGCTTCACACTCTTGAAGGCAGAGTCTGCACGCTACTGCGGATGAGTCTGCGCGAACGCTAGGTTGCCTTTAAAGATAAGGTAACAAGAGGTCCAGTTATGGATCTTATTCGGTAAGCCCATAACCTTCATACCTCAGTAGTAGAAATATATCATGCCCTTATATGGGTGGCCTCAGGTCGATTCTATGGAGCGGATTGAGAAGATTTTCCTAAAAATGTTCAAGGAGAATGTGATCTTCTCAGATCACGGGTAAGAGATGTAGCTATAAATTGTGGCTAAGGTGTTCGACGCGAGCTACCCTGAAACCATGTCGTAATGTTCAAATATCTCAGCGACCTCCCACGACATAGGAAATTTGAATCTGCAGTCAAAGTGATCAATCAACACTGCAATCTGAGTGGCAGTGGAGAAGATGATCCTTTCTCGATCTTCAGGAAGGCGGACATGCACCGACGAGTCCGTCAAATGCTTCTCAGCAAAGGCCTCGAGATCAGCTTTAGTTAGCTTACAGTTCTTGTGGTCGGCAGAATGGAAGGCAATCACAACATCAGTATGAGCGGACACCTTTTTCCGAGACCGCAAGGACTTCTGCTTCGGTCGCATTTCCTACAAAGAAGGAAGACTTGAGCTCTATTTATAGAAATCTGGCCTGACAATTATTTCAACCAGGCCGCATAATTTGATTGCTCAGTTCGCGCAGACCCAGTTTCTTTTAATAAATTATCGCGGACACAAAGTCAGTCCGCCCAGCTTGCAGTGTTTTCAATCTTCATAAACAAATTCAAAGCAATTTCCAAATAAAAATATGCGGACACATAGTTCGCATCCAACTTCAACCTGCAAAAAGATTCACGTCACGCAGATCACAGCATTGTGCAAATCACAGTACAATATTATACAAATAAAGCAAGATCACATCACAGTTCAATAGAGAAACAAAGAAATGTTCAAACCTGGAAAATTATACATCTAATCTAAAATCAATTGTTCGCACCCATATGCGAACTTAGTTGCCTCTGCGGTCAATTCTCTCAGTTCTCTCCTGCCTATCCCTACCAAGATGTGCAACCCGATCGCTTCCTTGCAACACTTCTCCATACTATTGGTAGATAAGATGGTGCATAGAGTTGACGGTGCGGTGCATATGTGCGGCCTCCCGATCTATCCAGCTCAAAAGAACCACGGGCTCGGTTTCTGGCCTCAGCACCTCGTCCTCCCTGAGCTACCCACCTGTTGAAGATGGAGTCTCTGCTGGAGCCGGGCGATATGGCAATTGCGACCTCTCCACGGGGAACTCAATACCTTGCTTGTTGTTTCCATCTCGCACCAAAGCCATGTGTCTTCCCCTGTATTGGCGGGCGTCTTCGCAAAATCGCAACTTCTTCTTCTCACACTTCTCAAGCGCTATTGATATACTAGCGATCTTGTCCTCCAAAGCCTTTTGTCGTTTTATCCTCCTTTTCAACTCTTCTTCAACGTCTTTAAGTTTTTATCCATGCTTCTTCCTTTCTAACATTATAAAATTATCCAGGCTGAGTTTCTCGCCTTGTGCAGACTCATCAAGCGAGGTCGTGCCAAGCCTCTCTAGAGCACTTAATTCGGGAGATGGCACAATCTCACCTGGTTCAACAGAGCCGGGTGCCGACTTCCATCCTGCAACAAAGAAATAAAGTTCATATTCAAATCCATGTCGCGTTGGACTCAAAATGAAAAGAGTAAAGTCAAACATTGGGCAATCGTCGCAGCAAGATGGCGACTATCGTGTACAGGCCACCTTATCCACTCTAGGTCAAAAATGCTTATTTGATTTCTCCATTAGCGATGGACCTTATATATTTTCTTAGCTGTCGAGCTTGTCGAAACAACTATATCATTGGTCTCTGTGATTATCTTTATTGGCTTCGAATTCTGTGGAGGAGATTTATAAAGCCATTGATGCTTAAAGTGCTTAGGCGTCGGTTATAGTTTACCTGACCGCATCAGCACTGCGGTAGTCTGCAAATCCTAAGACCGCTTGTCGGCAGCGATCTTCTCTGAGGCCGCCTCAACCTGGGTCTTCCGAGCAGGAATCTTTTCCTTCTACACGATGATTGTCTCCCTTAGTGCCTCATCTCCTTCAATTGCACGTGAAGACGGCGGATTGCCATTCTTTACCCCCAATATCTCAACTTCGGGATGCAGCGCCTCCAGCAGAGATTGATTCATGTCAGCAAGCTGGTCATTATGGATGGAGTCTAGTATTTAAGTAGTGTACAAACTTACTGTTGACAGGGAATCGCTTCCAGTGATTGGAGCATCTGGGGTGACGAAGCTGGTATCTGGAACCTCCTTATCTTGCGGCCTGTGCTACAAGCTCGCAACACCAGTCCGCACAGAAACATTCTTCTCCTTTCTCGCCCGCAGCTTTTTCTCAACCCGCTCGGCGACAAAAGACTTTTCCCTTTTCCTCTTCTTCTTCTTCTCACAAGGTGCTCTTTTCTCCAAGTCAGCGGCGGCCTGCTTCGAGTCTGGCAGACCCTCACGGACTACTTCTGGGTTGACTACGACCAAAGTCTTTAAAAAACAGTTGTTCCTCCGCTTGTTCTTTAGCATGCCGCTTCTCCGGTTCAAGATCAACGTTCGGCTGTTGGACCTCCTCTAACGAGACCTCCTTGTCCAGTTCTATCCTCAGCATAAATGTTATCGAAGCAAAAGCGTGCACCTCAATACCCGTTTTGTCCGCGGGGTTCTGGTCAGTAATCGCAGGCAGATTCGATGTTCTATCTGCGCTTTTTGATGGCACATTTTGGGAAGCAGAGGAATCTGCAGACTTCTCGCGTTCAGGTTCTTTGAAGTTGCGGACTGAGTCAGTTTTTGCTTGCCCCCTCAGGGAAGTTTCTCCTATATGGCATATAGGCGTTCCGTCGCTCTAGACAACCTTCTTGGTTCTCGTGTGCAGCTTGGGTTTCTTCGTCCTTGAAGAAAGATTGCTGAAGAACTCTCCAAGCCTAGCCATCCTGGAATGTAACGTGTAGACTGCAAGTGGGGAGAATCGATGTGTGGCGGTAACAGCTTTTGGCAAACACAGAATTTCCCGCAATAGTAAGAGCTTTTGACAGCATTAATGAGTGTTGCGGACTCGGCGGTCAAACAAACATTTTCAAAGTTCTCTATAAATTAAAAATGTGTGGGGATTATGTTAACCCCAGACTCCGCAACATTTTCAACAGGGACCCAGTTCCTCCTTCTTCAGTGGCGGACAAACTTCTCCAGTCCGCCCAGATTGGTATAGCCACGTTCAAAATCCAGTTCCCCAGTGGAGGACACGATTCTCCATTATGCCCAGGTCGCCGTTTCTCAAGAGTAGCCCCGTCTGCCAGATCTTCAGGCAGAATCAAGCGTCAGCACGCGTAGGACACTGCCCTCTAGCTAGGATCGCTTCCTTGAAACAATAGATGGAAGCTCCAGATCGCGAGCCTAGTCCGCCCCTCTTGCGCGGACTGGCTTGTCTTTTCTTTTTTGTTTCCCGTCATCGCTGTTGGGTTCTCCTGTACCCCGGGAAGCCGATTATTTTAGCCCTGCCCTTATGGGAAGGCCCCCGAACCTATAAATATGGGGAAGAGGTGCACCCAAAGCACGCTAACTCGAGCCCCGGAGCCCACTTATTAGAGGCTGCAGACTCGAATCTCGGACTTTGCAGTCTCAAGCCAGTCTCGGTACCACCGCGATCAGCGGTCCAGATTACTCCTTTCTCATCCACTAGTAAATGGTTAATTGCAGTCTCCCATACCACCTTTTCCCTTTTGCCGAAATTAGAGGATGCATTTCATGCATCAACAAGGAGCATATTCATTCATCTCAATCTCTTCATTACCTCCCATAAGGACACTCTTTCACTTATGCACATTCTTAATTCCACTAGTGGAATACTCATTTTTCTATTGTCCATAGACACTTTCCTGGTCATCCCTGTTTGATACTAGGAGAACCTTTTGAAAAATAGTAGATTGTATGGGTGCCTTCCCTTTGGCTTTTCTACTATCTCCTTCATTCCTCTCATACCCTACTTCACTACTATATAGTGTAGAGAAGATGTCAATAATTGGAAGGACTATTTTTTCTTAGAGTACTTAGCCACTAGTTCCCACTCTTTGAAGAATTCATTTCCCAATTTCTTGATGATTATTTCTTTTTAAATCAACAATTCAACTTGCTCATCTATGATTTATTTGAACTCAATAATCTTTGATTACATCTAATAGATTTTTTTCAATCTTCTCATCAAGTTGAGCATTGAGAGGATTAAGAGCCCAAGATCTTACTCCTGCTCCTTAGAAAGCTTCTTGCTTCTGCCTAATGCCTTTATGAGAGCACATACTTTTCAACCATTTCTTCAAACTTGTCCTTAGATTTAGACTCATCCTCATAATTAGATGATGAGTCTTCCTTTAACTCAGCACTAGTCTCACAATTAGAGTATGAAGGGGTAGTTTAGAATTTTACCTCATCAGGATGGGAGTCATCCTGATCTTCCCCTTCATTAAGTGCCATTAGCCCACATTTGTCTTCTTCTTCTTATGTGTCACTATCTGAGGTTGATAGTCGGGTTTTGATGCATATATTGATGATTGTAGGAGAAGATTCTTTAGATAAGGCAGTCAGCCCTGCATAGGCTTCCTGCTCTTCAAATTTAGAAGAACATGATTCACTATCACTCCAGGTCTTCTCCTTTTTAGTCAAGAAGGTCTTCTCAGACTTCTTCCCAGAGTGATATTTCTTTTCTTTAGATTTGCTGATATTCTTCCTTTTGGAGGGACAATCATCAAACATTTTGCCTTCTTTCCCGCTTCCAAAGTAAAGGGTGTCATTAGAATTGAAATTTTTTGTTTACAGTAATACGTGTCCCTCTTAGGGTCTTTTTTGAATCTCTCAAAGTCTTTGTGATGCTTCTTAGAGTTGGAGGAGGAAGAGGACTTATTATTGGTCTATTTCTTCCTCCTTATCAGAATTTTCTTGAATTTCCTTGTAAACAAGGCCATGTATCCATTTGATAAATCTTCCCTAGAGGTGTTGGATTCTAATTCCATGGACTTGGTTGGCTTACTAAGAGAGGGTAAAGCCTTCTATTTTCCTTCTTTGGAACTTTTAGCCTTTAGTTCAGGTGGAGTACGATTTATATATGGTTTTTCGGACTCATCTGGGCTTGTTTTCTCACTCGTGCACTGCATTTCGATCGGATATCTGTTATATTTGCATCGTTCGGTCATTGACTGCTTTGTGCACTATTTTTGCCCGTGGATGTGTAATTGTACATTCTTATGTTGGGGGCAAGAACATGGTGCTCCCCATGGCTCTTTCTTGTTGTTGTTGTTTGATTCTTGGTGCTGGAAGCTGGTAGTCCAGCTTGTTTTATTTCTTTGTTGGTGCTCGCATTGTCCAAAGTTTCATTTTCAATTTTTTGTGTGAAACGCACAGTCGTGCGACTTTATTCGCGTACGGTCTGTTGACAATCGTGCGTCTTACATTGTATTGTTGTGGACCTCTGTGGCTACCTTGCGATATGTTCATGCATGGTTTCTACCAAACCGTGCGAGAAGGAAATGCACGGTTTTCTTGTAGCTTCCCTGCCTGCTCCATTCTGTGGTTGATCGCGCGATTTGTTCACATACGGGCGGAAGCGCCCGTGCGTGAGTTAAACGCACGGTTCCACCTGCTTGCCTACAAATTCTGCATTCTGTGGTTACCCGTACAATTTCCTTCATGTACGGGCGGACTCGCCCGTGCGTGAGTAAAATGCATGGGTCAACACATCTCCTTCCTCGGGCCTATTCTGAAAGTAAAAATTGCACGGTTTGCGCACGGTCGTGCACAAAACCGTGCGTGACAATTATTTCTGACTTTTCTATTTAGGTTGCAGATTTGCTCTTTCCAAGGATCCAGCTCCGCTCCCCCTGCCATTTACGCTCCTACGAGCGAGAAAACTCGCATCCAACTGCCATTTTCTCTCTCCTCCTTGGAGAGTTGATCTGACCACCATTTCTCCTCATATTGCTTGCAATAGTTGTGTCTCCGACCACCTTCATCTTCTGCGACCTCAAAGTTACAATCCTAGCTCATTATTGCTGCACTTATAACATCCCCATTCTGACTAGACCTCATGAATTAGATTAGGTTAGGATATGTGGTGGGGATATGGGCTTTGGCTAGGTTTGACCCATGGAGTTTGGGTGTAGTCACTTTGGGCCCACAATAGGACCCAAGTTAACTCAAGTCAAACTAGCCCAAATTGGAATCCTAGCTACACATTCGCCCCACCACTATACACCTAACCTTAAAAACAATCTAAGTGGACTAAGAGACTCATCATTGGGCCACCAATTGACCCAAGTCGACACAAGTCAACCCTAAGCCTAAATTTGTCAAACTCACACCTAAAGGCCCAATTAGCCCAAGTAGGGCAGCACCTTTGCCCAAACAAAGTTAGGTGGTACCTTAGGGTCCATGATCATCAAGTGGGCTTAGGGGTAAGCCCACTTACCATGTTTACCAAGTCAACCTAAAAATTCAACAAGTAAACAAAAAGGCCTAAAAGATGGAAAGAAGGAGCCATGTCCATTCCTAAAGGACTAGGCCCATGACTCAAGGCCCATGACCAGCCCAAGAGGTCAATGACAGCCCCTAATCCCCAAAAATAGGAGAGAGGGTGCATGCATGAGGGTAGTTTAGGAATTTTGGAGAAAAATAGGAGAGAAGAGAGGGAAAGAGGGGATGAAGGCCATGTAGCCCTCCTCCTCTCTTCCCATGCCCTCCTCTGAGCTCACACCTCATTTTCCAGCCATTTTCAGCAAGCTCGATGACTCATGGCTGTCATGGTGAAGCATCCTATGCTAGAACAAATTTACACATGCTCAAAACACCACAACCAGCCCTCTTCACCCCCATTTGATTTCACAATTATCTTCATGGTACTGAGAGAAGTGGAATTAGATACCTAGATCAAAGCTTTTGGTGGAGAATCGGGTTCGGGAGCAAGCTCGCCAGAGAGGGGAAATTCCATGGCCAACCGCTGCCGCCGCCGCAGTCGGACTCTAATCAAGGTCTGTTTCACCTCACCTCAACCCGTGCTAGCTTTCTAGATCAATTAGGAGAGACATCGGGATCAACTGAGCCTGATCCAATATGAGCAATTCATGGATTTTCGGATTTTTAATGAAGTTCAAGATCGTCGGAAACCGCTGCCTCCTGCGGCCAAGTCGCCGCCAATCGATGGCCACCACCTCAACAAAGGTGGTGGTGGTGGGGGCTGTCCAGGGAAGTGGTTGGGTGGCCGGGAAATAGCCTTAGAAGGAGCTCTAGGTCAGGCAAATCTCGGCCCTTGGCTCTATAGAGAAGATGAACAGATGCCCTCCATTTGTGCTTTAAGATTCGTGCTTTAATAATGTGTATTATCTGTCCCTATTTACTTTCACTTGCATGCTAAATCTAGGCCTCTTAGATGAATTTACAGAATTACTCACCAACATAAAAAGTAGATATAGGTCTTACCTTTAATTTGACACCCAAAAGTTGTCATTTGGAGCAGTACAGCTCCCTGTAGGGCCATTCCACCAACACTGGTCCTGGGCTAGAGCAGAAACTAAAATTAAAGCCCATGTCAAACCAGGTGTCCACATGACCCAAGATTTTGGATATGCGCTTAATTAGGGTATTTCTAGCCCTTGTCCATAAATGAGAATTTGTGGGAGACATTTTCCTATAGTTTTATCATAATACACAGAAGTAATATAATGAAATATTTTGAGAAATATATTTCCAAATGGCACCAAAATATGGTGACATGGCCATGGGGTTAGTATATACCCATGGTTAACTTTTCAGCCTCATTGGACAACTACAAGTTAGGAATTTTTGAAAGTTAGGCCATTTAAATGCAAAAATGTGAAAATAGGGATATTGATGATTTTAAACCCTTAGATTTTTTCACAAGCTCAAGGGAGTCATATGTAATGCTTGGAAAAATTTATGGCCCTGATAAGTTTATTTTATAATGATTTTATGTAGTTTTGATTATTTTTCCCTTTGGGGAAATTATTTATTTATGATGGAAATTACAGTTGAAGTATTCTAGCAAAATTCATAGTGATGTATTTATGATATAGTGACATGGTGTAATTATCTTAGAAATTTTGGATACTTCATTAAATTTAAAACCCAAGGAATGGCATTTTAGTGATATTTTCATATGGGTAATAGAGGATCAAATTACTGTTTAAAGTTATGAATTTTGGTACATAATGTTATTTCAGGAATTTAGATCTGCAATAATTTTTTTAGAATTTTCAGTAATATATTTCTTGTACTATATTTGGAAAGTGGCCAATTGTTAGATTTTATAATAAATGGAAATTAAATGGAAATATATATGAGAAAATCTTAATTCTTGATATCCATTCATATTTAACCTAGATGATCCTCAGGAAAAATTATTAGATCAAGAAAACCATTTGTCATAGTATCTCATGCATAAAGTGACATATGCCACTTAATTAAAGAATTTAATTTAGGGTCTTAATGACGTGGGAAAATAGTAAAACTTCGTATGGTCAACATCACATATCATACCATCCTATGATAAATATTTAGGTTCATGGTGACCAAAGGATTGGAAGTTCGACTATAAGGGTGGTATGGGGTCATGGGTAGCGAAAAACACAGTTAACCTAAACTACTAGGACCACAGGGGGATATGATTAACCATTGAGGTGAGAATTGCATTAGGGGAATAAGCCCAGGTTGGTCTTGTATAGGTCACTACTTGATCATGAGTGGTATAGTGCAAATCCCACGATGGAAACTATAACGGAGGCCGACGGAAGACCGACTCCCTCCTAATAACATCTAAAGTCATTAGGATCGTGCTCGAGTAACAACGAGTGCTGGATATGAATCTTGGGTAGACACCAACAAAAATAAATAAATATCCTTGTGAAAGGGAACGTTGGGTTTGTCATCCCATCTTGGTTCCTAGTGCCCCCGAGACCCCTTCATTGGGCATACCCTGGGCAGTCCTGGGATTAACCCTAAATTACTAAGTATAATAACCGGTAGAAAAGAGTAGATTAATAGGCTAAGGGAAGTGGTAATATTCTCACCCATGAAGGGTTGGAGGGATTCAGAATAAGATTGGTAATATTCTCATCCGTGAAGGGTTGGAGGGATTCAATACAAGGCTTGATGTATATTCTCACCTGTGACGGGTTAGAGGGATTCAGTACGGGTCGGTCCTACGAGATGGAGGCTCAAGTTGAAATACTTGCATGTGCATAAACAAAATAGTGGCGGGTCATGCGATACTGGGCCAATCGTCACATCGATGGCAGTACGGTGACTCAGGTGAGGTGTCCGGGTGGAGGGGCCAGTATGTTATTTATAATGCGGTCTGTGTACAATTCCTGAAGACACACACCTGACCAAACAAGACTGACTGGTAGTCATCAATTAGTACGCAAAACTCTAGAGTGCCCTAGGACGTGTACAGAGGCGTATGAGAGAGGTCTAGGCTTGGTGGTGTGCATACCCGCCTAGACGGCGGAAACGCCCATTCCGCTGCTGCCGTAGCCACAACGGTGGTACCTAAGAGTGATGCAAGCTCTCGAAAAGTGGGAACTAAAGGTCTGGGATCTCAGAGTTGTGTGTGTTTGTTGCACTTGTATGAATCATAAATCACATGCAAATCATTCATTCATAGTAGGTCATACGCACCATGGATCCTTATCATATAAATTAGTATGGGCTCTTTTATATGATAAGTTAATTTGGAAATCCTAACTTATAAGTTTGTATGAGCATTCATATAAGTTAGGGTACTTTTGTGATGTTAGTGTAGCAGTAGCTAGTTTTCCTTTCTTCTTTGTACTTTACATGTTTCAGCACTTACTCTTTCAGTACTTCTTTTACCTGTACTATATACATAAAACTACTAAAGTAGAAGTAGTTGATTCTTTAGATACTTGTACTATAGTACCACTGTCACCTGCTTCCACTTTGACACCCTTTGTTGTCCTCCACTTCGTCCTCCCGCCCGGTACCTAGAAGTTGTGGGGGCGAGGTGTGGAGGAAATGACTTAGTCTTTTTTTACTAATGGTCGGTGACCACATCATTTTAGGAGCTCGAGGAGATGGAGCACCAACACGACGAGGTGGCAGGACATGAGGAGCAGATACCGCTACTGTAAGACCCCCCCTTTTTTTTTCTTTTTAAAACCCGGGGTCTTAGGCCCAGAGTCGCCGCTTTGCGGTGACATCTTCACGTCCTGAAGGGTCATCACCACAAGGCGCCGATTCTGCCGGCCAATTCGATCGCAGAAAGGTAGCACAATAATTGAAGTAAGAGCAAGTCCACAGAAAGTAAATCACATATATAAAATAAAATTTCCACGAAGGGAGTGTCCACAGAATAACAATAATCAGAGTACTATAAATGCGGGCTTATGCCCGATACATCATGTCTTCACTACAATCTCTCATGCGGAAGCTAAAATAGAAACTACTCAGGGTCGAGACTCACGGTCCCGGCTGTATGAACTCCGGAGCTAGACTGCCCCATCTCCAAGCGGACCGGTCTCTGGGGCCGCTCCTCCATGCTGGCTCTACGATGCCCTAAATGATGCGGTTCGAAAACTGTTAGTCATAAAGACTAAGCCCTATCATCCCCTACCCCTTTCCCCATTGCTCCTAAGTACCGAGCGGAGAGGAAGAAAGGGAAGGACATGAAGGTGGAGATTTAATCAAGAAACAAATGGCAGCGGAACTAATCTAGCAATTCTATAATAATATGACAGAAACAGAAAGTAAGAAAGGTAACCTTAACTTATGTGCGAAAGCGCATAAGCCAAGGGATCTTCTGCAAGGCTCCCATTGTATAGAGTGTCTCATACCACTTATACGTTGGAGTGTCGGTTATCAAACAACAGCATGTATATATATTGAAATTAACCATTGATTTATAAACTTGGCCACACAAGCTTATAGACTAAGGGGTCATTTTGCAGGTCCTAACGTATAAGCGTCTCATACCACTTATACTTTAGGTGTCAGGGTTAAATGAATCGATTATACTATGACATGCAAGTGGGTATGATGAATTATGCAAGTGCAACTCATACACCCGACTCTGTGCACACAGACCTTTAGTTCCCCCTTTTGGAGCCGTTACCTCCCATGATACCTCCGTAGTGGCAGACGGAAGCGGTGGGTTGGGCCTCGCCCACCCCTAAACCAGTAAAGCACTACCGGTCAGACCTATCGTACGCCTCAACGCTTGGTGCACTAAGCGGACGCCTGCGTACTCTTGCCGGCTGGCGCACCGGACTTCTGTTGGCAAAGTGCTAACCACACTTGCCGAGTCAGTGTATTGGCGTCGGTGCATCGACCCTCCAATACCGAAGACCCACCACCTTAATTTTCATTCCTTTTATGCACAGGCAAGTTTAATCGTAAACACACAAAAGCCGAGCCGAAGCTCCCCGGACCAAAGCGTCCGTCTTCAAACCAACCGAGCTGAAGCTCCCCGGACCATCCCGTCCGTCTCTTAACCAACCGAGCCGAAGCTCTCATCAATCTTCCTGTGCCAACAGTGTTTGTGAAAGGTGCAGCCCTAGTTACTAAGTTACTCTTGTCGGTTTGTTATTACAGTTTACGTTAGCCCAGGACTGCCCCCGGCATACCCTGTGAAGGGCTCTCAAGGGGCACTAGGAACCAAGACGGCGGCATTACGGCCCGAAGTTCCCTTTCGCAAGGCACTTATTGTTATTGGTTGATCTCCCTTAACCCGATTCCCTTCTCATATTACGATAGACTATCCTAGGGTGATTTTAAACCTTCCACTCTTCGGGGAAGACGATCTTTCGTCGAACCCGAGCACCCCTTAACTCTAGCTATCACCACTTCTCACTACTCTTCATATCATCCTATCGTGATATCATCCACAATTGTCCACCCAGAAAAAATGATTAACTCCAATGACTTCCTCAGATCATGTCATATTGCATTTCACAAATTTGTTATATGCAGACTAACCTAGACTATTTGTCGAACCGGCTATGCAATGATCCAATACTCATCCAAATGCCCTAAATTATTTACTGGAGACTTATCATGATATAACTAGCCTAAATCCAGAAATTGGTAATTTTCCTAATTTATCTGATGTTTAATTAATTTCCTCGAAAGACCCAAGGGTTACCGGTTTGAACATGAACTACACTAAGTAATCATGCAAGATATCCAGAAATATTACTATAAATATTATGTTATCCCAATATGGTAAATCCAAAGTATCACAATTTTTCTATCATCAGAAGGGCACTAAAACTATTTTAGAAATAATCTCTATCTTTTGTTATTTATGAATTAAGTACAGAAAATATCCATCCAAAAATTGTAAATTATTTATACTAAGCAGATAAGACATTAAAAATAACATTGGCCAGGTTTCATAATTTTCCAACAAGTATATCATCCATAATTAATTTTTAAACCATAAAACACATTTCTAACATCTGTGAATAAAGTACTAGAATTACTCAACTTAAAATCATACAAAAATTCAGGGGCAACTATTCTGACCTAATACATTTACCTCAAAGATTTCATGAGGTTTCGATGAACAGAAATTTCTAAACAATTAAAACATCATTTAAGGCTATAGCAAGCTTTACAAATGAAGTGCTAGCAAAAATCAACATAAAATTCCAGAAAAATTGCTATAAGTTCTACCTGATCCAAAACTCACTCTACCCGAATTTCACAGCTTTTAAGTAAGGTTTAGTGACTGGTTTTACCTATTTGATATTTTACCCTAAAACTAAGGTTAGGGTTTTAAGGTATCTACTTGTCTCCAAATTCTCCAAGATTCCATCCAGACAATTCTTATCAGGCCTTTGTCAACTCTATAGAGTTTCAAGGCAATATAAGAGCAATTGCCCCCATGTCCTTCACAACCCTCAAAACCCTTCATTTAGGGTTTGAGCTTGGATCCTAGGGTAAATCAACCCTAAACCTCACCGTTTTTCTCCAAGCAGGTTATAACACCCTTCTAAGTCAGAGGTCAGAATATCAGCATTTGTTGAGGTGATTTGACCTTTCCAAACTCTTAGTGCACTTTTTTTCTAAAAGATGTCTCACTAATGCCTAGTTAAGGGTAGAAGATTTCCTACCCAAAACTCCTCCAAACTAGTTGTAATTTTGTACAAATCTAGGTTTTATAGCCAGGGACCACTCACCAAAATTTGGGAGGGTTTGGAGGTCATTTGACTACTTAAATAAATTTCTCTAACTTAATTAAATTAAAACAAAAACTTTACGCAAAGTATCTCCAAAAATTCCCATTTTTGGTCTGCCTTTAGGTATATCTAAGGTTAACCCCCTGCCCAAATTTCAGGTCATTTGCACAAGGGACGAAGAGTGGGCATCCATTTTAATTTCTACCCAACTCTAGGTACAGCCTCCACTAAAATGGGTTTTGCGGTCAAACCGCTTACCCAAACGAGTTGAAATAAAATTTAAATTAAACTAGACTCCAAGGGCTACAACTTTTGTAACTGGTCATATTTCCTAAAACGGCCTCTAAGTGCCTCGTTTTGCAGCATCAAAATGTGCTCATCTAAGTATATTTTCCTTATAAATTATTTACATAATTTATATATTATAAACAGCTTTTACTGTTCATCTTCTACAGAACCCGAAAACCAGAACACAGAAACTCTTATTTCCTGTAGCTCTTTCGCGATCCGTCACCGGTCGCCCGGTCACTTCCCTGGCCAGCCACCACCACCACCACCTCCGTTGAGGCGATGGCTATCGGTCGGTGGTGGTTTGGCCGCCGGAGGTGGCGGTTTCCGGCGAACACAAAAATACATTTTTCATGGTTTTCCATGAAAATGAGAGATAGGTCCGGCTCCGTTGAGCACGAACTTTCTTTCTAAGAATCCTAAGATCTACCCATGAAAGAAGAAGCAGAGGATGACCTTGTTCGCGGTTTGGAGGTGAGATGAATGACGGGGTGCCATGGCGCGGTGGTGGCGTTGATGAACTTCTCCTGCAGCAAGGTACAAAGATCTGAGTCCGTTTGGTCAAGAGTGTAACCTTCTCATCTTGCTCTAAGGGTCTTTTATAAGTCAGCAAGTGGGGAGGTGAAAGGGTAAAGCCTTAATGGTCATGAAGGCTCCTCTTAATAACCTTTCGGTTATAGTGAAGGGATAAGAAACGGTGGAAGATGAATAGGTGTTTGCCAGGTGGCGATTCCTATTGGACCAACACTTCCTCCTTTATTATATAATTACAGAAGGAAAAACGGCCCGTAATTACTCCTGGTGTAACTTCCCACACCAGCATTTATTACCACGCGTGTTAGAATAATTTCGGGCCTAAACCATCGTTTCGGTCAATGTCACGGGCATGACACATAGGTCACGGGCGTGACTGGCCCGGGTGGCCAATTCCGGGGTCGACGATCGCCGAACTGAGATCGACGGTCGTCGAAGGGTCGTCACGCCCTAGGTCACGGGCATGACACCTTGGTCACGGGCGTGACATGCCCGAATGGCAAATCTTGAGGTCGACGATCGTCGAACTGAGATCGACGGTCGTCGAAGGGTGGTCACGCCCTAGGTCATGGGCGTGAAACCTAGGTCACGGCCGTGACATGCCCGAATGGCAAATTCTGAGGTCGAGGATCGTCGAACTGAGATCGACGGTCGTCGAAGGGTGGTCACGCCCTAGGTCACGGGCGTGACACCTTGGTCATGGGCGTGACAGGGCCGGGTTGAAAATTCTGCGCCCGACGATCGTCTCCCTGAGATCGACGATCGTCGAAGGAGTCACGCCCTAGGTCACGGGCGTGACGGGTCGGTCACGGGCGTGACCAACCCGTGACCCGAAATCTCGGTCGATTTATTTCAATTTTTGGGCTTCCTAGGGTTCTGTCACGACCAACCGACTCCTAGGGGTCTAGCCGGAAATGGGATGTTACAAATCCCAATAAACAAAACAAAAATTTCGTCACCGAAATTGAGGTTGAGCCTACGGGGATTTCTATCAGAACAAATTAAACTTGTAACATCCCATACGATTTTTCTATTGGGTTCAAGCGACTACTTGTTTGATAAACGAAGACAATCTCCCCAATAAACAAAAGATTTGCCCCTACTTTCCTGCGCATGCCTAGGTTCTCAATTTTCCTTATCTAATCTTACCGGTTTTGTACAAGAAGGTAATTTATAGTATACCAAGAGGTGGTGAGGTATACCTGACTGAACAACTCCGGGTATTTTTGCCTCATCAGGTCCTGCGGTTCCCAGGTGTGCTCCTCCTGACCGTGGTTTCTCCATAGAACCTTGACTAAGGGGATCTTCTTGCGGCGCAAGATCCATACTCCTTTGTCGTCGATCCGGACCGGCTCCAAGTGAACAGATCGGTCTGAAGCTACCGGCCCTTCGGTGGTCAAAATCTGCTGCTCCGGGCGTAGTAGAGCCCTTCTCAGTGAAGAAATGTGGAAGACGTCGTGTAGAGCTACCAGCTCTGGTGGCAACTCTAGCCTGTAGGCTAGGGGTCCGATCTGCTCCAGGATCCAGTAAGGGCCCATATACCTAGGGCTGAGCTTCTTCCTCCGACCGCGCACTCGTGAGACTCCGTGCATGGGCCGGATCATCAAGAACACTCGGTCCCCTACCTGAAACTCCACCTGTCGATGTCGGGCGTCATAGTACTTAGCTTGTCTGCTCTGCGCCTCCAACATCCTATCTCTGATCAGTCTCACCTGTGACTCGGTATCTTCAACAAAATCCGATCCCAATACCTTCGGGTCCTCGTCTTGAACCCAAGAAAGCGGGGTCCTACATTTTCTTCCATACAAGGCTTTATAAGGCGCCATCCTGATGCTGGACTGGTAGCTATTGTTATTGGAGAACTCGACCAACGGTAACATCTTCTCCCACGGCTCCCCTCGGTCCAGTATACACAGTCGTAGTAAATCCTCCAAGGTCCGGTTGGTGTGCTCTGTCTGCCCATCCGTCTGAGGGTGGAAGGTCGTGCTAAAAGTCAATCGGGTGCCCAGGTTTGCCTGCACTGACCGCCACTCCCTGGATGTAAACCGTCCATCGCGGTCCGACACTATCGTCCGGGGTACGCCATGATATCGGATATACTGCTCCACGAACTTCCGTACCAGCACTCCCACCGAGTCATCCTTCCTGATCGGTATAAAGCGGGCCACCTTCGTCAACCGATCAACAATCACCCAGATCGAGTCATTTCCCGTCCGAGACCGGGGAAGACCATGTATAAAATCCATAGCTATATCATCAAACTTCCACTCCGGCACCGGGAGTGGCTGCAACAATCCTGCGGGGTTCCTGCACTCCGCCTTCACCAACTGACATGCCTCGCAATGGGTCACGAAGTACGTAATGCCCTTCTTCATGCCCGGCCAAAACATCGTCTTCTTCAGATCAGCGGTCATCTTTGTGATCCCCGAGTGCACAGAGTACCGGCTGCAATGCGCCTCCGTCATAATATCCTCTCGGATCTGGCCTCCTGCGGGTATATATACTCTGCCTCTGAAATGTAGCAATCCATCTCTCAGGGAATAATCTCCTGTCGAACCCTACTCCAAGTCTCGGAACATCGGCTCTGCCCACGCATCTGTCCTCTGTCCGTCCCGAATGCGATCCCGAATATTGTCTATGGCCACCATCGATGTCAGATACTCCCTATACAGCTCTGGATCATCCTCGGACACTAGGGATATCTGCATATCTCTGAATGACCGGACTAGCCTCGTGGACATAACCTGGGGCCCAGCTTCGGAAGTGGCAGCTCTCTGGCTCAACGCGTTGGCCACCACGTTTGCCTTCCCTGGATGGTAGTGCATCTCATACTAATAGTCTGCTAAGAACTCCACCCAGCGCCTCTGCCTGATATTCAGCTCCTTCTGAGCGTCCACGTATTTCAGGTTCTTGTGGTCGGAGTAGATGTCGCAGTGGACTCCATTATGATAATGGCGCCAGACCTTCAGAGCAAAAACGACCGCTCCCATCTCAAGGTCGTGCACTGGGTAGTTCTTCTCATGGGTCTTCAGCTGGCGGGAGGCATATGCTATGACGTGTCCGTTCTGCATCAGCACTGCTCCCATCCCCTGGTATGATGCGTCAGTATACACCTGGAATCCTTCCTTTCCAGATGGAAGGGCCAGAATAGGGGCTGAGATGAGTCGGTCCTTCAGCTCCTGGAAAGCCGCCTGGCACTGCGGGGTCCAAACGAAAGGTGCCTCCTTCTTCGTCAAAGACGTGAGTGGGAGGGCAATTTGATAGAACCCCTCCACGAACTTCCGGTAATACACGGCAAGTCCCAAGAAAATTCGTACATCGGTGGCTGTCTTTAACTGCGGCCAATAGCGGACTGCCTGAATCTTTGCCGGATCCACCGCCAACCCGGCTCCGCTGATAATGTGGCCTAGGAAAGCCACCTCCTTCAACCAAAACTGACACTTGCTGAATTTCGCATAAAGGCGATGCTCCCGCAACCTTTCCAAAGTCAGTGCCAGATGTCGAGTGTGCTTCTCCTCCGTCCTAGAGTAGATCAGGATGTCGTCTATGAATACTATGACGAACACATCCAGGTAGGCCTCAAAAACTCGGTTCATGAGACTCATGAACGCCGACGGAGCATTCGTGAGCCCGAAGGGCATCACGGTGAACTCATACAGGCCATATCTGCTACTGAAGGCTGTCTTCGGGATATCCTCCTCCTGGATCCGTAGCTGGTAGTATCCTGACCTCAAGTCCAGCTTCGAGAAATAATGGGCTCCCTCTAGCTGGTCGAACAATTCGTCTATCCGTGGGAGTGGGTAGGTATTCCGGACGGTCAGCCTGTTTAGTGCTCGATAATCGATACACAGGCGAAGTGTCCCATCCTTCTTCTTCATGAATAGGACTGGGGCTCCCCATGGCGAGGAACTCGGTCTAACAAATCCTGCCTCAACTAATTCCTGCAACTGAGTCCGAAACTCTGCCAACTCCTTCGGGGCCATCCGATAAGGGGCCCTAGATGCCAGCTTGGCCCCCGACACAAGCTGTATCTGAAAGTCCTGCTCTCGGTGTGGAGGTAGTCTTGGCAGTTTCTCTGGAAATATGTCGCCGAAATCTCGCACCACCGGAATGTTTGTCACTGACTCCTTAACTTCCGCCATCTAAAAAAGAATCTGATAGACCTCCTCTCCCTGCAGATGAGCCTTAACGGCCTGTACCGAAGATAAGAGTATACGAGAGGCAGATCTTATACCTTCGATGACAATGAAAGAGTCCCCGTGTCTCACGGTGATCCTCTTTGCCTGGCAGTCAATCTGGGCATGGTTCCAGTGCAGCCATACCATTCTCAGGATCAGGTCGTAGTCCGTCAGCTTCAAAATCGTCGCTGGAGCCTCGAATGCCTTTCCACCAATTTCTGCCTCCATATTGTAGTGATCCGTGGTAAGGAGCTCAGATCCATCCGGTAGTCGCACCCTCATCCTCGAGCCTGTGAATCGCTCCATGCCTTCCAGTCCTTCTACGAACGTCTCCGACACAAAGGAGTGAGTAGCTCCAGTATCGAACAGCATACAGGCCGGCTTGCCACTGATGAAGACTATACCTGGGGTGATTAGATGTCTTAGGGTTCTATAGTGAGTTTTACTTTCCTTGCTAATCTATCTAGTGTGATTCAAAGTTTTAACCATTTAAAGGGAAATTCTATGAAAATAAAGAAGCATTACGGCATACCTGCTATGACCTGCTCTGGATTCCGAGACTGCGCAAGGTCCAAAGCATATACCTGCTCTCTTCCCTGTCTACGGTCTCCCTCCTGGTATCCACGACCGCGGCCGCGTCCTCGGCCTCCGTAACGCTGAGCTGGGGGGCCTCCCTGTGGTGCTGGAGGTGGTGCCCCCCTCATGGGGCAGTTCCTCCGAATGTGCCCAATCTAATGACAAAGGAAGCACTCTGGTGGGGGATACGCCATTCCCCCGGGTCTCGGCATCTCCTGCATCCGAAGAGGTTGAGGGGCCAATATCACATGTTCCCTCGACTCCTGCCTCACATCCTGACGAGGCTGGTCCTCTGTCCTCCTCCCCTCTGGTACAGTACCTCGCTGCTGGTCATTTCTACCTCTCCATCCCTGATCCTCTGCTGGCCGCTTCCGACCCCGGGTGGCGTGCCAATCTGCCTCAATCCTTTTTGTCATCTCCAAAATCCGGGAGATAGGCCCGTCAGATACAAACAACAAAGCCTCCCTCAAGTCCTCCCGCAGGCCCTTATAGAACCTCCTGATATACCCTGCTTCGTCCAGCTGGTAGGAATCTGCGTATCGAGCTAGATGGTCGAACTCCCGATGGTACTCCACCACCGTCCGGGTGCCCTGCTTCAGCTGTAAAAACCGCTCCTCCAACTCATCCCTGGCCGACTGCGGAACGAAATGCTCTAGCAGCGCGGCCCTGAACTCCTCCCAGGTAACCTCCGCAACCTCCCTATCGGCAAATGTCGTGTCTAACAACGTCTTCCACCACCTCTTTGCATGGGACTCCAGGCAAGAGACAACCAGAGCCACCCTCTCCTCCCAGGGACACCGTATCCCGGTCAGCATCTCGTACATAATATCCAGCCACTCTTTCGTCCGAACTGCCGACTCTGTCCCCAAATAGGACGGGGGTGAAAGACCCCGGAAGATGCTCAGCCAGTTGGTCCCCGGATTTGGCTGCGGGACCGGAACCTGCTGGGCCTTGAAAGCCTCTAGGATGGCAGTCAGAGTCTGTCCCATGTCTGACTGAAGGAAAGGAGTGGGGACCGGTGGGGGTGGTGCAACATCCTGAGCCTGTTGAACTCCACCTTGTGGCATAGGCTGTGCTGGAGGCTGCGTAACAAAAACACATACTGAGAAAACGTTCAAATATTACATAAAGGTGGACAATTTATATGTGATCCCCATATGGGCACACCACTGCTTCCGCTACTTAGTTTGTCCCCAAACTAAACTCGCGCGGGGGTGACCCAGGGTTTGTGGACTGCTACATTCTTCTGATCGATGTTTCCTCTGATACCACTTGTAAGACCCCCTTTTTTTTCTTTTTAAAACCCGGGGTCTTAGGCCTAGAGTCACTGCTTTGCGGTGACATCTTCACGTCCTGAAGGGTCATCACCACAAGGCGTCAATTCTGCCGGCCAATTCGATCGCAGAAAGGTAGCACAATAATTGAAGTAAGAGCAAGTCCACAGAAAGTAAATCACATATATAAAATAAAATCTCCACGAAGGGAGTGTCCACAGAATAACAATAATCAGAGTACTATAAATGCGGGCTTATGCCCGATACATCATGTCCTCACTACAATCTCTCATGCGGAAGCTAAAACAGAAACTACTCAGGGTCGAGGCTCACGGTCCCAGCTGTATGAACTCCGAAGCTAGACTGCCCCATCTCCAAGCGCACCGGTCTCTGGGGCCGCTCCTCCATGCTGGGCTCCACGATCCCCTAAATGATGCGGTTCGAAAACTGTTAGTCATAAAGACTAAGCCCTATCATCCCCTACCCCTTTCCCCATGGCTCCTAAGTACCGAGCGGAGAGGAATAAAGGGAAGGACATGAAGGTGGAGATTTAATCAAGAAACAAATGGCAGCGGAACTAATCTAGCAATTCTATAATAATATGACAGAAATAGAAAGTAAGAAAGGTAACCTTAACTTATATGCGAAAGCGCATAAGCCAAGGGATCTTCTGCAAGGCTCCCATCGTATAGAGTGTCCCATACCACTTATACGTTGGGGTGTCGGTTATCAAACAATACCATGTATATATATTGAAATTAACCTTTGATTTATAAACTTGCCCACACAAGCTTATAGACCAAGGGGTCGTTTTACAGGTCCGAACGTATAAGCGTCCCATACCACTTATACTTTAGGTGTCAGGGTTAAATGAATCGATTATGCTATGACATGCAAGTGAGTATGATGAATCATGCAAGTGCAACTCACACACCCGACTCTATGCACACAGACCTTTAGTTCCCCCTTTCGGAGCCGTTACCTCCCAGGATACCTCCGTAGTGGCAGACGGAAGCGGTGGGTTGGGCCTCGCCCACCTCTTAACCAGTAAACCACTACCAGTCAGACCTATCGTACGCCTCAACGCTTGGTGCACTAAGCGGATGCCTGCGTACTCTTGCCGGCTGGCGCACCGGACTTTTGTTGGCAAAGTGCTAACCACACTTGTCGAGTCAGTGTATTGGCGTCGGTGCATCGACCCTCCAATACCGAAGACCCACCACCTTAATTTTCATTCCTTTTATGCACATGCAAGTTTAATCGTAAACACACAAAAGCCGAGCTGAAGCTCCCCGGACCAAAGCGTCCGTCTTCAAACCAACCGAGCCGAAGCTCCCCGGACCATCCCGTCCATCTCTTAACCAACCGAGCCGAAGCTCTCATCAATCTTCCTGTGCCAACAGTGTTTGTGAAAGGTGCAGCCCTAGTTACTAAGTTACTCTTGTCGATTTGTTATTACAGTTTATGTTAGCCCAGGACTGCCCCCGGCATACCCCGTGAAGGGCTCTCAAGGGCACTAGGAACCAAGACGGCGACATTACGACCCGAAGTTCCCTTTCGCATGACACTTATTGTTATCGGTTGATCTCCCTTAACTCGATTCCCTTCTCATATTACGATAGACTATCCTAGGGTGATTTTAAACCTTTCACTCTTCGGGGAAGACGATCTTTCGTCGAACCCGAGCACCCCTTAACTCTAGCTATCACCACTTCTCACTACTCTTCATATCATCCTATCGTGATATCATCCATAATTGTCCACCCAGACAAAATGATTAACTCCAATGACTTCCTCAGATCATGTCATATTGCATTTCACAAATTTGTTATATGCAGACCGACCTAGACTATTTGTCGAACCGGCTATGCAATGATCCAATACTCATCCAAATGCCCTAAATTATTTACTGGAGACTTATCATGAAATAACTAGCCTAAATCCAGAAATTGGTAATTTTCCTAATTTATCTGTTGTTTAATTAATTTCCTCGAAAGACCCAAGGGTTACCGGTTTGAACATGAACTACCCTAAGTAATCATGCAAGATGTCCAGAAATATTACTTTAAATATTATGTTATCCCAATATGGTAAATCCAAAGTATCACAATTTTTCTATCATCAGAAGGGCACTAAAACTATTTTAGAAATAATCTCTATCTTTTGTTATTTATGAATCAAGTACAGAAAATATCCATCCAAAAACTGTAAATTAATTATACTAAGCAGATAGAACATTCAGAATAACATTGGCTAGGTTTCATAATTTTCCAACAAGTATATCATCCATAATTAATTTTTAAACTATAAAACCCCTTTCTAGCATCTGTGAATGAAGTACTAGAATTACTCAACTAAAAATCATACAAAAATTCAGGGGCAACTATTCTGACCTAAAACATTTACCTCAAAGATTTCATGAGGTTTCGATGAACAGAAATTTCTAAACAATTAAAACATCATTTAAGGCCATATCAAGCTTTACAAATGAAGTGCTAGCAATAATCAACATAAAATTCCAGAAAAATTGCTATAAGTTCAACCAGATCCAAAACTCACTTTACCCGAATTTCACAGCTTTTAAGTAAGGTTTAGTGACTGGTTTTACCTATTTGATATTTTACCCTAAAATTAAGGTTAGGGTTTTAAGGTATCTACTTGTCTCCAAATTCTCCAAGATTCCATCCAAACGATTCTTTTCAGGCCTTTGTCAACTCTACAGAGTTTCAAGGCAATACAAGAGCATTTACCCCCATGTCCTTCACAACCCTCAAAACCCTTCATTTAGGGTTTGAGTTGGATCCTAGGGTAAATCAACCCTAAACCTCACCATTTTTCTCCAAGCAAGTTATAACACCCTTCTAAGTCAGAGGTCAGAATATTAGCCTCTGTTGAGGTGATTTGACCTTTCCAAACTCTTAGTGCACTTTTTACTAAAAGATGTCTCACTAATGCCTAGTTAAGGGTAGAAGATTTCCTACCCAAAACTCCTCCAAACTAGTTGGAATTTTGTACAGATCTAGGTTTTATAGCCAGGGACCACTCACCAAAATTTGGGAGGGTTTGGAGGTCGTTTGACTACTTAAATAAATTTCTCTAACTTAATTAAATTAAAACAAAAACTTTAGGCAAAGTATCTTCAAAAATTCCCATTTTGTTCTGCCTTTAGGTATAGCTAAGGTAAATCCCCTGCCCAAATTTCAGGTCATTTGGACAAGGGACGAAGAGTGGGCATCCATTTTAATTTCTACCCAACTCTAGGTACAGCCTCCACTAAAACGGATTCTGCGGTCAAACCGCTTACCCAAACGAGTTGAAATAAATTTTAAATTAAACTAGACTCAAAGGGCTACAACTTTTGTGACTGATCATTTTTCCTAAAACAGCTTCTAACTGCCTCGTTTTGCAGCATCAAAATGTGCTCATCTAAGTATATTTTCCTTATAAATTATTTACATAATTTATATATTATAAACAGCTTTTACTGTTCATCTTCTACAGAACCCGAAAACCAGAACACAGAAACTCTTATTTCCTGTAGCTCTTTCGCGATCCGTCACCGGTCGCCCGGTCACTTCCCTGGCCAGCCACCACCACCACCACCTCCGTTGAGGCGATGGCTATCGGTCGGCGGTGGTTTGGCCGCCGGAGGTGGCGGTTTCCGGCGAACTCAAAAATACATTTTTCATGGTTTTCCATGAAAACGAGAGATAGGTCCGGCTCCATTGAGCACGAACTTCCTTTCTAAGAATCCTAAGATCTACCCATGAAAGAAGAAGCAGAGGAGGACCTTGTTCGCGGTTTGGAGGCGAGATGAACGACGGGGTGCCATGGCGCGGTGGTGGCATTGCTGAACTTCTCCTGCAGCAAGGTACGAAGATCTGAGTCCGTTTGGTCAAGAGTGTAACCTTCTCATCTTGCTCTAAGGGTCTTTTATAAGTCAGCAAGTGGGGAGGTGAAAGGGTAAAGCCTAAATGGTCATGAAGGCTCCTCTTAATAACCTTTCGGTTACAGTGAAGGGATAAGAAACGGTGGAAGATGAATAGGTGTTTGTCAGGTGGCCATTCCTATTGGACCAACACTTCCTCCTTTATTATATAATTACAGAAGGAAAAACGGCCCGTAATTACTCCTGGTGTAACTTCCCACACCAGCATTTATTACCACGCGTGTTAGAATAATTTCGGGCCTGAACCGTCGTTTCGGTCAATGTCACGGGCGTGATACATAGGTCAAGGGCGTGACTGGCCCGGGTGGCCAATTCCGGGGTCGATGATCGTCGAACTGAGATTGACTGTCGTCGAAGGGTGGTCACGCCCTAGGTCACGGGCGTGACACCTTGGTCACGGGCGTGACATGCCCGAATGGCAAATCCTGAGGTCGACGATCGTCGAACTGAGATCGACGGTCGTCGAAGGGTTGTCACGCCCTAGGTCACGGGCGTGACACCTAGGTCATGGGCGTGACATGCCCGAATGGCAAATTCTGAGGTCGACGATCGTCGAACTGAGATCGACGGTCGTCGAAGGGTGGTCACGCCCTAGGTCACGGGCGTGACACCTTGGTCACGGGCATGACAGGGCCAGGTTGAAAATTCTGCGCCCGACGATCGTCTCCCTGAGATCGACGATCGTCGAAGGAGTCATGCCATAGGTCACGGGCGTGACGGGTCGGTCACGGGCGTGACCAACCCATGACCCGAAATCTCGGTCGATTTATTTCAATTTTTGGGCTTCCTAGGGTTCTGTCACGACCAACCGACTCCAAGGGGTCTAGCCAGAAATGGGATGTTACAGCTACCACCGACTACTACAACTGCGCGTCCTCAGGTGGGATGAGTTGATGATGATGGTTAGCTTTCGTTTTTGATTTGAGAGAGAGAGATTAGTGATATTCATGTACCGGGTATAAGCCCTTGTTACTTTCATTTCTGTACTCATTATGGACTGATGTATTTCCTTTTCATATATATATATATATGCTTTGTGACTTGTGGACTAGTTAGCTGTTTTTACACTGCTTTACACTTCTGTTTCTCAAATTGGCCTATTGGTTATATGATCGTACTAGCCGGCAGAATTGGCGTCTTGTGGTGTCGACTAACCCATGAGTTAGTGTCACCGTAAGACGGCGGTTCTGGGCATAATATCGGGATCCTCCTTGGTAAGGGGAGGGGTCGTACAAACTGGTATAGCTTGAACAAATGATCATAAGAGAAAGAAGTCCACAACACTAGAACACCCCGCTCGAGTATTAGTTTGCGGACAAACTATGCAGCGGAAGCAATGGTGTGCCCATGTGTAAAAAGTCACACAAAAAAGTCCACTTAAATGATGAGTTAGGCCAATTCAATTAGAACACAACTTTAGTTTGACTTACCAAGAGGATTTTGAGTCGTACTTTAGTCTAGAATCGACCTCGGATATAGATTAGATATGGTTCGAGGATACCCAATTTGACTAAGGAAAGAATTTAATGCAAGATTCACTACTTAAGTCTTAAACTTCGATGTCTCAACTTCACCTATCAAGTGATATTATAAATTCTTACCCAAACTGATAGGACCACCTCAAGGATACTTGGTGCCTATAGCATATTAGTGGAATAGTTGGGTACTTGTAAACTTAACCCTCGTACCGATGACTTGATTACGTTGTGACAACCATAGTGGAAAATACCAAAGGTCGAATAAGAATTCAAGATTCCGAAGAGAACCATTATTTTGGTTGGATCACATGTTGACCTTGAAAAGTTTGTCGTATAGTAATCTTGAAGGCCTAAGGTATGTAACATATCAATTAAGGTGGAAATCCAGGTCTAAAATTGTTAAACCTATGGATTGAGTGCACATATAAGAGGAATGCACTGGATATTAAGGGAATTTAGCCCAAAAGGTATGGGGGCATATCCTTTTGTTTATTGGGCTAATTTGATAACGACTTGGATTTTCATAGATCTTGTTTAGAAAAAGTTGAGCCGCGAACATAGTAACCTTGTAGTTTTCATTTATTCAAAGATTGCTCAAGTAAAGATGAGATGTTGTATATACATGGTCGGTATGATGACCAATCCTCCCTAGAAGATTAGGACCCTCGAATAATTGTTTCATCATAAGTGGCATGGATTATTAATGCCAAGTTGTGAACGCTACAAATTCACTAGCGAAATAGGAAAGTAGAGCATTTCAAGAATGATTATTCATTCTCCTTATTGCTCAGAGGCTATGCGGATAAGTAAACAAGGAGAGTAGTAAATTAATTCCTTGAGATATACATAAATGGTCGCCTAGTGATATGTATATGCGACCCTTAAATCAAGGGAGATCGTATAAGTCTTCAGGAAAGTTCTCAATTTTTGAGTTTAATGAAGTTAGTAACTACTTAGTACACAATCTAAGGAGCACTAGTGATTTCCTTAATACAGTCACGGTGTAAATCGTTTACATATACACGTGAATCGGAGCAATTTGCATTCAAAAGACTTGAATTAGTATCAGTATTGGTTGTAGAAGAATTTACATTCGATTAAGGATGTGCTTTGTCGATCGCCTCAACCAAGCATATTCCTAAGTGCTCTAAAACCCTAACCTAATTATGGTAATGTACAAATAGTGCTATACTGATTTTTAAAGGATTGATTTACAAACTCATGTAGAACGCAAGAAAGAATGATGTGGAGTATGAATTATGTATAAGTTTAAGCCGGATAAAGATTGGATAAGGATAGAACATGGCTATAGGTACTCATGGTCTTAAGACATGAACAAATATAAATAATCCCTTACGAGATACATGGTATTTTATATTTTTCTCCTCAATATCGAAGTGATGATCTATATTATTATCAGGGCAAACTATTAAACATAATGGGTCAAAAGATATCAGATTTTAGTCAAGACACGGAGTTGCCAATTCTAGTTGTCTGGGACAATTATATCGCGTCATGGAATTTGTGGTTAGGAATCAGATTACTACAAGTCAGAATTTTGGCACTTTAAGGGATTCGAAGATTATTTATAAATGGTGTGTTCTATCAAGGAATCAACCCCTTTCAAATTTGAATGGTTTACTTACCCTTATACTTTGGGAGATATTTTAAGGTATAATCCGAAATCTTGATAAGACAATTTCTTGCGTTTAGAATGTAATAATTAATTTTTACTATGGTTGGTATGATTTAATACAATCTTGTTTGATCCCAAAATGGGGTGGGATTTGGAGAATTAAACATAATGATGAAGTATCTTTACTATCCACGCTTACCTGATATATTCAAGTCACTTGATCATGATTGTGAACTATTACATTTGAATGGCTCAGTAAAAAGGTCATTACATTGAAAACTTAATAATTGAATTAAGTTAACGTTATGACACATAAGATTAATTTGCTATAATATAACATTGGAAATGTAAAGATTCAGCAAATTGAAAAATGGTGGATGATTAATTAAAGTTGCACACATATATATAACTCATGATTATGATGGCGTCTAGACCCGGGATACATACAATAATAACATTATAATCACCGTTAGGAGGATTCATGATAATGAGATATAGATTTTGATTTGCAAAGGTATATACGGTGAAATTACACAAGGAGTAATGAGTGTTTAATAAGATTTCCTTTATATATTTATGAATTAGATTATATGTGAAAAGTTACGCTTATATATTAATGAATTAGATTATATGTGAAAAGTTATTAAGGGTCATTTTTATCAACATCAATATCAATGATGATCGCTTGATGCACGCTTGAAAGGTGAACACTCTACGAATTATGTATTACTATTTATGTAGAGGTGTAATAAGTCATAGATCTGGAAGAGACAAAATGATGATCTCTTCACCACATCAAAATCTTGGAAGTTGGTTAATTATTATGCATAAGTTGAATCTTTATCATAAATAATATCACGATAACTTATATTTGAATATTCAATATTGTATAATTCATAAGGCATGATGCAATTCTGGAAGAGAAATCTGAGATTTATGTGCTCAATTCTATATATAAGATTATAAATTTTCACGTACTTGGTGATTATTGATCATAAGGGACTCCAATCCAATTGTGATTAAGGTTAATGTTAATGATAATATGTCGGAACACTTGGAAATATGCCACATAATTTTGATGGGGAGTATCTCAAAGTATGATGAAAATACATTTGGAAGGAGAATGTTATCTCTGATAAAGTTTTCTTTTAACAACAACCGCATGTGAAAGTGATGATAGATACAACTCTAGAGGGGGGTGAACAGAGTATTCAAAAATTAGGACACCCTACTCAACTCCCTTAGAGTTAATTTGCGGAATTAGTTTATAGATATTGATAACCCTAGAGTCTAACACAAAGTGTAGTGCACAAGAGAGAGCTAACTATAATTACAGTTAAGCTTGGGATCCTATCACAGCAACTAGCAATCCTAGTTATTTCTACTCACAGCCACAGTGCAATAAATTAAATAAGCAGCTCAGACGACACAAGAAATTTTATAATGGTTCCATCTAAATAGGTACGTCCACTCTTCTACCACCCTGGTAGGAATTCACTATAGGTTTTTGTTCAGGTGCCCTGCCACCAACTGATCTACTTCAGGTAGATCAAGTAGACCCTTTGAGGTTTTGATCAGGAGCTCAAAATCCAACACAGGTTTTTGATCAGGTGCCCTGCCACCAAGGGTTCACTTTTGAAGGGAGTAATAACCCTTTATACAAGAGGTTGAGAGAGTTAAGGCTTCTTCTCTATTGTTAAACAGATTAGAGAAGCTAGTGGATTGCACAGAGCAAGAAGCTCTAAAGAATCAAGGCTCCCCCTGGCTTAGAGAATATCTAGCAAGGAGTCATGCTTCAGGGTGCAGGAACTCTTCTAAACTAAGACAAAGAACTGTCTTGAGGTTCTGAAGGAGAAGCTTGAAGAAGATTCTTGATTATTGAATGATTGTTCTTCTTCAAGCAGCTTCCTTTCTTCTTCTTTTTCTTCTAAAGGCCTCTGAGTGAATGTCTTCCTGTAAGCATGATGAACTCAGGATGAAGAAGAATGCTGAAGAGATTTGATCTTCTCAGTTGAATGTGAATTTCTGAGAGCTGTAGAACTTTCTTGCTTTTTCTCCTTTTCTATGCAGCTGAGAGTATATGTTCTAGGTTCTGTATCTCTCTCTTTCAAAAGAAGCTCTTTTTATATGAGCCTTTGCAACGGCTTTAATTTGAGTTTGAATCTTTGTCTTCTTCTGGAATCAGCAATCTGGGCTGCAAAAAGCATAAAGCAAAAACAAATCCTGTAGACAAACATGCTATTAGAGGATAAAGCTTTCTAAGAAGCTGCATAACCAATCAGATAAGAAGGGGCTAGAAAAAGGTCACATCAGAAAGAACTCTTTACAGCCAGAAAAGACTTTCTGAGTCTAACGGCTATAAAGGACAGCCTGACAGATAAAGCAGAAAATATATTTCAACTAATAAGACAAAACACTTTGTCAGATAAGGATTGGCTCAAGCATAAGGAATGGAGCAGAGATTGCCTGGAAATAATAGCATAAATTTATTGAAATAATATGCCAAATAAAAATGAAATAAATCATAGAATAGAAGAGGACAAAATTACTAAAGACATACAGCAGAACGTCGAACGACCCTCGGAGATAGTCGACCGAAGTACATGGATCATCGACCTATCAAACAGATAGTCGAACGATACAGATAGTCGAACTACCAAAGAAGATAGTCGAACTACCACAGCAGATAGTCGACCTATCAGAACAGATAGTCGAGCTATCAGATAGTCGACCTATCAAGACAGATAGTCGAACTATCAAAGAAAACAGATAGTCGACCTATCAAACAGATAGTCGAACTATCAAAGAAAACAGATAGTCGACCTATCAAACAGATAGTCGAACTACCAAAGAAAACAGATAGTCGACCTATCAAATAGATAGTCGAACTATCAGATAGTTGAACTATCCAAGCAGATAGTCGAACTATCAAACACAACAGATAGTCGACCTATAAAGACAGATAGTCGAACTATCAAGCAACACAGATAGTCGACCCATCAAATAGATAGTCGAACTATCAGATAGTTGAACTATCCAAGCAGATAATCGAACTATCAAGAAATCTGTCTGGTCAAAAGACGTCGAGCAGGGTTCGACGATCGGCGAGGCAGATTCCACAGAACGTCGAGCTAACAAGAGTTGAACTAACTCAGAGATAGACGATCTGCTGACAGACGAATGTCGAACAACTGATAGACGATCGTCGACCAGTCGATTGATGATAGTCGAGCGGCGTTCGACCATAGTCGAACAAAAAACAACTTAACCAAATTTTCATCTGGATAAGTGATAACTCTAAAACTAGAGCAAACTAACTAAACAACTAACCTTTGACCATAGATAAATCTTGGGTCAAGAGACTAAAAGAGAGGACAGAACTCAAATCCAAACTAGGGTACCAACAATCTCCCCCTATTTGAGTTAAGTCTCTCAACAACCAAAAAAACAAAACTAATTACTGAAAATAAATAAAGTGCATGAAGGGAAATATTTAAGCAGATAACATCAATCAAACAGACAAATAAATAACTGTCAATCAATGAGGTTTAAGAAGCATCAGAATCAGGTTTAGGTTCAGAGGAACTAGGAATAAAAGTAATTTTCCTAAAAGGGTCTAGAGCTTCTTTCTTAGACAGCTTTAGATCTTGCTCTCCAATAATTTTAGATTCAGATGCCCTTGGAACAACTGCTTCAGGATGCTTTTCCATGTATTTTGAAGGGTCAAATACCTCAGGTCTTACCTGGAATTTATCAAGCTCCTTCTTTCTGAATTTGGACATAGTTGTTAATCCTGCAGTATCTTTACCAGCTTTAGCTTTCCTAATTTGGGCTGATCCAACAAGCTCAAGAAATTGAGCCATCCTGAAATCAGGATCAAGCTCTTGGCTTTCATACACATTCTCACAAGTTGGATCTACAGGTTTCACAGCTTTAAATTTAATAGACATATCTAGCAGGCTTTCAACTGGCTCTTTTTCCTGAATAACTAAAGAAGAAGGAGGAGCAAACTCAGCAAATTTCTTGCTAGATTTTTCAGAGAAAATAACTCTTTTACCTTTTGAAACAGCTTTCACTGCATGATCTGGCTTTAAAGAAGATGTGCTCTTGATTTCTTTGGAAGGAGGAGGAGAAAAAGTTGGTTTTTGATAAACCACCACTTTCACTTGTTCCTTTGCATCAGCATCATGTCTTTGGTAACCAGATTGCGATCTGCCTTGATATCCTTGATAGCTTTTCCTTTGAGAAGACTGGGATGGAGTAAACCTATCAGACTGAGCAGAAGGATTTGCAGATAAGTTTCCAGAGGCTCCTGTACTGGGAGGTGGAGGAGGAGGACCTCTAGGAGTCCATCTTGGAGCAGGACTGTCATACCTCTTAGACTTCTTCCTTAACTTCTGCTGATTCTTAGAAAATGCCATCCAATGCTGAAATTCCTTAGATTTGGGATCAATTCCTTTCAAGATATAATAGGGGATATCATTATCAGGGTTTGGAGGAGGAGGAGCCATAGCTTTCCTTTTCTTCTTAGCAGATCTCTTTTTCTTGGATTCTTCAGATTCATCAAAATCATCCTCATCCTCAGAGTTTGAAGAAGGAGGATGATCATAAGGATCAAACGCTTCTAACACAGCTTTTCTTTCTCTTTTAAGGCAGCTTTTTCTAACTCTTCTTCCAGGGCATCTTATGCCAGAAGAGTGTCTAGATCTAATCCAGGGGAATCATCCCAGACTGTAGACTTTTCCATTTGAATTTCTGAAACCTTTTCTTGTTCATCAGTAACTGTCATGGGGACCAGTTCTTCTTGCACTGCTAACTGAGCTGGCAGAGTAGCCTCAGGATCTTGAACAATTGGTTCTGGTTCAGGTTGAACTTCTAAAGCAGGTTGATGATCAAGCTCTTGGACAGCTAATACTTCTTCCATTATATCTGTAGTATTATGAACATAGATTTGCTAAATGACATTTTATCATTCCTTCTAGGTATTCCCATACTAACATATCAGTTATCAAGTCTAAAAAATGAGTAAAAGGGATACCTTCAGAATTTTCCTTTGAATGTCCTAACTCCCATAATTCATCTAGGAAGGAGGTAATGACTCCTTCTAGGTAGAGAGCAATCAGGGGAGTGGAGCATTCTTCTAGGCATACTTTGACAAAAAACTCAGATTTCATTATAGCATCAGAAATATCTATTTCAGACAATGGAGGAACTGATTCTTCTATCTCTTTTTCTGCATCTGGTTGAGGATCTGCTAGACGAGAGGCCAGGGGCAGTTCAGAGGCATCTTCATAAAGCATCTCCCCTGCCTTATTTCAGTGGAAACTGAAACCAGGCCCCTAGATGAAGAGAACTCAGTAGATTTTGAGAGGGCTTGGATGGCAGCAGACAAAGAAGAGATGGAGGAAACAAGGGGAGCAATTGCCTCTTCAATCATGATTTTGATTGAAGGAGTAATTAACTCCAGGATGCTTGAGATGAAGGCTGGGGTGATTTCAAATGTAGATGGGGGAATCACAGTAGAAGGATGAGCAGCAGGGATGATGTATTCTTGATGAGATGGAGAGTGAACTTGAGAATGATGGGTGGATGCAAGAAGATCAATATGATCAGAATGAAGAATCGGAGACTGAGGGGGAGGAGTGGATAGCTCAGAAGTCAATAAATCAAAACTAGGATGAGATATCCTAGCAAGATGAGGAGGGAGATGGGATGGTGGTGGTGATGCATGGAGAATTGTGGAGGAATCAAGAAGATGAGATACAGAAGATGGAACTTCAACTGAAGTAGATGGTGGCACTTCAGTAGAGGTTGAAGGTAATGCAGATGAGATGGATGGAAAGGAGAGATTGGCTGAGCCTGCTTCTTGAAGGAGGGGAGTGACTGAAGCAGTCCTTGTGCTCTCAGATGCAACTGGAGCAACCCCTGCAGGAGCGGATTTCAGAAAGCTCCTTTTCCACTTGACAAACAGGGTTGGGTCCATCTTTTTGCTGGCATTGATTGAAGTAGAAACTGAGACCAACAGATGGGGATATTTCTCCTTTAGAAAAATCCCAAGCACCCTTCCCAGGGTGACTTCCTTCTTGCTATTCTTTTTCCTTATCAAATCAAACAAAACTCCTGCCCAATTAATTTGCTTCTTGTTCACAATGGCACACATCAAGGCAAACTGTTGCCTGGTTATATTATCATGGGCAGAGTGGTTTCCCAGTAGCACTTTTCCGACTAGTTCAGCAACGAACTTTATCTTCAACGGAAAATTCACCTTTAGCAGCTTAGAAGGAATGCCGTCGGCATGTCCTAGTTCAGTCAACATTCTCCCAAACTTAGGTGTATCTTGCTCATAATCCTCTTCCCCATTCAATAATCCAAAAATTTCAGTTAAAATGGCGGGAGTCAAAATTACCTCTTCTCCGCCTATCGTTCCGGTCATAGAGTCGTCATTTGAGGACGAAGTGAACGCCCATTCTTTAATCTCCTGGACGTTTATCTTTATTCTTGTTGACATGAACTTTTCCAATCCTTGATCTTTGCAGAGGTTGAGGATTTCCACAATCGCAGATTCACAGCAACTGAAAGAATCAAAGTCCACGCTGAAACCAGCATCGAACTTTACCACGGACAGGAGGGCTGGAGCAATCGCCATCGAAGGGGTTGGAGAAGACGAGAGAGAGACGGCGAAGGCGAAACGGAAGAAATCGCGAGACAGGGAGCAAACAGAAAGACGAAATGCGAGAAGACGCTCTCCGTCGACGATAAAAATAACGATCTCTTAACCTAGGTCGACCATCGGTTTTATATTAAAACAACAATAGTCGATCTATTTTAAAAGATACTGGAGACGATGGTCGAACGGTCGTTCGGCGATCGTTCCTGAAGCAGAGTAGTCGATCAATCGTTCGACTATTTCTGTCTTCACAAACAACAAGCTGTCGTCAACCATAGATCGACGATAGGCTCGACCTATTCGACGATCTTCGAACGTCGGTCGACGATCTTCAAGCAGATAAGCCATCATCAACCATAGGTCGACGATAGGCTTCATCCGATCGACTATCTTCGAACGTCGTTCGACGATCTTCAAACAGATTTCAACAAAGGCAGACGTCACACTTAATCTTTTCCATTAATCATGCCTAGTTGAACCAAAAAGAACAGATGCTTCTGTTCATCTAAGGGCTTGGTGAAAATATCACCTCTCTGAAGGTCAGTGGATATGAACTCAAGGCTGATATTATTCTTTTCCACACAATCTCTCAGGAAATGGTGTCTAATCTTAATGTGCTTGGTTCTAGAGTGGTGCACAGGATTTTGTGCAATTGAGATAGCACTGGTACTATCACACATGATTTTTGTGTTCTTGTGTGTGTACCCATAATCCAAAAGCTGTTTTTGAATCCACAGGATCTGTGAACAACAACTAGTAGCTGCTATATATTCAGCCTCTGCAGTTGAAGTTGAGACAGAAGCCTGCTTCTTACAGAACCAAAAGACCAATCTCTCTCCCAGGAACTGGCAAGTTCCTGAGGTACTTTTCCTGTCAACTCTACAACCAGCATAATCAGAATCAGAGTATCCAATTAACTCAAATTCTGACTCAGCTGGGTACCATAGTCCTAGATTTGGACATCCCTTCAGGTATCTCAAGATTCTCTTGAGAAGAATCAGATGAGAATCCTTGGGGTTGACCTAGAACCTAGCACATTGGCATGTAGCAAACATTATATCTGGCCTACTTGCAGTTAAATAAAATAGGGAACCAACAATGGCCCTATAATTCTTTTGATCAACAGGCTTTCCCTGATCATCAGAATCTATAACTACATTAGTAGCCATAGGTGTATGCATTGCTGAAGCATTAGCCATCCCAAACTTCTTTACCAATTCCTTAGCATATTTGGATTGGGAGATGAAGATGCCATCAGCATCTTGCTTTACTTGGAGACCAAGAAAGTAAGACAGCTCACCCATACTACTTATCTCAAACTTAGAATGTATCAAGTCAGAGAACTTTTTGCACAGTTTGGGATCAGTGGAACCAAAAATAATATCATCTACATACACTTGAACTAACAGGATTGTGTCCTTGTGGTGCTTAACGAAAAGGATTCTATCAACTACTCCCCTAACAAAGTTGTGCTCTAATAGGAAACTAGCTAGAGTCTCATACCAGGCTCTGGGTGCTTGTTTGAGTCCATAAAGAGCTTTTTGCAACTTGAAAACATGTGAGGGCTGAGTTGAAGAAACAAACCTAGGTGGTTGTTCAACAAATACCTCATCCTTTAGCTCACCATTTAGAAAGGCACTTTTGACATCCATCTGAAAGACCTTAAACTTCATATAGGCTGCATAGGCTAGAAAGATCCTTATTATCTCTAGCCTTGCAACAGGAGCAAAGGTTTGGTCATAATTTATACCTTCCTCCTGTCTGTAGCCCTGAGCTACAAGCCTAGCTTTGTTCCTTACAATAATTCCATTTGTATCCAACTTGTTTCTAAACACTCACTTGGTGCCTATGATCGCCTTTAGGTCTTGGAACCAAAGTCCATACTTTATATCTTTCAAACTGATTGAGTTCCTCTTGCATAACAATGATCCAGTTGGGATCTAGCTCAGCATCTTTAATGGTGAGGGGCTCAATCTGTGAAAGGAAACAAGCGTGCATCACATCCTGTCTTAGCGGATGTCTTATTTCAACACCAGCTGATATGTCTCCAATCACTTGAGATGTAGGATGATCTCTAAGTGTGACAACATATGCAGGTGGGATGTGATCTTCAGCAATAGTTGGGATTAATTCCTCAGGAGGAATTTAATCTACTATTGGTGGTACAACAACAGCTTCTACAAAGTCTTCATCACTGTCTAAATCAGTGATATGAAGAGTTGATAGATGGAGAATCTCTTGAGTGACATCTTTACTAGATTCGGGTACCTGTAATGAACTTGAGGAAGGGGAAGTTTCCTTCTCCTTGTAAAGCATCTGAGATTCATCAAAAGACACATGTATAGATTCCACAATTTTAGAAGATGATTTATTAAATACCCTATAAGCTTTGCTTACTTGGGAATATCCAAGAAAGATTCCCATTGAAGCTTTTGCTTCAAACTTTCTAAGGTATTCTTTATTGTTATAATGAATGTAAACTACACAGTCAAATATTCTAAAATAATTTATTTTAGGTTTCTTTCCTTTAAGCAACTCATAAGGAGTTTTACACTTAAGCTTGTGTATAAGACTTCTGTTCAGAACATAATTAGCTGTGCTAACAGCTTCTGCCCAATAGGAAAGAGGCATATTAGCATCTGCCAATAGTGTTCCTGCAGCTTCAATCAGGGTTCTATTTTTCCTTTCCACTACCCCATTTTGTTGGGGAGTTCTAGGAGCTGAGAAGCTATGTTTGATACCTTCTCTCTCACAGAATTCTTGCATGAGAAGAGAGTCAAACTCAGTACCATGATCACTTCTGATCAAGGCCACATGAGTAGAGTACTAAGTCTGCACACATAATAGAAAATCTGTAAGGGCTTTGAAGTTATCAGCCTTAGTTCTCAAAAAGAACACCCAAGTGAACCTAGAGAAGTCGTTTACAATTACTAAAGTGTAATACTTACCTCTTAGACTCTGTACATTTATTGGACCAAAAAAGTCCAAATGTAATAGATACAAGATTCTAGGTGAATCACTTTTATTTACTGACTTAAATGAATTCTTGGTTTGCTTGCCTAATTGACAAGCCTTGCATAGGCTCTCCTTCTTGTAGGGGCAAGAAGGTAAACCTCTAACAAGGTTGTATTTAGATAACCTAGATATGTTCTTGAGGTTAACATGGCTAAGCCTTTTATGCCATAAGGTGTTGTTATTTGTTACTTCATTAAATATGCAGATTTCAGAATGGGTTGAATTAAAATCTACTGAATAAATATTACATTGTCTAATACCTACTAACACAACATTACTATTTAAAGTAATATTACAAAGAGTGTTAGTGAACGATACCTGATATCCTGCATCACATAACTGACTTACTGAGATAAGGTTATGCTTCAGTCCAGTTATATATGCAACCCTCTTGAAAGTTACTCCAATGGTAATCCTACCATATCCTTCAGTTTGACCACAGCTACAATCCCCAAAGATCACCTTTGGTCCAAGCTTGGCCTTGAACTTTGACAGATTTTCTTTATTCCCTGTCATATGTTTGGAGTAACCACTATCCAAATACCACTTGTCCTGAGTGATAGGATAGGTCTTCACCTGCAGTGAGTTAAGTTAAACATTGTGGACCCAGGTAACCTTGGGTCCATTATTCTTCACATAATGAAAACTAGAAATAAAAGAATAGGCAGGTTGGGGTTTATAACCTAAAGGGTAAGATCGCCTAGGTGGGATGCTCCATGCAGTTAATGGGTCCACAAACCTAGGGTTTCTATTCATATTCAGGTTTCTAGGGTTCTGATTATAATTTTGAAATTCATGTTGAAAATGTCGATCGGCATTCGACGATGGATGCACAAATCGTCGAGCATTGTTCGACCACTGAGCATGCGATCGTCGAGCAGCGTTCGACGCTTTTTGTATTTCCTTAAATTTTTGTTTCCTCTTTTCTCTCTTAGCTTTGTTTAAGGCTTGTTTAACTTGTCTTACTTGCTCAGTGTTCTTTATCCCATCAGCTGAGATAAAGTTCACTGGAGTTGAAAGATGATTTTTAAGAATAATTGGGGGTTCACATGATGAAGCTCCTAAGCCTAGCTTATTATTGCCTGACCTAGTGTTTGACATGCTGGTTATTTCAAGCAACTTAAGGCTTCTACCATTCAGAGATTCTTCTAACCTTTTTGACTTGGCTAATTCATTCTTAAGGAATTTTATTTCTTCACTAGAATTAGTGAGTTCTGCTGTTAACCTAATGTTTTCATTAGAGATAAATTCAGATTCAGCAAGCTTATTTCTAAGGTCCTTAATTTCCTTTTCAGAACTAATTCAATCTAAACACAAAGATTTAAAATCTGATTTAAATTCAGCAGATGTAAAATCGTAAGAAGACAATACCTCATCTTCTATTGGCATTTCTTCATCAGAATCTTAACTCTCTGCAGCTGAGTGATTGCTGCAGGCATCAATTACCATCAGGCAAACTTCCTTTGCCTTCTTTTCTTCCTCATCCTCACTGGATCTCGAGGAGGAAGATTCCTCATCTGAGTCACTCCAAGTTTCAGCAACAAATCCCTTCTCCTTTTTCTTGTTTTTGTAGGAGGAGTACTTGGAGTGTTTCCTGTGATGTTCCTTTTCCTTTCTCTTCTCTTTGCTCTTTTCCTCTGGACACACTGGTAGAATGTGTCCAGGTTTCCTGCATCCATAGCAAATTATTTCTTTAGCAAGAGAACATAAAAAGTAGATATAGGTCTTACCTTTAATTTGACACCCTAAAGTTGTCATTTGGAGCAGTACAGCTCCCTGTAGGGCCATTCCACCAAGACTGGTCCTGGGCTAGAGCAGAAACTAAAATTAAAGCCCATGTCAAACCAGGTGTCCACATGACCCAAGATTTTGGATATGCGCTTAATTAGGGTATTTCTAGCCCTTGTCCAAAAATGAGAATTTGTGGGAGACATTTTCCTATAGTTTTATCATAATACACAGAAGTAATATAATGAAATATTTTGAGAAATATATTTCCAAATGGCACCAAAATATGGTGACATGGCCATGGGGTTAGTATATACCCATGGATAACTTTTCAGCCTCATTGGACAACTACAAGTTAGGAATTTTTGAAAGTTAGGCCATTTAAATGCAAAAATGTGAAAATAGGGATATTGATGATTTTAAACCCTTAGATTTTTTCACAAGCTCAAGGGAGTCATATGTAATGCCTGGAAAAATTTATGGCCCTGATAAGTTTATTTTATAATGATTTTATGTAGTTTTGATTATTTTTCCCTTTGGGGAAATTATTTATTTATGATGGAAATTACAGTTGAAGTATTCTAGCAAAATTCATAGTGATGTATTTATGATATAGTGACATGGTGTAATTATCTTAGAAATTTTGGATACTTCATTAAATTTAAAACCCAAGGAATGGCATTTTAGTGATATTTTCATATGGGTAATAGAGGATCAAATTACTGTTTAAAGTTATGAATTTTGGTACATAATGTTATTTCAGGAATTTAGATCTGCAATAATTTTTTTAGAATTTTCAGTAATATATTTCTTGTACTATATTTGGAAAGTGGCCAATTGTTAGATTTTATAATAAATGGAAATTAAATGGAAATATATATGAGAAAATCTTAATTCTTGATATCCATTCATATTTAACCTAGATGATCCTCAGGAAAAATTATTAGATCAAGAAAACCATTTGTCATAGTATCTCATGCATAAAGTGACATATGCCACTTAATTAAAGAATTTAATTTAGGGTCTTAATGACGTGGGAAAATAGTAAAACTTCGTATGGTCAACATCACATATCATACCATCCTATGATAAATATTTAGATTCATGGTGACCAAAGGATTGGAAGTTCGACTATAAGGGTGGTATGGGGTCATGGGTAGCGAAAAACACAGTTAACCTAAACTACTAGGACCACAGGGGGATATGATTAACCATTGAGGTGAGAATTGCATTAGGGGAATAAGCCCAGGTTGGTCTTGTATAGGTCACTACTTGATCATGAGTGGTATAGTGCAAATCCCACGATGGAAACTATAACGGAGGCCGACGGAAGACCGACGCCCTCCTAATAACATCTAAAGTCATTAGGATCGTGCTCGAGTAACAACGAGTGCTGGATATGAATCTTGGGTAGACACCAACAAAAATAAATAAATATCCTTGTGAAAGGGAACGTTGGGTTTGTCATCCCATCTTGGTTCCTAGTGCCCCGGAGACCCCTTCATTGGGCATACCCTGGGCAGTCCTGGGATTAACCCTAAATTACTAAGTATAATAACCGGTAGAAAAGAGTAGATTAATAGGCTAAGGGAAGTGGTAATATTCTCACCCATGAAGGGTTGGAGGGATTCAGAATAAGATTGGTAATATTCTCATCCGTGAAGGGTTGGAGGGATTCAATACAAGGCTTGATGTATATTCTCACCTATGACGGGTTAGAGGGATTCAGTACGGGTCGGTCCTACGAGATGGAGGCTCAAGTTGAAATACTTGCATGTGCATAAACAAAATAGTGGCGGGTCATGCGATACTGGGCCAATAGTCACATCGATGGCAGTACGGTGACTCAGGTGAGGTGTCCGGGTGGAGGGGCCAGTATGTTATTTATAATGCGGTCTGTGTACAATTCCTGAAGACACACACCTGACCAAACAAGACTGACTGGTAGTCATCAATTAGTACGCAAAACTCTAGAGTGCCCTAGGACGTGTACAGAGGCGTATGGGAGAGGTCTAGGCTTGGTAGTGTGCATACCCGCCTAGACGGCGGAAACGCCCATTCCGCTGCTGCCGTAGCCACAACGGTGGTACCTAAGAGTGATGCAAGCTCTCGAAAAGTGGGAACTAAAGGTCTGGGATATCAGAGTTGTGTGTGTTTGTTGCACTTGTATGAATCATAAATCACATGCAAATCATTCATTCATAGTAGGTCATACGCACCATGGATCCTTATCAAATAAATTAGTATGGGCTCTTTTATATGATAAGTTAATTTGGAAATCCTAACTTATAAGTTTGTATGAGCATTCATATAAGTTAGGGTACTTTTGTGATGTTAGTGTAGCAGTAGCTAGTTTTCCTTTCTTCTTTGTACTTTACATGTTTCAGCACTTACTCTTTCAGTACTTCTTTTACCTGTACTATATACATAAAACTACTAGAGTAGAAGTAGTTGATTCTTTAGATACTTGTACTATAGTACCACTGTCACCTGCTTCCACTTTGACACCCTTTGTTGTCCTCCACTTCGTCCTCCCGCCCGGTACCTAGAAGTTGTGGGGGCGAGGTGTGGAGGAAATGACTTAGTCTTTTTTTACTAATGGTCGGTGACCACATCATTTCAGGAGCTCGAGGAGATGGAGCACCAACACGACGAGGTGGCAGGACATGAGGAGCAGATACCGCTACTGTAAGACCCCCCTTTTTTTTTCTTTTTAAAACCCGGGGTCTTAGGCCCAGAGTCGCCGCTTTGCGGTGACATCTTCACGTCCTGAAGGGTCATCACCACAAGGCGCCGATTCTGCCGGTCAATTCGATCGCAGAAAGGTAGCACAATAATTGAAGTAAGAGCAAGTCCACAGAAAGTAAATCACATATATAAAATAAAATTTCCACGAAGGGAGTGTCCACAGAATAACAATAATCAGAGTACTATAAATGCGGGCTTATGCCCGATACATCATGTCTTCACTACAATCTCTCATGCGGAAGCTAAAATAGAAACTACTCAGGGTCGAGACTCACGGTCCCGGCTGTATGAACTCCGGAGCTAGACTACCCCATCTCCAAGCGGACCGGTCTCTGGGGCCGCTCCTCCATGCTGGCTCTACGATGCCCTAAATGATGCGGTTCGAAAACCGTTAGTCATAAAGACTAAGCCCTATCATCCCCTACCCCTTTCCCCATTGCTCCTAAGTACCGAGCGGAGAGGAAGAAAGGGAAGGACATGAAGGTGGAGATTTAATCAAGAAACAAATGGCAGCGGAACTAATCTAGCAATTCTATAATAATATGACAGAAACAGAAAGTAAGAAAGGTAACCTTAACTTATGTGCGAAAGCGCATAAGCCAAGGGATCTTCTGCAAGGCTCCCATCGTATTGAGTGTCTCATACCACTTATACGTTGGAGTGTCGGTTATCAAACAACAGCATGTATATATATTGAAATTAACCATTGATTTATAAACTTGGCCACACAAGCTTATAGACTAAGGGGTCATTTTGCAGGTCCTAACGTATAAGCGTCTCATACCACTTATACTTTAGGTGTCAGGGTTACATGAATCGATTATACTATGACATGCAAGTGGGTATGATGAATTATGCAAGTGCAACTCACACACCCGACTCTGTGCACACAGACCTTTAGTTCCCCCTTTCGGAGCCGTTACCTCCCATGATACCTCCGTAGTGGCAGACGGAAGCGGTGGGTTGGGCCTCGCCCACCCCTAAACCAGTAAAGCACTACCGGTCAGACCTATCGTACGCCTCAACGCTTGGTGCACTAAGCGGACGCCTGCGTACTCTTGCCGGCTGGCGCACCGGACTTCTGTTGGCAAAGTGCTAACCACACTTGCCGAGTCAGTGTATTGGCGTCGGTGCATCGACCCTCCAATACCGAAGACCCACCACCTTAATTTTCATTCCTTTTATGCACAGGCAAGTTTAATCGTAAACACACAAAAGCCGAGCCGAAGCTCCCCGGACCAAAGCGTCCGTCTTCAAACCAACCGAGCTGAAGCTCCCCGGACCATCCCGTCCGTCTCTTAACCAACCGAGCCGAAGCTCTCATCAATCTTCCTGTGCCAATAGTGTTTGTGAAAGGTGCAGCCCTAGTTACTAAGTTACTCTTGTCGGTTTGTTATTACAGTTTACGTTAGCCCAGGACTGCCCCCGGCATACCCTGTGAAGGGCTCTCAAGGGGCACTAGGAACCAAGACGGCGGCATTACGGCCCGAAGTTCCCTTTCGCAAGGCACTTATTGTTATTGGTTGATCTCTCTTAACCCGATTCCCTTCTCATATTACGATAGACTATCCTAGGGTGATTTTAAACCTTCCACTCTTCGGGGAAGACGATCTTTCGTCGAACCCGAGCACCCCTTAACTCTAGCTATCACCACTTCTCACTACTCTTCATATCATCCTATCGTGATATCATCCACAATTGTCCACCCAGAAAAAATGATTAACTCCAATGACTTCCTCAGATCATGTCATATTGCATTTCACAAATTTGTTATATGCAGACTGACCTAGACTATTTGTCGAACCGGCTATGCAATGATCCAATACTCATCCAAATGCCCTAAATTATTTACTGGAGACTTATCATGATATAACTAGCCTAAATCCAGAAATTGGTAATTTTCCTAATTTATCTGATGTTTAATTAATTTCCTCGAAAGACCCAAGGGTTACCGGTTTGAACATGAACTACACTAAGTAATCATGCAAGATATCCAGAAATATTACTATAAATATTACGTTATCCCAATATGGTAAATCCAAAGTATCACAATTTTTCTATCATCAGAAGGGCACTAAAACTATTTTAGAAATAATCTCTATCTTTTGTTATTTATGAATTAAGTACAGAAAATATCCATCCAAAAATTGTAAATTAATTATACTAAGCAGATAAGACATTAAAAATAACATTGGCCAGGTTTCATAATTTTCCAACAAGTATATCATCCATAATTAATTTTTAAACCATAAAACACATTTCTAACATATGTGAATAAAGTACTAGAATTACTCAACTAAAAATCATACAAAAATTCAGGGGCAACTATTCTGACCTAAAACATTTACCTCAAAGCTTTAATGAGGTTTCGATGAAGAGAAATTTCTAAACAATTAAAACATCATTTAAGGCTATAGCAAGCTTTACAAATGAAGTGCTAGCAAAAATCAACATAAAATTCCAGAAAAATTGCTATAAGTTCTACCTGATCCAAAACTCACTCTACCCGAATTTCACAGCTTTTAAGTAAGGTTTAGTGACTGGTTTTACCTATTTGATATTTTACCCTAAAACTAAGGTTAGGGTTTTAAGGTATCTACTTGTCTCCAAATTCTCCAAGATTCCATCCAGACAATTCTTATCAGGCCTTTGTCAACTCTATAGAGTTTCAAGGCAATACAAGAGCAATTGCCCCCATGTCCTTCACAACCCTCAAAACCCTTCATTTAGGGTTTGAGCTTGGATCCTAGGGTAAATCAACCCTAAACCTCACCGTTTTTCTCCAAGCAGGTTATAACACCCTTCTAAGTCAGAGGTCAGAATATCAGCATTTGTTGAGGTGATTTGACCTTTCCAAACTCTTAGTGCACTTTTTTCTAAAAGATGTCTCACTAATGCCTAGTTAAGGGTAGAAGATTTCCTACCCAAAACTCCTCCAAACTAGTTGTAATTTTGTACAGATCTAGGTTTTATAGCCAGGGACCACTCACCAAAATTTGGGAGGGTTTGGAGGTCATTTGACTACTTAAATAAATTTCTCTAACTTAATTAAATTAAAACAAAAACTTTACGCAAAGTATCTCCAAAAATTCCCATTTTTGGTCTGCCTTTAGGTATATCTAAGGTTAACCCCCTGCCCAAATTTCAGGTCTTTTGCATAAGGGACGAAGAGTGGGCATCCATTTTAATTTCTACCCAACTCTAGGTACAGCCTCCACTAAAATGGGTTCTGCGGTCAAACCGCTTACCCAAACGAGTTGAAATAAAATTTAAATTAAACTAGACTCCAAGGGCTACAACTTTTGTAACTGGTCATATTTCCTAAAACGGCCTCTAAGTGCCTCGTTTTGCAGCATCAAAATGTGCTCATCTAAGTATATTTTCCTTATAAATTATTTACATAATTTATATATTATAAACAGCTTTTACTGTTCATCTTCTACAGAACCCGAAAACCAGAACACAGAAACTCTTATTTCCTGTAGCTCTTTCGCGATCCGTCACCGGTCGCCCGGTCACTTCCCTGGCCAGCCACCACCACCACCACCTCCGTTGAGGCGATGGCTATCGGTCGGTGGTGGTTTGGCCGCCGGAGGTGGCGGTTTCCGGCGAACTCAAAAATACATTTCTCATGGTTTTCCATGAAAATGAGAGATAGGTCCGGCTCCGTTGAGCACGAACTTACTTTCTAAGAATCCTAAGATCTACCCATGAAAGAAGAAGCAGAGGATGACCTTGTTCGCGGTTTGGAGGTGAGATGAATGACGGGGTGCCATGGCGCGGTGGTGGCGTTGATGAACTTCTCCTGCAGCAAGGTACAAAGATCTGAGTCCGTTTGGTCAAGAGTGTAACCTTCTCATCTTGCTCTAAGGGTCTTTTATAAGTCAGCAAGTGGGGAGGTGAAAGGGTAAAGCCTTAATGGTCATGAAGGCTCCTCTTAATAACCTTTCGGTTATAGTGAAGGGATAAGAAACGGTGGAAGATGAATAGGTGTTTGCCAGGTGGCGATTCCTATTGGACCAACACTTCCTCCTTTATTATATAATTACAGAAGGAAAAACGGCCCGTAATTACTCCTGGTGTAACTTCCCACACTAGTATTTATTACCACGCGTGTTAGAATAATTTCGGGCCTAAACCATCATTTCGGTCAATGTCACGGGCATGACACATAGGTCACGGGCGTGACTGGCCCGGGTGGCCAATTCCGGGGTCGACGATCGCCGAACTGAGATCGACGGTCGTCGAAGGGTCGTCACGCCCTAGGTCACGGGCATGACACCTTGGTCACGGGCGTGACATGCCCGAATGGCAAATCTTGAGGTCGACGATCGTCGAACTGAGATCGACGGTCGTCGAAGGGTGGTCACGCCCTAGGTCATGGGCGTGAAACCTAGGTCACGGCCGTGACATGCCCGAATGGCAAATTCTGAGGTCGAGGATCGTCGAACTGAGATCGACGGTCGTCGAAGGGTGGTCACGCCCTAGGTCACGGGCGTGACACCTTGGTCATGGGCGTGACAGGGCCGGGTTGAAAATTCTGCGCCCGACGATCGTCTCCCTGAGATCGACGATCGTCGAAGGAGTCACGCCCTAGGTCACGGGCGTGACGGGTCGGTCACGGGCGTGACCAACCCGTGACCTGAAATCTCGGTCGATTTATTTCAATTTTTGGGCTTCCTAGGGTTCTGTCACGACCAACCGACTCCTAGGGGTCTAGCCGGAAATGGGATGTTACAAATCCCAATAAACAAAACAAAAATTTCGTCACCGAAATTGAGGTTGAGCCTACGGGGATTTCTATCAGAACAAATTAAACTTGTAACATCCCATACGATTTTTCTATTGGGTTCAAGCGACTACTTGTTTGATAAACGAAGACAATCTCCCCAATAAACAAAAGATTTGCCCCTACTTTCCTGCGCATGCCTAGGTTCTCAATTTTCCTTATCTAATCTTACCGGTTTTGTACAAGAAGGTAATTTATAGTATACCAAGAGGTGGTGAGGTATACCTGACTGAACAACTCCGGGTATTTTTGCCTCATCAGGTCCTGCGGTTCCCAGGTGTGCTCCTCCTGACCGTGGTTTCTCCATAGAACCTTGACTAAGGGGATCTTCTTGCGGCGCAAGATCCATACTCCTTTGTCGTCGATCCGGACCGGCTCCAAGTGAACAGATCGGTCTGAAGCTACCGGCCCTTCGGTGGTCAAAATCTGCTGCTCCGGGCGTAGTAGAGCCCTTCTCAGTGAAGAAATGTGGAAGACGTCGTGTAGAGCTACCAGCTCTGGTGGCAACTCTAGCCTGTAGGCTAGGGGTCCGATCTGCTCCAGGATCCGGTAAGGGCCCATATACCTAGGGCTGAGCTTCTTCCTCCGACCGCGCACTCGTGAGACTCCGTGCATGGGCCGGATCATCAAGAACACTCGGTCCCCTACCTGAAACTCCACCTGTCGATGTCGGGCGTCATAGTACTTAGCTTGTCTGCTCTGCGCCTCCAACATCCTATCTCTGATCAGTCTCACCTGTGACTCGGTATCTTCAACAAAATCCGATCTCAATACCTTCGGGTCCTCGTCTTGAACCCAAGAAAGCGGGGTCCTACATTTTCTTCCATACAAGGCTTTATAAGGCGCCATCCTGATGCTGGACTGGTAGCTATTGTTATTGGAGAACTCGACCAACGGTAACATCTTCTCCCACGGCTCCCCTCGGTCCAGTATACACAGTCGTAGTAAATCCTCCAAGGTCCGGTTGGTGTGCTCTGTCTGCCCATCCGTCTGAGGGTGGAAGGTCGTGCTAAAAGTCAATCGGGTGCCCAGGTTTGCCTGCACTGACCGCCACTCCCTGGATGTAAACCGTCCATCGCGGTCCGACACTATCGTCCGAGGTACGCCATGATATCGGATATACTGCTCCACGAACTTCCGTACCAGCACTCCCACCGAGTCATCCTTCCTGATCGGTATAAAGCGGGCCACCTTCGTCAACCGATCAACAATCACCCAGATCGAGTCATTTCCCGTCCGAGACCGGGGAAGACCATGTATAAAATCCATAGCTATATCATCAAACTTCCACTCCAGCACCGGGAGTGGCTGCAACAATCCTGCGGTGTTCCTGCACTCCGCCTTCACCAACTGACATACCTCGTAATGGGTCACGAAGTACGTAATGCCCTTCTTCATGCCCGGCCAAAACATCGTCTTCTTCAGATCAGCGGTCATCTTTGTGATCCCCGAGTGCACAGAGTACCGGCTGCAATGCGCCTCCGTCATAATATCCTCTCGGATCTGGCCTCCTGCGGGTATATATACTCTGCCTCTGAAATGTAGCAATCCATCTCTCAGGGAATAATCTCCTGTCGAACCCTCCTCCAAGTCTCGGAACATCGGCTCTGCCCACGCATCTGTCCTCTGTCCGTCCCGAATGCGATCCCGAATATTGTCTATGGCCACCATCGATGTCAGATACTCCCTATACAGCTCTGGATCATCCTCGGACACTAGGGATATCTGCATATCTCTGAATGACCGGACTAGCCTCGTGGACATAACTTGGGGCCCAGCTTCGGAAGTGGCAGCTCTCTGGCTCAACGCGTTGGCCACCACGTTTGCCTTCCCTGGATGGTAGTGCATCTCATACTAATAGTCTGCTAAGAACTCCACCCAGCGCCTCTGCCTGATATTCAGCTCCTTCTGAGCATCCACGTATTTCAGGTTCTTGTGGTCGGAGTAGATGTCGCAGTGGACTCCATTATGATAATGGCGCCAGACCTTCAGAGCAAAAACGACCGCTCCCATCTCAAGGTCGTGCACTGGGTAGTTCTTCTCATTGGTCTTCAGCTGGCGGGAGGCATATGCTATGACGTGTATGTTCTGCATCAGCACTGCTCCCATCCCCTGGTATGATGCGTCAGTATATACATGTAATCCTTCCTTTCCAGATGGAAGGGCCAGAATAGGGGCTGAGATGAGTCGGTCCTTCAGCTCCTGGAAAGCCGCCTGGCACTGCGGGGTCCAAACGAAAGGTGCCTCCTTCTTCATCAAAGACGTGAGTGGGAGGGCAATTTGATAGAACCCCTCCACGAACTTCCGGTAATACACGGCAAGTCCCAAGAAAATTCGTACATCGGTGGCTGTCTTTAACTGCGGCCAATAGCGGACTGCCTGAATCTTTGCCGGATCCACCGCCAACCCGGCTCCGCTGATAATGTGGCCTAGGAAAGCCACCTCCTTCAACCAAAACTGACACTTGCTGAATTTCGCATAAAGGTGATGCTCCCGCAACCTTTCCAAAGTCAGTGCCAGATGTCGAGTGTGCTTCTCCTCCGTCCTAGAGTAGATCAGGATGTCGTCTATGAATACTATGACGAACACATCCAGGTAGGCCTCAAAAACTCGGTTCATGAGACTCATGAACGCCGACGGAGCATTCGTGAGCCCGAAGGGCATCACGGTGAACTCATACAGGCCATATCTGCTACTGAAGGCTGTCTTCGGGATATCCTCCTCCTGGATCCATAGCTGGTAGTATCCTGACCTCAAGTCCAGCTTCGAGAAATAATGGGCTCCCTCTAGCTGGTCGAACAATTCGTCTATCCGTGGGAGTGGGTAGATATTCCGGACGGCCAGCCTGTTTAGTGCTCGATAATCGATACACAGGTGAAGTGTCCCATCCTTCTTCTTCACGAATAGGACTGGGGCTCCCCATGGCGAGGAACTCGGTCTAACAAATCCTGCCTCAACTAATTCCTGCAACTGAGTCCGAAACTCTGCCAACTCCTTCGGGGCCATCCGATAAGGGGCCCTAGATGCCAGCTTGGCCCCCGACACAAGCTGTATCTGAAAGTCCTGCTCTCGGTGTGGAGGTAGGCTTGGCAGTTTCTCTGGAAATATGTCGCCGAAATCTCGCACCACCGGAATGTTTGTCACTGACTCCTTAACTTCCGCCATCTAAAAAAGAATCTGATAGACCTCCTCTCCCTGCAGATGAGCCTTAACGGCCTGTACCGAAGATAAGAGTATACGAGAGGCAGATCTTATACCTTCGATGACAATGAAAGAGTCCCCGTGTCTCACGGTGATCCTCTTTGCCTGGCAGTCAATTTGGGCATGGTTCTAGTGCAGCCATACCATGCCCAGGATCAGGTCGTAGTCCGTCAGCTTCAAAATCGTCGCTGGAGCCTCGAATGCCTTTCCACCAATTTCTGCCTCCATATTGCAGTGATCCGTGGTAAGGAGCTCAGATCCATCCGGTAGTCGCACCCTCATCCTCGAGCCTGTGAATCGCTCCATGCCTTCCAGTCCTTCTACGAACGTCTCCGACACAAAGGAGTGAGTAGCTCCAGTATCGAACAGCATACAGGCCGGCTTGCCACTGATGAAGACTATACCTGGGGTGATTAGATGTCTTAGGGTTCTATAGTGAGTTTTACTTTCCTTGCTAATCTATCTAGTGCGATTCAAAGTTTTAACCATTTAAAGGGAAATTCTATGAAAATAAAGAAGCATTACGGCGTACCTGCTATGACCTGCTCTGGATTCCGAGACTGCGCAAGGTCCAAAGCATATACCTGCTCTCTTCCCTGTCTACGGTCTCCCTCCTGGTATCCACGACCGCGGCCGCGTCCTCGGCCTCCGTAACGCTGAGCTGGGGGGCCTCCCTGTGGTGCTGGAGGTGGTGCCCCCCTCATGGGGCAGTTCCTCCGAATGTGCCCAATCTAATGACAAAGGAAGCACTCTGGTGGGGGATACGCCATTCCCCCGGGTCTCGGCATCTCCTGCATCCGAAGAGGTTGAGGGGCCAATATCACATGTTCCCTCGACTCCTGCCTCACATCCTGACGAGGCTGGTCCTCTGTCCTCCTCCCCTCTGGTACAGTACCTCACTGTTGGTCATTTCTACCTCTCCATCCCTGATCCTCTGCTGGCCGCTTCCGACCCCGGGTGGCGTGCCAATCTGCCTCAATCCTTTTTGCCATCTCCAAAATCCGGGAGATAGGCCCGTCAGATACAAACAACAAAGCCTCCCTCAAGTCCTCCCGCAGGCCCTTATAGAACCTCCTGATATACCCTGCTTCGTCCAGCTGGTAGGAATCTGCGTATCGAGCTAGATGGTCGAACTCCCGATGGTACTCCACCACCGTCCGGGTGCCCTGCTTCAGCTGTAAAAACCGCTCCTCCAACTCATCCCTGGCCGACTGCGGAACGAAATGCTCTAGCAGCGCGGCCCTGAACTCCTCCCAGGTAACCTCCGCAACCTCCCTATCGGCAAATGTCGTGTCTAACAATGTCTTCCACCACCTCTTTGCATGGGACTCCAGGCAAGAGACAACCAGAGCCACCCTCTCCTCCCAGGGACACCGTATCCCGGTAAGCATCTCGTACATAATATCCAGCCACTCTTTCGTCCGAACTGCCGACTCTGTCCCCAAATAGGACGGGGGTGAAAGACCCCGGAAGATGCTCAGCCAGTTGGTCCCCGGATTTGGCTGCGGGACCGGAACCTGCTGGGCCTTGAAAGCCTCTAGGATGGCAGTCAGAGTCTGTCCCATGTCTGACTGAAGGAAAGGAGTGGGGACCGGTGGGGGTGGTGCAACATCCTGAGCCTGTTGAACTCCACCTTGTGGCATAGGCTGTGCTGGAGGCTGCGTAACAAAAACACATACTGAGAAAACGTTCAAATATTACATAAAGGTGGACAATTTATATGTGATCCCCATATGGGCACACCACTGCTTCCGCTACTTAGTTTGTCCCCAAACTAAACTCGCGCGGGGGTGACCCAGGGTTTGTGGACTGCTACATTCTTCTGATCGATGTTTCCTCTGATACCACTTGTAAGACCCCCTTTTTTTTTCTTTTTAAAACCCGGGGTCTTAGGCCCAGAGTCACTGCTTTGCGGTGACATCTTCACGTCCTGAAGGGTCATCACCACAAGGCGTCAATTCTGCTGGCCAATTCGATCGCAGAAAGGTAGCACAATAATTGAAGTAAGAGCAAGTCCACATAAAGTAAATCAAATATATAAAATAAAATCTCCACGAAGGGAGTGTCCACAGAATAACAATAATCAGAGTACTATAAATGCGGGCTTATGCCCGATACATCATGTCCTCACTACAATCTCTCATGCGGAAGCTAAAACAGAAACTACTCAGGGTCGAGGCTCACGGTCCCAGCTGTATGAACTCCGAAGCTAGACTGCCCCATCTCCAAGCGCACCGGTCTCTGGGGCCGCTCCTCCATGCTGGGCTCCACGATCCCCTAAATGATGCGGTTCGAAAACCGTTAGTCATAAAGACTAAGCCCTATCATCCCCTACCCCTTTCCCCATGGCTCCTAAGTACCGAGCGGAGAGGAATAAAGGGAAGGACATGAAGGTGGAGATTTAATCAAGAAACAAATGGCAGCGGAACTAATCTAGCAATTCTATAATAATATGACAGAAATAGAAAGTAAGAAAGGTAACCTTAACTTATATGCGAAAGCGCATAAGCCAAGGGATCTTCTGCAAGGCTCCCATCGTATAGAGTGTCCCATACCACTTATACGTTGGGGTGTCGGTTATCAAACAATACCATGTATATATATTGAAATTAACCTTTGATTTATAAACTTGCGCACACAAGCTTATAGACCAAGGGGTCGTTTTACAGGTCCGAACGTATAAGCGTCCCATACCACTTATACTTTAGGTGTCAGGGTTAAATGAATCGATTATGCTATGACATGCAAGTGAGTATGATGAATCATGCAAGTGCAACTCACACACCCGACTCTGTGCACACAGACCTTTAGTTCCCCCTTTCGGAGCCGTTACCTCCCAGGATACCTCCGTAGTGGCAGACGAAAGCGGTGGGTTGGGCCTCGCCCACCTCTAAACCAGTAAACCACTACCAGTCAGACCTATCGTACGCCTCAACGCTTGGTGCACTAAGCGGACGCCTGCGTACTCTTGCCGGCTGGCGCACCGGACTTTTGTTGGCAAAGTGCTAACCACACTTGTCGAGTCAGTGTATTGGCGTCGGTGCATCGACCCTCCAATACCGAAGACCCACCACCTTAATTTTCATTCCTTTTATGCACATGCAAGTTTAATCGTAAACACACAAAAGCCGAGCTGAAGCTCCCCGGACCAAAGCGTCCGTCTTCAAACCAACCGAGCCGAAGCTCCCCGGACCATCCCGTCCGTCTCTTAACCAACCGAGCCGAAGCTCTCATCAATCTTCCTGTGCCAACAGTGTTTGTGAAAGGTGCAGCCCTAGTTACTAAGTTACTCTTGTCGGTTTGTTATTACAGTTTATGTTTGCCCAGGACTGCCCCCGGCATACCCCGTGAAGGGCTCTCAAGGGCACTAGGAACCAAGACGGCGGCATTACGACCCGAAGTTCCCTTTCGCATGACACTTATTGTTATCGGTTGATCTCCCTTAACTCGATTCCCTTCTCATATTACGATAGACTATCCTAGGGTATTTTAAACCTTTCACTCTTCGGGGAAGACGATCTTTCGTCGAACCCGAGCACCCCTTAACTCTAGCTATCACCACTTCTCACTACTCTTCATATCATCCTATCGTGATATCATCCACAATTGTCCACCCAGACAAAATAATTAACTCCAATGACTTCCTCAGATCATGTCATATTGCATTTCACAAATTTGTTATATGCAGACCGACCTAGACTATTTGTCGAACTGGCTATGCAATGATCCAATACTCATCCAAATGCCCTAAATTATTTACTGGAGACTTATCATGATATAACTAGCCTAAATCCAGAAATTGGTAATTTTCCTAATTTATCTGTTGTTTAATTAATTTCCTCGAAAGACCCAAGGGTTACCGGTTTGAACATGAACTACCCTAAGTAATCATGCAAGATGTCCAGAAATATTACTTTAAATATTATGTTATCCCAATATGGTAAATCCAAAGTATCACAATTTTTCTATCATCAGAAGGGCACTAAAACTATTTTAGAAATAATCTCTATCTTTTGTTATTTATGAATCAAGTACAGAAAATATCCATCCAAAAACTGTAAATTAATTATACTAAGCAGATAGAACATTCAGAATAACATTGGCCAGGTTTCATAATTTTCCAACAAGTATATCATCCATAATTAATTTTTAAACCATAAAACCCCTTTCTAACATTTGTGAATGAAGTACTAGAATTACTCAACTAAAAATCATACAAAAATTCAGGGGCAACTATTCTGACCTAAAACATTTACCTCAAAGATTTCATGAGGTTTCGATGAACAGAAATTTCTAAACAATTAAAACATCATTTAAGGCCATATCAAGCTTTACAAATGAAGTGCTAGCAATAATCAACATAAAATTCCAGAAAAATTGCTATAAGTTCAACCAGATCCAAAACTCACTTTACCCGAATTTCACAGCTTTTAAGTAAGGTTTAGTGACTGGTTTTACCTATTTGATATTTTACCCTAAAATTAAGGTTAGGGTTTTAAGGTATCTACTTGTCTCCAAATTCTCCAAGATTCCATCCAAACGATTCTTTTCATGCCTTTGTCAACTCTACAGAGTGTCAAGGCAATACAAGAGCAATTGCCCCCATGTCCTTCACAACCCTCAAAACCCTTCATTTAGGGTTTGAGTTGGATCCTAGGGTAAATCAACCCTAAACCTCACCATTTTTCTCCAAGCAGGTTATAACACCCTTCTAAGTCAGAGGTCAGAATATTAGCCTCTGTTGAGGTGATTTGACCTTTCCAAACTCTTAGTGCACTTTTTACTAAAAGATGTCTCACTAATGCCTAGTTAAGGGTAGAAGATTTCCTACCCAAAACTCCTCCAAACTAGTTGGAATTTTGTACAGATCTAGGTTTTATAGCCAGGGACCACTCACCAAAATTTGGGAGGGTTTGGAGGTCATTTGACTACTTAAATAAATTTCTCTAACTTAATTAAATTAAAACAAAAACTTTAGGCAAAGTATCTTCAAAAATTCCCATTTTGTTCTGCCTTTAGGTATAGCTAAGGTAAATCCCCTGCCCAAATTTCAGGTCATTTGGACAAGGGACGAAGAGTGGGCATCCATTTTAATTTCTACCCAACTCTAGGTACAGCCTCCACTAAAACGGGTTCTGCGGTCAAACCGCTTACCCAAACGAGTTGAAATAAATTTTAAATTAAACTAGACTCAAAGGGCTACAACTTTTGTGACTGATCATTTTTCCTAAAACGGCTTCTAAGTGCCTCGTTTTGCAGCATCAAAATGTGCTCATCTAAGTATATTTTCCTTATAAATTATTTTCATAATTTATATATTATAAACAGCTTTTACTATTCATCTTCTACAGAACCCGAAAACCAGAACACAGAAACTCTTATTTCCTGTAGCTCTTTCGCGATCCGTCACCGGTCGCCCGGTCACTTCCCTGGCCAGCCACCACCACCACCACCTCCGTTGAGGCGATGGCTATCGGTCGGCGGTGGTTTGGCCGCCGGAGGTGGCGGTTTCCGGCGAACTCAAAAATACATTTTTCATGGTTTTCCATGAAAACGAGAGATAGGCCCGGCTCCATTGAGCACGAACTTCCTTTCTAAGAATCCTAAGATCTACCCATGAAAGAAGAAGCAGAGGAGGACCTTGTTCGCGGTTTGGAGGCGAGATGAACGACGGGGTGCCATGGCGCGGTGGTGGCATTGCTGAACTTCTCCTGCAGCAAGGTACGAAGATCTGAGTCCGTTTGGTCAAGAGTGTAACCTTCTCATCTTGCTCTAAGGGTCTTTTATAAGTCAGCAAGTGGGGAGGTGAAAGGGTAAAGCCTAAATGGTCATGAAGGCTCCTCTTAATAACCTTTCGGTTACAGTGAAGGGATAAGAAACGGTGGAAGATGAATAGGTGTTTGTCAGGTGGCCATTCCTATTGGACCAACACTTCCTCCTTTATTATATAATTACAGAAGGAAAAACGGCCCGTAATTACTCCTGGTGTAACTTCCCACACCAGCATTTATTACCACGCGTGTTAGAATAATTTCGGGCCTGAACCGTCGTTTCGGTCAATGTCACGGGCGTGATACATAGGTCAAGGGCGTGACTGGCCCGGGTGGCCAATTCCGGGGTCGATGATCGTCGAACTGAGATTGACTGTCGTCGAAGGGTGGTCACGCCCTAGGTCACGGGCGTGACACCTTGGTCACGGGCGTGACATGCCCGAATGGCAAATCCTGAGGTCGACGATCGTCGAACTGAGATCGACGGTCGTCGAAGGGTTGTCACGCCCTAGGTCACGGGCGTGACACCTAGGTCATGGGCGTGACATGCCCGAATGGCAAATTCTGAGGTCGACGATCGTCGAACTGAGATCGACGGTCGTCGAAGGGTGGTCACGCCCTAGGTCACGGGCGTGACACCTTGGTCACGGGCATGACAGGGCCAGGTTGAAAATTCTGCGCCCGACGATCGTCTCCCTGAGATCGACGATCGTCGAAGGAGTCATGCCATAGGTCACGGGCGTGACGGGTCGGTCACGGGCGTGACCAACCCGTGACCCGAAATCTCGGTCGATTTATTTCAATTTTTGGGCTTCCTAGGGTTCTGTCACGACCAACCGACTCCAAGGGGTCTAGCCGGAAATGGGATGTTACAGCTACCACCGACTACTACAACTGCGCGTCCTCAGGTGGGATGAGTTGATGATGATGGTTAGCTTTCGTTTTTGATTTGAGAGAGAGAGATTAGTGATATTCATGTACCGGGTATAAGCCCTTGTTACTTTCATTTCTGTACTCATTATGGACTGATGTATTTCCTTTTCATATATATATATATGCTTTGTGACTTGTGGACTAGTTAGCTGTTTTTACACTGCTTTACACTTCTGTTTCTCAAATTGGCCTATTGGTTATATGATCGTACTAGCCGGCAGAATTGGCGTCTTGTGGTGTCGACTAACCCATGAGTTAGTGTCACCGTAAGACGGCGGTTCTGGGCATAATACCGGGATCCTCCTTGGTAAGGGGAGGGGTCGTACAAACTGGTATAGCTTGAACAAATGATCATAAGAGAAAGAAGTCCACAACACTAGAACACCCCGCTCGAGTATTAGTTTGCGGACAAACTATGCAGCGGAAGCAATGGTGTGCCCATGTGTAAAAAGTCACACAAAAAAGTCCACTTAAATGATGAGTTAGGCCAATTCAATTAGAACACAACTTTAGTTTGACTTACCAAGAGGATTTTGAGTCGTACTTTAGTCTAGAATCGACCTCGGATATAGATTAGATATGGTTCGAGGATACCCAATTTGACTAAGGAAAGAATTTAATGCAAGATTCACTACTTAAGTCTTAAACTTCGATGTCTCAACTTCACCTATCAAGTGATATTATAAATTCTTACCCAAACTGATAGGACCACCTCAAGGATACTTGGTGCCTATAGCATATTAGTGGAATAGTTGGGTACTTGTAAACTTAACCCTCGTACCGATGACTTGATTACGTTGTGACAACCATAGTGGAAAATACCAAAGGTCGAATAAGAATTCAAGATTCCGAAGAGAACCATTATTTTGGTTGGATCACATGTTGACCTTGAAAAGTTTGTCGTATAGTAATCTTGAAGGCCTAAGGTATGTAACATATCAATTAAGGTGGAAATCCAGGTCTAAAATTGTTAAACCTATGGATTGAGTGCACATATAAGAGGAATGCACTGGATATTAAGGGAATTTAGCCCAAAAGGTATGGGGGCATATCCTTTTGTTTATTGGGCTAATTTGATAACGACTTGGATTTTCATAGATCTTGTTTAGAAAAAGTTGAGCCGCGAACATAGTAACCTTGTAGTTTTCATTTATTCAAAGATTGCTCAAGTAAAGATGAGATGTTGTATATACATGGTCGGTATGATGACCAATCCTCCCTAGAAGATTAGGACCCTCGAATAATTGTTTCATCATAAGTGGCATGGATTATTAATGCCAAGTTGTGAACGCTACAAATTCACTAGCGAAATAGGAAAGTAGAGCATTTCAAGAATGATTATTCATTCTCCTTATTGCTCAGAGGCTATGCGGATAAGTAAACAAGGAGAGTAGTAAATTAATTCCTTGAGATATACATAAATGGTCGCCTAGTGATATGTATATGCGACCCTTAAATCAAGGGAGATCGTATAAGTCTTCAGGAAAGTTCTCAATTTTTGAGTTTAATGAAGTTAGTAACTACTTAGTACACAATCTAAGGAGCACTAGTGATTTCCTTAATACAGTCACGGTGTAAATCGTTTACATATACACGTGAAATCGGAGCAATTTGCATTCAAAAGACTTGAATTAGTATCAGTATTGGTTGTAGAAGAATTTACATTCGATTAAGGATGTGCTTTGTCGATCGCCTCAACCAAGCATATTCCTAAGTGCTCTAAAACCCTAACCTAATTATGGTAATGTACAAATAGTGCTATACTGATTTTTAAAGGATTGATTTACAAACTCATGTAGAACGCAAGAAAGAATGATGTGGAGTATGAATTATGTATAAGTTTAAGCCGGATAAAGATTGGATAAGGATAGAACATGGCTATAGGTACTCATGGTCTTAAGACATGAACAAATATAAATAATCCCTTACGAGATACATGGTATTTTATATTTTTCTCCTCAATATCGAAGTGATGATCTATATTATTATCAGGGCAAACTATTAAACATAATGGGTCAAAAGATATCAGATTTTAGTCAAGACACGGAGTTGCCAATTCTAGTTGTCTGGGACAATTATATCGCGTCATGGAATTTGTGGTTAGGAATCAGATTACTACAAGTCAGAATTTTGGCACTTTAAGGGATTCGAAGATTATTTATAAATGGTGTGTTCTATCAAGGAATCAACCCTTTCAAATTTGAATGGTTTACTTACCCTTATACTTTGGGAGATATTTTAAGGTATAATCCGAAATCTTGATAAGACAATTTCTTGCGTTTAGAATGTAATAATTAATTTTTACTATGGTTGGTATGATTTAATACAATCTTGTTTGATCCCAAAAGGGGGTGGGATTTGGAGAATTAAACATAATGATGAAGTATCTTTACTACCCACGCTTACCTGATATATTCAAGTCACTTGATCTTGATTGTGAACTATTACATTTGAATGGCTCAGTAAAAAGGTCATTACATTGAAAACTTAATAATTGAATTAAGTTAACGTTATGACACATAAGATTAATTTGCTATAATATAACATTGGAAATGTAAAGATTCAGCAAATTGAAAAATGGTGGATGATTAATTAAAGTTGCACACATATATATAACTCATGATTATGATGGCGTCTAGACCCGGGATACATACAATAATAACATTATAATCACCGTTAGGAGGATTCATGATAATGAGATATAGATTTTGATTTGCAAAGGTATATACGGTGAAATTACACAAGGAGTAATGAGTGTTTAATAAGATTTCCTTTATATATTTATGAATTAGATTATATGTGAAAAGTTACGCTTATATATTAATGAATTAGATTATATGTGAAAAGTTATTAAGGGTCATTTTTATCAACATCAATATCAATGATGATCGCTTGATGCACGCTTGAAAGGTGAACACTCTACGAATTATGTATTACTATTTATGTAGAGGTGTAATAAGTCATAGATCTGGAAGAGACAAAATGATGATCTCTTCACCACATCAAAATCTTGGAAGTTGGTTAATTATTATGCATAAGTTGAATCTTTATCATAAATAATATCACGATAACTTATATTTGAATAATCAATATTGTATAATTCATAAGGCATGATGCAATTCTGGAAGAGAAATCTGAGATTTATGTGCTCAATTCTATATATAAGATTATAAATTTTCACGTACTTGGTGATTATTGATCATAAGGGACTCCAATCCAATTGTGATTAAGGTTAATGTTAATGATAATATGTCGGAACACTTGGAAATATGCCACATAATTTTGATGGGGAGTATCTCAAAGTATGATGAAAATACATTTGGAAGGAGAATGTTATCTCTGATAGAGTTTTCTTTTAACAACAACCGCATGTGAAAGTGATGATAGATATAACTCTAGAGGGGGGTGAATAGAGTATTCAAAAATTAGGACACCCTACTCAACTCCCTTAGAGTTAATTTGCGGAATTAGTTTATAGATATTGATAACCCTAGAGTCTAACACAAAGTGTAGTGCACAAGAGAGAGCTAACTATAATTACAGTTAAGCTTGGGATCCTATCACAGCAACTAGCAATCCTAGTTATTTCTACTCACAGCCACAGTGCAATAAATTAAATAAGCAGCTCAGACGACACAAGAAATTTTATAATGGTTCCATCCAAATAGGTACGTCCACTCTTCTACCACCCTGGTAGGAATTCACTATAGGTTTTTGTTCAGGTGCCCTACCACCAACTGATCTACTTCAGGTAGATCAAGTAGACCCTTTGAGGTTTTGATCAGGAGCTCAAAATCCAACACAGGTTTTTGATCAGGTGCCCTGCCACCAAGGGTTCACTTTTGAAGGGAGTAATAACCCTTTGTACAGGAGGTTGAGAGAGTTAAGGCTTCTTCTCTATTGTTAAACAGATTAGAGAAGCTAGTGGATTGCACAGAGCAAGAAGCTCTAAAGAATCAAGGCTCCCCCTGGCTTAGAGAATATCTAGCAAGGAGTCATGCTTCAGGGTGCAGGAACTCTTCTAAACTAAGACAAAGAACTGTCTTGAGGTTCTGAAGGAGAAGCTTGAAGAAGATTCTTGATTATTGAATGATTGTTCTTCTTCAAGCAGCTTCCTTTCTTCTTCTTCTTCTTCTAAAGGCCTCTGAGTGAATGTCTTCCTGTAAGCATGATGAACTCAGGATGAAGAAGAATGCTGAAGAGATTTGATCTTCTCAGTTGAATGTGAATTTCTGAGAGCTGTAGAACTTTCTTGCTTTTTCTCCTTTTCTATGCAGCTGAGAGTATATGTTCTAGGTTCTGTATCTCTCTCTTTCAAAAGAAGCTCTTTTTATATGAGCCTTTGCAACGGCTTTAATTTGAGTTTGAATCTTTGTCTTCTTCTGTAATCAGCAATCTGGGCTGCAAAAAGCATAAAGCAAAAACAAATCCTGTAGACAAACATGCTATTAGAGGATAAAGCTTTCTAAGAAGCTGCATAACCAATCAGATAAGAAGGGGCTAGAAAAAGGTCACATCAGAAAGAACTCTTTACAGCCAGAAAAGACTTTCTGAGTCTAACGGCTATAAAGGACAGCCTGACAGATAAAGCAGAAAATATATTTCAACTAATAAGACAAAACACTTTGTCAGATAAGGATTGGCTCAAGCATAAGGAATGGAGCAGAGATTGCCTGGAAATAATAGCATAAATTTATTGAAATAATATGCCAAATAAAAATGAAATAAATCATAGAATAGAAGAGGACAAAATTACTAAAGACATACAGTAGAACGTCGAACGACCCTCGGAGATCGTCGACTGAAGTACAGAGATCGTCGACCTATCAAACAGATAGTCGAACGATACAGATAGTCGAACTACCAAAGAAGATAGTCGAACTACCACAGTAGATAGTCGACCTATCAGAACAGATAGTCGAGCTATCAGATAGTCGACCTATCAAGACAGATAGTCGAACTATCAAAGAAAACAGATAGTCGACCTATCAAACAGATAGTCGAACTATCAAAGAAAACAGATAGTCGACCTATCAAACAGATAGTCGAACTACCAAAGAAAACAGATAGTCGACCTATCAAATAGATAGTCGAACTATCAGATAGTTGAACTATCCAAGCAGATAGTCGAACTATCAAACACAACAGATAGTCGACCTATAAAGACAGATAGTCGAACTATCAAGCAACACAGATAGTCGACCTATCAAACAGATAGTCGAACTATCAGATAGTTGAACTATCCAAGCAGATAATCGAACTATCAAGAAATCTGTCTGGTCAAAAGACGTCGAGCGGGGTTCGACGATCGGCGAGGCAGATTCCACAGAACGTCGAGCTAACAAGAGTTGAACTAACTCAGAGATAGACGATCTACTGACAGATGAATGTCGAACGACTGATAGACGATCGTCGACCAGTCGATTGATGATAGTCGAGCGGCGTTCGACCATAGTCGAACAAAAAACAACTTAACCAAATTTTCATCTGGATAAGTGATAACTCTAAAACTAGAGCAAACTAACTAAACAACTAACCTTTGACCATAGATAAATCTTGGGTCAAGAGACTAAAAGAGAGGACAGAACTCAAATCCAAACTAGGGTACCAACAATCTCCCCCTATTTGAGTTAAGTCTCTCAACAACCAAAAAAACAAAACTAATTACTGAAAATAAATAAAGTGCATGAAGGGAAATATTTAAGCAGATAACATCAATCAAATAGACAAATAAATAACTGTCAATCAATGAGGTTTAAGAAGCATCAGAATCAGGTTTAGGTTCAGAGGAACTAGGAATAAAAGTAATTTTCCTAAAAGGGTCTAGAGCTTCTTTCTTAGACAGCTTTAGATCTTGCTCTCCAATAATTTTAGATTCAGATGCCCTTGGAACAACTGCTTCAGGATGCTTTTCCATGTATTTTGAAGGGTCAAATACCTCAGGTCTAACCTGGAATTTATCAAGCTCCTTCTTTCTGAATTTGGACATAGTTGTTAATCCTGCAGTATCTTTACCAGCTTTAGCTTTCCTAATTTGGGCTGATCCAACAAGCTCAAGAAATTGAGCCATCCTGAAATCAGGATCAAGCTCTTGGCTTTCATACACATTCTCACAAGTTGGATCTACAGGTTTCACAGCTTTAAATTTAATAGACATATCTAGCAGGCTTTCAACTGGCTCTTTTTCCTGAATAACTAAAGAAGAAGGAGGAGCAAACTCAGCAAATTTCTTGCTAGATTTTTCAGAGAAAATAACTCTTTTACCTTTTGAAACAGCTTTCACTGCATGATCTGGCTTTAAAGAAGATGTGCTCTTGATTTCTTTGGAAGGAGGAGGAGAAAAAGTTGGTTTTTGATAAACCACCTCTTTCACTTGTTCCTTTGCATCAGCATCATGTCTTTGGTAACCAGATTGCGATCTGCCTTGATATCCTTGATAGCTTTTCCTTTGAGAAGACTGGGATGGAGTAAACCTATCAGACTGAGCAGAAGGATTTGCAGATAAGTTTCCAGAGGCTCCTGTACTGGGAGGTGGAGGAGGAGGACCTCTAGGAGTCCATCTTGGAGCAGGACTGTCATACCTCTTAGACTTCTTTCTTAACTTCTGCTGATTCTTAGAAAATGCCATCCAATGCTGAAATTCTTTAGATTTGGGATCAATTCCTTTCAAGATATAATAGGGGATATCATTATCAGGGTTTGGAGGAGGAGGAGCCATAGCTTTCCTTTTCTTCTTAGCAGATCTCTTTTTCTTGGATTCTTCAGATTCATCAAAATCATCCACATCCTCAGAGTTTGAAGAAGGAGGATGATCATAAGGATCAAACGCTTCTAACACATCTTTTCTTTCTCTTTTAAGGCAGCTTTTTCTAACTCTTCTTCCAGGGCATCTTATGCCAGAAGAGTGTCTAGATCTAATCCAAGGGAATCATCCCAGACTGTAGACTTTTCCATTTGAATTTCTGAAACCTTTTCTTGTTCATCAGTAACTGTCATGGGGACCAGTTCTTCTTGCACTGCTAACTGAGCTGGCAGAGTAGCCTCAGGATCTTGAACAATTGGTTCTGGTTCAGGTTGAACTTCTAAAGCAGGTTGATGATCAAGCTCTTGGACAGCTAATACTTCTTCCATTATATCTGTAGTATTATGAACATAGATTTGCTAAATGACATTTTATCATTCCTTCTAGGTATTCCCATACTAACATATCAGTTATCAAGTCTAAAAAATGAGTAAAAGGGATACCTTCAGAATTTTCCTTTGAATGTCCTAACTCCCATAATTCATCTAGGAAGGAGGTAATGACTCCTTCTAGGTAGAGAGCAATCAGGGGAGTGGAGCATTCTTCTAGGCATACTTTGACAACAAACTCAGATTTCATTATAGCATCAGAAATATCTATTTCAGACAATGGAGGAACTGATTCTTCTATCTCTTTTTCTGCATCTGGTTGAGGATCTGCTAGACGAGAGGCCAGGGGCAGTTCAGAGGCATCTTCATAAAGCATCTCCCCCTGCCTTATTTCAGTGGAAACTGAAACCAGGCCCCTAGATGAAGAGAACTCAGTAGATTTTGAGAGGGCTTGGATGGCAGCAGACAAAGAAGAGATGGAGGAAACAAGGGGAGCAATTGCCTCTTCAATCATGATTTTGATTGAAGGAGTAATTAACTCCAGGATGCTTGAGATGAAGGCTGGGGTGATTTCAAATGTAGATGGGGGAATCACAGTAGAAGGATGAGCAGCAGGGATGATGTATTATTGATGAGATGGAGAGTGAACTTGAGAATGATGGGTGGATGCAAGAAGATCAATATGATCAGAATGAAGAATCGGAGACTGGGGGGAGGAGTGGATAGCTCAGAAGTCAATAAATCAAAACTAGGATGAGATATCCTAGCAAGATGAGGAGGGAGATGGGATGGTGGTGGTGATGCATGGAGAATTGTGGAGGAATCAAGAAGATGAGATACAGAAGATGGAACTTCAACTGAAGTAGATGGTGGCACTTCAGTAGAGGTTGAAGGTAATGCAGATGAGATGGATGGAAAGGAGAGATTGGCTGAGCCTGCTTCTTGAAGGAGGGGAGTGACTGAAGCAGTCCTTGTGCTCTCAGATGCAACTGGAGCAACCCTTGCAGGAGCGGATTTCAGAAAGCTCCTTTTCCACTTGACAAACAGGGTTGGGTCCATCTTTTTGCTGGCATTGATTGAAGTAGAAACTGAGACCAACAGATGGGGATATTTCTCCTTTAGAAAAATCCCAAGCACCCTTCCCAGGGTGACTTCCTTCTTGCTATTCTTTTTCCTTATCAAATCAAACAAAACTCCTGCCCAATTAATTTGCTTCTTGTTCACAATGGCACACATCAAGGCAAACTGTTGCCTGGTTATATTATCATGGGCAGAGTGGTTTCCCAGTAGCACTTTTCCGACTAGTTCAGCAACGAACTTTATCTTCAACGGAAAATTCACCTTTAGCAGCTTAGAAGGAATGCCGTCGGCATGTCCTAGTTCAGTCAACATTCTCCCAAACTCAGGGGTATCTTGCTCATAATCCTCTTCCCCATTCAATAATCCAAAAATTTCAGTTAAAATGGCGGGAGTCAAAATTACCTCTTCTCCGCCTATCGTTCCGGTCATAGAGTCGTCATTTGAGGACGAAGTGAACGCCCATTCTTTAATCTCCTGGACGTTTATCTTTATTCTTGTTGACATGAACTTTTCCAATGCTTGATCTTTGCAGAGGTTGAGGATTTCCACAATCGCAGATTCACAGCAACTGAAAGAATCAAAGTCCACGCTGAAACCAGCATCGAACTTTACCACGGACAGGAGGGCTGGAGCAATCGCCATCGAAGGGGTTGGAGAAGACGAGAGAGAGAGACGGCGAAGGCGAAATGGAAGAAATCGCGAGACAGGGAGCAAACAGAAAGACGGAATGCGAGAAGACGCTCTCCGTCGACGATAAAAATAATGATCTCTTAACCTAGGTCGACCATCGGTTTTATATTAAAACAACAATAGTCGATCTATTTTAAAAGATACTGGAGACGATGGTCGAACGGTCGTTCGGCGATCGTTCCTGAAGCAGAGTAGTCGATCAATCGTTCGACTATTTCTGTCTTCACAAACAACAAGCTGTCGTCAACCATAGATCGACGATAGGCTCGACCTATTCGACGATCTTCGAACGTCGGTCGACGATCTTCAAGCAGATAAGCCATCATCAACCATAGGTCGACGATAGGCTTCATCCGATCGACTATCTTCGAACGTCGTTCGACGATCTTCAAACAGATTTCAACAAAGGCAGACGTCACACTTAATCTTTTCCATTAATCATGCCTAGTTGAACCAAAAAGAACAGATGCTTCTGTTCATCTAAGGGCTTGGTGAAAATATCACCTCTCTGAAGGTCAGTGGATATGAACTCAAGGCTGATATTATTCTTTTCCACACAATCTCTCAGGAAATGGTGTCTAATCTCAATGTGCTTGGTTCTAGAGTGGTGCACAGGATTTTGTGCAATTGAGATAGCACTGGTACTATCACACATGATTTTTGTGTTCTTGTGTGTGTACCCATAATCCAAAAGCTATTTTTGAATCCACAGGATCTGTGAACAACAATTAGTAGCTGCTATATATTCAGCCTCTGCAGTTGAAGTTGAGACAGAAGCCTGCTTCTTACAGAACCAAAAGACCAATCTCTCTCCCAGGAACTGGCAAGTTCCTGAGGTACTTTTCCTGTCAACTCTACAACCAGCATAATCAGAATCAGAGTATCCAATTAACTCAAATTCTGACTCAGCTGGGTACCATAGTCCTAGATTTGGACATCCCTTCAGGTATCTCAAGATTCTCTTGAGAAGAATCAGATGAGAATCCTTGGGGTTGACCTAGAACCTAGCACATTGGCATATAGCAAACATTATATCTGGCCTACTTGCAGTTAAATAAAATAGGGAACCAACAATGGCCCTATAATTCTTTTGATCAACAGGCTTTCCCTGATCATCAGAATCTATAACTACATTAGTAGCCATAGGTGTATGCATTGCTGAAGCATTAGCCATCCCAAACTTCTTTACCAATTCCTTAGCATATTTGGATTGGGAGATGAAGATGCCATCAGCATCTTGCTTTACTTGGAGACCAAGAAAGTAAGACAGCTCACCCATACTACTTATCTCAAACTTAGAATGTATCAAGTCAGAGAACTTTTTGCACAGTTTGGGATCAGTGGAACCAAAAATAATATCATCTACATACACTTGAACTAACAGGATTGTGTCCTTGTGGTGCTTAACGAAAAGGATTCTATCAACTACTCCCCTAACAAAGTTGTGCTCTAATAGGAAACTAGCTAGAGTCTCATACCAGGCTCTGGGTGCTTGTTTGAGTCCATAAAGAGCTTTTTGCAACTTGAAAACATGTGAGGGCTGAGTTGAAGAAACAAACCCAGGTGGTTGTTCAACAAATACCTCTTCCTTTAGCTCACCATTTAGAAAGGCACTTTTGACATCCATCTAAAAGACCTTAAACTTCATATAGGCTGCATAGGCTAGAAAGATCCTTATTATCTCTAGCCTTGCAACAGGAGCAAAGGTTTGGTCATAATTTATACCTTCCTCCTGTCTGTAGCCCTGAGCTACAAGCCTAGCTTTGTTCCTTACAATAATTCCATTTGTATCCAACTTGTTTCTAAACACTCACTTGGTGCCTATGATCGCCTTTAGGTCTTGGAACCAAAGTCCATACTTTATATCTTTCAAACTGATTGAGTTCCTCTTGCATAACAATGATCCAGTTGGGATCTAGCTCAGCATCTTTAATGGTGAGGGGCTCAATCTGTGAAAGGAAACAAGCGTGCATCACATCCTGTCTTAGCGGATGTCTTGTTTCAACACCAGCTGATATGTCTCCAATCACTTGAGATGTAGGATGATCTCTAAGTGTGACAACATATGCAGGTGGGATGTGATCTTCAGCAATAGTTGGGATTAATTCCTCAGGAGGAATTTAATCTACTATTGGTGGTACAACAACAGCTTCTACAAAGTCTTCATCACTGTCTGAATCAGTGATATGAAGAGTAGATAGATGGAGAATCTCTTGAGTGACATCTTTACTAGATTCTGGTACCTGTAATGAACTTGAGGAAGGGGAAGTTTCCTTCTCCTTGTAAAGCATCTGAGATTCATCAAAAGACACATGTATAGATTCCACAATTTTAGAAGATGATTTATTAAATACCCTATAAGCTTTGCTTACTTGGGAATATCCAAGAAAGATTCCCATTGAAGCTTTTGCTTCAAACTTTCTAAGGTATTCTTTATTGTTATAATGAATGTAAACTACACAGTCAAATACTCTAAAATAATTTATTTTAGGTTTCTTTCCTTTAAGCAACTCATAAGGAGTTTTACACTTAAGCTTGTGTATAAGACTTCTATTCAGAACATAATTAGCTGTGCTAACAGCTTCTGCCCAATAGGAAAGAGGCATATTAGCATCTGCCAATAGTGTTCCTGCAGCTTCAATCAGGGTTCTATTTTTCCTTTCCACTACCCCATTTTGTTGGGGAGTTCTAGGAGCTGAGAAGCTATGTTTGATACCTTCTCTCTCACAGAATTCTTGCATGAGAAGAGAGTCAAACTCAGTACCATGATCACTTCTGATCAAGGCCACATGAGTAGAGTACTAAGTCTGCACACATAATAGAAAATCTGTAAGGGCTTTGAAGTTATCAGCCTTAGTTCTCAAAAAGAACACCCAAGTGAACCTAGAGAAGTCGTTTACAATTACTAAAGTGTAATACTTACCTCTTAGACTCTGTACATTTATTGGACCAAAAAAGTCCAAATGTAATAGATACAAGATTCTAGGTGAATCACTTTTATTTACTGACTTAAATGAATTCTTGGTTTGCTTGCCTAATTGACAAGCCTTGCATAGGCTCTCCTTCTTGTAGGGGCAAGAAGGTAAACCTCTAACAAGGTTGTATTTAGATAACCTAGATATGTTCTTGAGGTTAACATGGCTAAGCCTTTTATACCATAAGGTGTTGTTATTTGTTACTTCATTAAATATGCAAATTTCAGAATGGGTTGAATTAAAATCTACTGAATAAATATTACATTGTCTAATACCTACTAACACAACATTACTATTTAAAGTAATATTACAAAGAGTGTTAGTGAACGATACTTGATATCCTGCATCACATAACTGACTTACTGAGATAAGGTTATGCTTCAGTCCAGTTATATATGCAACCCTCTTGAAAGTTACTCCTCCAATGGTAATCCTACCATATCCTTCAGTTTGACCACAGCTACAATCCCCAAAGATCACCTTTGGTCCAAGCTTGGCCTTGAACTTTGACAGATTTTCTTTATTCCCTGTCATATGTTTGGAGCAACCACTATCCAAATACCACTTGTCCTGAGTGATAGGATAGGTCTTCACCTGCAGTGAGTTAAGTTAAACATTGTGGACCCAGGTAACCTTGGGTCCATTATTCTTCACATAATGAAAACTAGAAATAAAAGAATAGGCAGGTTGGGGTTTATAACCTAAAGGGTAAGATCGCCTAGGTGGGATGCTCCATGCAGTTAATGGGTCCACAAACCTAGGGTTTCTATTCATATTCAGGTTTCTAGGGTTCTGATAATAATTTTGAAATTCATGTTGAAAATGTCGATCGGCATTCGACGATGGATGCGCAGATCGTCGAGCATTGTTCGACCACTGAGCATGCGATCGTCGAGCAGCGTTCGACGCTTTTTGTATTTCCTTAAATTTTTGTTTCCTCTTTTCTCTCTTAGCTTTGTTTAAGGCTTGTTTAACTTGTCTTACTTGCTCAGTGTTCTTTATCCCATCAGCTGAGATAAAGTTCACTGGAGTTGAAAGATGATTTTTAAGAATAATTGGGGGTTCACATGATGAAGCTCCTAAGCCTAGCTTATTATTGCCTGACCTAGTGTTTGACATGCTGGTTATTTCAAGCAACTTAAGGCTTCTACCATTCAGAGATTCTTCTAACCTTTTTGACTTGGCTAATTCATTCTTAAGGAATTTTATTTCTTCACTAGAATTAGTGAGTTCTGCTGTTAACCTAATGTTTTCATTAGAGATAAATTCAGATTCAGCAAGCTTATTTCTAAGGTCCTTAATTTCCTTTTCAGAACTAATTCAATCTAAACACAAAGATTTAAAATCTGATTTAAATTCAGCAGATGTAAAATCGTAAGAAGACAATACCTCATCTTCTATTGGCATTTCTTCATCAGAATCTTAACTCTCTGCTGCTGAGTGATTGCTGCAGGCATCAATTACCATCAGGCAAACTTCCTTTGCCTTCTTTTCTTCCTCATCCTCACTGGATCTCGAGGAGGAAGATTCCTCATCTGAGTCACTCCAAGTTTCAGCAACAAATCCCTTCTCCTTTTTCTTGTTTTTGTAGGAGGAGTACTTGGAGTGTTTCCTGTGATGTTCCTTTTCCTTTCTCTTCTCTTTGCTCTTTTCCTCTGGACACACTGGTAGAATGTGTCCAGGTTTCCTGCATCCATAGCAAATTATTTCTTTAGCAAGAGAACGATCATACCTTGGTTTATCTTCATATCTTGAAGATTTCTTTCTGAAGTATTTCCTTCCCATCTTGAGAAATCTCTTGGCAAATAATGCCATTAGTTCCTCATTGGATTGGCATCCTTCTGAAACTTCAGCAGCTTTGAGAGCAAGAGATTGCTCTTTTCTTGTTGGAGTTGGAGTCTTTGCTTCAGCCTCAGCTTCCCTGGTCTTCAGCACTTGCTCAAAAGACTTGAGCTTGCCAAGGAGAGCTTCTGTTGAGATTTCATTTGTACTTCTGGCCTCCTTGATAGGCCAGATCCTAAGATCCCATGTGCTGGGGAAGCAAATGAGTATCTTATCATTGACCTCTGTCAATGATATATCCTTGTCAAGAGTCCTCAGCTCATTGATGATTGAGCTGAGCCGGGTGTACATTGCTTCAACTGATTCAGCATCAGTTTTCTTGAAGTTTTCATACTGGGAGATAAGGTTGGACCTTCTGACCTTCCTTTCATCAGCTGAACCAGCTACAATCTGGTTCAGTGTATCCCACATTGCTTTTGCTGAGGAGCAGTCTGCAACTTTCTGGAATACTTCATCAGACATTGTCTGAGCCAGAATATTCCTTGCTTTAGCATCTGCTATCTTTGCCTTTTTGTATTCATCGTTGTAATCTGGAGGAGGCACTGCACTCATATCAGTTGATGATGAAGCAGTAGCTGCAGCAGGTGCTCTTGGTGGTCCTGTCAAAATAGAAGCAAAAATACTCTCATCAATAGAGTTCATATATAACTTAATCCTTGCCTTCCAAATGCTAAACTTAGCTAAGTTGCATGCTGGAGGTCTGGTGCTAGAGTAATCCTTGGACTGGGCCATGAAGTGAATATCTATAAGCTTGGTATCTATCAGGATCTTGTGACTTAGGTGTTAGCCTATACAGTTAGTCAACCTCCCTCTGATACCAATTGAAAGTGATGATAGATACAACTCTAGAGGGGGGTGAATAGAGTATTCAAAAATTAGGACACCCTACTCAACTCCCTTAGAGTTAATTTGCGGAATTAGTTTATAGATATTGATAACCCTAGAGCCTAACACAAAGTGTAGTGCACAAGAGAGAGCTAACTGTAATTACAGTTAAGCTTTGGATCCTATCACAGCAACTAGCAATCCTAGTTATTTCTACTCACAGCCACAGTGCAATAAATTAAATAAGCAGCTCAGACGACACAAGAAATTTTATAGTGGTTCCCTCTAAATAGGTACGTCCACTCTTCTACCACCCTGTAGGAATCCACTACAGGTTTTTGTTCAGGTGCCCTGCCACCAACTGATCTGCTTTAGGTAGATCAAGTAGACCCTTTGAGCTTTTGATCAGGAGCTCAAAATCCAACACAGGTTTTTTATCAGGTGCCCTGCCACCAAGGGTTCACTTTTGAAGGGAGTAATAACTCTTTGTATAGGAGGTTGAGAGAGTTAAGGCTTCTTCTCTATTGTTAAACAGATTAGAGAAGCTAGTGGATTGCACAGAGCAAGAAGCTCTAAAGAATCAAGGCTCCCCCTGGCTTAGAGAATATCCAGGAAGGAGTCTTGCTTCAGGGTGCAGGAACTCTTCTGAACTAAGACAAAGAACTGTCTTGAGGTTCTGAAGGAGAAGCTTGAAGAAGATTCTTGATTGTTGAATGATTGTTCTTCTTCAAATAACTTCCTTTCTTCTTCTTCTTCTTCTAAAGGCCTCTGAGTGAATGTCTTCCTATAAGCAGGATGAACTCAGGATGAAGAAGAATGCTGAAGAGATTTGATCTTCTCAGTTGAATGTGAATTTCTGAGAGCTGTAGAACTTTCTTGCTTTTTCTCTTTTTCTATGCTGCTGAGAGTATATGTTCTAGGTTCTGTATCTCTCTCTTTCAAAAGAAGCTCTTTTTATATGAGCCTTTGCAACGGCTTTAATTTGAGTTTGAATCTTTGTCTTCTTCTGGAATCAGTAATCTGGGTTGCAAAAAGCATAAAGCAATAACAAATCCTGCAGACAGACATGCTATAAGAGGATAAAGCTTTCTAAGAAGCTGCATAACCAATCAGATAAGAAGAGGCTAGAAAAAGGTCACATCAGAAAGAACTCTTTACAGCCAGAAAAGACTTTCTGAGTCTAACGGTTATAAAGGACAGCCTGGCAGATAAAGCAGAAAATATATTTCAACTAATAAGACAAAACACTTTGTTAGATAAGGATTGGCTCAAGCATAAGGAATGGAGCAGAGATTGCCTGGAAATAATAGCATAAATTTATTGAAATAATATGCTAAATAAATATGAAATAAATCATAGAATAGAAGAGGACAAAATTACTAAAGACATACAACAGAACGTCGAACGACCCTCAGAGATCGTCGACCGAAGCACAGAGATCGTCGACCTATCAAACAGATAGTCGAACGATACAGATAGTCGAACAACAAAAGAAGATAGTCGAACTACCACAGTAGATAGTCGACCTATCAGAACAGATAGTCGAGCTATCAGATAGTCGACCTATCAAGACAGATAGTCGAACTATCAAAGAAAATAGATAGTCGACCTATCAAACAGATAGTCGAACTATTAAAGAAAACAGATAGTCGACCTATCAAACAGATAGTCAAACTACCAAAGAAAACAGATAGTCGACCTATCAAACAGATAGTCGAACTATCAGATAGTTGAACTATCCAAGCAGATAGTCGAACTATCAAACACAACAGATAGTCGACTTATCAAGACAGATAGTCGAACTATCAAGCAACACAGATAGTCGACCTATCAAACAGATAGTCGAACTATCAGATAGTAGAACTATCCAAGCAGATAGTCGAACTATCAAGAAATCTGTCTGGTCAAAAGATGTCGAGCGGGGTTTGACGATCGGCGAGGCAGATTCCACAGAATGTCGAGCTAACAAGAGTTGAAGTAACTCAGAGATAGACGATATGCTGACAGACGAACGTCGAAAAACTGATAGACGATCGTCTACCAGTCGATACATGATAGTCGAGCGGCGTTCGACCATAGTTGAACAAAAAACAACTTAACCAAATTTTCATCTGGATAAGTGACAACTCTAAAACTAGAGCAAACTAACTAAACAACTAACCTTTGACCATAAATAAATCTTGGGTCAAGAGACTAAAAGAGAGGACTAAACTCAAATCCAAACTAGGGTACCAACAGCATGTCCTATATGGAAGGAAGTGTCGGACGACGCTACCTTGGGCCCAGGATGAGGATACACAGGCACTCAAATTAGATTATATTGAGGATACATACACGCACATACGGGTGATAAGGGATCGGATGCTGGACCCAGAGTATGCAGACCAAGTACTACGATGCCCGACATCGGAAGGTGGAGTTCCATGTGGGGGGTGGGCAGGGTGTTCTTGAAGATACGTCCGGGGCATGGTGTCTCTCGGGTGCGGAGACACAATAAGCTCAGTCCACGATATATGGGGCCGTACTTGATCCTGGAGCAGATCGGTCCCTTGGCTTATAGACTGCAGCTGTCACTAGAGTGGGGGACCTTGCACGACGTCTTTCATGTCTCTTCAGTATGGAGAACTCCTCCGGCTTGAGCAGCACATTACTACTATAGCAGGCCTGATAACACCTGATAGATTAGTCCGTTTAGAGCCAGTCTGGATCGATGATACAGCTATTCGAGTGCTGCGGAAGAAGAAGGTTCCAACGGTAAAGGTGTTGTGGTCCAACTACGGACAGGAGGAGTACACTTGGGAGCCGATAAATACGATGCAAGAACGGTACCCAGAGCTTTTTTTTCCTTAAGAACACCTTAATTATGTTTAAGCTTCTTAAAATCCTTGTGCATAGAAACCCAATAAACTCGACCTTGAATTTCGGGGACGAAATTGTTTTTTTTGTTTATTGGGATTTGTAACATCCCATTTCCTACTAGACCTCATGACTTAGATTAGGTTAGGACATGTGGTGGGGATATGGGCTTAGTCTAGGTTTGACCCATGGAGTTTGGGTGTAGTCACTTTGGGCCCACTATAGGACCCAAGTTAACTCAAGTCAAACTAGCCCAAATTGGAATCCTAGCTACACATTAACCCGACCACTAAGCACCTAACCCTAAAAACAATCTATGTGGACTAAGAGACTCATCATTTGTCCACCCATTTACCCAAGTTGACACAAGTCAACCCTAAGCCTAAATTGGTAAAACTCACACCTAAAGGCCCAATTAGCCCAAGTAGGGCACCACCTTGGCCCAAACCAAATTAGGTGGTACCATAGGGTTCATGACCATCAAGTGGGGTCGGCCCACTCACCATGTTGACTAAGTCAACCTAAAAAGTCAACAAGTCAACAAAAAGGCCTAAAAGAAGGAAAAAAGGAGCCAAGCCCATTCCTAATGGACTAGGCCCATGACCAGCCCAAGAGGTCAATTACAGCCCCTAACCCCAAAAAATAGGAGAGAGGGTACATGCATGAGGGTAGTTTTGGAATTTTTGAGAAAAAGAGGAGAGAGAAGAGAGGGAAAGAGGGGATGAAGGCCATGTGGCCCTCCTCCTCTATTCTCAAGCCCTCCTCTAAGCTCACACATCATTTTCCAGCCATTTTCAGCAAGCTCCAAGACCCATGGCAGTCATGGTGAAGCATCCTATGTTAGGCCGAATTTACACATGCTCAAAATACCACAACCAGCCCTCTTCACCCCCTTTTGACTTCACCATTAGCTACAGAGCAATGAGAGGAGTGGAATTAGATACCTTGATCAAAGCTTTTGGTGGAGAATCGTGTTCGGGAGAAAGCTCGCCGGAGAGAGGAAATTCCATAGCCAACCGCCGCCGCTGCCGTCAGACTCCGATCAAGGTCCGTTTCACCTCACCTCACCCCATGCAAGCTTTCTAAATCAAATAAGAGAGACATCGGGCTCAACTGAGCCTGATCCAATGTGAGCATTTCATGGATTTTCAGATTTTTGATGAAGTTCAAGTTCGCCGAAAACCGCCGCCTCCGGCGGCTAAGTCACCGCCAATTGATGGCCACCACCTCAACGGAGGTGGTGGTGGTGGTGGCCAGCCAAGGAGGAGGCTGGGTGGCCGGGAAATGGCCTTAAAAGTAGCTCCAGGTCGGGCAAATCTCGTCCCTTTGCTCCATAGAGAAGATGAACAGATGCCCTCCATTTGTGCTTTAAGATTCGTGCTTTAATAATGCATATTATCTATCCCTGGTTTTACTATCACTTGCATGCTAAATCTAGGCCACTTATAAGAATTTAAAGAAACACTCACCAACATTAAAAAGGTAGATATAGGTGTTACCTTTAATTTGATAGCCTAAAGTTATCATTTGGAACAGTACAGCTCCATGTAGGGCAATTCTACCAAGACTGGTCCTGGGCTAGGGCAGAAACTAAAATTAAGTCCCATGCCAAACCAGGTGTCCTCATGACCCAAGATTTTTGGTATGTGCTTAATTAGGGTATATCTAGCCTCTTCCCAAAAATGAGAATTTTTGGGGGACATTTCCCTATAGTTTTTATCATAATACACAAAAGTAAATTAATGAAATATTTGGAGACAAATATTTCCAAATGGCCCCAAATTGTGGCGGCAAGGCCTTGGGTTCAGTATATACCCATGTTTAAATTTTCAGTCTCATTGGACCACTGCATGTTGGGTAATCCCACTTGCATGTGTTGGATATACATAGGCTATGGGTGCATATAGCCATATTTACCAAAATGTGAATTTACCCCTTATTACACATTGCATGTCTACAAAACTCTGGACATGGGTTTTAGGGATGTATCTTACCCCTCATAGAAATATTGAGATTTTAGGAAGCAAAAATCCCATTATTTGGAATTTTTGAAAGTTAGGCCATTTAAATGCAAAATTGTTAAAATAGGGATATTGATGATTTTAAACCCTTAGATTTTGTCACATGCTCAATGGAGTCATATGTAATCCCTGGAAAAATTTATGGCCCTGATTTGTTGATTTTATAATGATTTTATGTAGTTTTGACCATTTTGCCTTTTGGGGAAATTATTTATTTATGATGGAAATTACAGTAGCAATATTCTAGGAAAATTCATAGTGCTGTATTTATGAGATAGAGATATGGTGTAATTATCTTAGAAATTTTGGATACTTCATTAAATTTAAAACCCAAGGAATGGCATTTTAGTGATATTTTCATATTGGTAATAGAGGATCAAATTACTGTTTAAAGTTATGAATTTTTGTACTTAGTGTTATTTCAGAAATTTACATCTGCAATAATTTTTATAGAATTTTCAGTAATATATTTCCTGTACTTCATTTGGAAAGTGGCCAATTGTTGGATTAAACAATAAATGGAAATTAAATTGAAATATATATGGGAAAATCACAATTCTTGATATCCAGTCATAATTAACCTAGATGATCCTTAGGAAAAATTATTAGATCAAGAGAACTATTGTAAGACCCCCTTTTTTTATTTCTTTTCAAATGTCGGGGTCTTAGGCCCAGAACCGCCCATTTGCGTTGACACCTTCACGCCCTGAAGGGTCATCACCACAAAGCGCTGATCCTGCCGGCAAATTCCATCACAGAAAGGTAGCACAAAATGAAGTAAAAGAAATTCCACTGGTAAATCACATATATAAAAATAAAACCTCCACTAAGGGAGTGTCCACATAATAATATATCAGAGTACTAAAATACGGGCTTATTCCCGGTACATCATGTTTTCACTACAAATCTCTCATGCGGAAGTAAAAACAGAACATCTACTCAAGGGCTAGACTCACAGTCCCGGCTGTATGAACTCTGGATCTAGACTGCCCCATCTCCAAGCGCATCGGTCCCTTGGGCTGCTCCCCCGTGCTGGGCTCCACGATTCCCTAAAATGATGCGGTTCGAAAACCGTTAGTCATAAAGACTAAGCCCTATCATCCCCTACCCCTTCCCCCGTGGCTCCTAGGTACCGAGCGGAGAGGAAGAAAGGAAAGAACATGTGGGTGGAGATTAACTCAAAAGAACAGGTGGCAGCGGAACTAATCTAGCAATTCTATAATAAATATGACAGAAACAGAAAGTAGGTAAAATAACCTTAACTTATGAGCGGAAGCACCTAAGCTAAGTGATCTTCTACAAGGCTCCCATCGTATAAAGTGTCCCAGACCACTTATACGTTGGGGTGTCGGTTATCAAACAGCAGCATATATATATTGAATTTAACCTTAATTTATAAATTTGCCCACACAAGCTTATAGACCAAGGGGTCTTTTTGCAAGTCCTAATGTATATGCGTCTCATTCCACTAATACTTTAGTTGTCAGGGGTTTAATGAATCGATTATGCTATGACATGCAAGTGGGTATGGTGGAACATGCTAGTGCAACTCACACACCCGACTCTGTGCACACAGACCTTTAGTTCCCCCTTTCAGAGTCGTTACCTCCAAGGATACCTCTATAGTGGCAGACGGAAGCAGTGGGGTGGGCCTCGCCCACCTATAAACCAGTAAAGCACTACCGGTCAGACCTATCGTACGCCTCAACTCTTGGTGCACGAAGCGGACTCCTGCATACTCTTGCCGGCTGGCGCACCGTACTTCTGTTGGCGAAGTGCTAACCTTACGTGCCGAGTCAGCGTATTGGCGTCAGTGCATCGACCCTCCAATACCGAAGACCCACCACCTTAATTTTATTTCCTTTTATGCACATGCAAATTTAATCGTAATCAAACAAAAACCGAGCCGAAGCTCCCCGGACCAAAACGTCCGTCTCTTAACCAATCGAGCTGAAGCTCCCCGGACAATTCCGTCCGTCTCTTAACCAACCGAGCCGAAGCTCCCAACAATCTTCCTATGCTAACAGTGCTTGTGAAATGTGAGATCCTAATTACTAAGTTACTCTTTTCAGTTTGTTATTACATTTTACGTTAACCCAGGACTGCCCCTGGTATTCCCTGTGAAGGGCTCTCAAAGGGCACTAGGAACTATGATGGTAACTGAAGCCCATCGTTCCCTTTCGCAAGTCTCTTATTGTTATTGGTTTATTCGCTTTACCCATTACCTTCTCATATTATGATAGACAATCCTAGCGTGATTTTTAACCTTCCTCTCTTCGGGAAAGACGATCTTTCATCGAACCCGAGCACCTCTTAACTCTAGCCAACACCACTTCTCACTACTCTTCATATCATTCTATTGCGAAATCATCCACATCTATCCAACCAGACAAAATGACTAACTCCAACAACTATCCCAGATCTTGTACTATTGCAATTTAATAATTTGTTATAAGCAGACCAACCTAGACTATATGTCGAACCGGTTAGGAAATGATCCAATACACATCCAAATGACCTATCTTATTTACTGGAGTTATATCATGATATGATTAGCTTATAATCAGAAAACTATAATTTTCCTAATTTATCTGGCATTTAAATAATTCTCTCAAAAATTCTCTGGGCTACCAGTTTCAACATGAACTACCCTAAGTACTCATGCAAGATGTCCAACAAAATTATTATAAAGATTTTGCTATCACAAAATAGTAAATCCAAAACATCACAATTTTTCTATCACCAAAAGAGCACTAAAACTATTTTAGCAATATTTTCTATCTTTCATTATTTATGAATCAAGTACAGAGAATATTCATCCAAAAATTATAAATAAATTATATTATGCAGGTACAACCTAAAAATAGAATCAGCCAAGTTTCATAATTTTTCAGCAAAAATATCATCCATAATTAATTTTCAAAGCATAAAACCCCTTTTTAACATTTGTGAAGGAAGTACTAGATTTACTCAACTAAAAATTATACAAAAATTCAGGAGCAACCATTATAACATAAAACATTTACTTCCAAGATTTCATGGAGTTTCAATGAACAGAAAGATTCAAATAATTAAAACATCAACTAGGGCTATAACAATCGTTACAAATGAAGTGCTGGAAATAGACATCATAAAATTCCAGTAAAATTGCTATAGATTCTACCCTCCCCAAATCTTACTCTACCCGAGTTTCACAGCTTTTAGATAATGTTTAGTGACAGATTTTACTTAATTGGTATTTTACCATAAAACTAAGGTTAGGGTTTTGAGGTATCTACCTATCTCCAAATCCTCCAAGATTCCATCGAGATAATTCATATCATGCTATTGTCAACTCTACTGAATTTCAAGTAAATACGAGAGCAATTGCCCCCATGTCCTTCACAACCCTCAAAAACCTCCATTTACGGTTTGAGTTTGGATCCTAGAGTAAACCAATCCTAAACCACACCATTTTTTCCAAGTGGGTTATAATTACCCTTCCAAGTCAGTGGTCAGAAAATCAGCCTCTGTTGAGGTGATTTGACCATTCCAACCTCTTAGTGCACTTTTTACTCAAAAATGCCTCATTAATGCCTAGTTAAGAGCAGGGTATTTCCTATCAAAAACTCATCCAAATGAGTTGGAATTTTGTAGAGAACTAGGTTTTATAGCTAGGGACCTCTCACCAAAATTTAGGAGGGTTTGGAGGTCATTTGACCACTTAAATAAATTCCTCTAACTTAATTAAATTAAAACAAAAAACTTAGGCAAAGTGTCTCCAAAATTTCCCATTTTTCGACAACCTTTAGGTATGACTAAGGGTAACCTTCTTCCAAAATTTCAGGTCATTTGGAAAAAGGACGAAGAGTGGACATCAATTTTAGGTTCTGCCCAACTCTAGGTACAGTCCCCACTAAAACGGGTGTTGCAGTCAAACCGCTTACCCAAACGTGTTGAAATTAATTTTAAATTAATCTAGACTCAAAGGGCTACAACTTTCGTGACTGGCTATTTTTCCTAAATCGGCCTCTAAGTGCCTCGTTTGCATCATCAAAATACGCCCATTTTATAAATATTTTCTTTATATATTATATTTAAAACTTTATAATATAAACATGTTTTACTGTTCATCTTCTACAGAACCCGAAGTCAAAACTCAGAAAACTATATTTCCTGTAGCCTTTCCGTGATCCGTTGCCGGCCGTCCGATCACTTCCCTGGCCAGCCACCACCACCACCACCTCCTTCGAGGCGATGGCTATCGGTCGGCGGTGGTTTGGCCGCCGGAGGTGGCGGTTTCCGGCGTACCCGAAAATATATTTTTCATGATTTCTCCATGAAAACACGAGATAGGTCCGGCTCCTTTGAGCACGAACTTCCTTTCTAAGATCCTAAGATCTACCCATAAGATCCTAAGATCTACCCAGTAGAGGAGGACCTTGTTCGCGATTTGGAGACGAGATGAACGTCGGATTGTCATGGCGCAGTGTTGGTGTTCCCGAACTTCTCCTACAGCAAGAACAATAATCTGAATCCATTTGGTCAAGAGTGTAAACCTCTCATCTTGCTCTAAGGGGGCTTTTATAGATCTCCAAGTGGGGAGGGTAAAGGGTGAAGCATTAATGGCCATGAAAGCTCTCTCTCTCTTAACAATATTTCGGTTATGGTGGAGGGAGAGGAAAAGGTGGAAGATGAAATGACTGATCCAGATGGCTATTTCCTATTTGGTCAACTCTTCCTCATTTTATTAAGTAATTAGAGAAAGAAATGGCCCATAAATACTCCTACTGTAAATTCCCATAATCAGAATTGATTATGACTTGGGTTACAGAAATTTCCAGCCTGGCTGACGTTTCGGCCTTCGCCACGGGCGTGACACCTCGGTCACATGCGTGACAGGGCTGGGTGGCAATTCTGAGTTCGCCGATGGTCTTCCTGAGATCGACAATCGTCGAAGGGGGGCTCACGCCCTAGGTCACGGGCGTGATACGTAGGTCACAGGCTTGACAGGGCATGTTGCAAATTCTGCGCTCGACGATCGTCTTACTGAGATCGACGATCGTCGAAGGGGGTCACGCCCTAGGTCACGGGTGTGACACATAGGTCACGGGCGTGAGAAGCTCGGGTTGCAAATTTTGCACTCGCCGATCGTCTTGCTGAGATCGACGATCGTCGATGGGGTCACGCCCTAGGTTACGGGCGTGACACGTAGGTCACGGGCATGACAGGCCCGGGTTGCAAATTCTGCACTTGCCGATCGTCTAGCTGAGATCGACAATCGTCGATGGGGTCACGCCCTAGGTCACAGGAGTGACATGTAGGTCACGGGCATGACATGCCCAAGTTGAAAATTCTGCGCTCGACGATCATCTTCCTGAGATCGACGATCGTCGAAGGTGGTCACGCCCTAGGTCACGGGCGTGACCAACCCGTGACACTAAATCTTGGTCGATGTATTTCAATTCTTTGGCTTCCTAGGGTTCTATCACGACAAACCGACTCCTAGGGGTCTAGCCAGAAATGGGAGGTTACAAATCCTAATAAACAAAACAAAAATTTCGTCCCCGAAATTGAGGTTGAGCCTACTGGGATTTCTACCGAAAAAAATTAAACTTGTAACATCCCATATAGTTTTTCCATTGAGTCGAAGCGAGACTACTTTTTTGATAAACGAAGACAACCTCCCCAATAAACAAAAGATTAGCCCCTACTTTCCTGCGCATGTCTAGGTTCTTAATTTCCCTTATCTAGTCCTACCGGTTCAATACAAGAAGGTAATTTATCGTATACTGAGAGGTGGTGAGGTATACCTGACTGAACAACTCCGGGTATTTTTGCCTCATCAGGTCCTGTGGTTCCCAGGTGTGCTCCTCCTGATCATGGTTCCTCCACAGAACATTGACTAAGGGGATCTTCTTGCGGCGCAAGATCCATACTCCTTTGTCATCGATCCGAACCGACTCCAAGTAAACAGACCGGTCTGAAGCTACCGGCCCTTCGGTGGTCAAAATTTGCTGCTCCGGGCGTAGTAGAGCCCTTCTTAGCGATGAAATATGGAAGACGTCGTGCAGAGCTGCCAGCTATGGTGGCAACTCCAGCCTGTAAGCTTGGGCCCCGATCCGCTCCAGGATCTTGTAAGGGCCCATATACCTAGGGCTGAGCTTCTTCCTCCGACCACGCACCCGTGTAACTCCATGCATGGGCCGGATCTTCAAAAACACTCGATCCCCCGCCTGAAACTCCACCTGACGATGTCGGGCGTCATAATACTTAGCCTGTCGGCTCTGCGCTTCTAGCATCCTATCTCTGATCAGTCTAACCTGAGCCTTGGTGTCTTCAACAAAATCCGATCCTAATACCTTCGGATCCTTGTCCTTAACCCAATAAAGCGGGGTCCTGCATTTCCTTCCATACAAGGCTTCATCAAGCGCCATCCTGATGCTGGACTGGTAGTTATTGTTATAGGAGAACTCGACCAGGGGTAAGAGATTCTCCCATGGTTCCCCGCGGTCCAAAATTCATAGCCTCAAAAGATCTTCCAGCGTCCGATTGGTGCGTTCCGTTTGCCCATCCGTCTGGGGATGGAATGCGGTGCTGAAGGTCAATCTCGTGCCTAAGTAAGCCTGCACGGATCTCCACTCCTTAGAAGTGAACCGGCCATCCCGATCCGACACGATCGTCCTGGGCACCCCGTGGTATCGAACAAACTGCTCCACAAATCTCCGCACTAGTACTCCCACAGAGTCATCCTTCCTGATCGGAATGAATCTGGCCACCTTTGTCAACCGATCGACGATGACCCAAATCGAGTCGTTTCCCGTCCGTGATCGGGGATGCCCATGAATAAAGTCCATCGCGATGTCTTCAAACTTCCACTTCGGGGGTACATGTTTTGAGATACACCATCCTTCTGATGATACAACATAGCGATTTAATTTTTTACCTTCTTAGATATCCTGAATCTTGTTACCAGTCATCTAATTTCACGCGATAATAGTTAATTATCGTAATTACTACGTCTTATTACCATGTCATTGTCTTGGTAATGCTACGGGTCATCATTCCAAACATATTTTTACCAAATCTTATCTTCGCCTGAATAACGTCGAATTATATCGACTTCAATCTCATTATGTTTGTTACGTCACTTTCGCTAAACTAGGTCTAAGGAAACCCAAGTCAATACTAATTTGCCCAATAAATAAAAGATAAGCCCCTACCTACCTTGGGCTAAGCATCTTTGATATTACCATGTTATATCTGTCCTAGCTGGGTGCACAATCCCTAGGGCATCAATCTTCGACTTAGGGTTCCACCCTGAAACTCGTTAATATACTCCATACTTTAAACTCTCTGAGTCACATTTACGACGACCTTATCGGGGTCAAAATGTTCCCAATCCCAAATGGATATCTTCCGAACTTGAATTCCTATCCGACCCTCAGTGTTTGTCTCAGTGGTTGCCTCCAGTTAATTTTGTTATTGGTACGAGGGTCGAGATAAAATGTCTTCTGCCATTCTCCTAATGTATTATTGGTCTCAATTCTCCTTAAAGCAGTCTACCGCTTTGCATAATCCTTTATTGGGATAGTAAGGACACCTGAGTTTATGTCTTCGGTAGTCATTCTCGTGCTAAACTCCTCCTTTATTTTCTTTCGGTATCTCCTTACCTTAACCGAGTTCATACCCAAGGTCTATTTTGAACTAGGGCATACTATAGATTGTCATGGTTAGTAACGAGTCCTCGTTAGTTGAGTCTAACGCATTGACTAGAGAATTAAGATGAGATTTCTGCAGCCAGAGGTGTTCCCTGCTGGGGGCAAGGTTTGCCGCATGCTACAAAGAAGAATTCCAATTAATGATGAAGTGGACTTTCACATGTGATTTCTCTTATGGGCACACCACTGCTTCTGCTGCTTAGTTTGTCCCCAAACTAAACTCGAGCGGGGGTGACCCAGGATTATTGGACTGCTACCTTTTTAAGATCGATGTTTCGTATGATACCACTTGTAAGACCCCATTTTTTTCAAACGCCAGGGTCTTAGGCCCAGAACCGCCCCTTTGCGGTGACACCTTCACGCCGTGAAGGGTTATCACCACAAAGCGCCAATCCTGCAGGCCAATTCCATCACAGAAAGGTAGCACAAAATGAAGTAAAAGCAAGTCCACTAGTAAATCACATATATAGAAAAAAAACCTCCACGAAGGGAGTGTCCACATAATAATATATATGAGTACTAAAATACGGGCTTATGCCCGATACATCATGTCCTCACTACAAATCACTTATGCGGAAGCAAAAACAGAACATCTAAACAAGGTCGTGAATCACAGTCCCGGCTATATGAACTCTGGAGCTAGACTGTCCTATCTCCAAGCGCACCGGTCTCTGGGGCTGCTCCCCCATGCTGGGCTCCACGATTCCTTAAAATGATGCGGTTCAAAAACCGTTAGTCATAAAGACTAAGCCCTATCATCACCTACCCCTTCCCCCATGTAGATGAAGAAAGGGAAGGACATGTGGGTGGAGATTAACTCAAAAGAACAGGTGGCAGCGGAACTAATCTAGCAATTATATAATAAATATGACAGAAACAAAAAGTAGGTAAAATAATCTTAATATATGAGCGGAAGCACCTAAGCCAAGGGATCTTCTGCAAGGCTCCCATCGTATAAAGTGTCGCATACCACTTATACGTTGGGGTGTCGGTTATCAAACAGCAGCATATTTATAAGTAATTTAACCTTAATTTATAAACTTGCCCACACAAGCTTATAGACCAAGGGGTCGTTTTGCAAGTCCTAATATATAAGCGTCCCATTCCACTTATACTTTAGGTGTTAGGAGTTTAGTGAATCGATTATGCTATGAAATGCAAGTGGGTTTGATGGAACATGTAAGTGTAACTCACACACCCGACTCTGTGCACACAGACCTTTAGTTCCCCCTTTTGGAGCCATTACCTCTCAGGATACCTACGTAGTGACAGACGGAAGCGGTGGGTAGGGCCTCGCCCACCTCTAAACCAGTAAAGCACTACCGGTCAGACCTATCGTACGCCTCAACTCTTGGTGCACGAAGCGGACTTCTGCGTACTCTTGCCGGCTGGCGCACCGGACTTCTATTGGCGAAGTGCTAACCACACTTGTCGAGTTAGCGTATTGGCGTCGATGCATCGACCCTCCAATACCGAAGACCCACCACCTTAATTTTATTTCCTTTTATTCACATGCAAATTTAATCATAATCAAACAAAAACCGAGCCGAAGCACCGCGGACCAAAACGTCCGTCTCTTAACCAATCGAGCCGAAGCTCCCCGGACCATTCCGCCCGTCTCTTAACCAACCGAGCCGAAGCTCCCAACAATCTTCCTGTGCTAACAGTGTTTGTGAAATGTGAGATCCTAATTACTACGTTACTCTTTTCAGTTTGTTATTACAGTTTACGTTAACCCAGAACTGCTCCCGGTATTCCCTGTGAATGGCTCTCAAAGGGCACTAGGAACTATGATGGTAGCTGAAGCCCATCGTTCCCTTTCGCAAGGCTCTTATTATTATTGGTTGATTCCCTTTACCCATTCCCTTCTAATATTACGATAGACTATCCTAGGGTGATTTTTAACTTTCCTCTCTTCGGGAAAGACGATCTTTCGTCGAACCCGAGCACCTCTTAACTCTAGCCAACACCACTTCTCACTACTCTTCATATCATTCTATTGCGAAATCATCCACATCTATCCAAGCAGAAAAAATGACTTCCTCCAACAACTTTCCCATATCATGTCCTATAGCAATTTAACAATTTGCTATATGCAGACCAACCTAGACTATATGTCGAACCGGTTAGGAAATGATCCAATACTCATCCAAATGCCCTATCTTATTTACTGTAGGTATATCATGATATGATTAGCTTATAATCAGAAAACTATAATTTTCCTAACTTATATAGCATTTAATTAATTTCCTCAAAAATTCCCTGGGCTACTAGTTTGAACATGAACTACCCTAAGTACTCATGCAAGATGTCCAACAAAATTATTATAAATATTTTGCTATCTCAAAATGGTAAATCCAAAACATCACAAATTTTCTATAATCAAAAGAGCACTAAAACTATTTTAGCAATATTTTCTATCTTTCGTTATTTATGAATCAAGTACAAAGAATATCCATCCAAAAATTATAAATAAATTATATTATGTAGGTACAACCTAAAAAATAGCATTGACCAAGTTTGATAATTTGTCAGCAGCAATATCATCCATAATTAATTTTCAAAGCATAAAACCCCTTTTTAACATTTGTGAAGGCAGTACTGGATTTACTCAACAAAAAATTATATAAAAATTCAAGAGCAACCATTATGAACTAAAACATTTACTTCCAAGATATCATGGAGTTTCAATGAACAAAAAGATTCAAATAATTAAAACATCAATTAGGGCTATAACAATCGTTACAAATGAAGTGCTGGAAATAGACATAATAAAATTCCAGTAAAATTATTATAGATTTTACCCGCTCCAAAACTTACTCTACCCGAGTTTCACAGCTTTTAGATAATGTTTAGTTACAGATTTTACTTAATTTGTATTATACCCTAAAACTAAGGTCAGGGTTTTGAGGTATCTACCTATCTCCAAATCCTCCAAGATTCCATCCAGATGATTCATATCATGCTATTGTCAACTCTACTGAATTTCAAGGCAATACGAGAGCAATTGCCCCCATGTCCTTCACAACCCTCAAAACCCTCCATTTAGGGTTTGAGTTTGGATCCTAGGGTAAACTAACCCTAAACCACACCATTTTTTCCAAGTGGGTTATAATAACCCTTTCATGTCAGTGGTAAAAATATCAGCCTCTGTTGAGGTGATTTGACCGTTCCATTCTCTTAATGCACTTTTTACTCAAAAAAGCCTCATTAATGCCTAGTTAAGAGCAGGTGATTTCCTATCCAAATCTCATCCAAATAAGTTATAATCTTATACAGAACTAGGTTTTATATCCAGGGACCACACACCAAAATTTGGGAGGGTTTGGAGGTCATTTGACTACTTAAATAAATTCCTCTAACTTAATTAAATTAAAACAAAAACTTTAGGCAAAGTGTCTCCAAAAATTCCAATTTTTGGAAAGCCTATAGGTATAGCTAAGGATAACCCTCTGCCCAAATTTCAGGTCATTTGGACAAAGGACGAAGAGTGGGCATCCATTTTAGGTTCTGCCCAACTCTATGTACAGTCCCCACTAAAACGGGTGCTGCGGTCAAACCGCTTACCTAAACGAGTTGAAATCAATTTTAAATTAATCTAGACTCCAAGGGCTACAACTTTCGTGAATGACCATTTTTCCTAAATCGGCCTTTAAGTGCCTCGTTTGTAGCTTCCAAATACACCCATTTTATAAATATTTTCCTTATATATTATATTAAAAACTTTATAATATAAACATGTTTTACTGTTCATCTTCTACAGAACCCGAAGTCAGAACTCAAAAAACTATATTTCCTGTAGCCTTTCCGTGATCCGTCACCGGCCGTCCGATCACTTCCCTGGCCAGCCACCACAACCACCACCTCCGTCGAGGCGATGGCTATCGGTCGGCGGTGGTTTGGCTGCCGCAGGTGGCGGTTTCCGGCGTACCCAAAAATTTATTTTTCATGGTTTCTCCATGAAAACACGAGATAGGTCCAGCTCTTTTGAGCACGAACTTCATTTCTAAGATCCTAAGATCTACCCATAAGAGAAGAAGTAGAGGAGGACCTTGTTCGCAGTTTTGAGACATTCCCGAACTTCTCCTACAGCAAGAAAAATAATCTGAATCCGTTTGGTCAAGAGTGTAAACCTATCATCTTGCTCTAAGGGGACTTTTAAAGATCTCCAAGTGGGGAGGGGAAAGGGTGAAGCATTCATGGCCATGAAAGCTCTCTCTCTCTCTCTTAATAATATTTTGGTTACGGTGGAGGGAGAGAAAAAGGTGGAAGATGAAATGACTAATCTAGGTGGCGATTTTCTATTGGGTCAACTCTTTCTTATTTTATTAAGTAATTAGAAAAAGAAACGGCCCATAAATACTCCTGCTGTAAATTCCCATAATCAGAATTGATTATGACTTGGGTTACAGAAATTTCCAGCCTGGCTGACGTTTCGACATTCGTCACGGGCGTGACACATAAGTCACGGGCATGATAGGGTTGGGTGGTAAATTCTGAGTTCGCCAATCGTCTTCCTAAGATCGACGATCGTTGAAGGTTGGGTCACGCCCTAGGTCACGGGCGTGACACGTAGGTCACGGGCGTGATAGGGCATGATGCAAATTCTGCGCTCGACGATCATCTAACTAAGATCGACGATCGTCAAAGGGGGTCACGCCCTAGGTCATGGGCGTGAAACATAGGTGACGAGCGTGACATGCTCACGTTGCAAATTCTGCACTCATCGATCGTCTTACTAAGATCGACGATCGTCGATGGGTCACGCCCTAGGTCACGGGCGTGACACATAGGTCACGGGTGTGATAGGCCCAGGTTGAAAATTCTGCACTCGCCGATCGTATTGCTTAGATCGACGATCATCGATGGGGTCATGCCCTAGGTCATGGGCGTGACACGTAGGTCACGGGCGTGACAGGCCCGGGTTGCAAATTCTCTGCTCGACGATCGTCTTCCTGAGATCGACGATCGTCGAAGGGTGTCACGCCCTAGGTCACGGGCGTGACGGGTCGGTCACGGGCATGACCAACCCGTGACACTAAATCTTGGTCGATGTATTTCAATTCTTGGGCTTCCTAGGGTCTTATAACGACAGACCGACTCCTAGGGGTCTAGCCAGAAATGGGATGTTACAACCATTTGTCATAGTATCACATGCATAAAGTGACATAGGCAACTTAATTAAAGAATTTAATTTAGGGTCTTAATGACGTGGGAAAATAGTAAAACTTCGTATGGTCAACATCACATATTATACCATCCTATGATAAATATTTAGGGTCATGGTGACCAAAGGATTAGACGTTCGACTATACGGGTGGTATGGAGTCATGGGTAGCGACTAGCATAGTTAACCTAAATGACTAGGACCACAGGGGGATATGATTAACCATTGAGGTGAGAATTGAATTAGGGGAATAAGCCCTGGTTGGTCTCCTAAAGGTCACTACTTGATCATGAGTGGTAGAGTGAAAATCCCACGATGGTAACTATAACGGAGGCCGACGGAAGAGCGTCTCCCTCTTAATAACAACTTAAGTCATTAGGATCGTGCTAGAGTAATAACGAGAGCTGGATATGAATCCTGGGTATACACCAACAAAAATAAATAAATATCCTTGTGAAAGGGAACTTTGGGCTTGTCATCCCATCTTGGTTCCTAGTGCCCCCGAGACCCCTTCATTGGGCATACCTTGGGCAGTCATGGGATTATCCCTTAATTGCGAAGTATAATACCTGGTAGACAATAGTAGATTAATAGGCTAAGGGAAGTAGTAATATTCTCACCCATGAAGGGTTGGAGGGATTAGAAATAAGATTGGTAATATTCTCATCCGTGAAGGGTTGGAGGGATTCAATACAAGGCTTGATGTATATTCTCACCCGTGATGGGTTGGAGGTATTCAGGACGGGTCGGTCTGCGAGCTAGAGCCTCGAGTTGAAATACATGCATGTGCATAAACAAAATAGTGGCGGGTAATGCGGTACTGGGAAAATCGTCATACTGATGGCAGTACGGTGACTCAGGTGAGGTGTCTGGGTGGAGGGGCCAGTATGTTGTTTATACTGCGGTCTGTGGACAATTCCCGAAGACGCACACCCAACCAAACAAGACTGACAAGTAGTCAACAATTAGTTCAAAAAACTCTAAAGTGCACCTAGGACGTGTATAGAGGCGTATGAGAGAGGTCTAGGCTTGGTAGTTTGAAAACCCGCCTAAACAGCAGAAACGCCATTTCTGCTGCTGCCGTAGCCACAACGGTGGTACCTGAGAGTGATGTAAGTTCTTAAAAAGTGGGAACTAAAGGTCTGGGATCTCAGAGTCGTGTGCGTGTGTTGCACTTGTATGAATCATAAATCACATGCATATCATTCATTCATAGTAGGTCATACGCACCATGGATCCTTATCATATAAATTTGAATGGGCTCTTTTATATGATAAGTTAATTTGGAAATCCTAACTTATAAGTTTGTATGGGCATTCATATAAGTTAGGGTACTTTTGTGATGTTAGTGTAGTAGTAGCTAGATTTCCTTTATGCTCTATAGTTTACATGTTTTAGCACTTACTTTTTCAGTACTTCTTTTACCTGTACTATATACATAGAACTGCTACAGTAGAAGTAGTTGATTCTTTAGATACTTGTACTATAGTACCACCGTCATCTACTTCTACTTTGACACCGTTTGTTTTCCTCCACTTTGTCCTCCTGCCCGGTACCTAGGAGTTGCGTGGGTGAGGTGTGGAAGAAACGACTTAGTCTTTTTAACTAATGGTCGGTGACCACATAATTTTAGGAGCTTGAGGAGATGGAGCACCAGCATGACGAGGTGGCAGGACATGAGGAGCAGATACTGCTACCACCAACTAATACTACTGCGCGTCTTCAGGTGGGATGAGTTGATGATGATGGTTAGCTTTCACTTTTGATTTGAGAGAGAGAGATTAGTGATATTCATGTACCGAGCATAAGCCCTTATTACTTTCATTTCTATACTCATTGTGGACTGATGTATTTCCTTTTCATATATATATATATATATATATATATATATATATATATATATGCTCTGTATATGCTCTGTGACTTGTGAACTAGTTAGCTGTTTTTACACTGCTTTACAATTCTGTTTCTCAAATTGGCATATTGGTTATATGATCGTACTAGCCAGCAGAATTGGCGTCTTGCGGTGTCAACTAACCCGTGAGTTAGTTTCACCGTAAGGCGGCGGTTTTGGGCATAAGACGGGGAGCCTCCTTGGTAAGGGGAGGGGTCTGATAGCACTTGCAGAGTTCTTTGGTAAGAAATAGCCCAGCGATAAAACACGATGAATACGGGTTATAGGGAGGAGGTGACAACCCTTCTAGATCCCGGACGACATCCGAAGACCTAGCTCGGACAAGGATCGACAACCCTTGAATTCTGCCGTGATTCTCGGAAAGCCTTCATTCGCTCGGTTGTATTTATCTATGTCTTCTTGTGGTTACTTCTTTTTGAACTTTGTGATAGTGGGATTGTTACTTGAGAACAATGTTTTGCTTAAGGTTTCAGCATGTCGATATATTGTTATGTCTTAATCATTACTTGTGTTGTTAAGATTTAGTTTTTCCTGTGCTTGTTATGATCGAGCCATTCTAGCGCTTGCTAGGAGCGTGCATTGCGATGAAGTGATTGAGACCCTCGCTGTTTCATCCATCGTCCATACTAGTCTCTGTAGTATTCCCCCAAGCAACGCGGTGATGGCGACCCACAATAGTTTTATTAGCATTCAGCTTAGGAAACAAAAACTAAACCCCCTTTGCCACGTTAACACTTGCAATCTCTTTTCCAATAGCAAAACCATAATCCCTACTTACACTTCTCGAGAGATCGATATCTTGGGATTAAACTCCTCACTTTTATTACTTGATAGCGATCGACACACTTGCCAAGAGTGCATCAAGTTTTTGGCGCCGTTGCCGGGGGGTGCAACCGTTGTGTGCATTTTTCTTTTGGAAAAATTTGCAAGTGTTTGACGCTTTGATAGATTTTTCTTGTGTATGACAGATCCTAACCCTAGAAATAGGTATGAAAATTTGGGAGTTTATCTTGAGGCCGCACGAGCGAGGAGAGATCGCGTACGTGCTGCTGCTGCTGAAGTTAAGATGGAAGACTTGGGCCAAGATAGAAATGGCCAAGGTGATAGAGTTTTTGAGGGTCTGGAGGTGGTCCAACCTCGTGTTAGGACGATGCGTTATTTCACTACCTCGATTGTGGGAAGTGTTTATCCAGGATTCGGACCAGCCATTCCTAATAACCATTTTGAGATAAAGCCCGCGATTCTGAATATGATCAGAAATAATACGCAGTATTCTGTTTTGCTGAGAGAGGACCCGCAACTCCATCTGGCGGAGTTCTCAGAGATTTGCACCACCATCCGTATGTTAGAATTTCTAATGAGGTAGTTAAGCTGAAGCTATTCCCATTTTCGCTAAGGGACAGGGCTAAGACCTAGCTTCACACAATTGCCCCTGGGACCGCTACCACATGGGAGGATCTGTCCTCTAGGTTTTTGGCCAAGTTCCACCCAGTGGACAAAATTGTGAATGCCCGAAGGGAATTTACTACGTTCTGGCAGCTGGACCAAAAGACGTTGTCTGAGTCGTGGGAGCGTTTCGTTGACCTGCAGAGCCGTTGTCCCCAACATGGCTATGAGCCATGTAATCTTATAGAAATATTCTATTATGGTGTCGAGCCTAACTACCAGGCTATGATCGACGTAGTGGCCGGTGACATAATTATGAACTTGTCTCCTGAAGATGCTTTGTGGCTTCTTTGAGACACGTCCTCCCATTGCACGTACTGGACTGCGGGAAGAAATGCCCCTAGGGCGGCAAAAAATCTATTTGATTTGAATGCGATGTTACAACAAGCTGAAGCAAGCCACCCTATGATGGATGCAAGAAGGATGCTGACCAGATCGACTACTCCTCCGGCTCCGGTTGGGGGAATAACGTGCCAGGGATGATGAAATCCAATCCACCACGCTTTTGAATGTCAAAATGGAGAGTCATTTGGGGAACTGGTAGGTATAACCTTTGATGAAAGTGATAATTTTATAAATAGTCAAAACCACGTTGCGCCCTATAATAAAGCATATAACCCAAAAACGAGAAATCATCCGAATTTCTCGTGGAATCAAAATGCCCCAGGTCATTTTTGGCAGGGAGGCCAAAATCAATTTGATGCTCAATCCTCTAATAGCCAACCGCGACCGCCGCAACCAGGTTATAATCAGAGCAAGCAAGGGGCGCGTAGGAGTGATCTAGAAGAAATGATGGAAAAGTTTGTTGATATGGCCCAATTTAACATTACCGCTCAAACCGCTTCTATGAGGAACTTAGAAACACAGCTGGGGAACCTTGCCCATGTGTTTTTCGAGCGTACTCATGGTGCGCTCCCAAGCGACACAGAAAAGAATCCCCGTGAGTAAGGGAAGATTGTTTGGGAGGCATAGGAGTGCAATATTAATGAAGTGGCTATCAAGTGTGAGATTAATTAAATTGAGACGGTAGCCCGTTTTCGATACAGGTACGTCATGCAACATTATTGCTCTATAAGATGTTGAGAAGGTTATTTTAAATGTCGAAACTAATATCCAGAAATCGCTAGTTCTAGCTGATGGGTCGGTGGATAAACCGATGGGGTGATTAAAGAGGTAGAAGTGAAACTTAACGGGGCTGTGGTTGTCACCGACTTCCATGTGTTGGGACCCATAGGAAATAATTAAAAGCCTATTCTTGGGGTTCCATTCCTGAAAGCCAGTGAAGATACCTTGTACTTTAATGCATGCGGCATCACCTTAGCTTCTAAGGTCGATTTGCCGCTATCTCCGTCACTTCCCACTCTCATCCCGAGTGAATCTAAAAAACTACTGGATTTAAATTTTTTATTATCTGATGATATATCTAGAGCTGCTGAGACAGATGTTGTGCTGAATAAGCAAGATCGGGCTGTGTAAGTAAAAGATGTGCTGATGATTGCTAACAGAGAAGCGAAGGAGGAATTGTTTGACGTGAAACAAGTTGCTGAAGAGAAGGAACGGGGGCTGTGCATGGCTATTGGGAGCGTATAGGGAATAGATTTAAAAACTTTGATTAAGTTTAATCAATGTTGTAAAATTGTTAAACAGGTGACTTGGGCTGATATTTCACCCGCCGTGGGTGAGGAAAGAATGCCCCCCGATGAGAAAGATAGGCTTGTTGCTTATTTGGTTGGGGTGGATATACCACCCTGGCGATCCCCATCTATTAATATGAAAAGAAAAGAACTTCTTATATGCAAGGCATCAGATTTTGCCCGGCGACGCTAGAAGGATCAGGCTAGGGGTAGGGGAGACTCGTCTTCCCTAGGCCCAAAAGCCTTCACATCGCCCTCATCTTGCGTTACTGGGGGGATCTATCACAAGTCAGCGTTTAGCTGAAGAGCGAGGGATATTCGGGGCCCCCTTTCTTTCCATTTCTTGTTTTATTTATCTTCATGTTGTGTGTAACTTTGGACTTTTTTATGCATTCTGAACTCTTACTTTTGAACATTATCGATATAATAGTTAATACAGGTATTTGGTCAACTTTAAGGACAGTAAAGAAAAGGGCTTATGGGAGATAACCCAATGCTGCTGCTTTCTTTAAATTTGTGCAATTTAGTTGTTGTGCTTAATTGTCTATAGCTTTTTGTGGTTGGAGATACTCTATTTTGCAGGTGGAATTTGTTTGGTCCATGGGCTTATTGCTGAAGTTTAATGCCAATCTTCTAGTATACTCATTAGCTGAGCATGGGTAATCTCTCCCCCAACTTTGATTTCTTTAATTTTATTGCACATCTTTGATAGATTGTTTAGTGAAAGTCTTGTGGGAGAGAGTTATGCGCGTTACCTTTGCACATGCGCTACTTTCGCTCGCATGCCATAAGTTGATTTTTTTTTATGTTTTTATATTATCATGTCTGTATCGTGCACCTACACCAATATGAGCGCGATATTAAACAAGCGGTCGGGTCGAGTCAAACACGTTTCTTTTGTGTCAACTTTAAAATAGGGTGTTGGCTTAGGATTTTGAGATTGAGAAGCTCAAAAATCGTGCAGTGCTCCTAATCGAGTACTCAGGTGTGTAGAAATAATATAGATTCAATATTTCTTTATTCTCATAGTTTATACTTTTCTGCATCTGTGAATACTATTTGTACTACACAAATGGTAGAATCTGGAGCTATCAAACGGTAGTGTAGGAATGTGTGTAGCCGCCGCTAGCCTCATATTGCTCGAGACGGGAGGAAGGATCATCTTTCTCGGTGGCTAAGAACTTGCCCCAAGCTACTCTTGAAGTATTGGTGCATGGTTAGTCAAGCGTGAGCGTGATGTAGGCCATCTTTTCGGCCCGGTTAAGCCTTTTACCCGTCGTAATGTTAATCCTTGTTAGCCTATGTTGTGCCTATCACACCTTTTGTTTTAGCCACACATCATGATCACCAAGGCCTCAAAGCCCTTTTCCTAGTAGCACACCCTAATCTCATTATATTAGTATGTTATTTCTCGCTTGGTGTTTATGCTGCGAAGCTATTTTGTTATTAGGAGGTGGAATTTTCTTGAAAATTTGGATAAATGTGTGTTATAAAAAAAGAAAAGAAAAAAAGAAGATAAAAAAATGTGTTTGATATGAAAGAAAAAGTTTTATTGAAAATCCTATTTGAGTGGTTTCTGTGGCGGTAGGCGATGCACATACCCGTGTGTAATGTCCAAGTCAAGTGGTGTAGAGCACCTGTATGTATAGCTTGTCGAGAGGATATTTTGTATGAGCTAAGTTGGGTTGTGCGTACCCATCGTTTTTATCCTTTTGTACCCCTTTCCTATGTATATACCCAAGCCCCATTATTAACCTAAAGTCCTACGGATTAACTCTTGAGTCAAACTAGCATCGTGGAGAGAGTGTGAACGGGCAAGCGTATGGTCTCCGACATTGATGGATTTCTATGGAGGTGATCTTGAGCCTCATTCTTTGGCAATGCTCAACTGAGTGGCCTGCCTACTTTCTTCCTACATATGACCGAATGATTCTCCAGCATTCCTAATTTGAGTAGCAACAATATCTATTTACACCTGTCGTAATTTATAAGCTCCGTAGTATAATTAGAAAGTTTATCTATTATATTTTCAATGCCCATGCAGTTTTCGATTTCTCGCTTTATTTTATTTAGAAATTACAAAGAAAGCTAGCTATTATTTTAGTCCATGGAGAGATGATTTGCTCAGGACGAGCAAATGTTTAAGTCTGGTGGTGTGATGAGTCCGATTTATAGGGTTTTTCGGACTCATCTGGGCTTTTTTTCTCACTCGTGCACTGCATTTCGACCGGATATCAGTTATATTTGCATCGTTCGGTCATTGACAGCTTTGTGCACTATTTTGGCCCGCGGGTGTGCAATTGTACATTCTTATGCTGGGGGCAAGAACATGGTGCTCCCCATGGCTCTTTCTTGCTATTGTTTTTTGTTTCTTGGTGCTGGAAGCTGGTTGTCCAGCGAGTTTTATTGCTTTGCTGGTGGTCGCGTTGTCCAAAGTTACATTTTCCATTTTCTGTGTGAAAAGAACGATCGTGCGACTTTATTCATGCACGGTCTGTTGACAATCGTGCATCTTACATAGCAGTGCTGGGGACCTCTGTGTCTATGGTGGTCACTAAGATTCGAAGAAAATAAAATCAACCGAACTAGTAATCTAATTATGTAAGTATACCTATCGAACTGTAGCTAGGGGACACAAGTGTCGTATTGAAATCCGAGAACTGTTGAGTACACTTACTCACACGAAGGCTATTTTTTTATCGACAGAAAAACTAGAGTTTAGTGAAACTAATTACAATAAAGGAAATAAAATATGATAGAAAGAGAACTACTGCAGTTAAATAAAGAGCTATTATAAGCGATTACAACGAAGGGCTGAAAATAAGAAATGGAAATGCACTAGATCAAGAATCACCTCGGCTAAAGTTGACTAAGAAATGCGATAAATACCTAAACTTAATAGGGTAAAGGACCTTGACCGTGGAGGTTCCTAAATCTTGAACACATTTTTCTCGAAGTCGCGCCTAACTGAGTTTAGGAAGGTCCGTCTGACTCTCGTCTTAATCAGAGGCCTAATGCTCGCTTTACGCGGTGAACCCCACTATTGGATTTTACTCCAATCTGGGAGATTTAGACGTCTGCCTCTCTCGAGGGGTGCGTACAACTCCCTTTAATCTTGAGCGCTCACTTCAAACTATCAGCCTCTCGGGTAGCCAAGAATGAAAGCAAAGGTGGAGAATATATATCGATGATATATCTCCAACCCAAGATAATTCAAAGGTAATTCAAGGTCTAAAACCCTAAAAAGAAAAGGTTGAATTAAAGCATTATAACTTAATCACTCAAATCTCGGATCATCAAGATCGAGTACAAGGAGGATTAGTTAATCATAATGGAGTGGAGGAGGGGGGATGAGTAGTAAAGCATAATAAGAACACAAGTAAGAAAAGAGCACTTTTATTAATAATGAAAGAGAGCTACACTACTTGAAATGAAAATTACACTTGCACGAAATTAAAATCCTATTCGAACACTACAATTATCAACTACAACAAGTGCATAAATTACAATAAAAGCTATTACAAAGGCTAAAACTAAACTAGGGTTAAGGGAAAACACAAAATGAGAAAGTGAGAGAGAGAGGAACACTAAAAAAGAATAAGAAACAAATGGGCAGCACCTCCCCTCTTAACCCAAGCTTGCTGAAATGGAAGGGGGGTATGAATTTATAGGAAAAGTTCACGGGTTTTTCACGCCCTTCGACACGCCCTAGGGGGGCGTGTCAGGGGGCGTGACAGGTACGTGGTTTACCTCGGGCTCTAGATTCTTGCAGGAAGGATGATTGCTTCTGTACATCGGTGGACACGCCCTGGATCACGCCCGTGTAGGGTGGGCGTGACACGTACGTTGGGTCGAAATCAATGGTCGGAAATCTGTTAGTCATCGGAAAAGGAGGGGTCACGCCCTTTGTCATGCCCGTCACGGGGGGGGGGGGGGGGGGGAAGCGTGATAGTACTGTTGGCATGCTGAGTCGAAATGGCATTTAATGTGGCGGCAGGCTTCGGGCAGAGGGTGACATGCCCCATATCACACCAAGGGACACGCCCGGGGAGGGCGTGTCAGGGGGCATGACAGCCTTTTTTCCTTGTATTTTGTCTCTATCATCAGTCTTCCTCGGGATTGGGAGACAAGCACTAGCTCACACCCAAGGAGGGCATGACAGGGGGCGTGACAGGTCATTTTTGGCCAAACATCTCGAAACCTTCAAAAAGACAAGAAAATGTTAGTGGCAATAATATTTACATAAAAATGATAAAAAATAAACTAATAAGACATGATTCTTACATTATAAACTAGAAAATACGATAATATTTTAGGATACTTTCGGCCCGTGGTTGTGTATTTTTGTACTTTAATTGATTTTACTCCTTTTTTGTGATTTCCTGGAATGTCTACACATATTAGTGTTTGTACAGGGCCATGTGCGTGTTTCGGGACCTTTTGGAAACAGGTATACTGCGCCCAATCATAGGATCTAGTACGCACTACCACTGGTCATACGCCCCTGACCGTGCGCACTATTCTCCATTTTTCCAAAATCTGTCTGGGCTAACGCACGACCACTGGACGTAGTGCGCATGATCATCGGTCGTGCGCAACCGATCATGTGCATTAATTCAAATTTTCTGGAGTCTTGTCCGGGGTAATCACACAACCATTGGACATAGTGCGCATGACAACTAGTCGTGCGCCACTTCTCGTGCGCGTTATCCCAGTTCATCTTCTGGTTCTTCCATGCCAGTGCACACGATCACTGGACATAGTGTGCACAACCACTAGTCGTGCGCCCGTGATCATGCATATTGTTAAATTCTGCTTTCTATAAATATGCAGGTTTCACCCTAATTTGACGATCCGCAATTTTTCCTCTGTTTTTCGTCTCCGAGGAGGGATTCCGCCGTCCTCCTCAATCTTCCACCGTAGGGAGGTGCTCCGGACAAGCTTTCACTGCCAAATCTAAGCCAGAGCTTCCTCTCGGCCTCCTCCATCATCTCTTTAGCCCATTACAAGGTTTTGGCGTCGTATCCATCAAGCAAAGGGAAGCTTGCAACTTTCTTCCGCAATCGTGACACGAAGAAGGCATTTCAATTGGAAGGTAGTGATAGCCCATCTCTACCACGGACACAGATGAGGACCGAGCTAGGAGTCGGATTGATAACCCGGCGAATCCTTCTGTGAACCCTCAACAAGACTTCGAATTCGGTCAATCTCTTGCCTAGTTCTTCCTTTATTTTTGTTTATGTGATGTTAAAACTTTATTTAAAGATGATGTGCTCTTAGTTGTAAACATTATTAGATTCATGTCTATGTGATTCTGTATTGCTTTACTGCTTAAGTTACTTGAGGTGCGCCTTTATTTCCATCCGCCACCATCCATTTTTGCCGTTCTAGCAATTGCTAGAAGCGTATGTAGTGAAGAGGTGCTCTCGACCCTCATTCCGCAAACCTACTCGTCCATCTACCCAGTGATTCTGTGCATAGCGGCCCGACTAGTCTTCCATCTCGCCTAGCGAAGAAATGCATCTCAGCATTGCTTAGGAGTAGTTTATAGTGTTTTAATTTCCTTTTTTCGCAACTATAAAAACCCCGCTTTCGTTAACTCCGACCTAAGAACTTCAATCTCAAGTCCTCCTCAAAATTAACTCCACTTTACTGTGTTCCCTCGAGATAGCTACTTGGGCAAATTCACCCATTTTATATTACTTGTGCGACCGGTACACTTGTCACCCAACGCATCACTCACCGCACACTCGCGGGTGAGGGTTTCCGATGCAAAAGGAAGAGCACTTCACATGTCCAAGTAGAGAGTCGTTATCCTTAATGCACTCTTCGGTGCCATGTATAACACCTAAAAAGGAGTAGAAATTGTATTGACGAACGTAGAATGGATCGAGTTCGACGAACGTCAAACGGCTATCTAGAGTACGACGAACATCGAATGGCTTGAGTTTGACGAACGTCGAACGACTATCTAGAGTTCGACAAACGTCGAACGACTATCTCGAGTTCAACGAATTTCGATCAGCTATCTCAAGTTCGGCGAATGGAGAGTCTTTTGATGAACGTCGAACCGAGTTCGACAAACAGATATCTGGAGTTCGACGAAGGTCGAAAGGATGTGCTCGAGTAACAGCGGCACCAGCTGGCTGGTCAAAGCAGTTTCAACACAAATCCAGGACAGTGCTTCATTATGATGGATTGATCTTGTGGCTGGGGTCAAACTTGAGGCCACTTATACAGAGGGGTGTGGGATGAGGAGATCATTATTTCCTTCTCACTCTTTCTCTCTTCATTTCATCCAAGTTATTGAGAAGAGAACTAACAGCTAGAGCTAAGGTTTTGGGCTGACCTTTGTAAAGGTGCTCAAGGAGATTCACTCATCGAAAGCAGGATCCGAGGCTATATTCGCAAAGGGGAAAGTGAGGCGCTCAGTTCAATCTACGTAGAAAAGCTTCGCCATGGCTCCAAGGAAAACTACAAGGGTAACGACCTCTTGATTTGACAACTAAAGTCCTAATTTTGCATGTGCATGGAATACGCCACCTAAAGGTTGAATTGTTAAGAGAATTTTGTGGGTTGATACGTGTTATCCCCAATTAAATTGCATATAGATCCGAAAATGTGTAGTATAAAATAGGCATGTTGTGTGAAGCCCATCTAGACAGGTTTGTCTGGATTGGTGATGCTTTATTTTTCGAACCGGAGAAGTCTCCGCGTATAAACGGGTATTTTACGGAGTCTGTGGGTTGTGCCTGTGAAGTTGAGTAACATGAAGTACTGGAGTGGAGTTCCAGGAAAATTCCCTAGGAATTCATGTGTTGTATTCCATGGAAAAACCTGTGTTTCTGGCACTGCATGATGCTGCAGGGTTTGGGTTGAGTTTCGGCGCAGAAAGAGAGCTTTTGCTGGCCCCGCCAAGCGATCGTGACGAACGTTGGCACTAACTCCCTTTTGGTTTGTGAAACCAGTCCTTAGAGGACAGTGTGGATATTGTGAGCTTCGAATTCTTAAAGGCCATCAAGCCGAACGGACAAGGGAAAGCCGACCCGCGTCAGTCTAGACATTGAACTGGCGATTTGAGCAACGAGCAAGGGCTGAACTGTATCCGCATTATGGTTGTATAACTTGAGTGCCTAATTTATTGCGTTCGTAAGGATCACATAATGAGAGCCTTGGGCTATTCCCCATCATGACTAAAGTCTCCGGCAGTGGGCCGTGGAGTATGAATGCTCAATGTTTACCGTTGGGTATGGAGCCTCTGAACGGTGGTGGGACCCTTGTTTTCCAGTACACTGATAATGTGCCCTGAGTGCACAGAGCGTCGGGCCGTGCGACCGAAATTTGTGATATTTCAAACTATGCGTGAGTGCATGTTTTGTGATATATCTACTTGTGAAAATACTATGCCTGTAAGGATTGAATACCACTGCCCTGGTAAAGGGGTAGGGTCATATTAAATTGGTCAACAAAATGCTAACCGTTGCCTTGTTTGCCACCCTCCTGGTGGATTGTCTCTGTTCAGGTGGTGGGGAGCCGAGCGGGAAATAGCGGGCGTAAGCCCTTGCTATTATGCTGGCCCTCAAAGGCCGAATGGAAATGTTTTACTGTTTTCATGTGTGGCCGGCCTGCGTGCCGATGTATATAATCCACACCTGTTAAGTATAACTGTAAAGTCTTAAGGCCAAACACTTTTGTGCATTTCTGTATGCATTCCTGTGATATATATATAATTGTGGTTGTTTATATATAGTGGACATTCCTGATTGTTGAGTTTAGTAGTAACCCCTTAAGCTTCTGCTAGAATGCTCTGAGTTAGGATGCATGTACTGGTTTTTTATATTAATAAGTAACGTCGCAGACAGTCTGCGGGTTATGGCGTGGGACCCCGGCCTTACCCTATGTTATTTTTAATGTGACAAATGAAGGTTTTATAATTTGGTATCAGCTTGTCTTGGTATTCCTCTTCTAACTTCGTGGTCGAATTCCTTTGAGGGGTGGCGGGCACGTGTATGTGCAGCCGTTATAACATAATTGAACTCAAGAGTGTCCACTTAGGAATGAAAATACACCTGTTTGTGGAACCTTTGCATTCTTATTCTTCGTTGTTGCTATTGCAAGGTCGCTAAATTGTGTCTTGTATGCTTATAGGTGACTCGAAGTGGTTCGGGACAGTTTGATCCGCAACATTCTGTTGAAAGTGCGACACCAGCTGTATTGCCCACACCTCTTACTTTTGCAGAGACAGTGCATTTAGTTGCTGAGGGGTTGTTTGCAATGATCCACACACAACCTACTAGGCAGGAGAAGCATGCAATGGTGTCAGAATAGGTTTGTGTGAGGCCAGAACCTGTGGAGGCTATGGTAGATGTACGAGCAGCGGAATGAAAACTGAAGCAGTTCATGAGTTTCAGTCCTCCTACATTCGCGGAGGAAGTATCACAAACGTTGGCAGAGAACTGGCTTGCCCGAGTAGAAAGAATTTTGATGGCATTACAAACTGAGGAGGAGCAGAAAGTCATCTTGGCCACTTTCCTGTTCGAAGGAGAGGCTTGGCTTTTATAGGACGAAATGGAGCTGCACCACTTAACAGGCAGATAACTAACAGAGGACTCGATAGAGGAGTTTTCGAGACTGTTCTTGGCGAAACATCTGCTGTCAGCGTGGCGCATAGCCATGGAAAATGAGTTCTGGCGTCTAACTTAGGGAAAAAGTAGCATTGATACCTACTTACATGAGTTTACAAGATTAAGACGCTATACAGGTCTACCTTTACAGAAGAAGAGCATCAAACCAATAGGTTCTACGAAGGACTGTGGGATAAGCTGATATTTCTACTCTCAAGTTCGGTGAACCAAAGGTTTCAAGCATTGGTAGATACGACCCGTGCATTGAAAAAAGATATCAGTTGGGTACAGGGTTAGAGGGACTTAGTGGTGACAAAGTCCGAGTTCAAAGATCCACGCCCTGAAAAGTCGGGCTACCGCAAGAGATGGGGTAAGAAGTCCAAGTTTTCTGGACAGGATCCTTCTACAGTTACGTATGTAGCAACTTCTAGGCAAGACCCTGGTCAACGTTATACATGTTGAAAGGTGGGTCATCAAGCCCGTGACTGTTTGGTTGGTCCGCTAAAGGTTGAGAAGAAGGCAGGAGCTACTTATGCTGAAAAGTGAAAGGCAGTGGAATCCACTACATCCCAGTATTCTCCAGCCCAACCCAGACTGTACAACCTTGGACAACAAGAGGCCATCAAACATGCTAATGTGGTCACAGGTTTGTGTTAAGATACATTTTTTACTGCTTTCCATACTTAGTACCTTGTGCGTTACTTGTGCATGAATTGTTTATGTTAAGCTCTGTCCTTATTCGGGACTATCTGGCGAGAGCATTGTTCGATATTGGTGCTTTACATTCATTTCTATCTGAGAACTTCATGTCACTGAGCGGATTGCCTACTCGTACGAATATAGATAATGTGCATGTGTTATTGCCTAACGGTTGCGTGATGCATGCAAATAAGTCCTGTTGTATTGAGGTGTAGATAGGAAGTCGAGATTTTGGTTTGGAAGCATCTGTGCTGCCGATATTAGAATTTTATGTAATCTTTGGTATGGACTGGATCTCAGAGCAGCATGCCTTTATAGATTGTAACTCAAAGTAGATCACACTGGGTCAGAATACCGAGCTAGAGACAATATTAATATCTATGCGAGGAACTAACAAGATATTGATGTCTTCTCTCCAAATAGTTAAGGCAGTTCGGAAGGGCGCGGAGTTGTTTTTCATGCTAGTTGAGGCTGTTGAGCCAAAGGCCAGTGTGAATGATGTTCCAATTGTATCAGAGTTTGCAGATGTGTTTCCAAAGGATCATCCTGGGTTACCACCCCAACGGGATATTGACTTCACTATTTAGTTGGTGCTAGTGCAAAACCTGTAGCTCGCTCGCCGTACAGATTAACGCCAAAGTAAATGGTGGAACATAAGGTTCAATTGCAAGAGCTACTAGATCAAGGATATATACGCCCAAGTATGTCATGTTAGAGCGCACCGGTTCTTTTTGTGAAAAATAAGGTTGGAAGCTTGCGACTGTGCATCGACTATCAAGAACTGAACAAGTTAACAGAAAATAATAAGTTTTCGATTCCACGGATAGATGACTTGTTCGACCAACTGGTGGGATCAATGGTGTACTCAAAGATGGATTTAAAGTCTAGCTACTACCATTTGAGGATTCGGGTATGTGACATTCCCAATACAGCATTTGGAACACGCTACGGTTATTACGAGTTCACTATGATGCAGTTTGGGCTATCTTATACGCCATTGGTGTTTATGGATCTAATGCACTGAACGTTCCGAGAGTACTGGTGATCGCTTTCATCTTAAGAAAAGAGAGTCGAACTAGCAATCCAATTAGGCAAGTATACCTATCAAACTGTAGCTAGGGGACACAAGTGTCGTATTGAAATCCGAGAACTGTTCAGTACACTTACTCATACAAAGACTATTATTTTATCAATGAAAAATCTTTAGGGATTAAGAGAAAATTAAACGCACTTAATGAAATGAAATAACACTAAAGGAGAACTAAATGCAGCTAAGTAGAGAGCATAAAATAAACGATTATAATAAGGGATTAGAACGATGAAATGGAAATACACTCGATCGAGAATCACCTCGGCTAAGGTCGATTAAAAACACGATAAATAAACCTAAGCTTAATAGGGTCATAGGTCCTTGAACATGGATGTTCTTAAAGCGTGAACACGCTTCTCTCGAAGTCGTGCCAAACTGAGTTTAGGAAGGTCCGACCGACTCTCGTCTAAATAGGAGGCCTAAAGCTCGCTTTACGTGGTGAACCCCACTATTCGATTTTACTCTAATCTGGGAGATTTGGACGTCTGACTCTCTCGAGGGGTGCGTACAACTCTCTTTACTCTTGAATGCTCACTTCAAACTATCGTCCTCTCGGTTAGCCAAGAATTAAAGCTATATTAGATATTATATATCGACAATATAATTCCAAACGAGAAAAATAAAGAGTAATTTGAATGCCTAAACCATAAAAAGAAAAGGTAAATTCAAAGCATCATAACTTAATCACTCGAACTTCAGATCGAGTACAAGGAAGATTGGTTACTCATAGTGAAGTGGAGGAGGGGGGATGAGAAGTAAATCAATAAGAACATAATGTAAGAAAGATCACTTATATTAATAAAGAAAGAGAGCTACACTTGAAAAAGAAAATTACAATTGCCTGAAATTGAAAACCTATTCTAGCCCTATATTAAGCAACTAGAGCAAAAGCAAAGATTACAACAAAAGCTATTTCAAAAGCTAAAAATAAACTAGGGTTACAAAAAATAAAATGAGAAAGAGGGAGGGTGAAAACGCATAAAAAACACTAGTAAACAAAAGGGCATCACCTCCCCTCTCAACCCAAACTTCTCTGAAATGGAAGGGTGGGATCTGAATTTATAGGAAAATTTCTCAAGTTGGTAACGCCCTAGGTCATGCCCGGAGAGGGTGTGTCAGGGCGCGTGAGACGTACAGGTTTGACCTCGGGTTCTGGATTCTTGTAGGAAGGATGATTGCTTCTGTACGATGGCTGACACACCCTAGGTCACGCCCTTATGGGGGGGGGGGGGGGGGGCGTGACACGTATGGTGTAATACCCCTTTTTTTTCTTTTAAAACACTGGGGTCTTGGTCCCAGAATCGCCACTTTGCTGTGACACCTTCACGTCCTGAAGGGTCATCACCACAAGGCGCCTATTCTGCCGGCCAATTCGATCATAGAAAGGTAGCACAATGATTGAAGTAAAATTAAGTCCACTGGTAAATCACATATATAGAAATAAAACCTCCACGAAGGGAGTGTCCACACAATAATAATCAGAGTACTATAAATGCAGGCTTATTCCCGGTACATCAAATCCTCCCTATAATCACTCATGCGAAAGAAAAAACAAAACTACTCAAGGTCAAGACTCACAGTCCCGACTGTATGAACTCAAGAGCTAGACTGCCCCATCTCCAAGCGCACCGGTCTCTTAGACTGCTCCCCCGTGCTGGGTTCCACGATCCCCTAAAATGATACGGTTCGAAAACCGTTAGTCATAAAGACTAAGCCCTATCATCCCCTACCCCTTCCCCCATGGCTCCTAGGTACCGAGCGGAGAGGAAGAAAGGAAAGGACACGGGAGAATTAATCAAAAGCAAACAGGTGGCAGCGGAACTAATCTAGTAATTCTATAATAAATAATGGCAATAACAGAAAGTAGGAAATGTTACCTTAATTATGTGCTAGATTAGTTCCGCTGCAACCTGTTTGCGTAATCCTTGATTGAAGTAAAATCAAGTCCACTGGTAAATCACATATATAGAAATAAAACCTCCACGAAGGGAGTGTCCACATAATAATATATCAGAGTACTAAAATACGGGCTTATGCCCGGTACATCATGTCCTCACTACAAATCACTATTGCGGAAGCAAAAAAAAACATCTACTAAAGGTCGAGACTCACAATCCCGGCTGTATGAACTCTGGAGCTAGACTGCCTTATCTCTAAGCGCACCGATCTCTGGGACTGCTCCCCCGTGCTGGGCTCTACGATTCCCTAAAATGATGCGGTTCGAAAACCGTTAGTCATAAAGACTAAGCCCTATCATCCCCTACCCCTTCCCCCATGGATCCTAGGTACTGAGCGGAGAGGAAGAAAGGGAAGGACATGTGGGTGGAGATTAACTCAAAAGAACAGGTGGCAGCGGAACTAATCTAGCAATTCTATAATAAATATGACAGAAACAGAAAGTAGGTAAAATAACCTTAACTTATGAGCGGAAGCACCTAAGCCAAGGGATCTTCAGCAAGACTCCCATCGTATAAAGTGTCCCATACCACTTATACGTTGGGGTGTCGGTTATCAAACAGCAGCATATATATATTGAATATAACCTTAATTTATAAACTTGCCCACACAAGCTTATAGACTAATGGGTCGTTTTGTAAGTCCTAATGTATATGCGTCCCATTCTACTTATACTTTAGGTGTCAGGGGTTTAATGAATCGATTATGCTATGACATGCAAGTGGGTTTGATGGAACATGCAAGTGCAACTTACACACCCGACTCTGTGCACACAGACCTTTAATTCCCCTTTCGGAGCCGTTACCTCCCAGGATACCTCCGTAGTGGCAGACAGAAGCGGTGGGTTGGGCCTCGCCCACCTCTAAACCAGTAAAGCACTACCGGTCAGACCTATCATACGCCTCAACGCTTGGTGCACGAAGCGGACTCCTGTGTACTCTTGCCGGCTGGTGCACCGGACTTCTGTTGGCGAAGTGCTAACCACACTTGCCGGGTCAGCATATTGGCGTCGGTGCATCGACCCTCCAATACCGAAGACCCACCACCTTAATTTCCTTTCCTTTTATGCACATGCAAATTTAGTCGTAATCAAACAAAAACCGAGCCGAAGCTCCCCGGACCAAAACGTCTGTCTTTTAACCAATCGAGCCGAAGCTCCCCGGACCATTCCGTCCATCTCTTAACCAATCGAGCCGAAGATCCCAACCATCTTCTGGTGCTAACAGTGTTTGTGAAGCGTGCAACCCTAATTACTAAGTTACTCTTATCATTTTTTTATTACAGTTTACGTTAACCTAGGACTGCCCCCGGTATTCCCTGTGAAGGGCTCTCAAAGGGCACTAGGAACTATGATGGTAGTTGATGCCCATCGTTCCCTTTCGCAAGGCAATTATTATTATTGGTTGATTCCCTTTACCCATTCCCTTCTCATATTACGATAGACTAACCTAGGGTGATTTTTAACCTTCCTCTCTTCGGGAAAGACGATCTTTCGTCGAACCCGAGCACCTCTTAACTCTAGCCAACACCACTTCTCACTATTCTTCATATCATTCTATTGCGAAATCATCCACATTTATCCACCCTGACAAAATGTCTAACTCCAACAACTCTCCCAAATCATGTCCTATTGCAATTTAATAATTTGCTATATGCAGACCAACATAGACTATATGTCGAACCAGTTAGGAAATGATCCAATACTTATCCAAATCCCTTAAATTATTTACTGGAGACTTATCATGATATTACTAGCTTTAATCCAGAAAATGGTAATTTTCCTAATTTATCTGGCATTTAATTAATTTCCTCAAAAATTCCAAGGGCTACCGGTTTGAACAAAAACTACCCTAAGTTCTCTTGCAAGATGTCCAACAAAATTATAGTAAATATTATGTAATCTCAAAATGGTAAACCCAAAGCATTACAATTTTTCTATCATTAAAAAGACACTAAAACTATTTTAGCAATATTTTCTATAATTTGTTATTTGTGAATCAAGTACGGAGAATATCCATCCAAATATTATAAATTAATACTACTATGCAGATACAACCTTAAAAATAGTATTGGCCCAATTTCATAATTTTTAAGCAAGTATTAATCTCTGAATAAATTAATTTCTAAATATCTCCTAAAGGTGGTCTTGTAATGAAGTGTCGTAACTACAATTCTAAAAATCATGAATAAATGTCTCCAAACATATAATGTCTTGAAAGTCTCAAATCCCAAGACTCATAATTTTTCAACAGAAATATCATCCATAATTAATTTTTAAAGCATAAAAGCCCTTTTTAACATTTGTGAGGGAAGTACTAGATTTACTCAACAAAAAATTATACAAAAATTAAGGAGTAATCATTCTGACCTAAAACATTTACTTCCAAGATTGCATTGGGTTTCAATGAACAGAAAGATCCAAATAATTAAAACATCAATTAGGGCTATAACAAACGTTACAAACGAAGTACTGGAAATAGACATCATAAAATTCCAGTAAAATTACAATAGATTCTACCTTCCCCAAAACTTACTCTACCCAAGTTTCACAGCTTTTAGATAATGTTTAGTGACAAATTTTACTTAATTGGTATTTTACCCTAAAGCTAAGGATAGGGTTTTGAGGTATCTACCTATCTCCAAATCCTCCAAGATTCCATCCATACAATTCATATCATGCTAATATAAATTCTACTAAATTTCAAGACAATATGAGAGCAATTGCCCCCATGTCCTTCACATCCCTCAAAACCCTCCATCTAGGGTTTGATTTTGGATCCTAGGGTAAACCAATCCTAAATCACACCATTTTCTCCAAGTGGGTTATAATAACCCCTCTAAGTCAGTGGTCAAAATATCAGCCTCTGTTGAGGTGATATGACTGTTCTAACCTCTTGTGCACTTTTTACTCAAAAACGTCTCATTATTGCCTAGTTAAGAATATGTGACTTCCTATCCAAAACTCATCCAAATGAGTTGAAATTTTGTAAAAAGCTAGGTTTTATTGCCAGGGATCAATCACCAAAATTTGTGAGGATTTGGAGGTCATATGACCACTTAAATAAATTACTCTAACTTTATACAATTAAAACATAAACTTTAGGCAAAGTATCTCCAAAAATTCTCATTTTTGGACAGCCTTTAAATATGGCTAAGGGTAACCCCCACTACTAGAAAAATGGATTTTAGCCACGAATTATTTTGCCACGGGGGAAAAATCGTGGCTAATAGTGAGTATTAGCCACGGTTTTTATTCCGTGGCTAAAAGTCTAGTATTAGCCACGGTTGACTAATCCGTGGCTAATATTGGACTTTTAGCCACGGTTTTCCTGAACCGTGGCTAAAAGTCTAGTATTAGCCATGGTTTGCCTGAACCGTGGCAAAAGGTCGTGGTTACATTTAGTCCCACACCGCCAAAACAAAACGAAATTTTGGGTTTATAAGGAATTTATTTCAATTAGTATTTGAAATAAATATGGCGGCGGCGGCCGGGCGGCGGCGGCGGCCGGGGGGGGGGGGGGGGGGGGGGGCGGGGGCGGCCGAGCGGCGGCGGCGGCCCGACGTCGCGGGGGCGGCGCGCCGGCCGGCCGGCGGCAGCGGCTGGCCTGAATTTTTTATGTTATGAGTGGCCCTTTAACCACTGTAATTAAACTGTGGCTAAAAGTCCAGTATTAACCACGGCAATCAAACCGTGGCTAAAAGTCCAGTATTAGCCACGGTTTTGGACTTTTAGCCACGGTTTGGACTTTTAGCCACGCTCGCATTGCCCATGCCCATTTTCCGTGGGTAGACCGTGGCTAAAAGTCTTTAGCCACGGTTTTGGACTTTTAGCCACGACAATCTGCCGTGGCTAAAAGTCAGTTTTCTAGTAGAGCCCCTTGCCAAATTTCAGGTCATTTGGACAAGGAACGGAGTGTGGGCATTCATTTTAGTTCCTGCCCAACTCTAGGTACATCCCCCACTAAAACGGATGCTGCGGTCAAACCACTTGCCCAAATGAGTTTAAATTTATTTTAAATTAATCTAGACTCGAAGGGCTATAACTTTTGTGACTGGTCATTTTTCCTAAATCGGCACTTAAGTGCCTCGTTTTGTAGCATCAAAATAAGCCCATTATATATATATATATATATATATATATATATATATATATTTCCTTTATATACTATATAATTTTATATAATAATAAGGTTTTACTATTCATCTCCCCTACCAAACAGAACCCGAAACAGAAACTCAGAAAAACATATTTCATGTAGCCTTTCCGTGATCCGTCGCCGGCTGTCTGATCACTTCCCTAGCCAGCCACCACCACCACCACCTCCGTCGAGGCGGTGGCTATCGGTCCGCGGTGGTTTGGCCGCCGGAGGTGGCGGTTTCCGGCGTACCCGAAAACATATTTTTCATGGGTTGTCCATGAAAACGCAAGATAGGTCCAACTCCGTTGAGCACGAACTCCTTTCTAAGAACCTAAGATCTACCCACAAAAGAAGAAGTAGAGGAGGACCTTGTTCGCGGTTTGGAGACGAGATGAACTTCGGATTATCATGGCGCGGTGGTGGCGTTTTCGAACTTCTCCTACAGCAGGAACTATAATCTTAATCCATTTGGACAAGATTATAACCTTCTCATCTTGTTCTAAGGGGGCTTTTATAGATCTCCAAGTGGGGGAGGGGAAAGGGTGAAGCATTCATGGTCATGAAAGCTCTCTCTCTCTCTCTTAATAATAATATTTCGGTCATGTGTGTTGGAAAGAGGAAAAGGTGGAAGATTAAATGGATGATCCAGGTGGCGATTTCCTAGTGGGTCAACTCTTCCTCATTTTATTAAGTAATTTGAGAAAGAAATGGCCCATAAATACTCCTGCTGTAAATTCTCATAATCAGAATTGATTATGACTTTGGTTATAGAAATTTCCAGCCTAGCTGACATTTCGGCCTTCGTCACGGGCGTGAAACGTAGGTCACGGGCGTGACAAGGCTTGGTGGAAAATTTTGAGTTCGCCGATCGTCGACCTGAGATCGACGATCATCGAAGGTTGGTCACGCCCTAGGTCACGGGAGTGACACGCCTGTCACGGGCGTGACAGGGCCACAATGAAAATTCTATGCTCGACGATCATCTTCCTGAGATCGATGATCGTCAAAGGGGGTCACGCCCTAGGTCACGGGCGTGACACGCCAGTCACGGGCGTGACAGGGCCATGATGCAAATTCTGCGCTCGACGATCGTCTTCCTGAGATCGACGATCGTCAAAAAGGGTCGCGCCCTAGGTCACGGGCGTGACACGTAGGTCACGGGCGTGACAGGCCCGGGATACAAAATCTTCGCTCGACGATCGTCTTCCTGAGATCGACGATCGTCGAAGGGGTCACGCCCTAGGTCATGGGCGTGACATGTAGGTCACGGGGGTGTCCAACCCGTGACTCTAAGTCTTTGTCTATGGACTTCAATTTTTTTGGGCTTCCTAGGGTTCTGTCACGACAGACTGACTCCTACAGGTCTAGCCAGAAATGGGATGTTACATATGTCAAGTCTCAATCATTGGTCAGAAATCCGTCATTCTTGGAAAAGAGGGCGAACACGCCCTGGGTCACGCCCGTGACTGAGGGCGTGACAGTACTGTTGGCATGCAGAGGCGAAAATGTATTTAATGCAGCGGTAGACTTCGGGCAGAGGGTGACAAACCCTGTTTCATGCCCTGTGACACGCCTTGGGAGGGCGTGTCAGGGGGGCGTGACAGTAATTTTTCCTGTTATTTGTTCTCTGTCAGCAAGCTTCCTCGGGATTAGCTGACACGCCCTATGACATGCCCAGGGAGGGCGTGATAGGGGGCATGTCAGGTCATTTTTGGCCAAAATTATGGAAACATACAAAAAGACAAGAAAATGTTAGTGGCAATAATATTTACATAAGAAAGATAAAATTTAATCTAATAAGCCACGATTAACGCCTTCAAAACTAAAAAATATGATAATAGTTTAGGCTATAAAACGTGTTATAAAATTCCCCCTAGCTTAAGCTTTGCTTGTCCCCAAGCAAAAATATAAACACTAGCTAACATAAAAAGTGACTAATAAAAAAAATTCTAATTATGCCTACATAAGTACTATACGAAATTCTAAGTAGGGAAAAGGTGAAATGCAAATCAAAAACAATTATTTATGTATGGTTTAACTTTTATAAACTTTACTCAGCGAAAATAAATCATCCAAAATTTTGATGAAATTTGTTAAATATATTTAAGCAAAGCAACGAAAATGTAAAAAACGTATTGAGTTGTTACTAGTCCAAGCAACGCATTATAATTATATCAATTAAATAACAAAAATCTATGTTTAAATCCAAAACTAAAACTAATTTACTTTTCTTCTTTTCTTAGTTATTAAATAAAATTCAAAAGCATGAATAAAAAGAACTTAATAGGACCGAAACGTTTGGTTTAGAGTTGTGTTTAAGAGTGGAATTCAAAGATAAACAGGGAGGCTTAAAATCACACTACATCAAAACAAAGAGTTGCAAAAATTTTCATTTTAAACAAAATATTTTTCTCTTTTTTTATTTTCAATTTTTTTCTTTCATTTTCTTTTTCAAAACAAAGGCCATAAATATTTTTATTTTCATTTTGAATTGGCCAAACAAAAGCAAACATTTCTTTTGAGCATATTTTTTTCAAAAACTTCTCCAAAAATATCACAAAATAACCTATCATAAACATGAATTTTTTTTATAAAACTCAAAAAGGCTAGTGTGATAAGATAGGTTGGAAATTTTTGCTTTGGTGAAAATGATATGAAAAGAGGAGCTATCAAATTAAATTGGAAAAAGGCTCAAAAATGGCTAACTAGTGGTGAAAGTTTTTAGGTTTGCAGGAAAGCTCAAACGAAAACAAAAACGGCATAAATCATATTCATGCTTTTAAATTTATTTAAAACAAAGATTTGAAAATTTTCAAAAAGCAAGTCCTAGATAATAAAAGAAGATTGATGAAATTATCTTGAAAATAGAAATAATAGGTGACTTGGATCGTTCACATCTACTACGTTATTCAAAAGTTGACCTTACAAAAATTATCCAAAAATGAAAAAGAAAATAGTGGATGATGAATTTTTGAGAAAGTAAAGAAAATAAAGAACGAAAACCATAAGGAAAATGCGAGTTTTAGAAAAAACATTTTACGTTAGCATTCTACCGTTAATTAGAAACACAGTATGACCAACATTTGACTTGTGAAAAATAATTAAAAAGGGCGATTAGAAATATTATAATTAATTAAGTTGTTTATATGAGATTTTGAGAAAAACAAAACAAAAAAAGGGGTACTATTTAAATACCAAAACGCCTAATCAATTATAGTAATAACAAAAAGCATATTATTTTTAAATTTTGAAATATTTTCTATTTTTTGGATTTTTAAGATATACATTTTTTTAATTTTTGAAAAATATTCACAAAAAGCAAAATATTCACACATTGCAAAAAGGAGGAATTCCTCCCCAAGCTTAAAATGGACATTGTCCTCAATGGAGAAAGGAGGTTAAAGAAGGAGAGAAAATGAAATTACAGAATTGAAAGTACAGAATTGAAAAACAGGTACTTCCCCGGATTTATTCGCTACGAATGCTGATTGAAGTCGCTCCCCCGTGCTTGCGCTTTTGGATCTTCATGAAAAGTCTTCTTTGGACTTCGTGATGGATTCAACAACATTTGAGCAGGCAATCGCAGAAGCTTCAGCTTGTCGGAGCCATCCGGGGCAAAAATTGGAAAATAAAGAAAATGGAAAAAGATAACTTGTGTTGCAACAAAAATAATAATGTCCAAAAATATTTTGTCCAAAATAATAATAATTAAAGTTTTTAACAAAAAAAATTTGAAGTTAGAGTTCGTGCAATAGAAATTTAACAATGTTTGGACTGACATCATCATCACTAGAGAAATATAGTTTAAGACGCTGGCCATTCACTGTGAAATTTCCCTTATCACGGCGGGAAATTAAAACAACACCATAAGGAAAAACATCTAAAAAAGAAAATAGCCCAGACCATCGCGAATTTAATTCCCCGGAAATAAATGTAAACGACAGTTATAAAAAAGAACTTGGTCGCCCGCCTTAATGGTTTTTGGGTGCCTTAAGTGTTTATCGTGAAAATGTTTCGTCCGCTCCTTATAAAATTTGTTGTTGTCGCAAGCGTAAAAGCGCCACTCGTCGAGTTCATTAAGTTGAAATTTTCTAAGGTCGCCGACAGAGTGTGGATCGAAATTTAAAAACCTTAAGGCCCAAAACTCGCGGTGTTCGTGTTCTACGGGTAAATGGCACGATTTTCTATAAATCAACCGGTATGGCGTACATCCGAGGGTAAGTTTTGTATGTTGTTCGGTAGGCCCATAGAGCATCGTCTAATTTGGTTGACCAGTCTTTTCTTAATGTTGAACAGTCATTTTTGAAATTCTTTTAATTTCTCTGTTCACTTTTGACTTGTCTGTTAGTTTACGTTTGGTAGGCAGTTGAAAGCTTATGCGTAACGCCGTATTTAGTAAGGATTTTAGAAAACTGCGTGTTATAGAAATGGGAACCCATGTCACTAACGATGGCGCGTGGCGTACCGAATCTTGAAAATAATTTTTTTTAAAATGTAACTACGAATCGGTCATCGTTCGTAGGAAGAGCTTGGGCTTCAGCCTATCGTGAAACATAATCGATGGCAACTAAAATATACTTATTCACGAACCTAGAAGGAAGTGGGCCAACAAAATTGATTCCCCAGAGGTCAAAAACTTCGCACTCAAGGAAATAATTTTGCGGCATTTCATTTTTATTCGAAATATATCCCGACTGTTGGCAACTATCACACCTGCTCACAAAGGCTTGCGCATATTTATACAGGCTAGGCCAATAAAAACCCGCGCTAAGGCTTTAAGGCCATCTGATACTCTACTGCTAGTGGATAACTTCTGTCTGTTAGTTTTCTGTTTCCGCTGTGTTTGTCTGGAGTTTTGAGATTGGGTAGTTTTCATATCATCTTTTAATACTAAAGCTGTGGCGTCCGTATGTTGTGGGGCCCCGGCTGGACCCATATTATATGGTCTTTACAGGGGAGGTGTTACACTCCTAACTGTAGTATTCGCTTTTGATAAATTCCGCCCTTATATTACACTTTCAAAAATTCTTGTTTTTACAAACCACTCGGCCCTCAAATACCTTCTTTCTAAATCGGATGTCAAGCCGCGCTTGATTCGCTGGGTCTTACTCCTCCAGGAGTTTTACCTAGAGATCTGTGATAAGTGGGGCGCTGAAAATTTGGCCGCCGACCATCTCTCCCGATTAGACAATCCCTTTATAGAAAAATTAGTTGAAAAATCTTTTAACGATTTTTTTCCCGATGAGTAGCTGTTTTCAATTAACACATCTACTTCTCCTTGGTTTGCCCACATCACCAACTACTTAGTGGCTCGTGTGCTCCCAAAAGAGTTCTCCTCTCAACAAAAGACGAAATTCTTTTCTGAGTTAAAGAACTACTTTTCGGAGGACCCGCATCTTTTCAGAGTCTTTGCGGACCAAGTGATAAAGAGATGCGTTTCTTATGAAGAAGGTTTAGATATTATTAAACATTTGCATTAAGGACCGACAGGTTGGCACTATCAAGATGCTCGTACCGCTCACAAAGTGCTTACACAATAATAGTTCAAATAAAAATGTGCCAAGCACTCCTAGGCTACCCCAGCATGCAAGCCGGACATAAACATAACAAGAGTAGCAAACACAAAAGGAAAATCCAAGCACAGCAACACTTCATGAGGCTTAGGGCTTTTCGCCCGACGCGCTAGCTCCTACATGCGATCCTTGCCCCATAAGGATTTAAAGTAGCGTGGGTCAGCAAAGGCTGACCTCTACTGTGTAACAAACACATCTCCTCCCGGCCGTCCCTAACGGACCCCGGGGTACCACTCCACCTGCAAGTTAGCACTTTGTATACCAAAAGAGCATGTATAATAAAGCGGTAAAAGAGGCTTGGATGTCTCATACAGCATACATGTTTTCTATGTTTTGTACAAGGTGAAAGGGGCCTACTATGCAACATGAATGCAACCCGGGTTTCACCCAAGGCACCCTAGCTCGTATGCATCTAGCATAACATCAAACACTGGGTACTTCCGTTTCCCCATTAGCTTAAAGCCGCAAACAAAAGGGAACCACCATGTCCCTAACGGCACACACGCCGTCACGCGGAACCTTATAAAGGCCACCCTCACAAGGGTCATAAACCCCGGGCTTGCCCGCACATTCTGACTTCGCACGTTAGGGTTCCGTCTCACACTGACCGATTCTAAGAAGCCTTGCTGGACCCCACCCGCTCATGGCTACATTGCCCGGGCTTGCCCTCCGCTCGGCATTCTCGTCAGTCTCACACAAGGGGCTAGTCCCGCCGGGACACTTTCCCCACATGACTTGAGCGTCACGGGATAGCCAGCCGACCACGGAGACATAGCCGCGCCTTTGCACAGCACACACAAAGGTTTCCCCACCCCAATCACCATTCGCACCGTATCTTTCCCGTGCTCCAAGGAAACCATCAACCGCATAAAGCGGAGCTAACCTCGTCTGGTTCCGACTACGAGTACTCACTCAAATAAAAAGGGGGGAAACACATACACACAATGGCGTCTTGCCGCAACAGATTTCTACCGAATCCTCAAAGCTCGCTATGTAACATCACCGGGTCGGAATAACGGTCGCGACCACGGATTCACCCACAATGCCTAATCCGCCAACGGAGCGGATCTCTAATGCAAGCATGCCGGGATGAACATACTCAACCCGGAGGTTCCTCTTGAACCTAGGCTACACGAATCCCTCTCATTTGAGAGATCCGGTGCTCAAAACTTGAAAGGAAGGGGATGCTATTCATGCATCCTAAATCCTAAAAACCGAGAGGAGAAGTGTCGTTACCTTCCGTCCCCTCTTCCTAGCCATGAAGAAGATTTGCTCAGTTGAACACCCCCACAACGCTCCCACCTTCGTGGATCTAAACTCCGCTCGTGAAACGGACCTCCGAAGCTTCGCCGGCGGCCGGAACTTGGCCTCCTTGCTCTCCCTTCTCTCTAGAACTTAGAGAGATAAAAGAAAGTGGGGAATGAGGGTTTGGAACCCTATTCCCGGCCTTAAACCTCCCAGGGAGGCTCCCCACCGTTGGATCTTCCAAAGAAAAGAATGAACGACCACGATCGAAACCCAAAATAAAAAATCTGCGCCGAACACGGGTTGCAACACGGCCGTGTGCAGGGCCGTGTCAACCATTCGCAGTCATCCCAAAATTCCCAACCAGAACATGGCCTGGAACACGGCCTGGAACACGGCCTCTAACACGCCCGTGTCAGCCCCGACACGGCCGTGTCACTAGCCGTGTCAAGCCCGTGTACCACACTCCTCCAAACTACCCGAGAAGGACACGGCCCTTGACACGTCTTCGAACACGCCCGTGTCACGTATGACACGCTCGTGTCAAGTCCAGTGTCACGGCCCGTGCCCCCTCAACGCCACAAAATTGTTAAGTGCTCAACACGCCCTGAGACACGCACGTGTCTCAGGTGACACGCCCGTGTCGCACCTGACACGCCCGTGTCAAAGCCCGTATTATCACTCAACGATCATCGACAGAAAAACATCAAACCCGAGCACGATACGCCCTATGACACGCCCGTGTCACAGGCCGTGTCAGCCTACCCAGAACCCACTTTAGCCAAAAAATAACACCATCGGTTCCTCTTCCAAATTTTGGGGTGTTACAACTCTCCCCCCCCCCCCTTAAAAATAATTTCGTCCCGAAATTTAGAACATGGAAAGTAAATAAAACTAAACGGTACCTGAGGAGAAAAGCTCGGGGTACTCCTCCAACATGGCCTGCTCTTGCTCCCATGAGAGCTCCTCGCGGCCAAAGTTGTCCCAACGGACCTGTACGAGTCTAACCTGCTTGTTCCGCAATTGTCGAACCTCTAAATCTTCAATCCCGATTGGGCGAACTTGCGCCCTCAAGTCTTCCTCTACCGACACCACCGTCGGCTCAATCACCACGCTGGCTTCTAACAAAGCTTTCCTCAAGACGGAGACATGAAATACGTCGTGTAATCCACTTAGCTCCGTGGACAATGCTAACCGGTACGCTGCCTCTCCCACTCGCTCGATGACCTTGAATGGTCCCAAAAATCTCGGACTCAGCTTCTTGAGTCGGCGAATCCATGAAACGCCTTTGAATGGCTTGATCTTAAGATAAACCCAGTCACCCACCACGAACTCCACATGCCTGTGGCAGCGTTGAAATACTTAGCTTGCCGATCTTGAGCTACCTTCATGCGCTCTTGAATGGTTCGCACGAGCTCACTAGCGTCGGCTACCACCTCTTTTTCCAAAAGTTTGGTGTCTTCCGCCTCTGTCCAAGACATCGGTGTTCGACACCGCCTCCCATACAAAGCTTCGTATGGCGCCATCTTGATACTAGCTTGGTAACTATTGTTATAAGCAAACTCCACCATGAAAAGGTGATCCTCCCACTTCTTGCCGAAGTCGAGAGTACATATCCTTAGCATATCCTCCATAGTACGGTTCGTTCTCTCGGTTTGCCCATCGGTTTGAGGATGAAAGGCCGTACTGAACTTGAGTTTTGTGCCCAAGCTCTTCTGCACTAACCGCCAATCCTTAGATGTGAAACGCCCATCCCGGTCGCTGACTATACTCTTCGGAATCCCATGAAGCCGTACAATGTTGCGGACGTACAACTCCACCAACTTTTCCACACCGTCCTCCTTCCGGTTTGGGATGAAATGTTCCACTTTGGTCAAGCGGTCCACAATCACCCAAATGGCATCATTGCCCTGCTGCGATTTAGGCAACCCATGCACAAAATCCATGGAGATGTCATAAAATTTCTATTCGGGGATTAGAAGAGGCTTCAAGAACCCGCCCAGCTTCTGACACTCGGCCTTCACCAAGGCACAAGTTTGGCACCGACTCACAAACAAAGCTACGTCCCGCTTTATCCCAGGCAACCAATAGGACTTCTTCAAATCCAAGTACATCTTTGTACTACCCGGGTGAATGGAGTACTTAGTGAAGTGGGCCTCAAACATCAACTCCTCGCAGAGCTTGCCGAACTGCGGTACACAAATCCTTCCGCCCTTCCTTAGAATCCCATTAACCATCTCCCAGGCGTTACCCTCGCCCTTTAGAGCTTCCTGCACGAAAGGTTGGAACTCCGCATCTACACGGGTCGCTTCCCGAATACGGTCGCATAAGTCACTCTACATCTCAATCCAGTTTAGCTAAGCCACGCTAGACTCGCCTCTTGCCACAGATTCCAAACCAAGGGACTCCCAGTCCCGCCTTAACCGCTCATCGTGAGCTTCAATCCAATTTCCTTGCCCCGAATATTTCCTACTCAAAGCATCTGCCACCACATTGGCTTTCCCCGCCGTATACTGAATCGCCACCTCGTATTCCCTAAGGACCTCGACCCACCCGCGCTGCCGCATATTTAGGTCCTTCTGATCTAGGAGATACTTCAGACTCTTGTGGTCCATGAAGATCTCCACCTTTGGACCATAAACGTAGTGCCTCCACAACTTCAAAGCAAAAATTACTGCCGCCAACTCCAAATCATGGACGGGGTAATTTCTCTCATGAGGCTTCAGCTGCCTCGACCCAAAAGCTATCACACTACCATGCTGCACCAACACGCACCCTAAACCGCATCCGGATGCGTCACTGAAAATATGGAATCCTTCGGTCCCCTTTGGTAGACTTAGGATCGGTGCCGTCATTAGCCTTTCCTTCAGGGTTTCAAATGCCTGATTGCACTCTTGAGTCCATACAAACTTCTGATCTTTGTGAGTTAGTGAAGTGAGGGGTAGGGCTATCCGCGAAAAGTTTTCCACAAACCTTCGGTAGTACCCGGATAGTCCAAGAAAACTCCGGACTTCTGCCACGGTCCTCAAAACTTGCCACTCTCTGATGGCTTCTACTTTCATTGGATCCACTGCCACCCCATCCCCACTGATTATATGGCCCCAAAACTCCACCTTCTCCAACCAAAACTCGCATTTCGAGAACTTCGCATAAAGCTGGTTCTCTCTCAACACTTGCAACACTATCCGCAAGTGCGACTCGTGCTCCGCTTCCGACTTGGAATACACCAATATGTCATCGATAAAGACGACTATGAACCAGTCCAAGTATTCGCGAAACACTCGGTTCATCAAGTCCATGAACACGGACGGCGCGTTCGTCAACCCGAACGACATCACCGAGAACTCAAAATGACCATACCTCGTACCAAAAGCGGTCTTGGGTATGTCTTCGTCTCGAATCCGCAACTGATAGTATCCGGACTTCAAGTCCAATTCGGAGTACATCACTGACCCCACCAATTGGTCGAAAAGGTCGTCTATCCGAGGAATCGGATACTTATTCTTGACCGTCAATTTATTCAACTCTCGGTAGTCTATGCACAAACGCATACTACTGTCCTTCTTTACGAATAACACCGGCACACTCCACGGTGAAGAGCTGGGTCTGATATACCCTTGCTCCAAAAGCTCCTGCAACTGAACCTTGAGCTCGGCCTACTCCTTTGGTGCCATCCTAAAGGGTGGACGTGACACCGGTCTAGCCTCGGGCCCTAACTCGATGGAGAAATCAATCTCCCGCCGAGGAGGTGCTCCCGGTAGCTCCTCAGGAAATACATCTCCAAACTCCGTCACGACGGGCACTTCTCCAAGATACAGCCTGGAAAGGCTAACCTCCAACAATGCTACTAGAGCTACACCTCCCTGGTTAACAGTTCGCACTAGTTGAAGTGCCGAAACTAGGGAACAGGCCACTCCATGCAGGCCCTCGAACTTGACTTCCGCTTGCCCCACGCCCCTAAGGGTTACCAACTTGGACAAACAGTTGATACTGGCACGCTGCTCCGCTAGCCAGTCCATCCCCAAAATCACATCGAACTCGGACAATGGCAAGATCGCCGCTACCAACATGAAGTCGACTCCCTCAAGACTCCAACAAATCCGCCCTTTTTCCCTGGTTGTCATAGACGACCCATTGGGCATGCGCACTTTCAACTCTGAGTCCGTTGAGAAGGACTCAACTCCAATCCTCCGGACGAAACTTTCCGCAAGGAAGGAGTGCGACGCTCCCGTATAAAAAAAGTACCCTAGCGGGGTACCCAGATACCACTACAAAGCCTACACACATGCAACAAACATAAAAAGGCTTGAAAGGTAGAAATCTAAGGTGCAGGTCGAACTCTCATACCTGTCACCACATCGGTTTGGCGGATTGCTTCCTACTCCCCAAGGTTGTAGGCCCTTAGCTTCGCTGGTTGAATCCGGGAAGCACTCGACTCCGCCATCTTCCCCTTTTCTGTGGTACTGGGGCCGGAGCGCACGGTCTGCTCCTGCCTTGGCTCTTGCTCAGTGCCCCCTTGGGTACAAAATCTTGCTATGTGGCCTGACTTGCCACAACTGTAACACGTCTGCGGTCCCTTAGAGCGTGACCCTCTGGACGCCCAATTACATTTCTCGCCCGACTTATATGGGGGAGGCTTCTTCTTCCATCGGCTCCCTTCCGCCGTTCCATGGGACTGAGCAGGCTTCTTCTCTTCCACCTGTTTGGGTGTGAAACCCTTGCGACGCTGGAATCGCTCCATGTCACTCTCCAAAATTCGGGCCGCCTCCACCAATTTGTTGAAACCCGCACGTTTCATCGATATGAGGGTTTGTCTTAGATTCTCCCGCAATCCATGATAGAAGAGATTGTCCCTCTCTTCATCGTCTGCCATGGTCGTTCCCGCATAACGACCCAAGCGAGTAAATTCCTGAACATATTCATCCACTGACTTGTCTCGCTGTACCAGATGTAAAAACTGCCTCTGGAGGGCTAACCTTGTTGACGCGGGAATGTACTTCTTCAGAAAGGCATTCCCAAACTCCTCGATGGACGGTATGCGTCCTAGAAACTGCCTACCACTATGGCTCACCCACCATAACTTGGCATCTCCCTCCAACATAAAGGCTGCGAACTCTGCCTTTTTATCATCTGGCGCCTCTGCCGCCCTCAGAAGCTCCTGAATTCTAGCCCACCAATCCTCTACATCTGTGGGCGTGCCGATTCCCTTGAAGGTTGGAGGGTGGAAACTCAGAAAGTACTTCATTTGCTGGTCCCCATGCCCGACAACCACTCTCTGGGCCTACGGCTCTGCCCGCCTGGCTTCCTCAACCGACACGATCGCTGCCATGTCCGGGGTAGCAGGAGTTGCTACTTGAGCAACGGGAGCTGCCACCTTGGCTTTCGTTGTAGCTTGGGCCGCCACCATCGCTTCTGCAAGCATACGACAGAAGTCGGCCGGTGTGACCCCCATCCCTAGCAGACCTTGCGCAGTCGCACTACTTGCCGAGAGCTCTTCTCTTGGCCTCGAGGTCCCAACCTCGTTGCTTGCACTCTAAACACAAGCAAGAAAACACAAATCAGTCTCTAATCGCAAGACTCGAACATAAGGACACTCATGGTCCCGCGATACTCCTATGTGGATAACTTCTTATACGCGACTCGACTTATACTTTCGACAGCTAAACTTCTCATTGGAACGCTAAACCTGGCTCTGATACCAAAATGTAACACCTCCCCTGTAAAGACCATATAATATGGGTCCGGCCGGGGCCCTATAACATACGGATGCCACAACTTTAGTATTAAAAGATGATATGAAAACTACCCAATCTCAAAACTCCAGACAAACACAGCGGAAACAGAACACTAACAGACAGAACTTATCCACTAGCAGTAGAGAATCAGATGGCCTTAAGGCCTTACACAATAATAGTCCAAATAAAAATGTGCCAAGCACTCCTAGGCTACCTCGGCATGCAAGCCGTACATAAACATAACAAGAGTAGCAAACACAAAAGGAAAATCCAAGCACAGCAACACTTCATGAGGCTAAGGGCTTTTCGCCCGGCGCGCTAGCTCCTGCATGCGATCCTTGCCCTATAAGGATTTGAAGTAAAGTGGGTCAGCAAAGGCTGACCTCTACTGTGTAACAAACACATCTCCTCCCGGCCGTCCCTAACGGACCCCGGGGTACCACTCCACCTGCAAGTTAGCACTTTGTATACCAAAAGAGCATGTATAATAAAGCGGTAAAACAGGCTTGGATGTCATATACAACATACATGTTTTCTATGTTTTGTACAAGGTGAAAGGGGCCTACTATGCAACATGAATGCAACCCGAGTTTCACCTAAGGCACCCTAACTCGTATGCATCTAGCACAACATCAAACACTGGGTACTTCCGTTTCCCCATTGGCTTAAAGCCGCAAACAAAAGGGAACCACCATGTCCCTAACGGCACACACGCCTTCACACAGAACCTTACAAAGGCCCCACCCGCACAAGGGTCATAAACCCCGGGCTTGCCCGCACATTCTGACTTCGCACGTCAGGGTTCTGTCTCACACTGACCGATTCTAAGAAGCCTTGCTGGACCCCACCCGCTCATGTCTATATTGCCCGGGCTTGCCCTCCGCTCGACATTCTCGTCAGTCTCACACAAGGGGCTAGTCCCGCCGGGACACTTTCCCCACATGACTTGCGCGTCATGGGATAGCCAGCCGACCACAGAGACATAGCCGCGCCTTTGCACAGCACACACAAAGGTTTCCCCACCCCAATCACCATTCGCACCGTATCTTTCTCGTGCTCCAAGGAAACAATCTACCGCTCAAAGCGGAGCTAACCTCGTCCGGGTCCGACTACGAGTACTCACTCAAATAAAAAGGGGGGAAACGCATACACACAACGACGTCTTGCCGCAACAGATTTCTACCGAATCCTCAAAGCTCGCTATACAACATCACCGGGTCGGACTAACGGTCGCGACCACGACTTCACCCACAATGCCTAATCCGCCAACGGAGCGGATCTCTAATGCAAGCATGCCGGGATGAACATACTCAACTTGGAGGTTCCTCTTGAACCTAGGCTACACGAATCCCTCTCATTTGAGAGATCTGGTTCTCAAAACACGAAAGGAAGGGGATGCTATTCATGCATCCTAAATCCTAAAAACCGAGAGGAGAAGTGTCGTTACGTTCCGTCCCCTCTTCCTAGCCATGGAGAAGATTTGCTCGGTTGAACACCCCCGCAACGCTCCCACATTCGCGGATCTGAACTCCGCTCGCGAAACGGACCTCTGAAGCTTCGCCGACAGCCGGAACTTGGCCTCCTTGCTCTCCCTTCTCTCTAGAACTTAGAGAGATAAAAGAAAGTGGGGAATGAGGGTTTGGAACCCTATTCCCGGCCTTAAACCTCCCAGGGAGGCTCCCCACCGTGGGATCTTCCAAAGAAAAGAATGAACGGCCACGATCGGAACCCAAAATAAAAAATCTGGGCCGTACACGGGTTGCAACACGGCCGTGTGCAGGGCCGTGTCAACCATTCGCCGTCATCCCAAAATTCCCAACCAGAACACGGCCTGGAACACGGCCTCTAACATGCCCGAGTCAGCCCCGACACGGCCGTGTCAATAGCCGTGTCAAGCCCGTGTACCACACTCCTCCAAACTACCCGAGAAGGACACGGCCCTTGACACGTCTTCGAACACGCCCGTGTCACGTCTGACATGCTCGTGTCAAGTCCCGTGTTACGGCCCGTGCCCCCCTCAATGCCACGAAATCGTTGAGTGCTCAACACGCCCTGAGACACGCTCGTGTCTCAGGTGACACGCCCGTGTCACACCTGACACGCCCGTGTCGAAGCCCGTGTTCTCACTCAACGATCATCGACAGAAAAACGTCGAACCCAAGCACGACACGCCATGTGACACGCCCGTGTCACAGGCCGTGTTAGCCTACCTAGAACCCACTTTGGCCAAAAAATAATGCCATCGGTTCCTCTTCCAAATTTTGGGGTGTTACAAGGAGCTCCTTCTCGGTCGTGGTGTAATTTTCCGGTGCATATGTAAGAGTTTTACTAGCGTAATAGATGGGGTCGATGTTTTTATATATGTATTGACCTAATACGACTCCCATTGCGAAACTACTCGCATCACACATGATTTCAAATGGAAGGTCCCATACCGGAGCTATCATAATCGGGGCATTAATGAATTTTTATTTTATTAAATTAAAAGAAGCTAGGAAAAGGTCATCAAAAATTAATGGGATGTCCTTTTATAAGAGATGGGTAAGGGGCTTGGTGATCTTGGAGAAGTCCTTTATGAAACGGTGGTAGAAACCAGCATGACCTAAGAAACTTCTTATAGCTTTTATGTTCGTAGGCATAGGCAGCTTCTCGATAACTTCTATCTTAGCAATATCTACCTCAATTCCTCTCGCAAAAATTTTATGACCCAAAACTAACCCTTCCCTCTCCATAAAATGGCATTTTTCCCAATTTAGTGAAAGGTTAGTTTTTCGCATCATTCTTAGACTTTTTCGAGGTTTTCTAAACAACTATCAAAAGCGTCACCGAACACGGAGAAATCATCCATAAATACCTCCATAATGCTTTTTACATACTTGTAGAAGATAACGAGCATACATAACTGGAATGTAGATGGCGCATTGCAAAATTTAAACCGCATTCTTCGGTAGGTGAAGATGCCAAAGGAACAAGTGAACGTAGTTTTCTCCTAGTCCTCGAGAGAGATGAGAATTTTAAAATACACCGAGAGGCAATCGAGAAAACAATAAAAGCAATGGCCAGATAATCGTTCTAAAATTTGATCGATGAACGGTAAGGGAAAGTGATCCTTGTGGGTGACATCATTTAACTTATGATAATCTATGCACATTCGCCACCCGATCACCGTCCGTGTCGGGATAAATTAATTATTCTCATTACTAACTACCGTTATCCCTCCCTTCTTCGGCACTACCTTGACTAGGCTAACCCACTTACTATCAGATATATGATAAATAATTTCTGCGTCTATGAGTTTCATAACCTCGCCCTTAACTACTTCTTTCATGTTTGGGTTTATACGGCGCTAAGGTTATATGGAGTTACGTGAATTATCTTCCATTAAGAATTTTTTAGTGCAGAAAGATGGGCTTATGCCCTTTATATTAGAATTTTTCTAGGCAATAACTCGGCGATGTTTACGTAAAACTAAAAGAAGTTTATCATTTTTCGCATCCGTGAGGTAGGCAATTACTGGTAACTTGGAATCTTTTTCTAAGAAGGCATACCAAATATGTTCAGGAAGTTCTTTTAATTTTAGGGTAGGGGGTTATTCATACGAGGTTTTAGAAATTCTTTCTTTTTCAAATACTATGTCTTTGTATACCTTTTTTAACAGAAAATTAAAAGGGGTGGGGCTAGCGTCCATAGCGGCTTCTTGCAGCGATTCATTTTGAAGAGTCGAGGAGCAACAAAAATTAGAAAATTCTTTTTCAAATTCAGAGAGACAATAGGAGGATTCTTCACTTAGGGCATCCACGAGAAAATTGGAGTCGTCATTTGCTAGGGTGTTCTTCATCGAGGGGGTGATAGAGAAAGTCACTTCATCGTCGCCTACTCGAAGGAAGAGCATACAATTGCTTACGTCAATGATAGCTCGGGAGGTGGCAAGTAAAGATCGACAAAGGATCAGGGGAACCTCGACGTCTTATTCGTTGTCCATTATGATGAAGTCCACCGGGAAGATGAACTTGTCGACTTTAACTAAGACATCGTCCACTATTCCTAACGGGTATTTGACGGATCTGTCGGCGATCTGGAAAATCATGAATGTGGGGTTGAGGCAACCAATTCCTAACTTCATAAACAACGAGAGGGGCATCAGGTTAATACTCACACCTAAGTCGGCCAATGCGTTCTTGATATAAAGATCACCAAAGACACATGGAATAGAAAAACTACCTGGGTCACGAATTTTCTTTGTTAAACCGTTTGTCAAGACCGCAGAGCACTATGCATTTAACGTGACATGTGAAAGGTTCTCTAACTTATTTTTGTTAGTCAGGAGGTTCTTAAGGTACTTAGCGTACTTTGACATCTGGGAGATCGCTTCGTGGAAAATCAGATTTATGTGGATTTTCTTAAACATCTCTAGAAAGCGGGAGTACTGATCATCCTGATGTTGTTTGTAAAGTTCGGAAGGGTACGACGGGGTTGGATTATTTTTAAAGATGGGTGGTGGAGTGAGATCTTTTTCTAAAATGGGGGTGATAACTTCTTCAGCAAAGGCTACAAAACGTAAGCTTGGGGGAATTTTTAAAATGGGGGCGGAGCATTGTTTTTTAAAAATAGGGGCGGAGCTTGCCTCGGGCTCTTCACTAACCATACCGGAAACTTGCTTCCCACTCCGAAGAGTTATAGCTTTCGCTTGCTCTCTCGGGTTGGGCTCAGTATTGGAAGGAAGAGACCCTGCGAGTCGCTTAGAAATTATTTGTTCGAGTTATCCTACTTGATTTTCAAGACTTTTAACGCTTATAGTTAAGGTTCTTAGAGTAGAATCATTTGTGGTTATATATTTAGAAAGTAACTCCTCCAAGCTTGGAGGTTTTGTATAGTTTTGAAGATGTGGTGGTGGTGCAGAAAAATCATTTTGTGGTGGTGGGCGCATTGCATTCGAAGGATTACTCCATGAAAAATTCGGGTGATTTCTTAAAGCAGGATTATAACTATTCGAAAAAGTAAAATCGGGCGCAGGAAAATTCGCAGTAGAAAAATTATTAAAAACATTTCTAGGCATATTATTAACATAATCTAATTGTTCAGGAGCAGGAGTGGCAGATTCCCATACCTGAGGGGTCGAGGCAGCAATCATCTCCGTAATTTTTTTGCTTAATATTTCAACTTGTAGAGCGAGATGCGAGACGTTGTCCACTTCAAAGATACCTGCAGGTTTGTTTGGGCGGGACCTAAGCACATTCCACTAATAAGTGTTCATGGACATGTCCTCGAAAAGATCAAGAGCTGCTTCCAGGGTCTTATGGTTTACAGTACCGCCAGAAGCTGCCTCTATCATTTGCTTTGTATCTTGATTTAGCCCGTTATAAAAAGTCTGCACTTGTAACAATACAGGCAGCGCGTAATGTGGGTGAAAGTCCACCTAGTGTCAATTACTTACACCTATAAGGGGGGAAATAGGTGTCTTTGCAGCGTATTTGCGGAATTAAAGTTTTACCTGCACAAGAAAACAAAACAACACAGCACAGAAAGTACACAAGCAATTTATAGTGGTTCCCCGATTTGGGTACGTCCACTTTCCCCCTTCGACCTATCTCCCAACCAGGGACGACTCGGTCACTTCACCAACAGGATTGAAATCCAATCCTTGCACTAACGGAAGGAACCCTTCCACACGTAGGAGTCAACACTCCCACAACACGGGTTGCACCCAACCCTACAACTAGAGACCAATCGGTCCTTTACAAAGAATTGAAAATAGCTTGTAAGAAATACAAACAACGTATGGAGACTAAGGTGTCCCTCTTCGTTCGACGACGTGTTCTTGAAGTCAATGAAGAGTCCACAACCCTAGATCTCACTTGGAGAGAATCTCCTCTAGATCGACTGCTTCAACAAGAGAGGCGGTGTTGCTATGTAGATCCAATCTTCTTAGCAAAGTCGGCAAGGTCTTCCAACGGTCACACTAGGATCGATCGTCTCGATCGATTCGGATGGGGAAGGTTTCCCGATCACAAATCAAGAGACAAAAGATCTCTGGATAGACGCGTGAGACGCTGTGCCCGACTAGGCTTCTGTCTCCGGGAGAGGTAACGAAAACCCCGATCAACGGTGGCGAGCAACTAGCAAGAGGCGGAGAAGGTCGTCCGAGCTCGCTTCCGATCTAGGGCTTGACGGCAGCTTGTTTTTCTTCGATCTATAATCCGTGTATATACTGTTCACAAATACAGCATATTTATACCTTAGGTCATGAAGATGACCGTTGTGGGCCCCACCAGTAGTAAGACCTAAGTCCGGTTCAAAATCCCGCAGATAACGTGGACCGGTCCAGACAGAGTCGGAAAAATACCCAAGTCAAATTCGGCGAGAATCGTGGGTGATTCTCGACGAATCGGCGAGAATCACTTACGATTCTCGCCGAATTCTACTTAGAGAATTCTGGCTGCACAGGTTATAGAGGCTGGGGAGAATCGGTGGGAATCACCTTAAATTCTGCCTTAGATGAGTTTTCTGACTGTGTCGAGACAGCCGGCCCAACCCGGCAAGAATCAACTAGTGATTCTCGAAGACTCGTCGAGAATCACTAGTGATTCTCGAAGAATCGGTGAGAATCACTTAGTGATTCTCGACGATTTACACTTAGACGATTCGCGTCTTTCAACCCGTAAGCTGGTCTTTGGCCCATCCTTGCTCCTTGTCTGCTCTTGCTTTATCATAGCCCTGTACTTGAAATTAAGTACACCCCAATAGAGAGAGTACACGTAGGCCAACACACCGATCTGCTCAACGAGGGATTACGTTGCGCAGACCCGTGTATATTGACCGACTGCACCCTGACATTGGTGTGTACTTAGCAATGAATAGCTGCAAGCACAACTAGAAGAAATTCATCAAATACATAGTGAATTCATCTTAGCTTTGATAGGAGGCTTCCTCAAATCCAGGTAATTGTGGATACAATACCCAACAGTGGGCATCATCATAATAATTCTTTAAATCTTTCCCATGTTTCATATTAGGTTTCAGAGTCTATTTGTCCAAAAGCAGAAATGTCGTTTCTAAGATTTGCAGTTTTAGCTGACGGAAAATACATCGCCAAAAATTTTTCAATTAATTGATCCCAGGTTGTGATGTTATTTTTAGGTAGAGTGTTCAGCCACTGCTTAGCTTTAGTTCTAAGAGAAAAAAGAAATAATCTTAGCCTAATAGCATCATTTGTAACACCATTTATCTTGAAGGTGTCACAAATCTCAAGAAAGCTTGTTATATGTGCGCTCGGATCTTCATCTTGAAGTCCGTCATATTGCACATACTGTTGCACCATTTGAATTATGATATACTTCAGTTCAAAATATTTATTAGCTATAACAGGGCAAACTATACTAGATTATGTTCCCTCTAGATTCGGTCGTGCATAATTGGACATAGGCCTATGCACGACCTCCTCCATGTGGGGTTCTTCCATTCTTATAGTTGAAAGTGACTCGAAGTCCTCAACCGGCACTTGGAGAGTAGGGCCTTGAAATCCCAATCTTATCTGAAGAGTATGCTCAATTTCATGGTCCAAGTCCAAAATAAACGACAGACTCCCGCGGGTCATGCACTAAAAGAAGAGAAGAGAAGAAAGAGAAACAAATAAACTAGAAAAAGCTAGCTTTTTTTTAAATAGATTTTTTTTAATATTTTAACTCCCGAACATCCCAAGAGCTATCTAATGAAGGGTTCACAAGGTACTAGACAAGATAGTGGAACTTAAAGCCCTTTGCCCTTTTCGATAGAATTAGGTGGCATAGAAAAATGGTGAAATGGGTTTCTATAAAGAGCGTTAATAAAAAATTTTGTATTTTAAAATTTTTAAGAAAGAGAATGAGAAAGAGAAATTATAAAATTAATAGGTTCGTGTTTTCGATATATCAACAAAAGTTGCTCCCTGGCAACGGCGCCAAAAACTTGATGATCACTTTCCGCTTAAGAAAAGAGAGCCAAACTTTAGCTAGGGAACATAAGTGTTGTATTGAAATCCTGGAACTGTTGAGTACATTTACTCACACGAAGACTATTATTTTATCGATGAAAATCATTAGGGATAAAGGGAAAATTAAATGCACTTAATGAAAGGAAATATCACTAAAGGAGAACTAAATGCAGCTAAGTAGAGAGAATAAAAGAAATGATTACAATAAGGGATTATAACAATGAAATGGAAATGCAATCGATCAAGAATCACCTCGAATAAAGTCGATTAAAAACACGATAAATAAACCTAAGCTTATTGGGTGAAAGGTCATTGACCGTGGAGGTTCCTAAAGATTTAACACGCTTCACCCGAAGTCATGCCCAACTGAGTTTAGGAAGGTCCGACCGACTCTCGTCTAAATCGGAGGTCTAAAGTTCGCTTTATGCGGTGAACCCCACTATTGGATTTTACACCAATCTGTAAGATTTGGACGTCTGCCACTCTCGAGGGGTACGTACAACTCTCTTTACTCTTGAATGCTCACTTCAAACTATCGGCCTCTCGGTTAGCAAAGAATGAAAGCTATATTGGAAATTATATATCGATAATATAATTCCAAACGAGAAAAATCAAGAGTAATTGGAAGGCCTAAACCCTAAAAAGAAAAGGTAAATTCAAAGCATCATAACTTAATCACTCGAACCTCGGATCATCAAGATCGAGTACAAGGAGGATTAGTAACTCATAGTGAAGTGGAGGAGGGGGATGAGTAGTAAAGCATTAAGAACACAAGGTAATAAAGAGCACTTATATTAATAAATAAAGAGATCTACACTTAAAAAGGAAAATTACAATTGCATGAAATTGAAAACCTATTCTAGCCCTACATTAATCAACTAGAGCAAGAGCAAAGATTACAACAAAAGCTATTACAAAAGCTAAAACTAAACTAGGGTTAAGAAAAACTAAAATGAGAAAGAGAGAAAGAGAGAGGGAGAAAAAGCATAAAAACACTAGTAAACAAAAGGGCAACACCTCCCCTCTCAACCAAAACTTCTCTGAAATGGAAGTGGGCATCTGAATTTATAGGAAAATTTCTCGGGTTGTTCACGCCCTAGGTCACGCCCGGGGAGGATATGTTAGGGGGCGTGACACATACGGGTTTGACATCAGGTTCTGGATTCTAGCGGGAAGGATGATTGCTTCTATACTATGGCTGACACTCCCTGGGTCACGCCTTTGTAGGGGGGGGGGGGGCGTGGCGCGTACGTCAAGTTTTAATCATTGGTCGGAAATCCGTCTGTCTTGGAAAGGGGTCAAACACGCCCTGGGACACGTCCCTTACTAGGGGAGTGACAGTACTGTTGGCGTGCAGAGGCGAATATGTATTAAATACGGCGGCAAACTTCAGGCAGAGGGAGACACCACCCGTGTCATGCCCTGGGACACTCCCGGGGAGGGCGTGTCAGGGGGGTGTGATAGCCGGTTTTCGTGATATTTGTTCTCTATCAGCAAGCTTCCTCGAGATCCGGTGACATGACCTGTGACATGCCCAGGGAGGGCATGACAGGGGGGGCAAGTCAGGTAATTTTTTGCCAAAATTCTGGAAACCTGCAAAAAGACAAGAAAATGTTACTGGCAATAATATTTACATAAGAAAGATAAAAATTAAGATAATAAGACATGATTAGTGCCTTCAAAACTAGAAAACACAATAATAGTTTAGGCTACAAAACATATTATCAAGTACATGGAATTATTTGTGATCGTCTTTATTGATGACATATTCGTGTATTTAAAGTCCGAAGAATACCATTCAAACCATTTACGGATGGTGTTATACACCATGAGGAGGAACAAGATTTACGCCAAATTATTAAAGTACGAGTTCTGGTTCTCGTCAGTGGCCTTTCTTTTCCATGTGGTTAGTGGAGAGGGAATTGCGATGGATTCTGCGTAGATAATTGCGATACGGGAGGGGTCAGTGTTGTCTTCTGTAGCTGAAGTCAAGAGTTTCCTTGGACTAGCGGGCTAATACAGGCGCTTCATAGAGAACTTTTCACGAATAGCCTTGCCTCTCACAACACTGACGAATAAAGAGCAGAAGTTCATCTGGACGCTGGAGTGCGTGCGAGCTTTTGGTTAGCTGAAGAGTTGTTTGACCACGACGCCCATTCTGAGTTCGCCATGTGGTACGGACGGCTTTGAACTGTATGGTAATGCATCAAGGAGCAGCTTAGGCTGCGCACTTCTTAAGGGTTGTAAGGTGATAGCTTATGGCTCAGGCTAGTTGAAAGTGCATGAGCAAAACTATCTAGTCCACGACTTGGAGCTGGCGGCAGTGATTTGTGCACTTAAATTGTGGCGTCAATATTTATATTGTGTGAAAGTGTATATATTCACGGACCATAAGAGCCTAAAATATCTATTGGATCAGAAGGATCTTAATATGTGACAATGTAGGTGGATGGAGTTCCTTCGGTACTACGCCTTCGCGATTCATTACACTCCCGGGAAGGGAAATGTCGTCGCAGATGCCTTGAGTCATAGGACTCCGACAAGGGCAAATTGGTTGCAGATGCATGATGAGCGTCTAATCCAGGAGCTGGAAAATTTAGAGATTTGTTGTGTCAACAAGAATTCCACTACAAATGCATGCCTTAACAGGATGGAGGTACAATATGACCTTGCAGAAAGGGTTTGGCGAGCTATAGAATAGGATGAGAGTCTGAAACACTATGCAGCGGATGGGTTAGATTCCCAGTTTTCCTTAGATGATGGCCTTTTGGTAAAAGACGGTCGTTTATGCGTCCCGAATATTATTAAGCTAAGAGAAGAATTGATGTTTGAAGCTCACTTCACGAATTATTTAATTCACCCATGGAGCACAAAGATGTATAAGGACATGAAGAAGATGTTCTGGTGGCCGGGCATGAAGAAAGACATAGAATTCTATGTGGCAAAATTTCAAACGTGTGCCTTAGTTAAAGCAGAATGTCAGAATCCTTGACATTTCCTGAAGTCACTACCTATTTTGCAATGGAAGTTTGATGACATTTCGATGGATTTCGTGCATGGTTGTGGACCGGTTGACTAAAGTGGCTCACTTCATTCCGAACAAGAGGGATGATTCATTGGAAATTTTTGCTAAGCTTAATGTCGAGCAAATAGTACGACTGCACGGTGTGCTTGGTGGAAGAATATTCACAAAGAGAATAAGAACCGAACTAGCAATCCAACTAGGCAAGTATACTAAATGAATTGTAGCTAGGGGACAAAAGTGTCGTATTAAAATCCGGGAACTGTTGAGCAATCTTACTCACACAAAGACTATTATCTTATCAAAAGAACTTTTTTTAGGGTTGTTTAACTAAAAGACTAGCAAAAGAAAACTACTTGTGATTAAGTAAAAAGCTACTAACAGTGATTACAATGAGGTGTTGAAACGATGATAAAGAAAAGCACTCGATCGAGAATCACCTCGGCAAAAGTTGATTAAAGACATGATAATAAATCTTAGCTTAATAGGGTAAAGGTCCTTGAATGTGGAGGTTCCTAAAGCTTGAATACGCTTCTCTCAAAGTTGTGCCCAACTGAGTTAAGGAAGGTTCGACTGAACTCTCGTCAAAATCGGAGACCTAAAGCTCGTTTTACGTTATAAACCCCGCTATTGGATTTAACTCCAATAAAGGAGATTTAACGTCTATCTCTCTCTAGGGGTGCGTTCAACTCTTTTACTCTTGAGTGTTCACTCCAATCTATGAGCCTCTCGGCTAGCTAAGAGTGGAAACAAAAATGGAAAATATATATCGATGATATATCTCCAAACCTGATTATTCAAGAGTAAATGTAATGCCTAAAAACTAAAAAGAAAGAGTAAACTAAAGCGTCATAACTTAATCAACTTGAGCCTCGGATCATCAAGATCGAGTACTAGGAGGATTAGTTACTCATGGTGAAGTGGAGGAAGAGAGATGAGTAGGAGTGCATGGAGACAAAATGGAGAAAATTAAAAATAAACACACTTTATATTAATTCAAAGAGAGATTACAACTTGAAATAAAAGACTATTACACTTGCATAGACTGAAAACTAGATTAGCATTAACAGTAAAATACTAAAAAAATTACAAGAACTATTACAAAAGAGTAGAACTAAAATAGAATTATGAAAGGCTAAAAATTAGAAAGGGAGAGAGGAAGAACACTAAAGGAATAGCTGAAAATGGTAGCACTTCCCCTCTCCAAATTTCTCTCTTCAAAACACAAGGGTGCTCAATTTATAGAAGTTTCAAAGAGCAGGACATGCCCACGCCTCCTGTCATGCTCAGGAGTTGACCTTGGTACAAAATCTGGCAGGAAATGATGATTGCCTCGGTACATGTGACATGCATTAATGGTTGCAGCAGGCTTTATGGAAGAGCGGGACTTGCTCTCTGGCAGCCGGCTTTATGTAGGTAGGGCTCGACGAACAATGAAGAGAAGAAGAAGGAGGAGTTCAACGAAGGAGGGTGAGTTTGACGAACTGGGAAGAATTCGTCGAATGGAGAAGGGAGCTCGATGAAAAATTGATGAAGGAGCCGTTCGTCGAACGCGGAAGAGGCGTTCGATGAATTGGGAAGAATTCATCACACGGAGAAGGGTGGCGATTGACGAACTGCGAAGAAAAACCGGAGTTTGATGTTCTTGGAAGAATACATCGATCGGATAAGGGTGGCGTTCGATGATTTGGGGAGAATTCGTCGAGAAGGGAGCTCAACGAAGAAGTGATGAAGGAGCCATTCGTAGAACGCAGAAGAGGAATTGGATGAATTGGAAAGAATTCGTCGAACAGAGAAGGGTGGAATTTGATGAATTCCGAAGAGAAGGCGGAGTTGGACGATCTGGGAAGAATTCGTCGAATGTAGAAGGGAGTTTGACAAAGAAGGGTGAGTTCGACGAACTGGGAAGAATTCGTCGAACACAGAAGAGGCGTTCGACGAACAGGAGATTAAAAGGCGGAGTTCGACGAACTTTGAAGAGTTCGTCGAACGCAGAAGAGGCATTGGACGAATGACTGATCGACTAATTCTGAGCTCCACGAATTCTGGCTGAAAAACTACAAACCTGCAAATGAAAGAGAAAACATCGTAGCATTAATATATATACAAAATGAGGTCAAAATAAAGCTTTAAAAATATGATTTAATTACAAAAAAAAAACTAAAAATTCCAAATAGTTTAGACTACAAAATACACTATCAAATTCCCCCAAGCTTAAGCTTTGCTTGTCCCCAAGCAAAGAAATAAAACTAGTCAATATAAAAAATGACTAATCAAAAAGTTCTAATTATGCTAACACAAGTACTATGCGAAATTTTAAGTAGGGAGAAGGTGAAACATAAATCTAAAACAATTACTTAAACATGGTTTCAACTTTTATAAACTTTACTAATAAAAATAAATCATCCAAGATTTTAACAAAAAAAATTTAAATAAATTTAAGCAAGGCAATGAAATGAAAAAGAGCATTGAGTTGTTACTAGATCCAAGTGACACATTATAACTATATCAATCAAATAACAAAAATCTAAATTCAAATCCAATCTTTGTTAATTTAGTTTCCTTCTTTAATTAGCTAAAAATAAAATTCAAAAGCATGAATCAAAAAGACTTATTAGGACCAAAATGTTCGGTTTAGGTAAATGATTAGGAGTGGAAATTCAAAGATAAATAATGAGGCATTAAAATCACACTAAAACAAAATAAAGAGTTTCGAAAATTTCATCATAAATAAAATATTTTTCTTTTTTTTTTCTTTTCCATTTTCTTTTTTTTCAAAAGGGCATAAATAATTTTTCTTTACATTTTGAAATCGGCTAAACAAAAGTAAAACTTCTTTTGAGCATATTTTTTCAAAAAGTTTTCAAAATATATCACAGAACAACTCTATCATAATCATGAAATTTTTTAATGAAACTAAAAAGGTTAGTGTGATTAGATAGGTTGGAAAATTTTAGCTTTGGTAAAAATGGAATGATTAGTGGAGCTATCAAATGAAATTGGAAAAAGGCTCAAAAGCGGCTACCTAGGAGAATAATTTTTAAGGTTGCGAGAAGGCTCAAACAAAAATAAAAACGGCCTAAATCATTTTCATGCTCCATAATTTATCTAAAGCGTTAGTTTTGAAAATTTTCAAAAAACAAATCCTAGATAATAAAAGAAGACTAATGAAATATCTTGAAAAAAGAAATAATAGACGCCTTAGATCGTTCACATCTACTGCACTAGTCAAAAGTTGACATTACACAAATTATCCAAAAATGAAAAGGAAAATAGTGGATGAAAGATTTTTATGAAGGAAAAGAAAATAAAGAACGGAAAAACCATAATAAAAACACGAGTTTTTGATAATACGTTTTGTAGTCTTAACTATTATCGTATTTTTCTAATTTATGATGTACAAATCTTGAATTTTAAGCTTTATTTTTATCTTTTTTATGTTTATTTTATTGCACCTAACTTTTTCCTCTCATTGTTCAGCTTTCCTTAAATTTGTCAAAATTGAACTGACACGCTCCCCTGTCACGCCCTCCCCGAACGTGACCTAGGCGCGTCACCTATTTCAGAGGAATCCAGAAGGCAGAGGAAAATACCAGGAAAAACGGCTATCACGCCCCCCTGACACGCCCTCCCCGGGCGTGTCCTCGGGCGTGACACGGGGCGTGGCGCCCCTTGCCCGAAGCCTACCACCGCATTAAATGCCAGTTCAACCCAGCACGCCAACAGAACTGTCATACCCCTCGTCACAGGCGTGATAGAGGGCGTGACCCCTCCTTTTCCGATGACTGACGGATTTCTGACCACTGATTTCTACACGACGTGCATGTCACAACCCCCCTACAAGGGCGTGACCCAGGGCGTATCCACCGACATACAGAAGCAATCATCCTTCCCGCCAGAATCCAGAGCCCGAGGTCAAACCCGTACATGTCAAGCATCCTGACACGCCCCCCGAGGGCGTGTCCAAGGGCGTGACCAACCCGTGAAATTTTTCTGTAAATTCAGCCCCCCTTCCATTTCAGCAAGCTTGGGTTGAGAGGGAAGGTGCTGCCCCTTTGTTTCTTGGTCTTTTTCATGTTCTTCCCTCTCTCTCTCTTCCTTATTTTTGTAATTTTTCTAATCCTAGCTTAGTTCTTATTTTGTTTTAGCTCTTGTAATTGCTTTTAGCTTAATGTTATGATAGCCTAGTTTTTATTTCCATGCAAGTGTAGCTTTCTTTAATTATTAATAAAAGTGCTCTTTTCTTACATTGTGTTCTTAATGCTTTACTACTCATCCCCCCTCCTCTACTCCATTATGATTAACTAATCCTCCTTGTACTCGATCTTGATGATCCGAGGTTCGAGCGATTAATTTATGATGTTTTAATTTACCTTTTCTTTTTAGGTTTTAGGCCTTGAATTACTCTTGATTTTTCATGGGCTGGAGGTATATATTATCGATATATACTCTCCACATTTACTTCCATTCTAGGCTAGCTGAGAGGCCGATAGAATGAAGTGAGCATTCCAGAGTAAACGGAGTTGTACGCACCCCTCGAGAGAGGCAGACGTCCAAATCTCCCGTATTGGAGTAAAATTTAATAGTGGGGTTCACCGTGTAAAGCGAGCTTTAGGCCTCCAATTTAGACGAGAGTCGGTAAGACCTTCCTAAACTCAGTTGGGCATGACTTCGAGAGAAGCGTGTTCAAGGTCTAGGAACATCCACGGTCAAGGACCTTTACCCTATTATGGTTAGGTTTTTATCACATTAGTCGACTTTAGCCGAGGTGATTCTTGATCGAGTGCATTTCCATTTCATATTTTCATCCCTTTGTTGTAATCACATCTTATAGGCCTTTAATTAATTGCAGTAGTTCTCTTTCTAGCATTGTTTTATTTCCTTAATTGCAATTAGTTTCTCAAACCCTAGTTTTTTCGTCGATAAAATAATAGCCTTCGTGTGAGTAAGTGTACTCAACAGTTCAAGGATTTCAATACGACACTTGTGTCCCCTAGCTACAGTTCGATAGGTATACTTGCCTCATTGGATTGCTAGTTCGATTGCTTTTATTTTCTTCGAACCTTAGCGCAAACAAAGTTTTGTGTGCCGTTGTCGGGGAGCAACTTTCGTTCACACACATCGCCAACTATTTAGTGTCCCGGGTGCTCCCAAAAGAGTTCTCCTCTCAGCAAAAGAATAAATTCTTTTCTGAGCTGAAGAACTATTTTTGGGAAGACCCACATCTTTTAAGAATCTGTATGGACTAAGTGATAAGGAGATGTGTTTCTTATGAAGAAGGAGTTGATATTTTAAAACACTTACATGAAGGTCTGACAGGTGGGCACTATCAAGCTGCTCGCACCGCTCACAAAGTGCTTTGCGCGGGTTTTTACTGGCCTAGCCTGTTTAAAGATGCACAAGCCTTTGTGAGTAGGTGTTAGTTGCCAACAGTCGAGCAACATTTCCAATAAAAATTAAATGCCGCAAAATTATTTCCCCGAGTGCGAAATTTTCGACCTCTCGGGAATCGATTTTGTTGGCCCTCTTCCTTCCAGCTTCGAAAATAAGTATATTTTATTTGCCATTGATTATGTTTCACGTTGGGCCAAAGCCCAAGCTCGTACTACGAACGACTCCCGAGTTTTTGTTACATTTTTGAAAAACTTATTTTCTCGAATCGAAACGCCGCGAGCCATCGTTAGTGACAGGGGTTCCCATTTCTATAACGCACAGTTTTCAAAAATCCTTACTAAATATGGCGTTATACATAAGATTTAAACTGCATACCACCCCCAAACTAATGGACAAGTCGAAGTAGTAAATAGATAAATAAAAGGAATTTTATAAAAGACTGTTTCAACTTCTAGGAAAGACTTGTCAGCCAAATTAGATGATGCTCTATGGGCCTACAGAACTGCGTACAAAACCGCCCTCGGATGTACGCCGTATCGACTGGTCAATGGAAAATCGTGCCATTTACCCGTAGAATTAGAACATCGCGCTTTTTGGGCCTTAAGATTTTTAAACTTCGATCCCCACTCTGTCGGTGACCTTAGAAAATTTCAACTTAATCAACTCGACGAATGGCGCTCTTATGCTTATGTAAATAACAAACTTTATAAAGAGCGTACGAAGCGTTTGCACGATAAGCACTTAATGCATCCGAAAACCTATAAGTCGGGCGACCAAGTTCTTTTATATAATTCTCGATTGCGTTTATTTCTTGGAAAATTAAAATCTCATTGGTCTGGGCCCTTTTCTGTTTTAGAAGTTTTTTCGTATGGTACTATTTTAATTTCTCACCCTGATAAGGGTAATTTCAAAGTGAATGGTCAGCGTCTTAAACTTTATTTCTCTGGTGATGATGATGTCAGTCCAAACATTATTAATTATCTGCTACACGAACTCTAGCTTTGAACTTTTTTTTGTTAAAAACTATTTTATTTCTGGACAACAATATTTTTTGATAATATTATTTTTGATGCGTCGAGCTCAACAATGCTTTAAACAAAGGGCGCTCTTGGGAGGCAATCCAAGTTATCTTTTTCTATTTTCTTTATTTTACATTTTTGCCCCGGATGGCTCCGACAAGCTGAAGCTTCTGTGATCGCCTGCTCCAATGTTGTTGAATCCATCGTGAAGTCAAAAGAAGAAGATTGGGGGAGAGGCATCACTCAGCTTTCGCAACAAATAAATCCGGGGAAGTACCTGTTTTTCAATTCTGTCTTTCAATTCTGTACTTTAATTTTCTCTTCTTCTCCAATCCCCTTCTTTTGCCATTGTGGACAATGTCCATTTTAATCTTGGGGGAGGACTTTCTTCTTCTTTTTTCTTAATGTAAATATATTTTTTTCTTTTTTTGTCTATTTTTTTCAAAAAACCAAAAAAAATGAATATCTTAAAATTCAAAAAACAAAAGAAAAGATTTCCAAAAAAAAATATATATATTTCCAAAATAAAAAAAAGAGAATATTTCAAAATTTTAAAAAAATCTTTGTTTTTTTTCTTACTTTAATAGTTTATACATTTTGGTATCTAAATAGTACCCCTAGTTTTTGTTTTGTTTTACTCAAAATTTCCTATAAACAACTTAGTTAATTATAAAATTTCTGATCGTCCTTTTTAATTATGTTTCACAAGTAAAATGTTGATCATGCTGTGTTTCTAATTCACGGTAGCATGTTAAGGTGAAATATTTTTCTAAAAATCGCATTTCTATTATGGTCATTCCTTCTTTATTTTCTTTACTTTCTCAAAAATTCATCATCCACTATATTTCTTTTTGTTTTTGGATTATTTTTGTAAGGTCAACTTTTGAATAGCGTAATAGATGTGAACGATCCAAGTCACTTATTATTTCTATTTTCAAGATAATTTCATCAATCTTCTTTTATTATCTAGGACTTGCTTTTTGAAAATTTTAAAATCTTTATTTTAAATAAATTTAAAAGCGTGAAAATGATTTAGGCTGTTTTTGTTTTCGTTTGAGCTTTCCTGCCAACCTAAAAACTTTAACCACTAGTTAGCCTCTTTTGAGCTTTTTTCAAAATTCATTTCATAGCTCCTCTTTTCATATCATTTTCACCAAGACAAAAATTTCCAACCTATCTAATCACACTAGCCTTTTTGAGTTTCATAAAATTTTTCCATGATTATGATAGGTTGTTTTGTGTTATTTTTGGGAGAAAGGTTTTGAAAAAAAAAGTATATTCAAAAGATATGTTTGTTTTTGTTTGGCCAATTCAAAATGAAAATAAAAATATTTATGGCCTTTGTTTTGAAAAAAGAAAAAAAATGGAAAAGAAAGAAAATGAAAGAAAAAAAATATATTTTTATTTTAATTGAAATTTTTTGAAACTCTTTGTTTTGGTTTATGGTGATTTCAATCTTTCACGTTTATCTTGAAATTCCACTCCTAATCATATTCCTAAATCAAACGTTTTTGTCCTATTTAAGTCCTTTTGATTCACGCCTTTTGAATTTTATTTAATAACTAAGAAAAGAAGAAAAGTAAATCAGTTTTAATTTTTGATTTAAACTTAGATTTTTGTTATTTAGTTGATATAATTATAATACGTTGCTTGGATCTAGTAACAGCTCAATGCATTTTTTCATTTTCATTGCTTTGCTTAAATCTATTTAAAATTTTTTGTTAAAATTTTGGATGATTTATTTTTGTTAGTAAAGTTTATAAAAGTTAAACCATACCTAAATAATTGTTTTAGATTTATGTTTCGCCTTTTCCCTATTAAGAATTTCAAATGGTACTTGTGTTAGCATAATTAGAACTTTCTGATTAGTCCTATTTAATGATTATCTAGTTTCTATATTTTTGCTTGGGGACAAGCAAAGCTTAAGCTTGGGGGAATTTGATATGTTTTGTAGTCTTAACTATTATCGTATTTTTCTAGTTTATAATGTGCAAATCTTGTATTTTAAGCTTTATTTTTATCTTTATTGTGTTGATTTTATTGCACATAACTTTTTCCTCTCTTTGTTCAGCTTTCCTAAAATTTATCAAAATTGACCTGACAAGCCCCCCTATCACGCCCTCCTCGGGCGTGACCTAGGGCGTGTAACTTGTTCTAGAGGAATCCAGAAGGCAGAGGAAAATACCAGGAAAAATGGCTATCACGCCCCCTTACACGCCCTCCCCGGGGGTGTCCCTGGGCGTGGCACGGGGCGTGTCACCCTCTGCCTAAAGCATGCCGCCGTACTAAATTCTAGTTCGACCCAGAATGCCAACAGTATTGTCACACCCCCATCACGGGCGTGACAGAGGATGTGACCCCTCTTTTTCCTATGACTGACGGATTTCTGACCACTTATTTCGATGCGACGTGCGGGTCATGCCCCCTATACGGGCGTGACCCAGGGAGTGTCTACCGACATATAGAAGCAATCATCCGTCCCACAAGAATCCAGAGCCCTAGGTAAAATCCGTATATGTCATGCCCCCTAACACGCCCCCCTAGGGCATGCCAAACGGCGTGACCAACCCGTGAACTTTTTCTATGAATTCAGCCCCCCCCCCTTCCATTTCAGCAAGCTTGGGTTGAGAGGGGAGGTGCTGCACCTTTGTTTCTTGGTCTATTTCATGTTCTTCCCTCTCTCTCTCTCTTCCTTATTTTTGTAATTTTTCTAATCCTAGCTTAGTTCTTCTTTTGTTTTAGCTTTTATAATAGCTCTTGTAATTGCTTTTAGCTTAATGTTATGATAGCGTAGTTTTCTTTTCCATGTAAGTGTAGCTCTCTTTCATTATTAATAAAAGTGATCTTTTCTTACATTATGTTCTTGATGCTTTACTACTCATCCCCCCTCCTCCACTCCATTATTATTAACTAATCCTCCTTGTACTCTATCTTGATGATTCGAGGTTCGAGCGATTATGTTCTGATGTTTTAATTTACCTTTTCTTTTTAGGTTTTAGGCCTTTAATTACTCTTGATTTCTCATGGGCTGGAGGTATATTATCGATATATACTCTCCACCTTTGATTTCATTCTGGGCTAGCCGAGAGGCCGATAGAATGAAGTGAGAATTGAAGAGTAAAGGGAGTTGTACACACCCCTCGATAGAGGCAGATGTCCAAATCTCCTAGATTGTAGTAAAAACTAATAGTGGGGTTCACCGCATAAAGAGAGCTTTAGGCCTCTGATTTAGATGAGAGTCCGTTGGACCTTCCTAAACTCAGTTGGGAACGAATTCGAGAGAAGCGTGTTAAAGCTTTAGGAACCTCCACGGTCAAGGACCTTTACCCTATTAAGTTTAGGTTTTTATCACATTTCTTAGTCGACTTTAGCCGAGGTGATTCTTGATCGAGGGCATTTCCATTTCAAATTTTCATCCCTTCGCTGTAATCGCTTCTTATAGGTCTTTAATTAACTGCAGTAGTTCTCTTTCTAGCATAGTTTTATTTCCTTAATTGCAATTATTATATCAAACCCTATTTTTTTCAACGATATAATAATAGCCTTCGTGTGAGTAAGTGTACTCAACAGTTCCCGGATTTCAATACGACACTTGTGTCCCCTAGCTACAGTTCGATATGTATACTTGCCTAATTGGATTGCTAGCTCGATAGCTTTTATTTTCTTCGAACCTTAGCGACCACCAGTTTTAGAATAAATGTTTCACGTTAACGTGCTACTGTGAATTAGGAAAACAACATGGCCAACATTTGACTTGTGAAACATAATTAAAAAGATCGATTAGAGAGATTATAATTAGCTAAGTCGTTATATGAAATTTTTAGAAAAACAAAACAGAAACAAGGGGTACTATTGAAATACTAAAATTAGTTTAACCTATTAAAGTAAAAAAAACATAATTCTTTTTAGAAATATTCTCTTTTTTTTTATTTTTAAAGATATTATATATTTTTTTGATTTTTAGGTATTCATTAAAAACAAAAGAGAAGAAATTTTTTTTAGAAACAGTACTAAAAAAAATTTATTTTTAATATAATTTTTTTTCTAACTAAAACAAAAAGAAGGAGGAAATCCTCCCCAAATCTTAAAATGGACATTGTCCTCAATAGAGAAAGGAGGGGAAGGAGAGAGAGAAATTAAAATAGAAATGAAAGTACAAAATTGAAAAATAAGTACTTCCCCGGATTTATGCGTCGAGAAAGCTGAGTGATGCCGCTCCCCCATGATTGCGCTTTGGAACTTCTTGAAATGTCAGCATTGGACTTCATGATGGATTCACCAGCATTGGAGCAGGCGATCATAGAAGCTTAAGCTTGTCGTAGCCGTCCAGGGCAAAAAGTGTAAAATAAAGAAAACAAAAAAATAACTTGGGTTTCCTCCCAAGAGAGCTCTTTGTTAAAACGTTGTTTGAGCTCGACGCAACAAAATAATATTATCCAAATATAATTTGTCCAAAATAATAATTAAAGTTTTAACAAAAAAAAAATTTCTTAAGTTACTTAAAGTTGTGTTGAAGAAACTTAATATTGTTCGGACTGACAAAATCACCACAGAAATGAAGTTTAAGATGTTGCCCATTCACTTTGAAATCACCCTTATCAGTGTGCGAAATCAATATCGGGTCATACAGAAAAACTACTTTAACAGAAAACGGCCCAGACCATTGTGACTTTAACTTGCCAGGAAATAAACGTAAATGTGAATTATATCAAAGAACTTGGTTTCCAGGCTTAAAGGTTTAAGGTGCCTTTAGTGTTTATCGTGAAAACGTTTCATCTACTCTATATAAAATTTGTTATTTTCGTATGCGTATCGCGTCGACTTCGTTAAGTTGAAATTTTAGAAAATCGCCGACAGAGTGGTGATCAAAATTTAAAAACCTTAGTGCCCAAAAAGCACGGTGTTCTAATTCTATGGGTAAATGGCACGACTTTCCATAAACCAACCGATACGTCGTACAACCGATGGAGGTTTTGTACGCAGTTCGGTAGGCCCATGGTCCATCGTCTAATTTGGTTGACCAGTCATTTCTAGAGGTGGAAACAATATTTTCTAAAATTCTTTTAATCTCTCTGTTCACTACTTCGACTTGCCCGTTAGTTTGGGGGTGGTAGGCAGTGAATGATTATGTGTAACGACTTGTTTTATAAGAGTTTTGGAAAACTGCGCATTATACAAATATTAGCCCCTATCGCTAACAATGTATTATGGCATACCGAATCGAGAAAATTTTTTTTTAAAGAAAGTAAGTACAACTCGAGAGTCGTTAGTAGGAAGAGCTGAGGCCTCAGCCCATCGTAAAACATAATCTATAACAACTAAAATGAACTTTTCCCGATGCTAGAAGGAAGAGGGCCAACAAAATCAATTCCCCAGAGGTCAAAAACTTTGCACTCAAGGAAATAATTTTGTGGCATTTCATTTTTATTGGAAATGTTTCCCGACCGTTGGCAACTATCACACCTACTCACAAAAGTTAATGCGTATTTAAACAGGCTAGGCCAGTAAAAACCAACGCAAAGCACTTTGTTAGCGGTGCAAGCAGCTTAATAGTGGACACCAGTCTGTCCTTCATTCAAATGTTTTAAAATATCTAATCCTTCTTCGAAAGAAACACATCTCCTTCATCACCTGATCCGCACAAACTCGGAAAAGATGCGGGTCCAAAAAATTGTTCTTCAACTCAGAAAATAATTTCTTCTTTTCCTGAGAGGAAAACTCTTTCGGGAGGACACGAGCCACTAAATAGTTGGTTATGTGTGCAAACCAAGGGGAAGGGGATGCGTTAATTGAAATCAGCTTCTCATTAAGAAAATAATCATTAAAAGATTTTTTATCTAAATTTTTTATATACGGATTATCTAATCATGAGAGATGGTCGGCGGCCAAATTCTCGGCACCTCGCTTATCACGAATTTCTAAGTCAAACTGCTAGAGGAGTAAGACCCAGCGAATAAGGCACGGCTTGGCATTCACCTTATCAAGAAGACACTTGAGGGCCGAATGGTCCGTGAAAATGATAATTTTTGAAAGCGTAATGTATGGTCTAAATTTATCGAAGGCAAGGACAACAACTAGGAGCTCCTTTTCTATCGTGGTGTAATTCTCATGTGCAGGTGTGAGTGTTTTACACGCGTTATAGATGGGTTGGAAGTTTTTAGATATTTGTTGACCTAATACGGTTCCGACTGCGAAACAACTCGCATCGCACATAATTTCATAGGGAAGGAAAAGTTAATTGGGGCATTAATTAACTTTTCTTTTATTAATTGAAAGTCATGTAGGCAAGGTTCGTCAAAAATAAATGGGGCGTCTTTTCTAGAAGACTAGTAAGGGGTTTGGTGATTTTGGAGAAGTCTTTAATGAAACGGCGGTAGAAGACAGCATGACCTAGGAAACTTCTTATAGCTTTTACGTTCGTATACGGCGGTAGTTTCTCAATAACTTCTATCTTAGGTATATCTACTTCAATTTCTCGGGCAAAAATCTTATGACCCAAAACTAACCCCTCCCTCACCATAAAATGTCATTTTTCCCAATTTAGGGCGAGGTTAGTTTCATCTCATCTTTCTAAGACTTTGTCTAGGTTTTCCAATCAACTATCAAAAGCATCGCTAAAAATGGAGAAATCATCCATAAACACCTCCATTATGCTTTCTACGTACTTGTCAAAGATAGCAATCATACATCGCTGGAATGTAGTTGGCGCATTGCACAACCCAAATGACATTCTTCGATAAGCGAAGGTGTCGAAGGGACAAGTAAACGTAGTTTTTTCCTGGTCCTCTAGAGAGATGGGGATTTGAAAATACCCTGAGAGGCTATCGAGAAAATAGTAAAATCTATGGCCAAATAATTGCTCTAAGATTTGATCGATGAATGGAAAGGGAAAATGGTCCTTGCAGGTGGTGTCATTTAACTTACGATAGTCAATACACATTCGCCACCCTATTACCGTCCGTGTCAGGATAAAGTCATTATTCTCATTACTAACTACTATTATCCCTCCCTTTTTCGGCATTACGTGAACAGGGCTGACCCACTTACTATCAGAAATAGGATAGAAAGTTCCTGCGTCTAAAAGATTCATAACCTCGCCCTTAAGTATTTATTTCATAATGGGATTTATGCGGCGCAGAGGTTCAATTGAATTACGCGAATTATCTTCCATTAGGATTTTGTAGGTACAGAAAGATGGGCTTATGCCCTTGATATTAGAAATCTGCCAAGCAATAGCTCGGCGATGTTTACGTAAAACTAGAAGGAATTTATATTTTTGCACTTTAGTTAAGTAGGACGAAACTATTACTAGTAGTTTAGAATCTTTTTCTAAGAAGGCGTACTTAAGATGTTCAGGCAGTTCTATTAATTATAGGGTAGGGGGTTCTTCGTACGATGATTTGGAAGTTCTTTCCTTTTCAAAAATAATATATTCGTAGACTTTAACTTTATACGGAAAATTGGAAAGGGTGGAGTCTGCGGCCATGGTCGTTTCTTGCAGAAATTCATTTGGAAGAGTTGAAGAAAAACCAAAATCAGAAATCTCACTTTCACTTTCAGAAAGGTAGTAGGAAGATTCTTCACTTAATGCATCTATGAAAAAATTGGAGTCGTCATTCCCTAGGGTGTTCTTCATCGAATGGGTGATAGAGAAAGTTACTTCATCGTCACCTACTCGAAGGAAGATCTTGCCATTGCTTACGTCAATGATAGCTCGGGAGATGGCAAGGAAGGATCGGCCAAGGATCAGGGGAACCTCGACGTTTTCTTCGATGTCCAATATGACAAAATCCACCAGGAAGATGAATTTGTCGACTTTGACTAGAACATCCTCCACTATTGCTAACGGGTATTTGACCGATCTATCAGTGAGTTGGCTAATCATAAGCGTGAGGTGAGGCTACCAATTCCTAACTTCTTGAATAATGAGAGACGCATCAGGTTGATACTCGCACCTAAGTCGTCTAATACGTGCTTGACAAAAAGATAACCAAAGATAGACGAAAGAGAAAAACTACCCTGGATCACTGATCTTCTTTGGCAAACTGTTTATCAAGACCGCGGAGCAGTCGGCATTTAGTGTGACACGCGATAAGTTTTCTAACTTCTTTTTATTAGTCAGGAGGTCCTTTAGGTACTTAGCGTACTTCAGCATCTGGGAGATTACTTCATGGAAGGGTAGATTTATATGGATTTTCTTAAATATTTCTAGGAAGCAGGAGTATTGATCATTCTGACATTGCTTGTTAAGTTCGAAATGGTATGGTGGAGTTGGATCATTTTTAAAGATGGGGGGTTGAGTGAGGTCTTTCTCTATAATTGAGAGAGGGGTCATAAATCCTTTTCGACAGAAGCTAGAATTTTTAAAACTGTGGCGGAGCTTTCCTCGGGCTCTTTGCTAACCATACAAGAAACTTGCTTCCCACTCCGCAGAGTTATAGCTTTCTATTTCTCTCTTGGGTTGGGCTCGGCATTAGCAAAAAAAGACCCAGCGGGTCGCTCAGATATTATTTTCACGAGTTATCCTACATGATTCTCTATAGTTTTAACGCTTCCGGCTATGGTTCTTATAGTAGCGTCATTTGTGTTTATATATTTAGAAAGTAACACCTCCAAGATCGGAGGTTTTGCATAATTTTGAAGAGGTGGAGGTGGTGCAGAAAAATCATTTTGTGGTGGCAGGCGCATGGCATTCGAAGGGTTACTCCATAAAAAATTAGGGTGGTTTCGTAAAGCGTGATTATAAATATTCGGAAAAGCAAAGCCCGACGCGGGAAAACTATCAGCATAAAAATTATGAAAAGCATTTCTCGGCATATTATTAACATAATCTAATTATTCGGGTGCAGTAGTTGAAGATTACCATACCTGAGGGTCGGAGGAAGCAGTAATCTCCATTATCTTCTTTCTTAAAATCTACACTTGCAGAGCTAGCTGGGAGACATTGCCCACTTCAAATATACCTGGAGGTTTGTTTGGGCAGGACCTAGGCACATTCCACTAATATGTGTTCATGGCCATGTCCTCGAAAATTTCAAGAGCTGCTTCCGGGGTTTTGTGGTTTAAGGTACCACCAGAAGATGCGTCTATCATTTGCTTTGTATTTTGATTTAGCCCATTATTAAACGCCTGCACTTGCAACCATACAGGCAGCGCGTGATGTGGGCATTATTTTAGGAGTTCTTTAAATATTTCCCAGGTTTCATACAAGGTTTTAGAATCTATTTGTACAAAGGAAGAAATATCATTCCAAAGTTTTGCGGTTTAAGCTGGCGGAAAATACCTCGCCAAAAATTTTTCAGTTAGTTGATTCCAGCTGGGGATGTTGTTTTTTAGTAAAGTGTTCATCCATTGCTTAGCCTTGGTTCTTAGGGAGAAAGGGAAGAGTCTTATCCTAATAGATTCATTTGTGACACCATTAATCTGGAAGGTGTCACAAATCTCAAGAAAGCTAGCAATATGTGCGTTCAGATCTTCATCTTGAAGTCCATCATATTGCACATACTGCTGCACCATTTGAATTATGCTAGGCTTTAGTTCAAAATTATTAATAGCTATACTAGGGCGAACTATGCTTGATTATGTACCCTCTAGTTTCTGTCGTGCATAATAGGACATAGGCCTATGCAGGGCTTCATCTACAATGGGTTTTTCCATTCTTAAGGTAGAAAATGACTCAGAATCCTAAACCGGTATTTGGAGAGTAGGGCCTTGAAATTGCGATCTTCTCCAAAGAGTACACTCAATTTTGTGGTCCAAGTCCAAAATATCCGACGGATTTCCGTGGGTCTTGCACTAGCAGAATAGAAGATAAAGAAAGAGAAAAAAATAAACTAGAAATAGTTACTATTTTTTTGAAATAGATTTTATTAATGTTTTAACTCCCGAACTTCCCAAGGGCTAGCCGATAAACAGTTCGCAATGCACTAGACAAGATAGTTGAATTTAAGCCACATTGCCCTTTTCGAGAGAGTTAGGTGGTGTAGAAAAATTGTGATGCGGGTTTCTATTAAGGGCGTTAATATGTTTTTTGAAATTTAAATTTTTAAGAAAGAGGGTGAGAAAGAGAATTGTTAAAAGTAATATGTTCGCGTTTTCGAATTATCAACAAAAGTTGATCCCCAGCAACGGAATCAAAAACTTGGTGAAAGAATATTCGCAAAAAGAATAAGAACCGAACTAGCAATCCAACTAGGCAAGTATACCTATCAAATTGTAGCTAGGGGACACAAGTGTCGTATTAAAATCCGGGAACTATTGAGTAATCTTACTCACACAAAGACTATTATCTTATCGAAAGAACATTTTTTAGGGTTGTTTAACTAAAAGACTAGCAGAAGAAAACTACTTGCGATTAAGTAAAGAGCTATAAAAAGTGATTACATCGAGGGTTTGAAACGATGATAAAGAGAAGAGCACTCGATCGAGAATCACCTCGACAAAAGTTGATTAAAGACGTGATAATAAACCAAAGATTAATAGGGTAAAGGTCATGACCGTTGAGGTTCCGAAAGCTTGAACACGCTTCTCTTGAAGTCGTGCCCAACTGAGTTTAGGAAGGTCGACCGAACTCTTGTCCAAATTGGAGACCAAAAGCTCGTTTTACGCTATGAACCCCGCTATTGAATTTCAATCCAATCCGGGAGATTTAATGTAATACCCCAAATTCCCAAATTTTACTTCAGGCTGGGCAACACGGCCTTGGACACGGGCGTGTCCCATGGAATGTCCTGCTCTGTTTGCTCGAGTGTGATTTTTGGTCTAGAGTGTATCTCGAGTAAGGCACACGGCCTGGGAAATAGTCGTGTCTGAAGCCGTGTCTAAAGCCGTGTCCTTCTCTACTCAACGAAATGCACTCGACATTTGTTGAGAGGGTACATGGACTGAGACACGGGCGTGTCAGAGGGTATGTCCTCCTCTTGTTTTGACTAGGTTTGTGCGGCCTATTGAACATTGCTAGGCAAGGGCGTGTCTGCAGCTGTCTCTAGGCATATGCCATGTGGCACGGGCGTGTCACAGGGCCGTGTCCTTCTCTGGTTTTGTCCAGGGCATTGAGGCCTGGTGAACACGGGGTAGACACGGGCGTGTCTGAAGTCGTGTCAATGCATATGTCCATGTGATACGTCCGTGTCACAGGCCGTGTGCACTGACACGGCTTCAGACACGCCCGTATCTAGCCCATGTTCACCATGCCTCAATACCCTGGACAAAACTAGAGAAGTACACGATCCTGTGACATGCCCATGTCATAGGACGTGTGCCTTGACATAGCAGCAGACACCCCCTTGCCCAGCCGTATTCAATAGGCCTCATAAACCTTGCCAAAAACTGAGGAGGACAAGCCCTCTGACATGCCTGTGTCTCAGGATGTGTACCCTCTCGACAAAAAATGAGTGCATTTCGTCGATTAGATAAAGACACGGCTTGGGAAATGCCCGTGTCCTAGGCCGTGTGCCTCACTCGAGACACACTCGAGACCAAAAATCAAACTCGAGCAAATAGAGAAGGACACGCTCTGGGAGACGCTCGTGTCCCAGGCCGTGTTGGCAAGCCTGAACTCAAATTTGGGATTTGTGGGTGTTACAACCCTCCCCTCCTTAAAATTAATTTCGTCCCAAAATTTGCACACAGTAAGGAAAAACAACAATCAAGATGTTATAAATTCACAAAAGTTTGATACAACTTGACACGCACTGTACAACTGTTTACACAAATTGATCGGGAAACTCAGCCCGCATGGTCTGCTCTCGCTCCCATATTAGCTCCTCACGGCCACAGTTGTCCCACCAGACCTTGACCATCCTGATTGTCTTGTTCCGCAACTGTATATCGGCTCTATCCATGATCCGAATGGGTCTAACCGTCGTCGTTAGCCCAAATTCGACCGGTGCACGATCGCTTGCAATCACTTAAGCTGGATCTTTCATGACTTTACGAAGCACTGATCTGTGGAACACATCACGAAATCCACGCAATTCTGCCGAAAGAGCTAGCCGATAGGCAGCTTCCCCAACTCTCTCCACCACTTCAAACAGACCAAGATATCAGAGTGGCCCAGCGGAAGCGTTATTGGCCCATAACCCACAGGTCGGAGGATCGAAACCTCCCTCTGATACCAAAATGTAACGACTCCATCCGTTAAATAACATATAATAGAAGGTCCGGTCGGGGCCCTACACTATATGTCACAAACAGGCGGGGAGGTCACAGGTTAATACCAAAACAGGTACGCATCCTAACACAAAGCATAGTAGCGGAATCTTTTAATGTTAAACTGAACTCAAACCATGAATGTCCACTATATTTAAACAACCACATTTATATATACACACGAAGGAGTGTACAGCATTTACTCAAGAGTTTTCCCTTAAGGCCTTACAGTTACGCTTTACAAGTGTGGATTACAAACATCAGCGCGCAGGCCGGCCACACATGAAAATAGCAAAAACCTTTGCTCAGCCTTCGAGGGCCAGCAATAACAGCATTAGGGGATTAAACCCTTTATTTCCCGCTCGGCTCTCCAACACCTACACAGGGACAACCCACCATTTTGGTGGAAAACAAAGCAACGGTCATCATTCATCTGACCAATTTATAACGACCCTACCCCTTTGCTGGGGCAGTGGTAATCCTTCCCTACAGGCATAGATTTTTTAAGCAGATATATCAAATTATGTGCACTCAAGCACAATAAACATATCACAACCGTTATCCACGCGACATGACGATCCGTGCACTCAGGGCACATTCTTGGTGTACCGGCGAACTAGGGTCCAACCACCGTTCACGGTCCGATAACCAACGGTATTGAGCATTTAGTCTTAATGGTGCGGAGGCCTAAGACTCTCATTATCCCCTCCAATGAGACCAATAACTAGGTCTACCAGTAGGTCAGACATAACGCAGGTGAAGATCTTCCACCCCTCCTCCCCCCCCACACCGTTGCTCAAGTCGTCATGCCATCAATGAATACCGAAGTACTCATGGCCAATTTACAGGCGCAGATCGGTTTCACCTTTCCTGTTTGGCACTAAGCATTTTTAAGAGCACACAACTCCCAGTAGCCAGACTGTCCAACAAGGACTGGCTTTACAATCCAAAAATGGGAGATAATGCCAGCATTCCTTGCGGTTGCTTGGCGGGTTTAGCAGAACTCCCTTTCTGCACCCAGACTCACCCAAACATGGCATTCAGCACAAGAATCATGCGGGTATTTTCCTGGAATTTCACTCTAGTACTTCTCGTTACTACCCTTCACAGGCACAACCCATCGACTCAACAACCTACACATTTATACGCAGAGTCTTCTCCGGTGAGCAAAATATAACATCACCAATCCAGACCAACCTATCTAGATTGGCTTCACACTGCATATATATTTCATACTACACACTTCCGGATCTATATGCAAGACTAGAAATTACAAGAATCAACCCAAGGAATCCCTCAACAACAACCTTTTGGTGGGGGAAATCCACAGACATGCAAAAATGAGGACTTCACATGTCCAGGAAGGAAGATCATTAACCTTGACGATCTCTTGGGAGCCATGGAATTCTAGCTGGATAGCAAGCACAGCAACACTTTCGCCTCCACAAATCTGGACTCACTCGCAATTCCGAACGATGAAGCTCCACCAGCGGCCAGATCTCTTCTCTTCTTCCTCCTTTCTCTCCCTTCTCTCTATTCTTTTAGAAAGAGAATAGCAAAGCTTTGAATGAGAGATAACTCTCAAGTCCTGGACTTAACTCAGCAGGGAGAAGCTTAGGCCCTTAGATCTCATCTGAAGGAAATGAACGGCCACAAATCGGCCTGAAAATTCTATTTTTGGGCTGACACGGCCTGTGATATGCCCGTGTCACTGACCTTGTACCTTAAGCAGTACACAAACCATCTTATCTAGAACAGGACACGACCATGTGATACACCCATGTCACAGGCTGTGTGCACTGACATGGCTTCAGACACGCCAGTGTCTAGCCCGTGTTAACTAGGACTCAATGCCCTGGACAAAACTAGAGAAGGACACAACCCTATGACACGCATGTGTCATAGGTCGTGTGCCTAGACAAAGCTACAGACACGCCCTTGCCCAGCCGCATTTGATAGGCCGCACAAACCTGGCCAAAACTCAAGGAGGACGCTCCCTCTGACACGCCCGTGTCCCAGGCCGTGTGCATCTCTCGAGATACACTCGAGCAGACAGAGCAGGACACGTCTTGGGACACGCCCGTGTCCCAGGACCTGTTGCCAAGCCTAAACTCAAATTGTTGTTTTTGGGGTGTTACATTTAACATCTGCCTCTCTCGAGGGGTGCATGCAACTCTCTTTATTCTTGAGTGTTCACTCCAAACTACGAGCCTCTCGACTAGCTAAGAGTGGAAACAAAATGGAAATATATATCGATGATATATCTCCAAATGTGATTATTCAAGAGTAAATCTAAGGCCTAAAACCTAAAAATAAAAAGTAAACTAAAGCATCATAACTTAATCAACTCGAGCATCAAATCATCAAGATCGAGTACTAGGAGGATTAGTTACTCATGGTGAAGTGGAGGAAGAGAGATGAGTAGGAGTGCATGGAGACAAAATGGAGACAAGTAAAAATAAACCCACTTTATATTTTTTCAAAGAGAGCTTACAACTTTAAATAAATGACTATTACACATGCATGGATTGAAAAATAGGTTAGCATTAACAGTAAACTACTAAAGAAATTACAAGAACTATTACAAAAGAGTAGAACTAAAATAGAATTAAAAAAGGCTAAAAATGAGAAAGGGATAGAGGAAGAACACTAAAGTAAGAGCTGAAAATGGCAGCACTTCCCCTCTCCAAATTTCTCTATTCAAAACACAAGGGGGGGCTCAATTTATAGAAGTTTAAAAGCACAGGACATGGCCATGCCTCCTGTCTTGCTCAGGCGTTAACCTCGACACAAAATCTAGTGGGAAAATCATTGCCTCGGTACGGGGCAATGTGCATTAATGGCGGCAGCAGGCTTTATGGAAGAGTGGGACTTCATCTCTAGCAGCAGGCTTTATACAGGGAGGGCTCGACGAATGGCAAAGAGAAGGAGAAGGAGGAGTTCGATGAAGAAGGGTGAGTTTGGTGAACTGGGAAGAATTCATCGAACGTAGAAGGGAGCTCAATGAAGAAGGGATGAAGGAGCAGTTTGTCGAACGCAGAAGAGGCGTTTGACGAATTGGGAAGAATTTATCGAACGTAGATGGGTGGGGTCGGCGAATTGAGAAGAGAAGGCAGAGTTCAACGACCTGGGAAGAATTCGTCGAACGAAGAAGGGTGGCGTTCGATAAATTGTGAAAATAAGGAGGAGTTTGACGATCTGGGAAGAATTCGTCGAACGGAGAAGGGAGTTCGACGAAGAAGGGTGAGTTCGATGAACTAAGAAGAATTTGTCGAATGCAGAAGAGGAATTCAACGAATAGGGGATGAGAAGGAAGAGTTCGATTACCTTGGAAGAGTTTGTCAACCACAGAAGAGGCGTTCGACGAATGCCTGATCGACGAATTCTGAGTTCGATGAATTCTAGCTGAAAAACTACAAACCTGCAAAGAAAAGAGAAAACATCGTAGCATTAATATATATACAAAATGGGGTCAAAATAAAGCTTTAATCTATAGCATCGTTAGTGACCGAGATAGGCTCATCACTTCGAATTATTGGCGGCAAATCCATCTATTATTTGGGACAAAATTAAAGTTCAGTATGGCCTTTCATCCGCAAACGGATGGTCAGACTGAGAGGACCAACAGAACTATGGAGGATATGCTCTGGATGTGCTCCTTAGATTTCGAGAAGAGGTGGGAAGACCATCTCTATATGGTAGAGTTCGCATACAATAATAACTATCAAGCTAGCATAAATATTGCACCTTTTGAAGCTTTGTATGGTAGGAAGTGTCGAAAACTGTTAGCTTGGGCAGAGACAGGCGAGTCAAAGTTGTTTAAGCGTAAGGAAGTTGAAGATGCTAATTCGACTATACGTTTGATTCGAGGGTGGCTTTTTGTAGCCCAAGATAGGTAAGCGGAGTACTACAATGCCAAGCACTGAAAAGTATAGTTTGCGGTTGGGGATTGTGTATTTAAAAATCAAATCATTCAAGGGAGTGTCAAGGATTCGGTGCTTGAAAAAGTTAAATCCGTGTTATCTTGGTCCGTTCGAAGTAGTGGAGCGAGTTGGAGAAGCTTCTTATCAGCTATCTCTTTCGACAGAACTTAGTGGCTTGCATGATGTGTTCCTCATATTAGTGCTTTAAAAAGTCATGAAATAGCCAGCTCAAATGATTGCGAATGATCGAGTACCGGTCGAATCTGGGCTAATGGTGAAGGTTAGGCCCATTCTGATCGAGGATGAGGCGATTAAGCAGCCGCGGAACAAGACAATCGGGATGATCAAGGTCTGGTGGGACAACTGTTGCCGTGAGGAGCTAACATGGGAGCGGGAGAAGACCATGCGTGCTGAATTTCCCGAGATGTTTGTATAAATTATTGTAAAAATTTTTTGTGAAGAGAATAAATGTTGGAACATGATTGTTGTTGTCTTTCTTATAGTTGTATGCAAATTTCGAGACGAAATTTCTGTAAGGAGGTGAGGATTGTAACACCCAAAAGGAGTAGGAGTTATATCGATGAATGTTGATCGGCTCGAGTGTAACATCTCAATTCAAGTTAGACCCCTCATGCGTGTATTGTGTCATCTTGGGTGACTTAGGCCGGTAGAAATTTGGGAGAGAAAACCCAAGGTCACGGGGCGGTAGGTAGGTCTAGGTGGTTGAGTAAACTCGATGAATTGCCCTGGACTTGACATTCATTTTATGTGTCCTATTTTGTTGTTTGCCGCATAGAAAGCCTATATAACATAGTAAGCCTGTGTTGCCTTGAAGGCAACATATCACCTTGATAAAATTATAGTGTGTGCCAAACTCAAATTGCGTGGTTTGCAAATATCATATTTATTCAAAATGATGAAATCGAGAAAACGCCCTTGGACATGATCTCAGATATTTTATTAGACTCGTAACGATAATTCCAGTCCAATGGAGTTGTCCGTTCACAATTCTAACGTCATTTAAAAGTTTTGAAGTTTAAGTAAATTGGCAGCAAACGCTCCAGGGAGCGTAAAATGAGCATACGCACTCGGATTGGATTGCGAATTATTACAGTCTATGCGTGTCAGCGAGTCGGTCGTAACAAGCCTATTCGGGACAATTTTTGAGTTCTGCAGGCATTGTACAGTTGTTTGAAATATAAGAGCAAAATAATAATGATAATATTAATAATAAAATTAATAATAATATACTTATTATATATTACTATATAACTTAACATTAGGTCAGAGCATCAACCCGACTCCTTCCCACTTCCCCTACTATCCTTGACCGCCCTAACTCCTCCCCGATTCCTCCGTGCAAGCTCCGACCAACACTCCTCCGACGCTTCTCGAACCCACCTCCCCTCGGGCAAATACTTCACCGACAAGCTCCGCCGGCAAGCTAGCTCTTGTGAGCATCGCACGGAGCCTACGTAACTCTTCTCTTGCTCCGGCCAGCCTATTCTCTCTCTAAACCTCATGTCCAACCACCACCTACTCTAGATCTCATTCTCTCCAACCAACGATCACCCAAATCTACACCGATCAGTAGCCCAATGCTTTAGATCCGACCATCTCTGCCTCTCCACTTTAAGATTTGCCAACCTGATAAATCTGGCCGAGCACCCATCTCCAAACCGAGCCAATCTGTCATAAATGATGTTGTTCTCCTGGAGTTTTAGCTGCTCCTGCACAGTAAAATTTTGAGGATAAATATTATGATGAAAGAAATTCAAGGCCGACCATATGCATCTGGAATGGCGAGATCTTCCTCAGTCCTTGATTTGTTCTTGAAGCAACTCAGATGATAACATTGGAGATGAAAATTTTGGAGGAGTTATTGTGGACTAATTATTTGAGCTTTCATGATTTGGAGGTGTTGACTCATTTGTCTTCTATAGGAGCTTCAATACTTCACGCCGCGGATCCATGGTCGACCCCTTTGGAGAGCATCAAACAAGGTCGGATAGGCAATGTCCGACTATGTACTGGAGCAACGCGCAAATGCCGCATACACGACCATTAGGTAACATGCATGGACACTCGGTGAGATTCCTACCCTCTCCCTTGGTGCTAGTTCTCTAGTTATTTCTAAGAGAGATATCGACTCAAAAGAGTCTTGATTTGTGAGAAGGAGATTTCTAGGGAATGGCCACACTAGGACTTGTGTCCTAGTGTTTAGATGTCTTCAACCTTTACTCCCTTCTCTGTGAAGATTGGGCTTGGTTTCGTGAGGAGGAGTGGCCTCATGAGGGTTAATAAAGGTGGAGGGAAGTTCTGGAACTGTTTTGTGAAAGTGGTTAAAGGGGGAAGATGCACGAAGAAATATATTTTCTGCGCGCATCGAACTTCGAAGTCATTTTCGGACATGATGAGGCCGGATCTGGGTCGTGGGCTTAACACGAACATTGTAGGCCACGAAAAGACATAACCAATGAATGATTACACGCTTTCACCGGGTTCCTGTAGCCTTAGGAATCTTCGGTGGAAGTTGCTGTCCAGAAAGTGTCCTGCACTTATTGTTCATTGGTTGGTGTAGAATCGAGTTTGGACTCGGTAGAGACATTGTAACAAATTAACATTTAGGTTGGTTGAATACTTTTTATTTCTAACCATGATAAATCAACAATTAATGGAATTTGTTGATAAATTCTTAGCAAACAAATGAATTAGTGAAACAAACTTGAATGAAAGGATTTGGTAGAGAGATCGAAGCAAAATAGTGTGAAGGTTTTGGTGGACTTAGTCTATACGTAATCGTGATAAATAAAGGGTTGACGGGATTCAGTCTATAGACCCTTAAGTAAAGGAGGAGTTAGTGAACCATGATTGTAAAATTGTGTGGAGGAATTCAATGAACAAATGGGTTGGGAAATTTAATAAGTGAAAGATTAATGTGATTTGGTTGATAGCTCCTTAAGTGAACTAGTTAGTTGATGAGTTTGATTGTATAAACAAAATAGTTATGTGAATCGGTAAGGATGTGCTTCATACTAGCAATGCGATGGATATTATGTGGAAGAGAATTGAATAAGGTTAATGCATACTCACGGGATACATATGATTAATGGAACATGTATTGTGGTCCACTGCTTAGAGTCGTGTCTCCCTACGGGTAGAAATGTGTATTGTTATGTTGTACAAGGTGGATTGCCACCTAAGGTTTACAAGGAACCCTTGAGTGTTTGGATGAATGAAAATGTGGAAGGGTTGATAGTGCGTGATAGTTTGCCGCACTAGATAAATTTTATTGATAAGGGACTCGGTGAGGAGCCCTAGCGTGGTGTTGAGCACGAGATGTGAATGATGAAAAGAGGATTTTTCTGGTTGGGCTTGGTTCTCAGTGCTCATTCCTGATGCTCCTTCCGTGCCAAGTGGACGGGTGGACTTGGTCCTCTAGTGATACGCTCCCATAGGCTCCTTCCGAGCCACGATGTTTTGTAAGGCAAAGTGAAAATACATGCATGTGAGTTGACACGCGATGTCATAATCCTGAGTTAAGGATAGTATGGCAGGTCTACGGGATCGCATGTCGTCACACCGACGGGAGTTGACAGATAGACCTTTGTAGGTTGGGCATGGTCCTCGGTGCTCATTCCCGAGGTTACTTCCATTCTAGGTGGACGGTTGGGCTTGGTCCTCGTGCTTTTTTCGAGGCTCCTTCCGGGCCATGATATAGACCAGTTCAAGTCTTGGTTCTCGGTGCACACCTACCCGAGACTCCTACTGAGCCGTAGTACGCATGTGAGCTCCGTTGTTGTGTTCTTAGCGTGGAGGCGTACGGAGCCCTAGGTTGGGTAGTGTGGATACCTCCTTGTAGTGGAGATGCCCGCTCTGCTATCACCGTCTGTCCACAACGGATGATGCCTGAGAGGTTAGCTACCCGCTAGAAAAGTGGGAACTACAAGTCTTTGTCGACATAACAATTGCATATGTGTGAGCATTTATGAGTCATCATAAATCATTCATAACATTGCATTGCATTACATACACCAGATCCTTATCATATAAGTTTTTATGGGAACTCTTATATGATGAGTTACTTTACTTTTAAGCCGATCCTTAACTTATAAGTTTGTATGGGCATTCCTATAAGTTAAGTTACTTTTCTATTATAGATCTATATGCTTGATAGATTGGTATAGCTTGGTAGAATTGCTAGAATAGAATGTTGTTAATATTGTTATTCTCTAGTTCTATTGTTATTCATGATACAATATAGATTCACCACCTGCTTGTATTACTTTTCATATATATATTGTACCCCTGTTCCTTTCTCTGCCCGGTGCCGAGGAGTCACCGGGGGAGTGGATGTGATAGCCACTTAGTCTTTATGACTAACGTTTGATATGACTACCATTTTAAGAGGACATCCAGCAGATGGAGCCACAACAACAGTAGGTTTTGCAGGAGGGAAGCCAAGCCAGGGAGATAGGGCCTGACACTACTTTATCTTTGCTACCATCAGTTATGGATGTGAGTTTTTAGAAACTCATAATGTATCCCTTTGGGCAAAGTTTTTATATAATCTAATATTTCTAGGAGCCTTTGTGTAGCTTCCTATTTTTTTTGACTTTTTACTTTACGTGGATCATGACTTCTGTTTATTCTTTTATTGATGGGTTGGAAGTATGATATTTGAGACTAGCCGGCAGAATAGGTGTGTTGTGGTACAAGTTAGCATGTGTGCTGACGCTACCGCAAGGCGGCTTTTCTAGGCATAAGACTCCCCTCGGCCGTGTCTTGTGTTCCGGGAGGGAGGTCTTACAAATGTTATCAAATTGCAAACGATCCTTAGACAAAGAAGTCCATTCAAACACTCGGCCACCACGCTTGAAACATCAGTTGATGGGCAAACTGACGTAGCTGAAGCGGTGGTGTGCCCATATGGGATTCACATTAATTATGTCCACTAACCCTTAGATATAGTGCCAACCTAACTAGGATACCACCCGTATTTGGTTGACCAAGACACCTTACGTCACGCCCTAGTTTAAAACTGACCTCAGGTATGGTATGTCCAGGCGGTAAGATTCCCAAGAATGACGAAAGTGATAGGGTTGAATGCAAATATAATTGTCCAAGTCTTACACCAAGTTATCCTCATATAACTTCTTGGGAAGTTGGGAGCATCTCGGCGAGAAGTAGTACTTATAATCTACTATTAGAATAGTATGAGACTTGTAAGTTTGATGTTCGTACTCATGATGTGGTGCTCCCCACTGTTGTTTACGTCAAATAAGACTGCGAGTCTAGAAAGTTACTATTTTGGGGTCGGGAACATGTCGACCCATAAAAGATTGTTGTAAATGGTAGCATTGGGGAGCTAGTACATGTATTATGTAAATATGTCTCAAGGGCTGATATAGAGGTGCTTTGATATAAGGATTTATATGATATGAACCCCAAGTCAAGGACTATATGACACTTAGGATTGTGCGCATATATGAGATAAATGTACCGTGTTAGTGGCAGAAGAAACTCAACCCAGGATGTACTGGGGCTTATCTCATTGTTTATTGGGCTAGATATGTACCAACTTGGGTTTCCCCTATATCTTATTTTTAAAATGATGTGTCACGAACGTATGATATCAATGTTTTGTTTATTCAAATATTACGCAAGCGATGCTGATTATATTTGATCAGTGATTAAGATATTATCGCATTTGGAATAACAGACACAAAAAAAGGTCACACATACTTGAGTTGCGGATAACAGACACTTATATGTTGAACTCTTCTATGGATAATTACCCAAAGGACGTGTAACTTGATATCTACCATCATATCCACCATAGGAAGTGCTCCAAAATTGGAAGTAATTATTAGAGGAGCACGATTTCCCTAAATTTATTGGGTTTACTTAATAGTTGTTATTCGCCAATTCAATTATTATTGGACATATAATCTGAAGTTTAATGATTTGACTTTTTGAATTTTAAAAATGATGACCTGTTTGACCTTGTGACCAGCCATATTAAATGCTAAATTTCATGAGAATAAAATTGAATGTATTGATTTACTACTCATGCGTACTCGAGGGAGATAAAGAACTTGATCAAGTTGATAAAATTCGCAAGTCGTTACATGTTCAAAACGAGGATTTTTTGTCACGGTGGAAATTTGTATTTATCTTTGGCATGTTGACATTGTTATACAAAATGTTGTTTGGATCCCGATGAATTGTATTAGAAGAACCAATATTGAAAAAGCTAAGATCATGATGACTTTGGAAGTGGATTCTATTTATTACTTGAATATATGAATACTAATCTTATGTGTATAATGATTTTTGAACATAAGAGATTTTAGATCCAATAAATAATCAATGTCGAATTGAATAGCTAGGGACTTTAAGAGATATACCCACCAGATAGGAATCACATGCTTGTGGAGATAACATATTAATGATTATAGTCCAGTGGTGTTTAATTTTCCTAAGGATAGTATAACTTCATACCAATCTAGCGAAATTATTATCTGAAGGTTTAAGGGTCATAGCCTTTATAAATAATTTTGACTTCTTGCACACACCCTCAACAAATTTAAGTTCTTTTACCTTCATTTGATCTCGTGTTGATTCCTTTTGTTGTATTGGGAAACCTTGAAGTCACATAATTTATTGATGAAATATAATCTTTATAATTAATAATTTGATTTGCCCACCAAGAAGCTTTCAAGTGTTGTTAGTGCACTGACAACACAACGAACACTCAGATGATATTGATTAATGGTGGTTATGTCAGAATGTTGACTCACTTACGTTACTTTTCTCTTATGCCGGGCACACACTTATGAGAAATTATCATAATCAGTTAACTAGATTAATTGCTTTAAATTCCTTAACTTTTAGATCGAGGGTGTAGTTGAATGAAACCTTAAATCCCTTTTTATAGTGTTGTAGTGCCTCTCAGTGATCATTGAACGGTTTGATAACCGCTTGAAAAATTTTGGGGGACGCCTTAAGATTTTTTAAGTTGGAGTAGTATTGATTATTGATCAAAGAGGTGTGTTTACAAAAGAATAAAATTAATTATAAATGGTTCAAATCGAAACACTCTTGATGCTAAGGTTTTGCTGCGTTGTTTGTTTGGTTAACCAACTCTTGCAATTATATCATAAATATGATGATAAACTTTCAGACCATATGAAATCATGAGATTTATGTTGAACTTTTGTAAGGTGTTAATAAGTGATGAGTAGATTATACTCAAGATACTTTATATGTACACTAAACCCAAATAGAAGCCTTGTTGGCTTATCCACCTTGTCTGTCTTTTTTTTGAGACGTATGTTGATATTCTCAATTCAGTCTCTGTTCTCGTGAATTCACAATAGTTGTGTCAATGCACTGGTTTGCATATACAACGTGATTATGTTGTAAACTAAATAGGATTACCAAGGAATTGTGTAGAAGACCCATGGCTGGCAGGGTAGAAATTGGTGCACGGCAATCCTTAATGACACTTGATATAGGGATCTAATTTTTTGAGGTCCAGTCCTGCAAGGTGTAAACAAGTTGTTGACTCGGTGGTTGTTTTGGTTCATGGAACTTGTACAATGATAGAGACGTTGATAGCGATAGTCTGATGCAATCATGATTTTATAAATGAATAGCCTGCATGATGTCGTACACACTATTTCCTTACGGAATACCTTCTAGTAGGTTGTGTAATTGAATTTAAATCATAATCGAATCAACTTAAATGAAGGTAATTATTTTGAAACAGTATGTGTCACTATTAGTCGTTCCATACACGATAGGAGGTGCTCATACAATCTAGATTCTATGTACAAATCATAACAATTTAGAATGTATATACGATCGTGGAATTATTATCGATGAAGAATCAATAACTATATATGATGAGTATGTTTTACTCTCATATGAAAAATCCTCGTAGCCCCGACCAAAATTTCGGGGATGAAATTGTTTCTTCGTTTATCGGATTTGTAACATCCCAATTCAAGCTAGACCCCTTATGCGTGTATTGTGTCATCTTGGGTGGCTTAGGCCGGTAGATATTTTGGAGAGAAAACCCAAGGTCACGGGGCGGTAGGTAGGTCCGGGAGGTCGAGTAAACTCGATGAATTGCCCTGGACTTGAAGTTCATTTTATGTGTCGTATTTTGTTGTTTACTACATAGAAAGCCTATGTCACATAGTACGCATGTGTTGCCTCGAAGGCAACATGTCACCTTGATAAAATTATAGCGAGTGACAAACTCAAATAGTGTGGTTTGCAAATAACATATTTATGCAAAACGATGAAATCGAGTAAACGTCCTTGGACATGATCTCGGATATTTTTATTAGACTCGTAACGATAATTTGAGTTCAATGGAGTTGTCCGTTCACGATTCCGACGTCATTTAAGAAGTTTTGAAGTTTAAGTAAATTAGCCGCAAACGCTCTAGGGAGCGTAAAATGAGCATACGAACTCGGATTGGATCGTGAATCATTCTTGTCTATGCGTCTCTGCGAGTCGGTCGTAACTAGCTTATCTGGGACAATTTCCAAGTCTTCTAAGCATTGTATAGTTGTTTGAAATATAAGAGCAAAATAATAATGATAATAATAATAATAATAAAATTAATAATAATAAACTTATTATATATTACTATATAACTTAACATTAGGTCAGAGCATCAACACGACTCCTTCCCACTTCCCTTGCTTACCTTGACGGCGCTAACTCCTCCCTGATTCTTCCGTGCAAGCTCCGACCACCACTCCTCCGGCGCTTCTCGACACCCCTCCCCTCGGGCAAACACTTCACCGACAAGCTCCGCAGGCAAGCTAGATCTTGTGAGCATCGCAAGGCGCCGACACAACTCTTCTCATGCTCCGGCCAGCCACTTCTCTCTCTAAAACTCATGGCCAACCACAAACTATTCCAGATCTCATTCTCTTCAACCAACGATCACCCAATTCTACACCGATCAGCAGTGTCATGCTTAAGATCTGACCTTCTCCGCCACTCCACTTTAAGATTTGCCCACCCGACAAATTCGGCCGAGCACCCATCTTCAAACCGATCCAATATGCTATGAATGATGTTGTTCTCCAAGAGTTTTGGCTGCTGCTGCACAGTTAAATTTTGAGGATAGATATTATGATGAAAGAAATTCAAGACCAACCATAGGAATCCGGATCGGCGAGATCTTCCTCAGTTCTTGATTTGTTCTTGAAGCAACTCAGATGATAGCAATGGAGATGAAAATTTTGGAGGAGTTATTGTGGACTGATTATTGGAGCTTTCATGATTTGGAGGTGTTGACTCATTTGTCTTCTATAGGAGCTTCAATACTTCACGTCGTTGATTCATTGTTGACCCCTTTTGAGAGAGTTAAACAAGGTCGGATTGGCAATGTCCGACTATGGACTGGAGCAACGCGTAAACGCGACTATTGGGTAACATGCATGGACACTCGGAGAGATTCCTACCCTCTCCCTTGGTGCTTGTTCTCTAGTTATTTCTAAAAGAGATATCGACTCAAAAGAGTATTGATTTGTGAGAAGGAGATTTCTAGGGATTGGCCACACTAGGACTTGTGTCCTAGTGATTAGATGTCTTCAACCTTTCCTCCATTATATGTGAAGATGGAGCTTGGTTGCGTGAAGAGGAGTGGCCTCATGGGGGTAAATAAGGGTGGAGCGACGTTATGGAACTGTTTTGTGAAAGTGGTTAAAGGGGTGAGATGAGCGCATAAATCTCTTTTCTCCGTGCAGCAAACTTCGAAGCCATTTTCGAACATGATGCATCCAAATCTAGGTCATGGTCTTAACACAAAAGTTGTACGCCACGAAAAGACCTTTCCATCGAATTGTTACACTCCTTCACCGTGTTCTTGTAGCCTCAGGAATCTCCGGTCGAAGTTACTGTCCATAAAGTGTACTGCGCATAAAGTTTTTGGGTTGGTGTAGAATCGAGTTTTGACTCGGTAGAGACATTGTAACAAATTAACATTAAGGTTGGCTGAATTATTTTTATGTCTAATCGTGAAAAATCAACGATTAATAGAATTTGTTGATAAATTCTTAGCAAACAAATGAAGTAGTGAAACGTACTTGAATGAAAGGATTTGGTAGAGAGATCGTAGCAAAATAGTGTGAAGGTTTTGGTGGACTTAGTGAAAGTGTAAAGTTGTCAACCTAAATCACCTAGATGGGGGTGAATAGGTGAATCATGCGTCTATTTGAGGAATAAAAATTTTAACGATCTAGCACATGAAATCAAGAAATCACAGAAAGACAAGAGGATTTATAGTGGCTCCCCAATCTTGGGTACGCCCACTTTACCTCACCGATCTAGCAAATAACTAGACTCAGCTACTCCACTATCTCGGATTGAAAACAATCCCACGCCTCGGAACCAAGTTCCTACAAACTCGATCCAAATGGATCTACACTCGGAAGATGAAAACTTCCTACAACTCGGAGAACAACGCTCCTACACTCGGAGAATAATCTCCTACAAGATAACAATAAGATTTGGAAAAAACAAACAGAGATTTCTTAGATCTGGAAAAATTCAGCCCTAGGTCTTCTTCTTGAATTGGCGGCTCTTTCAGAAATGGTTGAAGAAGCCTTGACGATCTGACCTGAGAAAGCTTTGACCTACTCGATCAAGGAGAATATGATGATCACTTGAAAAGCAAGTCTTCTTGGATCGAAAGAAAAAATTTCGATCTACTCGTGAGCGGCGGCGGCGGCTTCAGAACGTGTTCTTTTGGAAAGAGAATGCTGATCCAGAAATTTAGAATGTACGGAATTCCGCTCCTTGTGAATTGATAGGGTTTTGTCTTAATGATAAGACTTTATATAGGATTACCCTTAACGGCTGGAAAAGACATTAATGATGACACGTGGACCAATCATGTCAAGTCATTTGAAAATATCAGCCGATCTGGACTTAAAATAATTTTCTGAAGAATTTGACTTACAGTTCTCGAGAAGTAACTTTAGTTCTCGAGAACTAGAAACTGAGTTCTCGAGAGCTATCAGGACTTCTCGAGAACTATACTACTTAGAAGAATTCTGGACTTCTCAAGAACAAAAGGGTGAGTTCTCGAGAACAAACTGACTTCTCGATAACTATGGAGACTTCTCGGGAACTAACACTTGGAGAGATTTTTGAGGAAACTTTTGACTATTCGAGAAATAGGGCTGGCAGTTCTCGAGAACTTAAGCCAAGCTTCTTGAGAACAAGAGGGACTTCTCGAGAACTATAGAGACTTCCCGAGAACTGGCCAAGACTTCTCGAGAACAAAGAAGACTTCTCGAGAACCAAAAGCTGGGACTTCTCGAGAACTTTGAAGCTAAGCTTCTCGAGAACTCTAAGCACTTCTCGAGAACTATGAAGCAAAACTTCTCGAGAACTCTAAGGACTTCTCGAGAACTAAGAGACACTTATCGAGAAGTTGACTTAGAGAATTTTCTTAACTTTAGAAAAAAATCTTTCTCTTCTCTTCAAGAGTCTAATCTTCATTCCATGATCCAAGGTTTGAATATGAAGTGTATCCCAATTGAGAGGCTACACATGAGTCAACACCTTGGGTCACACAGTGAGGGATTACACTGTATGGTCCTGTGTTCATTACCCACTGTTGACTGACATTGGTCTATACTTAGTAATGATAATCTACAAACACACAGCTAAAATAAGGATATCAAATACAACTTAATTCATCATAGTTCAAGGGTTACTTCATGCAAATCTGGGTTATTGTGGATGCAATACCCAACAATCTCCCCATATTTGTAGAAGTCAGAACCCTCTACACTAAGGTGAATTATGACAATTTAGAAAGAACTGGAAATGAATAATTGAATCTAAATGCAATAACAGATTAACTAAAGACATAATTAGGCAAAACTAGAGATTGTATATATGTAATGTTTTAGATTTCTATTCAACAACCATTTCATCCAAATTCTCAAAAACAAATCAACAAGAGTTCATTCTTTGCTTTGATGTTGTCTGTCCTGCTTCTTTTACTGTCTCCTCAGATTGCTAAAGGGCTTAGGATAGTACCTTGGAGGCTTAGGAGGAGCTTTGGGATTATTCCTGCCAAACTCTCTATCATATATTCTTCTCTTGGTCATGGACTTCTCACATAATTCCCACTCAGATGAGCTGTAGTGGAGATTCCTGTTATCATTAAAGTCCATCACTAATTTTAGAGTATCAAGAATTAAGCTTTAAGAAGTGGGGATCCAAACTTCAGCAAACTCCTTTGCTTTCCTTTTCTCTGCATCTTGCTGGGGAATAGATTTGCTTGCAGATAGACCTTCTCCATACTTTCTCTTCTTAGAGGTATAAATTTTTGGTAAATCCTGAGGAATAATGTCATCCCAAACCTGGTCATAGGAAGCAGGAGGAGGATCCTGATCTTCTGATCTTGGAGAAAAAGTAGGCATTTGAGGTTGAGGCATCTGGCTAGATTGACCTTACGCATGGGGGTTCAGGTGATGAGGAATAAGATTAGGATCAGCCTAAAAGTCAGGGAATATCTGGTTGTGCATCCAGACTGCAGTTTCATAAGTATGGAATTTCACTGATTGGATTTGATCTAAAACATTCTTATTTATTTCAGTCAATTTCTCATTCTAGAGAGATTTTGCATCTGCAGTAAGTTTTTCCACTTGTTCTTTCACTAAACTCTCCCCCTTTCTGATTTCTACATAAAGCTTTGTTATGGTATCTTCTTTGAATGTACCAACTTCCTCACAAATCTTCATCACATGTTCTTGAGCTTTCTTTTCCAATTGAATTTGATTATTTGCTAGTGTGACAGACTGTTCCATGACGTGACCAATACTGGTAATGGTGTGGTCTATTGCTTTGCCACCAATTCTTAACAGCTCTTTAAGAGAATTGGTATTGTGTTGGATCTCTACAAATCCTCTGCTCATTTCATTTTCTAGAGAGGTGACCTGATCTTTGACTGACTTAAGAGATTCATCACAATATTTCCTTTGGGCAGCCAACATACCTTCAATCTTAGAGAGAATATCTGAACTCACAGTTGCAGCAGCAGCAGCAGCAGGAGTGGCAGAAATAATGGCAGTAGGAGGGGTACTAGATGTAGCAATTCTAGGTGGAGGAGGTGCTTTCCATGGAGGAATTTCTTATATTACCACAGAGCTCTAAGCTCTTACAGTGTGAGATACTGTATCAGCCTCCTCATCAACAAATCTTGGGAGGAAGAAGTTAAGGTTCCTGAGAGGGGCTTCCACCTCTTCAGGTTCTGGCTCATCCTCTTCAGAGAGAGGAATTGTCTCTGGTGGAGTAGATTCTTTCCTCGGAGAGGGAGAAGGAGGTGGAGTAGCTTGGGGTGAGGGTGGTGGAGAAGGTTCTTTTGATGGTTCTGCAGAGGTTTCTTTGTGAAGGGGAGGAAGTGGTTCATCTGAAATGAGTTCTTCAATCATGTTGTCAATTGCTGCATTGGTGTCCTTGAGGGTTTCCTGTCCTGGAACATCTGATAGGGAGGCATCTGGAGAATCTGCCATAGGCCTCCTTATTGGAGATCTCACTAGGCTCCTGAGAGGAGATCTGCTAGCTGATCTGGCAGGAGAGGAAGGAGTAGGTCAGACAACAGGAATAGAGGCTGCATGCTCCCCCTCAGTTGCTGCACCAGAAGTTTCAACAACATGATGAGAGGAGGGAGATGGGGTCCTGGCCTCAGAGGCAGAAGCTGCAAGTTCTTTTGCTAACTGCTTGGAATTCTTTAGTTTGAGATCCCATCTTTGTATAGAGGCCAATGAAATCTTTTTCAGATGATGGATATGAGTACCTTTAGAGGTTTTGAAGGTGACTGGGTCAATCTCACTCAACAATAGGGAGATTATCCTTGCAAACATGGGAGCCTGAAAACAATCCCTGATCAATTCAAATACCATCATTCCATATTGAAATTTCTTTCTGCAGATAATAACTGTCATAACACCAAATAGATCATTGGTTATGAAACTAATGGACCCTGTTCTGCACCACAAGATCTTTCCAATTAAATCTACCATAAGCTTTCCTACATCATTGAAGAGATTTGTCCTTAAAGAGTTGAACTCCACAGAAACTCCACAAAAAGAGAAAGTTCTGTCATAATCTTCAAGTGTTAGGTCATCCTCTTCACCCATAACGGACAGCTTTAGAAGCTTTGAGACATTGGTTTTATCCAACTTGATTTTGATCCCCCGAAATTTAGTTTTTAAATCTATACCATTTCTCCTATCCTTGGCATTCCGGAAGAATTCCTTTACATCTGGAAATGAAATCTTGCAGGGTTCTGAGAGAACGAACATGAGACCGACTGTATCCAGGAGAAGGAGCAAGTTCTTGAAGTCATCAGAAATGTCTGCAATCCCTGCAACGACGAGTTCACTGCCGACTCCGATTTTTAAACTCTGTGCCATGGACGCTGACGGCGGCGACGGATGGAGCGCAAGATGACGGCTGTGACAAAGCTTTCTGTCGGCGGAAGACGAAGAGTTTTTGAGAAGAGGAAATTTGAAATGTCGGTTGATTACTGATTTCTAAAACTTTATATATATATATATATATATATTTCTAATTTTGATAATTAAATGTCTAATTAATCTAATATAATCATTTTAATAGTTCGAAAAATAAGTCGGTTTGCGCAAGGACAGAATTGGAAACGACGGGGCATTTCTAGAGAGGTAGAGTTAGTTTTCGAGAAGTATCGTATAGTTCTCGAGAAGTAAGGAAATAAGTTCTCGAGAGCTGATAGTAGACTTCTCGAGAAGTAGCGCATATTTCTCGAGAACTTTCAGAGTACTTCTCGAGAGGTAGAGTCATTAGTTTTCGAGAACTTAAGGGACTTCTCGAGAGACAGACTTTTGTTCTCTAGAAGTTGAGTAAGTTTTCTAGAACTAGTACTTTGCTTCTCGAGAAGTAGGCTGAGTTTTCGAGAACTAGCTTCCTCTTGAGAGATTTCTGATGCTTTTGAAAATTCCTAGATTCTTGAGCCTTTAACTGTTCCACTTTGGTCTATTCTTCTTTGTTCAACATCCCAAGTTTAGTTTTGAAGAAATTGAACTTGGTCTCGTCCAGCGGCTTTGTGAAAATATCTGCAACTTGTCGATCTATTTGCACGTACTGCAGATCCACATCCCCTTGCTCCACATGATACCGGATGAAGTGATATTTGAGCTCGATGTGATTTGTCCGGCTATGCGAGACTGGGTTGTTTACGATTGCGATCGCGCTGGATGAGTCGCATAACAATGGAATGTCTTTGACTTTCATATTGTAATCTTCTAGCTGATTCTTTAGCCACAGCAACTGTGCACAACAACTGCAGACAAAAATGTATTCTGACTCGGCCGTTTAGATTGCGACACAGTTTTGCTTTTTGCTGCTCCATGATATAAGCCTTCTTCCCAGGAACTGACATGTCCCGGAAGTGCTTTTCCTATCATCTTTGCTACCTACAAAGTCTGCATCGTAAAAACCAATTAGTTCGTTGTCATTAATTCTTGGGTACCATAAGCCAAGATTCGGTGTACCTTTAAGGTATCTCAAAATCCGCTTTGCAGCAGCATAGTGAGATTCCTTACAGTTCACTTAGAATCTAGTACAGATACATGTAGAGAACATTATGTCTGGTCTACTGGCAGTTAGGTAGAGCAAGAATCCAAGCATGCTTCTGTACTTAGTTTCATCAAAAGGTTTCCCTTTCTCATCCTTGTCCAGAGATATTGCTGAGGCCATTGGAGTCCTCATAGAGGTTTCACTCTCCATTCCGAATTTCTTAATCAACTCCTTGGTGAACTTAGTCTGAGAGATAAAAATTCCATCTTCAGATTGTTTCACCTGAAGTCCTAATAAATACTTCAGCTCTCTCATACTACTCATTTCAAACTTCCCTTGCATAAGTTTAGAAAACTTTTTGCAGAGTTTGTCGTCTTTAGAACCAAAAATAATGTCATCGACATAGATTTGCCCTAGCAAAATCTTGCCTTTAATTTCCCTAAGAAATAATGTCTTATCTATCTTTCCCCTTGTGAACTTGTTCTCGAGGAGAAAGGTAGACAGTGAACCCCTTCGGTGCAGCATAAGCTAGGAATAGTCTGATTGCCTCCAGCCTTGCCACTGGAGCGTATGTTTGGTCGAAGTCGATCCCTTCTTCTTGACGATATCCTTTGGCAATGAGTCTGGCCTTGTTCTTTATGATTGTCCCATCCTCGTCCATCTTATTCCTATAGACCCACTTCGTTCTGATGACATTCTTAACTTTGGGTATTGGAACAATCGTCCAAACCTTGCATCCCTTGAACTGATTCAATTCTTCTTCCATGGCCAAGATCCATGATGCGTCTGAGTTTGCTTCCTCAAACTTCTTTGGTTCAACCTGTGAGAGAAAACTTAAATATATATTCTCGTTAGTTGTACCTCGACAAGTTCTGACACCATCCCGGGGATCTCCTATTATCTGGTCCATTGGGTGATCCTTCAAATGTCTGAGCTTTAGATTCCTTGCATCTGGGACTTCTTCAGCCACTGGAGTGACTTCATCAACTTGGACAATATTTTCATCTTGATCCTCTACCTCTCCAATAGGGGTTGGAGAGGTGATCTTGATGAACTTTTCATCTTTACCTTCGGTCGATTTATCCAAGCTGATCTCTTTAAGCCTTGTACCTGCAGCTTCAACAAGCACACTAGACGATTCGCCTTACAGCAAGCTCGTCTCATCAAATACAACATGTATGGTTTCCTCTACAACTAGATATTTCTATTGAAAATCCTGTATGCCTTACTATGGCTACTATATCCTACAAAAATACCTTAAAAACTTTTCTCACTAAACTTGGTAGTGTGATACTTACCATTGTTAAGCACGAAGCATTTACAGCCAAAAATTCTAAAATATGAAACTGTTGTTTTCCTGCCTTTTAGAAGTTCATAAGGTGTCTTATCATGATTCTTGTTTATGTGGGCTCGATTTTGCACGTGGCATGCATTGTTGACGGCTTCAGCCCAGAAGTACTCTGGTTGTGAAGCATCACACAATATAGTCCTGCAGGCCTCTATGAGTGTTCTATTCCTTCTCTCCGCTATATCATTTTGTTGTGGAGTACGAGGAGAGGAAAACTCATGAAAGATACCTAGGCTTTATAAAATTCTGTCATGGCCCCATATTTGAACTCTATTCCATTGTCACTTCTGATCTTGACTACGGAATAGTTGTATTCATTCTGGACCTACCTGACAAAATTTGTAAAGATATCTAAGGTATCTAACTTGTGTTTCAGAAAGAACACCCACGCAAAACGCGAGTAGTCATCAACAATAACCAACGTATAATCCTTACCTCCTCAGCTTCTAACTTGCAGTGGACCGAATAAGTCCATATGAAGTAGGTGTAAACACATATTAGAGTTTTTGCCTATGATGCTTTTAAAGGTAGCCCTTGTTTGCGTGCCTTTTATGCATGCATGACAAGGTCTCTCTTTGACGTACATGACATTTGGGGCATCACGTACTTAGTTATGGGAGAATAATTTATTAATAGTTTTAAAATTAATATGTGCTAGCCTCTTGTGCCATTGGTCACCAAGAGACGCACTATCTTTTGCCAAAAGACACACTAGTGTAGAAGAATCTATACAAATGAAATTTAAGCAAAATATATTCCTGCTTCGAGTGCCTGATAGAAATGTTTCATATTGTCAAAGGACTTTATCAAGCACTTGTATGAGTGGAACTAACCTTTGTATCCTTTGTCACGTAGTTGACTTATGCTTATGAGATTGTGTTCCAATCCGTCAACATAAGCTACATCCGAAAAAGATACACTACTATTATTGATCATACCGTAGCCTTTGGTTATCCCTCGGTCTGAACTTCCAAAGATGACCTTTGGTCCGTTGCAGACTGGAGTGAAATTCTGAAGTAGGCTTCTTCTCCCGGTCATGTGCCGAGAGCATCCACTATCCAAGTACCAGATTGGCATTTTGGTGGCCTTTGGACATACCTGCATTCATGATCATTTTGCCTTAGGAACCTAAACATGTTTGGGTCCTTGGTCTCGAGTTAGAACACTCCCCCTATGAAGATTAGCATTCTGAGTGGTCAATCTCATGTTGCCAACTTGAGGAGTAGTGACCTTCCTGGTATTAAACCAATAATCGAAGGCAAAATGACCAGTTTTGCCACAGTGATGCGTGGAAAATACGGCAAGCATACCGGTCGCATAAGTAATAAAGTTTGGGAATAAATCCCCGAGTGTCGGTCTCTTGAGGAACACAGTAAGGGATGAGTTAATGTCGAGGAGGACTTGAGATTGAAGTCCTCGGGTCGGAAGTAACGAAGGGGGGTTTTGTTGGTTGCGGAAACAGAAAATAAAACACTACCAACTACTCCTATGCAACGCCGCTATGCGAAGCTTCGCCAGGCGGGATGGAAACTACACGGGCCGCTATGCACCGAATCGCTTGGCGGATGGACGAGTAGGCTAGCGGATGAGGTGGTTAGAATGGCGGAATGAGGGTCGTAAGCACCTCTTCGCAACGCACGCCACTAGCAATTGCTAGTGCGGCAAGGGTGGATGGAGGTGGATGGAATAAGGCGCACCTCAAGCAATAATAACAAAATCACAATAACTCACATAGACATGAATAAGTGAAAATGCTAATCAATAAAAATACTTCATCAATACATAGAAATTAAACTAAGCTAACAACAACAAGAGGAAGAGGTGTGCGAATCGACCGAATCCGAAGCCTTATTGAGGGTTCACGGTTGGAATCCCGGGTTGTCAATCCGAGTCCAAGCTCGGTCCTCAACTGCGTCCGGGGTAGAGGAGGCTGTCACTCACTCTTAATGTACCCGTCTTCTTCGTTGAAATGACCCGGTAGATTGCGGCTCCAGCTCCTCCTAACTTGATGGAGAAAGCTCGGTCAAAACTCCGCTTGAAGCTTGGTGATGAAGGACGAGGCCGAGGGGATGCTCCGGCTTTGATTTGGCGTTGAAGGCTTGCCCGGAGCAACTCCCTGTGGTGGAGGATGATGGAGGACGGTGGAAACCCTCCTTGGAGACGAAAATGGCAGAAAAACGGCGGACTTTGGCGATCTCCCGAAATTAGGGCGGAACCTGCGTATTTATAGACAGCAGAATAAACAGGGCGCACGACCACTGGCGCACGACTAGTGGTCGTGCGCGACCAAGGTCAGCGCCCGTGCGCGAGCAACCTGTAGACCTGCATCAGAAAATCAATGGTCGCGCACGATCAGTAGCGCATGATCAGTGATCGTGCGAGGCAATGCTGATGATCGTGCGGAAATTGCCAGGCAGAACTTTGTAAAATGGGTATGACTGCGCACGATCGGCGGCGCACGAGCAGTGGTCGTGCGCGGTATGGTAAGTGATCGTGCGGAAGGTTCAAGACAGGGATTTCACAAATGAGTCCGGGCTGCGCACGATCAGTGATCGTGCGCCAGGAGGTCGATGGTCGTGCGTGGGTAAAAACGCACGACCACTGACTCCTTTGCCAAAAAAAGTGAAATGCCTATCCCGAATGCCCTCACGATCCCCAAACCTGCAGGAAAACTGCACGGGACATTGATCGTGGGAGCCACAACAAACAATAATAATCATAGCAAGAATGAAATACACACACACAGAGAAATAGGCTAAAAAGGGTGCACAAGACATGGAAAACCGTAGCGAACCAAAAGGAGTGCAAATGACACTAAACGGTGTGCAATGACAAGAAAATAAGCCTAGATGAGTTCGGAATTAAGTATAAAATATGGACTCATCACACCCCCAGACTTAACCGTTTGCGCGTCCCGAGCAAACAAAACCTAAGCAGACGGGGAAAATGAACTAGCTAACAAAGAAATTGCAAAACGGAGTACCATGTGAAGTCGCATGCTAGGGTGCATAAAAATAAAGTAGAGGAAATTTTTAAGTATACAAAATACTTTATATTTTTCACAATGCGTATCAAAAATTTATTATTACTCAAAAGTGGAATCACGGTGAATCATCTGGTCCTACGCAGGAAGAAAGTAAGCAGACCACTAAGGTGAGCATTGCCGAAGATCGAGGTTCAAGATTACCCCCAAAGGAATCCACCAATGTCGGAAACCATACGCTTGCCCGTTCGCACTCTCTCCACGGCACTAGTCAACTCAAGCGCAAGTCCGTAGGACTTCGGGTAATAATGGGGCTTGGGTTACGGTGAGGAAAACAAGGATAAACATGAAGGGTATGCACCTAACCCAAATGAGCTAACGTACAAAACTAGTACCCGCTGCCCACAAAATAAACACGGGTGCACCACACCCCCAGACTTAACTTTTACTAAATGGGTGTGTGCACCGCTTACTCCAAATCCAAATCATCTCAAATAAAGATTTTCAATCAAACTTTTTCCTTCATCATTTTTTTTTTACAAACATTTCATTTTTTTTTCTTTTTTTTTTCAAAATCTCAGCAAATAAAAACTTGGGCGTGCTTCCACATTTTCACGAATAAAAAAACCACATCACAACTCAACATGAAAATATAAAACACTAAGCTCGACTTGGGTGTGCGACTAGGATCGGCTATGAGGCTTTGGTGAAATAATGGTGGAGCTGAATCAAAAGAAGGGTAGGCACAACAGGGCTAGCGAGGGTAGGACGTTCGGAACGGTACAAAGCTCAACCGGGCCAAAAAGGTGGCCTACATCACTCTCACGCTAGACTAACCGTGTACCAATGCTTCAAGAATAGCTTGGGGCAAGTTCTTAGCAACCGAGAAAGATAATCCTTCCTCCCGACTCAAGCAATACGAGTCTAGTGGCGGCTACACACATTCCTATGCTACCGTTTGATTCACACCGGATTCACCAACTTTTGAGTAGAATAAGAAATATGTACGCAAATAGAAAAATATAGAACTATAAGCATAAGAAAAAAATTAAATCTACACAAATTTCTACACAAAATGAGTGCAATTGACTAGGAACACAGCAATGCCAACATTTTACTCCGTCGCACAATCCTAAACTAGCACAGAAATTTTCCAAATCTAACAAAGATACAAGTTCAACTCGTGGCACGCTAACAGCTAAGCTCGCGCTCATATGGGTGCAGTGGTGTGCGAAGCAATGAACATAAACAAAATAAAACACGAAAAGCTTCTAGTATGCAAAAGAAATGTGCACGTGTAAAAGGTAAACATGGTCTCCCCCAGACTTAAACTAAACAACACATCAAATGATAGAGAAATTTAAATCAAAAAGAGCTAAGGGAAGAGGTTACCCAATGCCCAGCTAGTGAGCATACCAGAAGATGCATGAAAAGTAGAAGCAGGCCCGCCAAACGAAGAATCACAACCCCGCCAATGCGTAGTTTCCATGAATACCTGCAGGGGTGAGCTCCGCAAAAACAAAACAAAAGAAAATAAAATACATATAAATTCTAAACTAAGCTAGACATAAAAAGTAAAATGCAGAAATTTAAGATAACTACTGGGGTTACTGTCATCCCAGCACGACTTATTCGAAGTAGAAAAGCCTTAGCTAATGGGCCTATGGAAGAGAAGATGAACAGGTAACTGTTCCAATATCTGTGTCGGTAATGGGTACCGATACAGTGATAGAACAGTTAACCCTCTGCCTAAATAATCATACCTGCTCCTCGTAGGCAGAGGGAATAGGAAGTAAGATGAGGAGGCCTGGTCCTCACTCATCCCACCACAAAAAATATCCTTGCCTAGCAAGGTATAGTCCACCACCAGTTTGTAGGAAGCAACGACAACGGCAAAAATGCCAGGCACATCGACAACCTCACATACCCGTGGAGATTCCACCTGCACAGGCTCAGATAAAGAAGGGGGATCAAGTAATAAAAGAGATGAAGAACATAAGGAAATAATCAGGGGAGTGGTCCCTGTCTCACTCCCAGCAGGATCCAAGCATAGATCACTGTCGGTGTCATGTGAGTCATGACGAGGGGAAACTGAGACCACGAGGTCCTCGATGGTGGTTTGGACCTCCTCAACCAATAATGAAGTGGGAACTTCCTCATCAGCAAGGATCTCCCCATCAACACACCTCGGTGCGTCACTGTGTTCCAAGACATAATATTCTCCATTGACGAGAATAATGTCCTCGTCACACCATGGCGCATCCTCATGTTCCCAATCTCCAAAGGGCACAACATTATCAACCAACTAACTAAAAAGAGGAGTAGATGATTCTTGCAAAGAAAGCGGAGGAACAACAACATCAGAGAAAGTAGGTGCAGGTTCCTCCGGGGGTGAATCAAGAAGAGGGGAAGAAGGTATAGAGGGCGACGGTACCGCAATGTCGTCGCACTGACTAGTGGAAGGTCTGATGGGTGTATCCACAGCAGTCCCCCATAGACAAGGTGGTACTGCGGATACATCATCAGAATCAGAAGGGGCGGCCATTTGAGAGGTGGATGAGACGATCCGGATATCCGGTTCATCATCTGCCTCCATCTGGCGCTGAAATTCTGCGCAATCTTTCAACACATGGTCGGTGCTATGATAACACAAACATCGTTTTCCATTACCCCTCGGTCCAGAAGGGGCCGGGGAGGAATATGAAAAAGGTGGAGGCGGAGACGAGTAGTGACCATAAGACTGTGGTACCGTGTATGGAGTACCGCGAGACAGCGGCACTGCATACACGGGACCATGAGAATTATACTCAGTACCATCAGTGGGGCACACATCACTACCATGCCCATAATCCCCGCACCAATGGCACTTGATATACCAATTTGAATACATTGTCCAATAGAAAAGAATTCAGCACAAGAAATTTTCTAAGCAGAAATTAAATACTCGCAAGCAAATAAAGAGTGGAATAGCCTGCTATAGCAAAATAAAAACTAGAAAGGGAATAAAATAAAAAAAACAACAACTAAAAAAACAAAACAAAAATAACACAAGAAATATACAAATGGAAAGGGCAACTATCTCAAATCTTCCTCTCCAAAAACTCAAACGACTGTGTTCCCCGGCAACGGCGCCAAAAACTTGATGCGTGGAAAATACGGCAAGCGCACCGGTCGCACAAGTAATAAAGTTTGGGAATAAATCCCTGAGTGTCGGTCTCTTGAGGAACACAGTAAAGGATGAGTTAATGTCGAGGAGGACTTGAGATTGAAGTCCTCGGGTCGGAAGTAACGAAGGGGGGTTTTGTTGGTTGCGGAAACAGAAAATAAAACACTACCAACTACTCCTATGCAACGCCGCTATACGAAGCTTCGCCAGGCAGGATGGAAACTACACGGGCCACTATGCACCGAATCGCTTGGCGGATGGACGAGTGGGCTAGCGGATGAGGTGGTTAGAATGGCGGAATGAGGGTCGTAAGCACCTCTTCGCAACGCACGCCACTAGCAATTGCTAGTCCGACAAGGGTGGATGGAGTTGGATGGAATAAGGCGCACCTCAAGCAATAATAACAAAATCACAATAACTCACATAGACATGAATAAGTGAAAATGCTAATCAATAAAAATACTTCATCAATACATAGAAATTAAACTAAGCTAACAATAACAAGAGGAAGAGGTGTGCGAATCGACCGAATCCGAAGCCTTATTGAGGGTTCACGGTTGGAATCCCGGGTTGTCAATCCGAGTCCAAGCTCGGTCCTCAACTGCGTCCGGGGTAGAGGAGGCTGTCACTCACTCCCAATGGACCCGTCTTCTTCGTTGAAATGACCCGGTAGATTGCGGCTCCAGCTCCTCCTAACTTGATGGAGAAAGCTCGGTCAAAACTCCGCTTGAAGCTTGGTGATGAAGGAGGAGGCTGAGGGGATGCTCCGGCTTTGATTTGGCATTGAAGGCTTGCCCGGAGCAACTCCCTATGGTGGAGGATGATGGAGGACGGTGGAAACCCTCCTTGGAGACGAAAATGGCGGAAAAACGGCGGACTTTGGCGATCTCCCGAAATTAGGGCGGAACCTGCGTATTTATAGACAGCAGAATAAACAGGGCGCACGACCACTGGTGCACGACCGGTGGTCGTGTGCGACCAAGGTCAGCGCCCGTGCGCGAGCAACCTGTAGACCTGCATTAGAAAATCAATGGTCGCGCACGATCAGCAGCGCACGATCAGTGATCGTGCGAGGCAATGCTGATGATCGTGCGGAAATAGCCAGGCAGAACTTTGTAAAATGGGTATGACTGCGCACGCTCGGCGGCGCACGAGCAGTGGTCATGCATGGTATGGCAAGTGATCGTGCGAAAGGTTCAAGACAGGGATTTCACAAATGAGTCCGGGCTGCGCACGATCAGTGATCGTGCGCCAGGAGGTCGATGGTCGTGCGTGGGTAAAAACGCACGACCACTGACTCCTTTGCCAAAAAATAGTGAAACGCCTATCCCGAATGCCCTCACGATCCCCAAACCTGCAGGAAAATTGTACGGGACATCGATCGTGGCAGCCACAACAAACAATAATAATCATAGCAAGAATGAAATACACACACACACACAGAAATAGGCTAAAAAGTGTGCACAAGACATGGAAAACCGTAGCGAACCAAAAGGAGTGCAAATGACGCTAAACGGTGTGCAACGACAAGAAAATAAGCCTAGATGAGTCCGGAATTAAGTATAAAATATGGACTCATCACACAGCACCAACAATCAAACCTTTTGTATATTTGCCTTATGTACGCCTGCTTGACCTTTTGAGATGGTGGTCTAGCAGGGGTAGCATTCTTGGAGGAGGAAGCTTCATGGTGATGGCAGTCACATGATTTATTCTCCTTCGGAGGCCTTTCCCCAATGGGCTTTACTTTAGGTGCTTTCTTGAAGTTGTGGCCATGATTATAAGGACCATAGCCGTGAAGAATCACTTCTTCATAAGGTGCCTTAAAGACACTCTCACCAATGTTCCGAGGGCGAGTCCATCCTTGGTAGCGAGACTTTGTCTCAACATAAGTAGGCCTAGTCAAGTGACCATAGGACGAGTCCAGATAAAACTTATTTGTTTGAAAGATAACTTTCTTAAAGACAGTCTGATCCAGAGGGGCTTTCCCTTTATCTTTGGCCATGGCCTTCTTGGCGGCCTTATTCTTCCGTTAAGCCTTGTTTCTCCTAGAAGATTTACTAGGAGCGTCAACATGGCCTAGTACAGCTCCTTGGGCCTTAGCTGAGAATTCAGCAATGAGTGGAAGAACATTCTTGGTCTTGGAGAAACTTTCAACAAGTTTCTTTTCAGCTTCCAGTTGTTCTTCCAACTCTTTGATGATTTTCTCTTTAAGGTCGAGGTGCTTAAGAGCTTGATTGTATTCTTCAATAGCAAGATTGAAGTTCTCTTGAAGAGAGTCATTCTTAGCGACTTCTTCTCTCATGCTGCTCTCAATAGCCTTTAGAGACTTAATCTCTATAGCCTGAGTTTTCATGACTCGACGACATTTGTCGTAAGTCATGATCAACTCCTTGTACTGGGCCATATGTTTCGACTCATCTTCCGAAGAGTTGTCCTTATGATCATGCTGAGAAATTTCAGATTAAGAGAGAGGAGTGTGAGATTTTACCTCCCCAGTAAACTAGGGCTCTTGTTCTTCATTTGATTGAGCCATTAGCCCAAAGTAGGCTTCCTCTTCTTCACTCGACTCAGATGAGTCGGAGTCGCTGAGAGTCTTGCCCTTCTTGGCCAACAGGCTCTTCTCTGTCCTCTTCTTGTGGTACGAGGACTTTTTTTCCTCTCTTTTGCCACCCTCCTTCTTCTTTTGGGGGCAGTCAGCTATGATGTGACCTGGTTTGTTGCAGCAGTAGAAAACAATGTCAGTAGAAATCTATTTGTTCTATTTAGAGTTATACCTATCATGGCTACTCGAGCCTTTCTTTCGCTAATCACCGTCATGTCGTGATCTTCTGTATGTGGCATACAGGCCTCTCCACTGCTTATTCTTGTTCAAGAATTTCTTGAACTGCCATGAGAGCAAAGAGAACTCTCCTTCAGATAGTTCTGACCACGAGGTGCTTGGCTCAGAGTTTTCTTCTTCACTCACTTCTTGAGCTGGTGCTGGTGAGGCAGCATTGCCCTTTCTTGAACTGTCAGTGTTGGAACACCCTATTACTAATTTGGGTAAGGATCACTATGTGCTTAGGAATTTATTTTGACCTTGTTGTATAGTCAGATAAGTCAATTAGAATTAGTCTTAGGGTTAGTACTTAGGTTTGAAAGCTGCCCTCAAGACCTTCTAAAGATAAGGATTCAGTGCTGAGGACCAAGAAAATTTTCGCCAAGCTCAGGTCGACGAATCATCGAACTCCGGTTGACGATCTTCGAGCTCAGATAGACGCTCTGTCTCTAGAGGTTTTCCAAGTATTTGAGCTCAGTTCGACGATCGTAGAGCTCAAGTCGACGATTTCTGTCTCTAGTATAAGTCCAGTCTCTAAGCTCAGGTCGACGATAGCTGAGCTCAAATCGACGATTTTCTGAGAGGTCGACGATTTCAGGATTCAAATTCAGGACAGTTATGGAATTCATTCAGACTTATTTTCAACATTTATGGCAAAGGATTTTGTAGGCGTTTCAATCAATCTGGAGCAAGTTTCAAGGAGGACTAATTGGAATGTTTCTTAAGGACTTTTCTCTAGAGGAAGATATGAGTTAAGGTAGTCATTTATGACTGATTAACGGTTATCAAGAAGTCAGAATCTGATATACTCCCTAGAGAATCATTCTGAAAATGACAACAGACAAGATTTGAAAAAGAATACAGAAGAGAGAACAAGAAAATTATTCATCAAGAATTCATCTTCTGGGAATAGACTCAGTAGATAAAAAGTTTACAGAATTACTGAGTCAGAATTCTTCAAGAACACAAGGAACATTACTGTGAAGGAGATCATCTGCTATTCTACTCTTTTAAGCATCAAGTGTTCAAAAGCTTCATCAAGGACTCCAAACATCACACATTTCAGCATCTGCTGAAATCATCTATTGCTGGAGATCTAAAGCAACTGAAGGCCTATCACCCTAAGCAAAGCTCATCTTCCTGAACCCTTACAGATCTTAGGGGGATCTTTGACAACATCTTCCAGTTGTCTTCTCTCAGATTATTGATAGAGAAGAACAACTCAACCTTTTTGTTTTTCTTTATTACTTCTGTAAAAGGGTTTCTCAAAACTCCCTTCAAAAGTTTGTGGATGGTTTCCGAGACCTTGTCAAAACTCAGTTGTGGCAAGACACCTTATTAAAAAATCTAAGTTTAGTTTTTGAGCACCTTATCAAAAGCTCATTGGTGCCCAGGACACCTGATCAACTATTCCTGCAGTGGATTCCTACCTAGGGTGGTAGAAGAGTTGATGTACCCAGGTTGTTGGGGAACCACTATAGCTCCTTGTGTCATCTGGCTTACTGTGTTTTGTTTTTGTTGTGTGCAGTGATTTCTTTTTTTATGCTTAGTTTTTATCTTTGCAAGCATCTTACAAATATACATAAATCAAGACTTCCACTGCTTTACAGTTTTAAATTGTAAATTATTTTAAAATACTCTATTCACCCCCCCTAGAGTAAAGGTTAATCTTACACTCACTTTCAATTGGTATCAGAGCCAGGTTGGTTACTCAACAACTGAATCTTCAATAGATTGGTTGAACAGGCTAACACCTGAACCAAAAGATCCTTGATAAGATAAATCTTCTATAGAGGGTTATTACTTTTTGTATTATATTTATTTTTATACAAAACCATGGCACAGAAAAAAGATTATGCTAGCACCAGACCTCCAGCGTGCATTCTTTCTAAGTTTGCACTTTGGAAGGCAAGGATAAAATTATATATGAATTCTATTGATGAGGACATCTATAATTCTGTTTTGACAGTGTGTCCAAGACCCCCAGTAATTACAAGTACAAGTGTGGTTCCCCCTCCTTTAGGAACAGATGAAGAAATAAAGAAATGGAAAGTTGTAGATGCAAAGGCAATGAATATCCTTGCTCAGACTATGTCTGATGAGATATTCCAAAAGGTGGCTGAATGCAGTTCAGCAAAAGATATATGGGATAAGTTTTCTGGTATTGTATCTGGATCTGCTGATGAAAGGAAGGATAGATGATCTCATCTCATATCCCAGTATGAGAACTTAAAGGAAGGAGAAACTGAGTCAGTTGCGGATATGCAAAACAGGCTCAGCCTAATTGTAAGTGAGTTAAAAACATTGAACAAGGAGATCTCACTAATTGAACTCGATGACAAAATCCTAATGTGCTTCCCCAGCACTTGGGACTCAAGGATTTGGCCAATCAAGGATGCCTGAAGCCTAACTGAGATTACTACTGAAGCTTTGTTGGGCAAGCTAAAATCTTAGGAGTTGCTCATCAAGAATAGGGAAGAAGAGCAAAAGACTTCTTCTCCAGCAATCAAGAATGAGAAGACAATTGCCTTCAAAGCTACAGAAAATCAGCCTAAAGACAAGGTAACAGGCAATGAAGAATTAATGAGCTTACTGGCCAAAAGATTCTATAAGACGGCCAGGAAAGATTTCAGAAAGAGGTCATCCAGAGGGCATGAGAAGCCAAGGTATGACAAATCTAATAATAAAGAAATTATTTGTTTTGGATGCAGGAAACTAGGCTATATTGTGTCTGATTGTCAAGAAAATAGGAATAAGGACAAGAAGGACAAGAAAGATAGGAGAAAAGACAAGGACTCCAGGAGAAACAACAATTACAAATCCTCTTCCAGCAAGAACAAACACACCAGGAAGGGATTTGTAGCTGAAACCTGGAGTGAAACTGAAGATGTTAACCCCAGAATCCGCATCATCTCCAGCCAAGCAATTCACCCCCCTTTCTGCCGGACTCAAGAGTCTCAGTCCGCCCAGGTCGCCGATTTTATACCAGGTGCTCGAGCCGACGAGCTGCGAGCCAGTTCGCCCAGGTCGCCCAGGTCGCCCTAAGTCTGATTGGCGCTCAAAATGACCAAGGTCCCAGCCCGCAAGCTCAGTCCGCCAGCCTCGCGGACTGCCCGTTCTTTCTCCTCTGTGCCCCGGGCAGTCGGTTATTTTTGCCCTGCCCGTTCGGGCAAGCTCCCAAATCTATAAATAGGGGGAGGTGGTGCATTCAAAGCAGGCTGACGGGGACCCAGAGATTTATTGGGTAAAGGCTGCGGACTCAAATCTCAGGCGTTCGCGGTCTCGATCCTGCGCCGCCTCCCTTTTCCCCTCGGTCCGTTAGTAAGCGGTTGCTTGCAGTCCCTTTCTCTCTTCTTCCTTTCTTGCAGGAACTTGAGGGCGCATTTTCTGCATCAACATCAACACGCGACCTTCAGATTGAAGCTATCGCTGAAGTTCTCGGACCAAGATGTCGGATCGTCGATCGACCCATTATCATGCCCGCTCAGGTCGCTCAAGCTCCTCAAGCGACCTGTGGGATGCGCTCGACCGTTCCAGGAGAGAAGCCGAGCAGTCCCGGAGGGAGACCGATCAGCGCCTTGACGCGATCAGCCAGGCTTTGATCGCGATCACTCAGCGACTCGATCAACCTAGGGCGGCCGTTGAGCAGGAGCCAGTCCGCAATACCCCAGTCCGCCAAGCGCGAACTGCGACGCCACCACTCGCAGGCTCGTCCGTCCAGCCCGCAGTCCTACCAAAGCCTCAAACCGACGAGCTCGCTGCACTCATGGACTTTTTCCGCGAAGCGGCCCAGGGAAGTCCAGCCCGCCGACTTAATTTTGCGGAAGATAATCAGGCCGTGCGACCTCCTGCGACTTCGGCTATAACCCAATTCGGGGAGTCTCCTTTTGTTGATAAGATCCGTCAAGAGCAAGCTCCTAGCAACTTCAGGGAACCTCGCATTCCATTTTACACTGGGGACACGGATCCCGTCGCACATCTCCAGGCTTTTGAGGATGCAGTAGCGATGAGGTGTTTGACAAATGGTTTGAAATGCAAGTTCTTGGTGACTACTTTCGACGGCCAGGCCCGAGAATGGTTTCATGAACTGTATCCCGGATCCATCGCCAGTTTTGCTGAGTTGCGGCAAGAGCTCCTGTTGAGGTTTGCCACTTCCAGGAAGAGGAAGAGTGGGCCGGCTACCCTCTTTAAGATCAAACAAGCAGACAATGAGTCGGTGGCGCAGTTCGTGGATCGCTTCCAGAGAGAAAAGCTGGGAGTCAGGAATGTAGACCCCGAGTTTTATAAGATTGCTCTAATTAACGGACTCAAGGAGGGACCGTTGAAGTTTGAGGCAACCACCAAGGATCCGGCCACATTCCAAGATCTAATAGCCTTAGCCAACACCTTCATAGAAGGGGAGAGCGCTAACCCTTCATATATATCCAATTTAACTGCAAAGGCGGAAAAAAGAGACGTCACCAATTCCCATACAGCCCATCGATCATCCAAGCCTCCCTTACCAGAGTATCAGCCTCCCGCGCATAGGGGAAGAAATTTCCGACACAAACGGCCTTATCAAAATCATCAACATTTTCATGAGCAAAAGCCACCGCTGGCCGCTCCCCCTGTCCCAATTGCTCCTCAAATCCTACCTGTCCTTCAAATTCGAGATAGCTCATCTTCAGATGACCAACAGAACCGTGAGCCCTTGGAAGAGCTTGCTGCCATGGGCTTGACAATAGATGAAGTTCTCCAGGTCCTGCAAAAGAAAGCTGAACCAAAGAAGGATTTCCAAAAAGTAGAGGGAAAGACTCGAAACACAGACCTTTTCTGCGCATTCCATAAAGAAAAGGGGCATCCAACTGAAGATTGCAGAGCTCTCCGACAGCTCGTGGAGAGACTGCTTGCTGCGGGAAAGATGAAGGGCCTCGGAGCGAAGGAGGCCTCGTTGAGGCCATCTACCTCTAAGGGCAAAGAAGTAGTCGAAGTCTCTTGGGAAGACGGAGATTTTGGGAGAACGGGATACTATGGCAATATCAAGATAGGAGAGAACGTCGATGCGAACGACGTAGGTGCCCTCGGGGATCTCTTTTGCATCCATGGAGGAGCAGGTGCGGAGTCAAGCCGAAAGTCTTCCTTGGCAAGGATCTCACGGCACGAGGTGGCCATGAATTCTACAGCTCCCCCGGCGGAAGTTGTTGTCTTTGGTCCAGATGACCTCCCGAAGGTAGCCAACCCGTTCAACGACGCAGTCGTGATCAAGGCAATCATTGAGAACTATACGGTCCCAAGAATTTTGGTCGACACGGGGAGTTCAGTCAACCTTATATTCAAAAACGCTTATGAGGCACTAAGGTCCGAAAAGATTTTACTCTCCACCGAAGGACCGCTGTATGGCTTCGCAGGTGAGAAGAAAGAGGTTGAAGGAAGTGTCAAGCTCTCAGTAACGCTCGGTGGAGTCTCAAAACTCATCACATTCGTGATAGTTGACGCGGCAAGCAGTTATTGTGCCATCTTTGGGAGACCTCTTCTTAACGAATACCGCGCAATAGTTTCCACCTATCACTTGGCGATAAAATTTTCGGCAGGAGGGAAACAGTACCGGGTTAGAAGCAACCCAAGAGAGGCGCGAGAATGCTACGTCAAAGCAGTCAACGCAATTGAACAAACGCTTCCCCGAGCGACTCTAGTCGCTGCCTCAGAAGAGAGAGCCCCCCAAGAAGAGGTTGAAGGACAGAAGGAAGCCCCGGAAGGAGTTCATCTAGAGCCTGCTCAAGCAACCCAAGGGGTCCCAATTGGAGTGGGCGATGTAAGAGAACTTACAATCAACTCGGAGCTCTCCGAAGGCGAAAAAAGAAGGCTGATCGCATGCTTGTTGAAGAACCTGGATGTTTTTGCTTGGGCTGCAGAAGACATGCCGGGAGTGGACCCTGATATAGCTTGCCATCACCTAAATATCGCCCCCAGTTTCAAACCTGTTCAACAGAAGAAGCGGGAGGTGGCCACGAAGCTAGCCGAACCAATCAGGGAAGAGGTCGCTAAGCTTCTGAAAGCCAATTTCATTCGTGAAATCCAGTACCCAGATTGGGTGTCAAACGTTGTAATGGTAAAAAAACCAGGAGGAAAGTGGAGGATGTGCGTTGATTTTACCAAGTTAAATAAAGCATGCCCAAAAGATTGTTACCCGCTGCCTCGAATAGATGCATTAGTAGATTCTGCGGTTGGATATTCTTTTATGAGTTTTTTAGATGCGTTTTCTGGTTATCACCAGATTAGAATGCATAAGCCTGACATCCCCCATACATCCTTTATCACAAACGATGGCTGTTATTGTTATCTGGTAATGCCCTTTGGGTTAAAAAATGCAGGCGCTACCTACCAACGCATGATGGACTCGGTATTTAGAGAGCAAAAAGGGAAAAATCTTGAAGTATACGTCGACGATCTTCTCATTAAAAGCAAAACCTTCGCTTTGCATTTACAAGACCTTATAGAAACATTTTCTACTTTGCGAAAATATAGCATGAAGTTGAATCCGTTAAAATGTATCTTTGGGGCAAATAAAGGAAAATTCCTCGGTCATCTTCTTACCCCTGAGGGGCTTGCTCCTAATCCAGATAAAATTAAGGCAATTCTCAATATGCCATCACCTCGTTCCCCAAGAGAAGTCCAGCAATTAGGGGGAAGGCTTGCAGGTCTTGGGAGATTTATCTCCAGAGTAGGAGACAAGAGTGCCTCGTTTTTCAAGACTCTTCGCGGAGGGTCTAAGTTTGAATGGACCAAAGAATGCATAGAAGCTTTTGAACAGCTTAAAAAGCAACTCATTTCCACCCCTTTGCTTCAGAGCCCTCGCGCGGGAGAAATGCTATTCATATATCTAGGAGTGGGCTTGGAAGCCATAAGTTCGGTTCTTGTCAGAGAAGAAGGAAGGAAGCAATATCCGGTGTATTATGTCAGCCACATATTGAAGGATGCTGAAACCCGGTACTCGATTCTTGAGAAGCTTGCGTTGGCATTGGTAATGTCTGCCAGAAGGCTCCGCCCATACTTCCAAGCACATTCAATTAGAGTGATTACAGATCAGCCATTAAAGAACATTCTTGAGAAAACGGAGCATTCCGGGAGACTGGCCAAATGGGCAATTGAACTCAGTGAGTTCGATATTTCATATATGCCTCGAACAGCTATCAAGGCACAAGTACTGGCAGATTTCTTGATAGACACGACTGAGTCAAATACTGATCAAGCTGGTCGATCTCCGCTAACATGGACAATCTATGTAGATGGAGCTTCGGGCAAAAACTCTTCAGGAGCAGGGGTAGTTCTCATTAATCCCAACGGGGTCAAATTAAAACAGGCCGTGAAGCTCTCTTTCCCAGCCACCAATAATCAAGCGGAGTATGAAGCACTCCTAGCAGGCCTGCGATTCGCAAAAGAATTGGGAATAGACTATGCGCATGTTAAAACCGACTCATTAGTAATGGCGTCCCAAGTATTGGGGAATTTCGAAACCAAAGAGCCCACCCTAAAGAAGTACTTAATGTTGGTAAAGGCAGAGATTGGGAGATTCAGAAGCTTCACCATTGAGTATGTCTCAAGAGTGCACAATGCTGAAGCAGATGAGCTAGCAAAGTTTGGCCTCTCTTCCGGGGAAATAACGTCAGAACTTTTCTATCCAGCTATAGAAGAAGGAGAATTGATGCAAATAGAGCAGCGACCCTCCTGGATGGACCCATTCAAATCATATCTTTCGACAGGGGAATGGCCGCAAGCTTTGAAAGATAGGAGAAGATTTAGGATGAAGGCGGCAAATTACAAGCTTATCTCCGGGGTCCTCTATAGAAAGACTTTTCTCTCCCCAATGGCAAGGTGTGTGTCTGAAGAAGAAGTTCCCACAGTACTCCAAGAGGTTCACTCTGGGGAGTGTGGCAGCCATTCAGGGGCTAGAACTTTAGAGAAAAGAATATTGCGACAAGGGTATTTCTGGCCCACGATGAGGCAAGATTCTGAGTTATACGCAAGGAAGTGTGTCCAATGTCAAAAATTTGCTCCTCTGCAACTCCAACCCTCGCAGCGACTTTTGTCAATTTCCACACCATGGCCTTTTGCGGTGTGGGGGATGGATCTCCTCGGACCATTTCCCATGGCAAGTGGGCAGCGACGCTTTATTTTAGTCATGATTGATTATTTTAGCAAGTGGATCGAGGCAAAGGCGCTAGCGAAAACTACAACCCAGGTGGTAAAAAATTTTTTATGGGGGGAGATAATATGCAGACACGGCATCCCAATGGCAATAATTACAGATAACGGGCCACAATTCAACAATGAAGAAATGAAGAACTTTTGTAAGCAAATCGGCATAGAACTGAGATTTTCGTCAGTTCACCATCCAAGGAGTAATGGCCAAGTGGAAGCTGCGAACAAACAGATACATAATTTGCTGAAGAAGAAAGTACAAAATCTGAGAGGGAACTGGGCAGAAGAACTTCCTTCGGTTCTATGGACCCTCAGGACGACCCCTTCCACAGCTACCGGGGAAACTCCTTTCAAGTTGTCTCATGGTTCGGAAGCTCTCATCCCAGTAGAATTTGAGGTTCCATCTCCGAGGGTATTATTGGCCAGACAAAGCTGGGAAGATTGGCTTGAAATTAACGATGAGAATGTAAAACTTAGCCTGGACCAAATTGAAGAGCTGCGGGATGAAGCCGTCGTCAGACAAGAGGAAGTCAAGCGAAGAATGGCAAGATATTTTGACAAAAATATCAGGGTCAAACATTTCTCAGTGGGTGATCTCGTCCTTAAAAAGGTAGATGCAGCAGCCAGAACTGGCTCCGTGGGCAAACTAAACCCAAATTGGAGTGGACCATTTATCATTAAGAAAGTTCTGAGAAATGGGGCATACCAACTACACACCTGTGACGGAGAAGATGTACCTCATACTTGGAATGGCAATGATCTGAAGCGTTTTTATGCTTAAGCGAACTTGTTGATCATTTCTGGCAATTATATTCATAAAGAAATTCTGGCTCCATGATCTTTTCTATATGGCATAATTATTCTCCTTTGTCTAAAATTCAACAAAAATCACCAAACCAAGAGACATCGCCAAGTCCAGCTTGGATCTCCCCAAGAGTTGTTGTCATTAGCGTAACACCACGATGACCGCGTGTTGCGGGGAGATTTCGCACCGTGTAGTGGGGGCTTGCCAATTCTTGCGCGGCGGGTTACTGGATTTTGGATCCCGGCTAGTACCTGACTCCACCACTGCATTTTTGGAGGGGCGGGGTGGTTGACAGCTCTACTAAGCTTCGTGGGATAGCGTGCACCTTGATGGTCTCATTGAGGAAAGCAATGTCACCTGACACCTGCCCATAGATCATCAAGGATCGTACCTTCGAACACTCTTTGGTACTCTCAAGCGGTGCCTGCAGGGAGCTCACGATCTAGTTGATCCATTGAGGAAAGCAATGCATCCCGCATGCACCTGCCCAATTGATCAAATCGGTCTAAATCCCAGGCAAGAGAGCGGTGTGCCCTTTTTTACCAATAAAATTAATATTTTCAACCGCCAACAAAGCAATGTGGTATGCGGTGTTCTCAGGCGAAGGCTTGATGATCTTGTCAACTTGTGGTCAGCAAAGTGCGGACTCCGCTTATTATATCCGCACAGTCCGCCGATGGTTGATTTCCATAGTTTATAATCCTGTGAGGGAAGCAATGCAGCTCCGGCCGCACCTACCCACTTGATTATAAATTACAGGTTATTTCTAATATTGCTGAAGTGCGGACTCCGCTTATTATATCCGCACAGTTCGCCGATGGTTGATTTCCATAGTTTATAATCCTGTGAGGGAAGCAATGCAGCTCCGGCCGCACCTACCCACTTGATTATAAATTACAGGTTATTTCTAATATTGCTGAAGTGCGGACTCCGCTTATTATATCCGCACAGTCCGCCGATGGTTGATTTCCATAGTTTATAATCCTGTGAGGGAAGCAATGCAGCTCCGGCCGCACCTACCCACTTGATTATAAATTACAGGTTATTTCTAATATTGCTGAAGTGCGGACTCCGCTTATTATATCCGCTCAGTCCGCCGATGGTTGATTTCCATAGTTTATAATCCTGTGAGGGAAGCAATGCAGCTCCGGCCGCACCTACCCACTTGATTATAAATTACAGGTTATTTCTAATATTGCTGAAGTGCGGACTCCGCTTATTATATCCGCTCAGTCCGCCGATGGTAGATTCCGGTAATGATCCTATCAGGGAAGCAATGCTGCTCCGGTCGCACTTACCCGCTTGGTGATGAATCATGTCATTTCCGATAATTATAAATCGCTGTCGGTTTTCGGTTTTCTAATTCACCTAGTCCACAGGATTCGTTCAAATTATAGTAATTATTTGGAAAAAATTCAATTGCAAGTATCCGCGGACGGTGACGCTAGTCCGCCTAGTTCGCTTATCCATATTTAACAGTAGTTCTCGGCTGTTCTGCAAGCGCGGGCTGCAAACCGAACTCGTCCCAGTCCGCTTTGCACGCTCTCTTCGCTTGGAATATTCTCATAATTACAGCAAGCTGTGATCACACAAATCCGACAAGCTCTAAACATGCATCAAGAAAATGACATTTATATATAAAGATTCGACCTCTGAAGATAAACAAAGGAGAAAGCAGAACATAGATCAAAAATACCCTTTCTATTCAGTCAGAAAAATATTTACAAGTCTTGGCGGATTCGCGCAGAGTCCGCCCATCCCGCATTTACGTTAAAGTAAAACAAAAATTTATTACAATACATTCCTATTCTATCCTCTGTTTTTTATCCGCAGGATTCACCGGGCTCGACCCGTCTACGTCCACTATAGGCGAGTAACTGCCTGAGTTGCTGCTGCTGCTGTCATCAGAGTGAGAAGTGGCTGAGGGCTCCGTCCGCATGCTGCTCTCATCAGAGCCGGAGTCAGCGGATCGACCCGATTGACCTCCTTGCTGCTGACTGGAGGCCGCATCTTCATCTGCTTCCTCACCAGCGGACTCCTCGTCATCTCCAGCAACCGCCTTTTCCCTGGCGGCTTGCTCGAACTCGGCAACCTTCTCCTTTAGCTCTGGGAAAAGCTTCAGGAAAGGGATAGAGTTTACTCCAGCCTTCGTATACCCTTCGCTGATGATGCGCTCAATCGCGACCTCCACGCTTTCCCTTACAAAAGGAAACATAGCCTGTTGGAAGTCCGGGTTGGTCACCTCGTATGCGATCTGTAAAAGAAGTCAAAACGTCAGTCCGCGAAAGATGGACAAGATTAACGACGATTGACTAAACACTTACGGCCTTTTCCTCTCTGTGTTGATTAACTTTCACACCAAGTCGCTTATTCCTCTCCTTCAGCGAATGGTTTTCTTTCTTATACCGCTCATTGTCCCTAAGCAGCTCGCGCGTGAGCCTGCCTAGGAAATGGTTGGTAACGGCGGAGTTCGCACTGGCTTGCGCGGCGAGAAGGGGGAGGACGTCAGGCGCCACACCTTGAAGTTCACGAAGATTTTGCTTCCCGTACAAGGCGGACAAGGCGACATGGGCATGGCGAGAAGGGCGTGGATTCCTCCAGGAGGGAAGAGCCGTTGATAAGCGGACATATTTTTTCTTCTCATGCCAGTGAATCATGGGATTGCCCCTTAGATCTTTCTGCTTCTCGCCGAAGCCCGCGATATTGAAGCTGTCGTCGGAAGAGTAACTCGCGGCCGGATCTCCATCTTCCCTTCTCTTCTTCGCGAGTTCTTTTCTTTTTTCTCCTTGTGTAGGAGTTTGCCCGGCCGGCGCAAACGGCAGATTGACGGGCACCGTCAAAGTCGCTGCAAGGGGAAGAAGTTAGCAAAAACTCCAAGGTTGTTGCGGATACAGGCAAAGGTCGCAAGGCTTACTCTCTTGACGGCTAACAGTATCCAGCCCTGGCAGCTGCGGGATGTAATAGTCGACATCCAGCCTCGCTCCAGCAAGGAATGTCACGATGGCAGCCTCGGCGTCGTTCAGCCGCACGCTCTTGAAGTCAGCATCTAGGCGCGGCTGCGGATTGGTGTGGAGGACCCCCAGGTCGCCTTCAAAGATGAGATATCTCGAGGTCCAGATGTGGATCTTATTCGGCAGACCCACAACTTTCATCCCCCTACAGTAGAAGTAAATGATGCCTTTGTACTGGCGGTCTCCTGTTGGAGTGATGGCGCGGACAGAAAAGATTTTCCTGAAAACCTTCAAGGAAAATTCTACCCTCTCAGCCCGCAGGTAGGCGATGAAGCTGCAGATGGCCACCACGCTATTCGGGGCGAGCTGGCCCGGGACCACCCCATAATGCTCAAAGATCTCCGCGATCTCCCAGAGCAGGGGGAATTTAAATCCGCAGTCAAAGTGATCTATGGGCACCGCGAGCTGGGTGGCAGTCGAGAAGTTCAGTCGCTCGTGGTGTTCGGGGAGCCGCGCGAGTACGGGCGAGCCCGCCATATGCACCTCCCGGAAAGCCTCCAGATCGTCTTCGGTCAGCCTGCTCCTTTTATGTTCGGCAGAATGGAAGGCGGCTGCGGCGTCAGTGCGTGCGGATACCATGCTTTCAGACCGCAGGGCTTCAGCTCCGACTGTTTCCTATACAAAAAGAGAATAAAGGCCCTATTTATAAGAAAAATCGTCTGACACGACAGTCTTCAATCCGCCCAGATCGATCGCCCAGTCCGCTCGGGTTGCTTCTTCCCTGCTTCCCCGCAATTAACACTATATGCGAATTCACAGGAAGTCCGCAGAAATCGCAATTCATCAGAACGAAAATAAGCAAGCCGTTAGCCCGCATAACTTGCGAAATTCAAATAAAAATAGTAATAATATTGTACCACAGGCAGAATAGCATCACAGCACACATACAATCATACAATAATGTTCGAGTAATAATATTATACAACAGCTCAAAGCAAATATTAAAGTTTTAGCGCCTGTTGCGGACTCTCGGGGCAGGTCGCTCTTCATCGTCCATCCCAACATAAGCCGCCTGATCGCTTCCTCGCAAGATCTCGCAGTAGAGCTCGGAAACCAGGTAGTGCATGTTGTTGAAGGTGCGATGCATATGAGCCATATCTCTAGCTACCCGCGGAAATGGGATTAGTTGAACTGCTGGGTTTGGATCTGCGATCACCGCGGGCTGCCCGCTCACCACCGGGGCCGATCCCTCTCCCACAGCGGGCTGAGACATTTGCGGCCTCACCCCAGCGGTTTCGCCTACTCGCTTCTTTCCTTCTCTCGCCAAAGCTAAGTACTTATTCCTGTAATGACTGACATCTCCGCTCAGTCGATTTTGCTCCTTCTTCGCCCCATCAAGTGCGGATGAAAGACTGGCGACCTCGCCTTCCAGGATCTTCTCCCGCTCTTTGCTTTTCTTCAAATCGGTTCGGAGCTTGCACAATTCTTCTTCATATTTTTTCACTAACATCACGCTTTCTTGAGCAGGTCGCTCCCCCTGTGCGAGCTCAGCAACAGTCCGCCCCACGACCTCCGACACATTTGGCGGCGTAGGCACGATCTCGCCAACTTCGATGGAGTCAGGCGCAGAACTCTGAACTGCAACCAAAGAAAACAAAATCGCCTCAGTATCTAAGTCGCAGCAAGCCCAAAAAGGTAAAATAAATTTCTTTATTCACTTTTTGTTATCATCGCGGCGATCTGGCGACTATCAAGGATAGGTCGCCTCGCGCGTTCCGGGTCAAAAGCTTCTAGGCGACGCCTCCATTCTCGGCGGACTATCGCTCTTGTCTCGGCCAGCGACCTGTTCGAGGCGACTATGTCGTTAGTTTCTGTGATAATCTTGACTGGCCGCGACTTTCGTGGAGGAGATTGGTACAGCCACGAGCTCTGAAACCGCTTAGTCGCCGGCCGCAACTTACCAGATCGTATCAGCTCAGCCGCGATCCGAAGATCCTCAGCCTGCTTATCCGCAGCTTGCTTCTCTGAGACCGCTTCGACTTTTGCTTTCATTATGGCGAGCTGCTCCTTGGACTTCTCCCTCTCTTCGACTTGAAGGAAAGAAGAAGGGTCAGCAGCTTTTTCTCTAGTCTCGGTAACAGGCTGCAGCACCTCCAATAGAGAGCGATTTATACTAGCAAGCTGATCATTGTCTATGGAGTCGAGAATTTCAGTGGTCGATAGGCTGAGCGTGGATGGAGGGTCACCTGCTGCGGGCAGAGGATCGGGGGTGACGAGATCATCTTGGATTTCCTTTTCCCGCGGCTTATGCTGCAAGCTCGCAGCTCCAGTCCGCTTGGAGACGTTCTTCTCTTTCCTAACTTTCAGATTCTTCTCTACTCGCTCCGCGACAGTACCATCTCTTTTCCTCTTTTTCCTCTCAGGAGTCTTGTCTAGGACGATAACGACCTGCTCTGGTTCGCGAATTGAGTTTGGGGCAACAACTAGGGCCAATGAAGGTGCAGGGTCTTCAGCCTGCTGCTCAGCAGAACTTTTTGCCGCAACTTCGGCGAGCTCTTTATCTCGCTCCTCAGCCACATCATTTCTTTCTCCTATCGACTTGTCTGCGGGAAGCTCCTCCTCGGTCGGCTGCGGCTGGGTTTTCGGCGATGAAATCTCCTTATCTGTGTCTATCCGCAGCATAATTGTCCCAGAAGGTGACCTATGTATCTCCATATCGGAGGAGTTCGCGGGGTTCAGGTCAGAGACGGACGGAGGATTCGACTTCTCCTGCGGAGGGTTTGGAGCATTCGCTGTCTTATCTGTTTCCTTTTTGCCTGAGTTTTCTCCTTGATGGCGACCAGGCTGGTCTTTCCGGTGGCTCGACTTCTTAGGTCGAGAGCTCGCTTTTGGTTTCTCAGTCGGCGCGGCCATACTGCCAAAGAATGATCCAAGCCTTGACATGCCGGACTGAAAAGTAGAGACCGCAAGTGGTGAGTAACGACCCGTCGCGAAAGCAGTTATGCCAAATGACGGGGCTCCCAGCGATATTTATAGCACAGACGGCATTCATGATAGTTGCGGACTCGGCGGTTAAGAAAACATTTTCGGAATTTCTCAAAAACTCAAAAATGTGCGGGGATTATGTTAACCCCAGAATCCGCATCATCTCCAGCCAAGCAATTCACCCCCCTTTCTGCCGGACTCAAGATTCTCAGTCCGCCCAGGTCGCCGATTTTATACCAGGTGCTCGAGCCGACGAGCTGCGAGCCAGTTCGCCCAGGTCGCCCAGGTCGCCCTAAGTCTGATTGGCGCTCAAAATGACCAAGGTCCCAGCCCGCAAGCTCAGTCCGCCAGCCTCGCGGACTGCCCGTTCTTTCTCCTCTGTGCCCCGGGCAGTCGGTTATTTTTGCCCTGCCCGTTCGGGCAAGCTCCCAAATCTATAAATAGGGGGAGGTGGTGCATTCAAAGCAGGCTGACGGGGACCCAGAGATTTATTGGGTAAAGGCTGCGGACTCAAATCTCAGGCGTTCGCGGTCTCGATCCTGCGCCGCCTCCCTTTTCCCCTCGGTCCGTTAGTAAGCGGTTGCTTGCAGTCCCTTTCTCTCTTCTTCCTTTCTTGCAGGAACTTGAGGGCGCATTTTCTGCATCAACAGAAGAAGAATAAGCAGCTTCATCAAGCTCAAGTGATGATGAAGATGATACTGAAGAGAAGGAGTTTTACATGATGGCTATCAATGCCTCCCAACATAATTCTGATGCAGAACATGAGTCAGAATCTGAATCTGAACATGAAAATGAAGAAGATCAGGTAATAGATTCTTTTGATTTTAATTAAGAGGACTTTAGATCTGAATTTAAGGCACTGTGTTTAGACCTGCTAAAGTTTGAGAAAGAGATTATCTCTCTCAGAAATCAATTGTCTAAATATAGCACTTTAAAATCAGACAACCTCAAACTCTCTGAGGAGTTAGAATGTTGTAGGGAGGAGATAGCTTCACTGAAAAGTGAACTATCCCAGGAAAATAAGTTTGAAGAATCCCTTAATGGGAGAAGCATCAGACTGATGGACATCACAAGCACAGTGAACTCAAGACTAAACAGTACACTTGGATTGGGTACTTCATCCAGCCAACCTATAGTATTAACAACCCCAATTAAATTTATCTCAGATAAAGGAAAGGGTGTTGTAGAGGTAGCTAGGAAGAATCCTGATTTACCTAAGAAAAACAAAGTTCAACAGAAAACGTCGAACAGAGCTCGATGATTGTCGAACAGAGCTCAGCAATCTCAGGCTGAATCGTCAAACTGAGGTCGACGACTTCTGAACTCTGAACTCTGGCATAGTCGATCTTCGAACAAAGCTCGACGATCTGACCCAAGATCGTCGAACTCAGCTCGACAATCGTCGAACGGAGCTCAGAGCTTTGAACAATCTTTCAGAGGTAAATCTAAAATCAATCCTAGAAGTCCTACATCCCAAAGCTTCAACCCTAATACTGAATGGATAGTACCTCCTAGGAGATACAATCCTGAAGGATATAAGAGTCAGCCATGGATGTCTTTTATTTCTGAGTTTAAAGGTTATCAACCTAGACCCAAGGTAAACTGGGTCAAAAAAATATAAATTGTTTATGTGCAGGTGAAGACCTATCCAGCAATGAACCAACAGTGGTATCTGGATAGTTGGTGCTCAAAGCACATGACAGGAAACAAGGAGAATCTATCATCCTTCAAAACCAAACTTGGATCCAAAGTAATATTTGGAGATTCAAACTTTGGACAAACAAAAGGATATGGTGCTGTTCAGATTGGCTCAGTCACATTCAAGAAGGTGGCTTATGTGGAAGGACTTAAGCACAATCTAATCAGCATCAGTCAACTCTGTGATGAAGTTTATCAAGTGATATTTAACAAATCCTTATGCAAGATTAAGTCAGAGGATAACACAACAGTGTTAACAGGTAAAAGGAAAGGTAATATTTATCTTGCAGATTTCCTTTCTACCAATATAGATATCTGTTTATTTAATTCAGTTTGAAAACCAAATGATCTTTGGAATAAGAGACTAGGACATCTAAACCTAAGAACCATTGCTTGGCTATCCAAGGACAACCTTGTTAGAGGACTACCTTCTGGCCCCTATAAGAAGGAAGGACTCTACGGGGCTTGTCAATTAGGCAAGCAAACTAAAAATAGTTTTAAGTCACTTAATAAGAGTGATTCACCTAGGATCTTGTATATGTTATACATGGATCTTTTTGGACCCATTACAATACAAAGCTTAGGAGGGAAATCTTACACTTTGGTGATTGTAGATGACTTCTCTAGATTCACCTGGGTGTTCTTTCTGAGGAAGGAGTCTGATAACTTTAAGTGTTTGACAGATTTTCTCAAATGCATACAGATTGAGTTCAATAATCACATTGCCCTGATCAGAAGTGATCATGGGACAGAGTTTGATTCTCTTCTTATGCAAGAGTTCTGTCAGAGTGAAGGGATTAGGCATACTTTCTCAGCTCCTAGAACTCCTCAACAAAATGGGGTAGTTAAAAGGAAAAATAGAACTCTTATTGAATCTGCCACCACATTGTTGACAGATGCTCACCTTCCTATATCATTTTGGGCAGAGGCAGTGAACACCTCCAACTATATGTTGAACAGAAGTTTGATATATAAACTGAAGGGCAAGACTCCCTATAAATTGCTCAAAGGGAAGAAACCTAAAGTAGACTATTTCAAGATTTTTGGTTGCATTTGTTATATTCACAATAATGACAAGAAATACTTAGCAAAATTTCAAGCTAAAGCTGATGAAGGAGTGTTTATGGGATACTCCATGATCAGTAAAGCTTATAGGGTTTATAACAAATCTTCTCTTAAAATTGAAGAATCTGTTCATGTCTCCTTTGATGAAACTAACATGTTTTACAAGCAGAAGAATACTTCTACCATAGAACCTTTACAGGTACACTCTCTTTTAGAAAATTTGGACAAGTTACATATTGTGGAAAAAGATACAACACACTCACCTACCCAACAAAGAGGTGAAATCAGTGAAGATGAAGAAGATGCTCAATATCCTGGTGATAATTATCTTGAAGAGCCAGTTGTTGTTCCACAAGAGGAAACAACAACACAGGTTGGGGAACAATCAACACCCCCTGTTGATTTAGTAACAACAACAGATCATCCAATCTCCCAAGTGATTGGAGACATCTCATCTGGTGTGCAAACCAGAAATCAGGTCAACCAAAACCTGATGCACACTTGCTTCCTATCTCAAATTGAATCTCAATCCATACAAAATGCAGAACAAGATCCACACTGGATCATTGCAATGTAAGAGGAATTACATCAATTTAAGAGAAACAAAGTTTGGGAGCTAGTGCCAAAGCCTAAGGATCACTCCATTGTTGGAACAATGTGGGTGTTCAGAAACAAATTGGATGATCAAGGAGTTATTATAAGAAACAAGGCAAGGCTAGTTGCACAAGGATACTCTCAAGAAGAAGGAATTGACTATGACCAGACCTTTACACCAGCTACAAGGTTAGAGGCCACAAGATTATTCCTAGCTTATGCAGCTCACAAAGGATTCAAGGTTTATAAGATGGATGTAAAGAGTGCATTTCTCAATGGAAACATCAAAGAAGAAGTCTATGTTAGAGAACCCCCAGGTTTTATCTCTTCAACTTATCCTGACCATGTTTTAAAATTATATAAAGCATTATATGGTCTCAAGCAAGCTCCTAGAGCATGATATGAGACCTTAGCATACTTTCTATTGGAAAATTATTTTATAAGGGGTAGAGTAGACCAAACTCTTTTTATTAGAACCCATAAGTCCCATACCCTGCTAGTACAAATATATGTAGATGATACTATATTTGGATCTACTAATTCAAATTTGTGCAGAAGGTTCTCTAACCTAATGCATTCTAAATTTGAAATGAGTAGCATGGGTGAGCTTTCCTTCTTTCTAGGATTGCAAGTCAAACAGCATGTTGATGGCATATTTATTTCTCAAACCAAGTATATAAAAGAATTGGTTAAAAAAATTGGTATGTCTGAGGCATCATGTATGAAAACACCAATGCCTACTAATGCTGTATTAGATGCAGATGAACATGGGAAACATGTTGATCAGACAACATATAGAGTAATGATTGGCTCTTTATTGTACCTTACAGCTAGTAGACCTGACATAATATTTGCTACATGTATATGTGCTAGATTCCAAGTAAGCCCTAGAGAGTCACACCTAACATTAGTTAAGAGGATTCTTAGGTATATGAAAAGTTGTCCAAATCTAGGTCTCTGGTATCCAAAAGACTCAGGATTTGAATTAACTGGATTTTCAGATGCTGATTATTCTGGATGTAGAGTAGACAGGAAAAGAACCAGTGGAACTTACCAGTTTTTTGGTGATAGACTTGTCTCCTGGTTTTGTAAGAAACAAACATCTGTGTCCACCTCAACTGCTGAAGCTGAATATATGGCAGTAGGTAGTTGTTGCTCACATATTTTGTGGATTCAAAACCAGCTCCTAGACTATGGCTACAACTTAGACAGGTCAAAAATATTTTTTGATAACACTAGTGCTATTTGTATTGCACAAAATCCAGTCCTCCATATTAGGACAAAACATATAGAGATTAGGCATCACTTTTTAAGAGACAATGTTGAGAAAAATAAAATTGAAATTCAATATATCCCAACTGATTTGCAAATGGGAGATATTTTCACCAAACCATTTGATGAAAAGAAACACACATTCTTCCTGAATCAGTTAGGAATGTTAGATGGAGAAAGTTTAAAATAAAACCCAAGATTTTAAAACTCTGAAAACAGACCAAGACTACGCTAAAAACTTGATTTTTCTAGTGTTTGTAGGTTGTTTTTAGTCTTTTAACTGCGCTCGACGTTTTTCCCCACGATCGTCGATCAGAGATCGACGCTTTCCGAAAGCGTCGACCGGAGTTCAGCGTTTTCCTGATAGCGCTAGGCTATCATCTTCTGGTCAGAGATCATCGATCGGAGATCGACGCTCTCCAATATCGTCGAACGGAGATCGACGATATTGAAGACTCTTCAGATTCCTTTAGAAGCCCAGATCGTCGTACGGAGTTCAACGATCTTTCCTTTTCGGCATCCAACCCTAATATAAAATTCATTATTCGGCCGTCGTTCTCCTTTTGCGCTTTCATACTCTCTGCAAACTTTTTCTTTCCCTCCAAACCTCTCTCCACTTGGTCGTGTTTGTTCATTTTTACAGGTATACAATGGCAGTGTCTGTTGCTACCCTCGCCAAAATGAAATTTGAAACAGGTTTTGATATAGACATGGATTCCTTTGAAAGCAGCGACAAGATTTTCAATGACATTCTCGAACTTTTCAAGGAACAGCAGTTGGCCCTAATTATGTATACAAGAATAAAGCTGGCAGCCGATGAGATAAAAGAGTGGGTATATACTGCACAGAACATGGATTCAACCATAGTGATCGGTGCAATAGCAGGAACACAAGTACCTCTAACACCTTCCCTGCTCACAGAGTTTTTCAGTTAAGTTTAGGACAAGATTTTGTTGATTTTTCTGGAGAGGAATTTGAGATGATGTTTGATAGAATGAGGCATTTTGCAGCAAACCCTAACATGCTGCTGAAAAAGAATCTATCTGTTGAGTACAGATTCCTTGCAAATGTTGTGGGCAAGGTCCTGCTAGCCAAACATTCTGCACATGATACCATTTCCAAGTATCAATTCTTCTTGATGGGTGAACTGGTTGATAAGAAGCACTTAAATTAGTGAGAAATTTTCTTTGAGCTGATTAAGAAGAAGGTAAACAAAAACCTTGTTAATTTTGGGAGGATCTTAGGGATGTTCTTGAATAACAGGTGCCCTCAGCTGCTGGTGTCCTCTGGGATGTATATTAATGCATCCAAGAGGCTTACCAGTGCCCTTTTTGGCAAATGGGATAGACAGATTGTTAAGCCAACCAGGACTACTGCTTCTTCAGGCACAAGGACTGTTGCAGTCTCTTCCCCTAAGGCAACTGCCCTCATGGAAGATTTGCCTTCCTCCTCCTCTTCTCCACCTTCTCCAATTGTTCCTTCAACTATCCCGTCATCCACCATCACCATCTCTATCTCTTCCCCCATAACTATTTCATCTCAACCTCCAATCACAGAAGACCAATTCCATCCCCGACACTTCTATCCACCTCTTGACCTAGACACCACCATACCATCCTTCAATATCATGGAAGATTCCTTTATGGATGATTCCCCCTCCTCACCTACTGAGCTTCCATCATCCACCACATCCTATCAACAACTCCTTCATGATATTCTATCCCAACCTTTATTCCTTCCATCCACTTCTACTACCATAACCTCTATCTCCACCATTCCAATATCTCAACCAACAATCCTACCACCCACAACCACACCTCCTGCAGCCCATCCATCACCATCCCCAGTCACTCCATCTTCTACCTCTACTCAAGTATCACTTGAGCAAGTGGATTTCTCTGTACTGGCAGATAAGCTTTATGGGATGCTGGCTCCCAGGCTAGTATCATTGTTGGAGACCTCCATGGCTCAACTCCTGAAGTCTATACAGGAGTTATCTGACAATCTTTCCTCCATTTCTCCTCATCATGCAATCCCTTCTATGGGGTGCCTTGATCCAGTTCCAACTGAATCAAGGCAGGGGAGGTGCCATGTGAAGAAGAGACAGTGCCTGCTGCTTCAGAAGAATTCTTGCCAGAGACAGTTCCAGCTCTAGTTCCAACTCTAACAGTTGACTTCAAGTCACTGTTATCAGTTTTTGATACTCTTCACTTTAGCTGTCCACCAGCTCAGGAAGTTGAAGATCTGACTAAGGCCATTGTGCATGTTGCTTGCTGTGATCCCAGCCTGATTACTTCTTATATCAATTCTCTTAAGGCTGAGGAAATTATTGTTTCTTATTGTGTTCCTGCTGCTGCTTATACAATTGCTGATACTGTTTCTGATGAGATAGTTTTTGATGCTCCTATTGAGCCTGCTGCTGCTGATAGTGTTTCTGCTCCTACTGAGACTACTACTGGTTCTATTATATCTGAGAGTGCTATTTCCATCACTGTTGCTGAACAAACCAAATAACAGGAGAAATATATTCAAAGGATTGATGAGCTTTATGATAATCCTCCAAGTTCAGACAGTGACCAACTCCATACTGATTCTGATGACTCCTCTGCAACTATTGCAAGGAAGAGGAAAGCAAGAAGCAAGACACTGAAAACAGTTCCTCCAGAAAAAGTAAAAGATGACAATGATATACCTTATTACATTCTTCATGACTGTCCAATTTCTGAGCCTTGGATGCAATATTCTAGAAATCAACTTAAGGCCATGAAGAAAAGGAGAAAACTTGATAAGTATGAAAAGGGATCCTCCCAATTCCATCCTCCTCCTCCTCCTCCAGATTCAGGATCTGGTGGAGGTTCATCTTTTCAGTCTTCTTCTGCTGCTAGGCCAAGCTATTACCACTCTCAAGATAGATATCAACCAAGAGGCCAACAGCAAAGAGGATATCAGTCAAGGAGATATCAGTCAAGAGGTAGATAGAGAGATTACATGACTCACTCCAAAAATCAAGCTAGACAACACCCATATAAAAGGGAAGGACAAGGCCCTACTGATTCTACATCTGGTCCTTTCCCTTACAAGCTGAAAGATACAGTTGTCACAAGAGCTCCTCCTACTGACTCAGTGGAATTAAACAGATACTAACCTCCTGTTCCATTTGAAGACCCTGAGAACAATCCACTTTCATGGACAGCCAGAATGAAAGAACTTGCAGCATTAGATCAGATCAAGAAAGAAAGAGATCAAGGTAAAGATACTTCAAACATCACAACCCTATAAGAGCAGAGAAAGAAAGAATTAGAAAGATATGCTTCCAGAAAATTCTTTGAGCCAGAGAGCTACATGAAGCTGCATCCTGACGCTATTGTTCATAGGCCAAAATCTCAAACCTCCTTAGGTGCAGGTGATGATAGAAGATCCAAAAAGGAAGCCCTCAATCCCAACAGAGAAATTCTTTTCAAAAAGGGCAATGATTAATTTGAGTAAGCTGATACTTATATCTATTTTTGACGGAATCTGTGATTCTTGCTGTAATTCTTCAATGCTCAACATGTGTTATCTGCATTGTTGCTTTTGTTTTATTTTTAATTCTGATGTATGCTTATTATTTCCTATTCTATCAAGTAAATAGTAATCCTAACCCAAATAGGGGGAGATTGTTGGAACACCCTATTACTAATTTGGGTAAGGATCACTATGTGCTTAGGAATTTGTTTTGACCTTGCTGTATAGTCTGATAGGTCAATTAGAATGAGTCTTAGGGTTAGTACTTAGGTTTGAAAGCTGCCCTCAAGATCTTCTAAAGATCAGGATTAAGTGCTGAGGACCAAGACAATTTTCTTCGAGCTCAGGTCGACGAATCGTCGAACTCCAGTCGACGATCTTCGAGATCAGATCGACGCTCTGTCTATAGTTGTTTTCCAAGTCTCTGAGCTCAGTTCGACGATCGTAGAGCTCAGATCGACGATTTCTGTCTCTAGTATAAGTCTAATCTCTGAGCTCAGGTCGACGATAGTTGAGCTCAGATCGACGATTTTCTGAGAGGTCGCCGATTTCAGGATTCAAATTTAGGACAGTTATGGAATTCATTCAGACTTATTTTCAGCATTTATGGCAAAAGATTTTGTAGCCGTTTCAATCAATCTGGAGGAAGTTTCAAGGAAGACTAATTGGAATGTTTCTTAAGGACTTTCCTCCAGAGGCAGATATCAGTTAAGGTAGTAATTTATGACTGATTCACGGCTATCAAGAAGTAAGAATCTGATATACTCCCTAGAGAATCATTCTGAAAATGACAACAGACAAGATTTGAAAAAGAATACAGAAGAGAGAACAAGAAAATTATTCATCAAGAATTCATCTTCTGGGAATAGACTATGTAGACAAAAAGTTTACAGAATTACTGAGTAAGAATTCTTCAAGAACACAAGGAACATTACTGTGAAGGCGATCATCTGCTATTCTACTCCTTCAAGCATCAAGTGTTCAAAAGCTTCATCAAGGACTCCAGACATCACACATTTCAGCATCTGCTGAAATCATCTATTGCTGGAGATCTGAAGCAACTGAAAGCCTATCACCCTAAGAAAAGCTCATCTTCCTAAACCCTTACAGATCTCAGGGGGAGCTTTGACAACATCTTCCACTTGTCTTCTCTCAGATTATTGACAGAGAAGAACAACTCAACCTTTTTGTTTTTCTTTATTCCTTATGTAAAAGGGTTTCTCAAAACTCCCTTCAAAAGTTTTGTGGCTGGTTTCTGAGACCTTGTCAAAACTCAGCGGTGGCAAGACACCTTATAAAAAAAATCTAGGTTTGGTTTTTGAGCACCTTATCAAAAGCTCATTGGTGCCCAGGGCACCTGATCAACAATTCCTGCAGTGGATTCCTACCTAGGGTGGTCGAAGAGTGGATGTACCCAGGTTGTTGGGGAACCACTATAGCTCATTGTGTCATTTGGCTTGCTATGTTTTGTTTTTGTTGTGTGCTATGATTTCTTATTTCTTGCTTACTTAGTTTTTCTTTTTGCAAGCACCTTACACATATACATAAATCAAGACTTCCACTACTTTACAGTTATAAATTGTAAATTATTTTAAAATACTCTATTCACTCCCCTCTAGAGTAAAGGTTAATCTTACACTCACTTTCAGTCAGCCTTTAAAGCAATCGACTTCTCTTTTGAGGAGAAGCGACTTTTCTCTTCTTCATCTTTTCTGGAATTGATCTGTAGTTCATAGGACATCAGCTTGCCAAATAGATTCTATGGGTCTATTTCAGCTAGTCTGCCAAACTCCCGGATTGCACAGACTTTGTTGTCCCATTCCTTTGTGAGAGACCTCAGAAACATATCATTCAGCTCCCCATTGGTGAAACTCGGCCATACACTCTTAGACCATTTATTATCTTGAAGAAATTCTCAAAGGTATCTGCAGTGCAAAATTTTCACACAATTTTGATCGGTGGTCTCCTTTGACCCTTACCTTAAGGCTTCATATTTCTGGTTTAGTAGAGATCTTCTATCATCCCTCACTTCTTCAGTACCTTCCATCAGAGTTACTAGAGACTGCCACATCTCCTTAGCCGATTGGCAGTGAATCATATTCTGCAGCATCGAGTCATCGACTGCACTTGCTATAATATTTTTAGCTTTCTTGTCCAAAGAGACAAGTGTAATCTCATCCTTATCTAGATCCATCAATTTCTTAGGAAACTTCTTTGTTGGATCTATAGTGGAGGTAGTCTTTGGGATGTAAGGACCTTCTTCAACAATCATGAATATCCGGGGGTCCACAGCTTCCATGAAAAATTTGATTCTTTCTTTCCATATTGGAAAGTTATTCTTTGTGCACCGGGGAAGCTTGGCAAAATCTTTGACCTTGTCCATTGCTTTAATAACCAAATGACAACTTTCGAGAGGAAATTGATCAAGGTATTAACCTTTTAACGACCAACCTCCCTCTGATACAAATTGAAAGTGTAAAGGTTTCAACCTAAATCACCTAGAGGGGGGTGAATAAGTGAATCGTGCTTCTATTTGCGGAATAAAAATTTTAGCGATCTAGCACAAGAAATCAAGCAATCACAGAAAGACAAGAAGATTTATTGTGGTTCTCCAATCTTCGGTACATCCACTTTACCTCTCCGATCTAACAAATTACTAGACTCGGCTACTCCATTATCTCGGATTGAAAACAATCCTACGCCTCGGAACCAAGTTCCTACAAACTCGATCCAAATAAATCTACACTCGGAAGATGAAAACTTCCTACAACTTGAAGAACAATGCTCCCACACTCGGAGAATAATCTCCTATAAGATAAAAAAAGATTTGGAAAAAAACAAATAGAGATTTCTCAGATCTGGAAAAATTCAGCCCTAGGTCTTCTTCTGGAATTGGCAGCTCTTTCAGAAACGGTTGAAGAAGACTTGACGATCTGACCTGAGAAAGAATTGACCTACTTGATCAAGGAGAAGATGATGATCCCTTGAACAGCAAGTCTTCTTGGATCGAAAGCAAAAATTTTGATCTACTCGTGAGCGGCGGCGGCGGCTTCAGAACGTGTTCTTTTGGAAAGAGAAAGCTGATCAAGAAATTTAGAATGTACAGAATTCCGCTCCTTGTGAATTGTTAGGGTTTTGTCTTAACGATAAGACTTTATATAGGATTACCCTTAACAGCTAGAAAAGACATTAATGATGACACGTGGACCAATCACGTCAAGTCATTTGAAAATTTCGGCCGATCTGGACTTAAAATAATTTTCTGAAGAATTTGACTTACAGTTCTCGAGAAGTAACTTTAGTTCTTGAGAACTAGAAACTGAGTTCTCGAGAGCTATCAGGACTTCTCGAGAACTATACTACTTAGAAGAATTCTGGACTTCTCGAGAACAAAAGGGTGAGTTCTCGAGAACAAACTGACTTCTCGAGAACTATGGAGACTTCTCGGGAACTAACACTTGGAGAGATTTTTGAGGAAACTTTTGACTATTCGAGAAATAGGGCTGGCAGTTCTCGAGAACTTAAGCCAAGCTTCTTGAGAACAAGATGGACTTCTCGAAAACTATGGAGACTTCCCGAGAACTCGCCAAGACTTCTCGAGAACAAAGAAGACTTCTCGAGAACCAAAAGCTGGGACTTCTCGAGAACTTTGAAGCTAAGCTTCTCGAGAACTCTAAGCACTTCTCGAGAACTATGAAGCAAAGCTTCTCGAGAACTCTAAGGACTTCTCGAGAACTAAGAGACACTTATCGAGAAGTTGACTTAGAGAATTTTCTTAACTTTAGAAAAAAATCATTCTCTTCTCTTCAAGAGTCCAATCTTTATTCCATGATCCAAGGTTTGAATATGAAGTGTATCCCAATTGAGAGGCTACACATGAGTCAACACCTTGGGTCACACAGTGAGGGATTACACAGTATGGTCCTTTGTTCATGACCCACTGTTGACTGACATTGGTCTATACTTATCAATGATAATCTGCAAACACACAGCCTCGACCAGACCCTCTGTTATATTTCATGTCACGGACGGAGGTGTTACACCATGCCAAAGATCTAGACGGACAAACGCGACCGCAACCATATTGCCTCCACAGATCGGGACTCGGCTTGTGAATCGGGGCTTCGAAACATTAACGGCGGTTGATCTCCTCTGGCGGCAGCACTGCTCCTCCTCCATGAAATTAGGAACTCCAAAAGAAAGTGTAGTGTAAACGGCCAAACAAGGCATATATATAAATATACCGTCGCACGGTAACAAGCTACCGTCGCGCGGTACCTTAAATAAATGCCTTATTTCGAGCGTAACCACCCAAGGACTCCAATCACAGGCCACCACATCGCCATGCCGTTATAGATTTACTATCGCAGCGCAATAGAGCGCTAACGTCGTGCGGTAGCAGTCGTCGGTTATGAATCGACACCAATCCTATCGCTACGTGGTAACTTATACCGCCACGCGGTAGAATCCCGAGACCTCCATCAATTTAATTGGCCCCTCTAACGCCAGCGGTAAAACTATCACCGTGCGATAGCTTCCCGAGAAATTTGCCAGAGTGCTACCCGACAACCGCCGCTCGGTATCAAGTTTCCGCCACGTGGTAACATCTTTCTCGAGAACTCAATGCTCTCTCAAGAACTCAATGCTGTTGATGAAAACTATGGATCCACCGCAATACGGTAATTAGCTACGGTCGAGCGATAACACCCAGAGAGGCATCTCCCTCTTTAAGAAATTTGGAGCATTACAAATCTCCCCCACTCACAAAAATTTTGTCCCGAAATTAAGCGATGCAGGAAACTAAGAAATTAAATCAACTTTATACTTTGTACCTCAATTGAATAACTCGGGGAACTTTGACTTCATGGTTTTCTCCAGCTCCCATGAAAGCTCCTCACGGCCACAGTTGTCCCAAAGGACCTTCACCCTTTTAATGGATTTATTTCGCAGTTGCTTGACCTCTACGTCCTCGATACGAATGGGTTTGACGTTTGTAATCAACCCATAGTCTACCATCACTTGATTCACATCAATCACTTGAGTAGGCTGTTGAATAGCCTTCCACAGCACCGAGATGTGAAATACATCATGCAAACCGCTCAACTCCACCGAAAGAGCCAAACGATATGCGACTTCACCAACCTGCTCCAAGATCTCAAAAGTCCCAACATACCTCGAACTAAGCTTCTTTATGGTTCGAATCCTTGATATACCCTTAAACGGTTTTATCTTGAGGTATACCCAATCACCCAACTCAAACTCCACGTTCCTATATGTTGGGTACGACGTTCCTTCACTTGACATTTGGCGCTCTGCTACTTATTTAAGAAATTAAGTAGCGCCCTTTCAAACAATCCGGGCTTTTGGAAAAGTTGGGTATGCGCTTAATCCTATATTTGGTATCAGAGGAGGTCTTGGGTTCAAGACCAGGGGGCGCTATTAAATCCCAATTTTTCCCTTCTACTTGTGTGGTCCGGCGGGTGAGGCAAACCATGGACGTGTGGTAACTTCACCTCTGAGCCATGTTGGCCATGTGGTAACACCACCTCTTAGCCGACAGGTTGTGCTGGATGCCGGGGGGGATTTTTGGGTACGGCGTTCCTTCACTTGACCCGTGGCGCTCGGCTACTTATTTAAGAAATTAAGTAGCGCCCTTTCCAATGGTCCAGGCTTTTGGAATAGTTTGGTATGCGCATGATCCTACACTATGCTTGGCATTATAGTACTTGTCCTGCCTATCTTGAGCAATCAGTAGTCATTCTCGAATAAACCGTATTGTTAAATTTGCATCTTCAACATCCCTTCGCTTGTTCAGCCTTGATTCTACCGACTCTACCCAAGACAATAACATATGGCACATTCGTCCGTACAAAGCATCTGTAACGCCCCGAAACTCAAAAGAGGGATGGGTGGAATTTTGAGCCAAGTTTGGGACTTGGTAGAGGTCACACGGCCTGGGACACGGGCGTGTCCCAGGGGCGTGTCGTGCTCGAGTTCGACGATGGCCATGTGGTCGACTAAATTGCAGTCGACGATCGTCGAACAACGAACACGCCCTGAGACACGGGCAAGTCCCAGGTCATGTCCTACTCGGGTTGTTAGCCGAATTATGTCGGGGGAGAGACAAGGCCTGAGCCCAGGCATGTTCGGGTACGACACAGGCGTGTCAAATTCAACACGGGCGTGTCGAATACCCATGTTCTCCTCGGTTTGGTGCTGGACCTTTGTCTATGGAGGAACATGCCTAGATACACAGGTGTGTACTGGATGACACGGGCGTGTCAAGATTGACACGGGCGTGTCAAGATTGACACGGGCGTGTCAAGATTGACACGGGCGTGTCGAGAGCCCGTATTCTTTTCGGGATGCGATGGATTCGACATCGAATGAGGCACAAGTCCTTGGACACGGGCGTGTCGCAAGCCGTTTTCGACGCAGAAATATTATTTCAAGGAAAAATCGTGGTCGTTCGTTTCCTTATTTTAGGATCCAATTGCTCAAGCTTATCCATCCTAGGGTTAAGGACGGGAATAGGGTTGAAAACCCACATTTCTTTTGGTTTAATCTCTTTCTAAGTTTTAGAGAGACGGGAGAGCAAGGAGTAAGAAGCAAGAGAAATCCGATTGCCGGAGGAGATTCGGAGCGCCAAATCGCAAGCCGAGTCTAGATCTACAAAGGCGAGGTAATCGCGGTGCTTTTCATCCGTATAGATTGCCATGACACCGAAGAGAAATCCAAGGGTAACGATTCTCTTCTTGAGCATATGAAGCTCTCCTTCTTTTGCATAAGGAAACCCGCTCCCGCCAGTGTGCGGTGAGTGTGCGGCGTTCCTTGTGGTAGATGTGAATATTCCACCTTGTTTGCATGTTGAGTCCGAAATTGAGATACATACATAGGCATGGTGTGTGAAGCCTACCCGGACAAGTTGGTCTGGATCGATGATGTTTCATTGTGCATGATTAGCCGGAGAAGACTCCGTGACTTTGGTTGTTTTTTGGGTTTTCTACGCGGTAGATTCCAACATGGAGTCTTGGGGATTAACTCAGAGGTGCAACCGGAAAACTGGGCGGAAACGCATTTCTGCCAACTTGGTGGCCTTGGAGCTAGCCTTGAACATAACTGGGTTATGTGCATGTTTGATCGTTTTGGGACTCAGGGAAGCTTGACCCGCGCATATGGCTTAAATTGACGTTTCGGTATGAGCAACGGGTTTGGCGGAACCGTACCCGCTCGTTGTCGTTCGGTTAAAAAGACCTAAAGTACATGACACTTACCGTTGGCATAGATGGAGGGTCATAGGCTGCCGGAAAGACTAAAAGTCTCTCGAGTATTGTCGTCCAAGGGGCGGTGGTGAGACCGCGGTTTTGACCGAGTTCACCCTATAAGTGCCCTGAGAGCACGGGGTGTGCGATCGTGCATGCCTGCACCTATGATGTTGTTATTATTCACTATGTTGCTTATTATGCTAATAAGTATAGGGAAGGAGCATCGCCTCCCCGAGTTTGGGGGTTGGATCATTATTATTTTGTCATCTTTAGTTGACAGTTACCTTTGTTTGTCACCGTTGCGGTGAATTGTGCTTGCAGGTGTTGCGGAGCCGAGAGGCAAATGGCGGGCCAAAGCCCTTGTTGCTGAGCCGGCCCTTAAAGGCCTTGTTTTGTTTACTTGTTTAACTCATGTGTGACCGGCCTGCGAGCCAAAGTATGGAAGACACTGTTTTAAATTTAGTGAACTCTTGTATGGTCATAAGGCCGGTACTTTGTGTACTTTGTAATTCATTCCTGTTTGGGTTCGATAGTGGACATTCATGCTTGTGGCTGGGTTCTTATTTTGCAACTTAATAAATTTCTTCTGTTAGATGCTCTGTATAGGACGTTACGATTGGAAGAAAGGTTTCAATGAGTAACCTTTCGGTCTGTCCATGGGATATGGCATCAGGCCCCGGCCGGACCTACGACTATATGCTATGTGACGGATAGGGGTATTACAATTTGGTATCAGACTACCGGTTTCGGTCAGGCTTAAATGAATTTGTGGACGAATTCACTTTAAGGGGTGGTGAGCACATGTGTGTGCGTCATCGTTATAACGTGAAAAGAACCCATGAATGTCCACTTAGGAATGACAATACACATGTCTGAGGAACCAGCGTGTTCCAATAATTGCTTTTTGCAATATTGTTCGGTCGCTTAACGGTGTTTTGTACGGCTATAGGTGACCAGGAGTGGTGCTGGGCTGTCAGAACGTCCAGTTTCTGAGGCAAGTAGCGCACCGAACGATGTGCCAGCAACATCTCATTCGGCTGAAACAATATGATTGGTCGCTGAAGCATTGTTTGTGATGATTAATGCACAGCCTGCGAGGCAAGTGCAGCAGCCTGCCCCTACTGTGGAGCAAGTACCGCTCCAAGCAGCGGAACCAAGGAGAGTGGAGTAGATTGTGGTGGAGCTAATGATGCCTAGGATAGAAACAAAGAAACAGCTCAAACACGTTATAAACTTTAATCCTCTAGTGTTCTTGGGGATGGGAACCCCAAACCAAGCAGAAGATTGGCTTTCTAGAGTTAAGAGAGTATTGATAGCTATAGAGACGGAAGAGTGGCAGAAGACAACTATTTCCACTTTCTTGTTGGATGGCGACGCATGATTGTGGTGGGAAGGTTTGGAGTTACACCATTTGAGGGGTAGACAACTTACTGACGTCTCGATAGAAGAATTCTCGAGACTGTTCTTGGCTCGATATCTCCCCTCGGCTAAGAGGATTGCATTGGAGAACAAGTTTCACAATTTGGTGCAGGGAGAGAGTAGCGTGGATGAGTACCTCCACGAATTTACACGTTTGGGTCGGTATGCAAGTGCTACATTCGCTGATGAGGAGCGAAAGACAAACTGATTCTATGAAGTTCTAAGGGATAACCTGAGGCTACTACTCTCAGGGCCAATGACGCAGGGCTTCTTGACCCTGGTCAACATGGCCCGGCCTTTGGAGAAAGATATGAAGAATGTGCAGGCAAAGAAAGGCTCCAGTGTTAAGAAGACAGAGTTTAAGGTGCCGACTACCTCGAAGTTTGGTTATCGTAAGTAATTTAAGAACGCTAGTACTTCGGGTCCAGCCCCTTCTTCTGGTGCTTCGGGGGAAACTAGAAGCCGGACCCCGGGCATTTGCTTTACTTGTGGGAAGCCTGGGCATTTTACCCGTGACTGTTGGAGCGGACGTCCAAATTTTGAGAGGAAGCAGGGAGCAACTTACGAGGAAAAGGGCAAGGCGGAGGAGTCAACCGCATACCATTATGCCCCGACTCAACCAAGAGTCTACAATCTTGGACAGTAGGAGGCTATCAAGTAAGCGGATGTGGTGACAGGTACGGTTTAAATTTATTGCAATTTATCTTTAAATATGGGGTTACCTTGTGCTTGTTAGCTTATTACAGTTTGTATAGGCTTTATTCTGATTTGTGATAATCCGGCGAGAGCACTCTTCGATACGGGAGCTTCACATTCTTTTTTGTCCGAAGGTTTGATATCGCGCATCGGAGTTCCTTCTTCGATGGCAAAGGACAAATTGGATGTTTTGTTGTCGAATGGGTGTTCTATGCGCGCGGACAGAGTTTGTGCCATAAAGATTCGTATTGGGAGTAGGAAGTTCGACTTGCTAGCATCGTATCGCTAGTAGAGTTCGATGTCATTTTTGGTATGAACTGGCTTTCGGAGCAAAAGGAATACATAGATTGCAATCGTAAGGAAGTAAAGTTGGGAGCTGACCGGGAGACAATGTTTGCGGGTTTGAAGGGGTCGAGCAAGACCTTAATGTCTGGTCTTCATGTGGTCAAGGCAGTTCGTGCTGGTGCAAAGCTATTCTTCACGCTACTGGAGGCTGCGAAGCCTAAGCCCACATTGGGTAGTATCCCAGTAGTGTGTGAGTACCCTGACATGTTCCCGGACAATCTTCCCGGAGCACCGCCCTAGCGGGAGACTGACTTAATGATTGAGCAAGGGCCAGGTGCCAAACCTGTGTCACGCTCTCCTTATAGGTTGGCCCCTAAGGAAATGGCGGAGCTAAAGGTTCAACTTAAAGAGTTGTTGGAGCAGGGTTATGCGCATCCAAGTTCGTCGCCTTGGAGCGCACCGGTCCTTTTCATTAAGAAGAAGGACGGAAGTTTGCGGCTCTGTATCAACTATTGAGAATTGAACAAGTTAACGGAAAAGAACAAGTACCCGATCCCAAGGATTGATGATCTGTTTGATCAGTTAGTCGGGTCATCGGTGTACTCAAAATATGATCTTAAGACCGGTTACTATCAGCTGAGAATAAGGTAAAGTGATATCCCAAAGACAGCGTTCAACACGAGATATGGGCATTTCGAGTTTACGGTCATGCCGTTCGGGCTAACTAATGTGCTATCAGTGTTCATGGATCTAATGAACAGAACGTTCAGGGAGTACTTAGACCACTTTGTGATCATCTTTATCAATGACATTGTGGTGTACTCGTAGTGTGAAGAGGATAACTTCAAGAATCTGCATTTGGTTTTAGAGACATTGAGTAGGAACGAACTATACGCAAATTTCTCCAAATGTAAGTTTTGGTTGCCCTCAGTAGCATTCCTTGGTCACATAGTCAGTGGAGAAGGGATTTTGGTGGATCCGGCAAAGATAGTTGCAATATGGGAATTGCCTGTATTGTCTACGGTAGCGGAAATCCAGAGTTTTCTCGGGCTTGCCGGCTATTACAGGCGCTTCATAGAGAACTTCTCGCGGATTCCGTTACCTCTCACGAAATTGAAAAGGAAAGATAAGAAGTTTGTTTGGACGCCAGAGTGCGCGCAAGCTTTTGAAGAGTTGAAGGGTTGGTTGACCACGACGCCCGTGCTAAGTTCGCCGAGTGGGATTGAAGGCTTTGAAATCTACTGCGATGCTTCGGGCAGTGGTTTGGGATGCATGCTGCTGCAACGTGGAAGTGTAATAGCTTATGACTCGCGTCAGCTGAAAGTGCATGAGATAAATTATCTGGTCCATGACTTGGAGTTAGCGGCCGTGATTTTTTCTATGAAGCTGTGGAGGCATTATTTGTACGGCGTAAAGGTCGATATTTATACTGACCACAAGTGCCTAAAATACATGTTAGACCAGAAGGATCTGAATATGAGGCAGCGGATATGGATGGAGTTCCTGGGGGACTTTACATTCAAAATTCATTATGTGCCCAGGAAAGGCAATGCAGTTGCGGTTGCGTTTAGTCGCAGGGCTCCCGCCCAAGCCAACTTGTTGTCGGTTCATGAGGAGCGATTGATTTGGGAGTTGGAGGCGTTAGATATCTCTTGCGTTGATAAGCAGACTAGTGCTGAAGCGCTATTGAATTGGATGGACGTTTAGTATGACCTGGCTGATCATATTCGGCAGGCTATGGATTTGGATAGCAGCATGAAGCAAATCATGGAGGCGGTTTCGGATGGGTCAAATTCCTAATTTACGGTTGAAGTTGGACTGCTAAGGAAGGACAATCATTTATGCGTACAAAAGTTGGGTAATTTATGGGTGGTGTTTATGTGCGAGGATCATCATACAAAGTATTAGATTAACCTATGGGGCACAAAGATGTACCGAGATCTGAATAATTTGTTCTGGTGACAGGACTCGAGAAGGATGTGGCACTATATGTCGTGAAATGTCAGACTTGCTCCATAGTGAAGGCAGAGTGCCAAAAGCCAGGGGGTTTTTTGAAGTCTTTGCCTATTCCGGAGTGGATGTTCGATGATAACTCAATGTACTTTGTGCATAGACTTCCAAGGTCGTAGAAGGGAAACGAACACATCTGGGTGATCGTAGATCGGTTGACAAAGATGTCGCATTTCATTCCGAATAGGAAGGATGATTCGGTGGAGATACTGGCAAAGCTTTATGTGGATAACATTGTTAGACTGCACGGTGTGCCCCGTAGTAACGTGATTGATAGAGATGGGTGGTTTACGTCCAATGATTGGAGATTGGTGCAACAGATGTTGAGAACCAAGTTGAGGTTCAGCACCGCCTTTCATCCGCAGACGGATGGTCAGACCGATAGGGTAACCAGGATGATGGAAGACATGCTTCGCATGTGTGTCTTGGACATCGGCAAGCAGTGGGAAGATCACCGTTATTTCGTGGATTGCATATAACAATAGCTACCAGGCGAGCATTCAAATGGCGCCCTTCGAGGCCATTTATGGTAGAAGATGTCACATGCCGTTGTCTTGGTTAGAAACAGGTGAGTCGAAGCTATAAAAGCGGCAAGAAGTGGAAGAGGAAACGTCATTGGTTCGAATGATTCGAGAAAGATTGCTAATCGCTCAGTACTAGCAAGTTAATTACTATAATGCCAAGCATCAGAACATGGAGTTCGCTGTTGGCGACTGGGTGTACTTGAAGATTAAGCCATTCAAGGTTGAATCGCGGGTACGACGCTTGAAGATGCTAAGCCTGAGGTACCTTGGACCGTTTGAGGTTCTGGAGCGGATTGGAGAAGCAGCTTACCGATTGAAGCTATCAGTGGAGCTAAGTGGTCTTCATGACGTATTCCACATATCGGTTCTGCGGAAGGCGGTGCAAGATCCTTCGCAAGTGATTGCGGTCAATCAAGTGTCGGTCGATAATGGGTTGACGATGAAGGTCAAGCCCATTCGCATTGTTGACTCAGAAGTCAAGCTATTGCGTAACAAGGAAATCAGGATGGTCAAGGTCCGTTGGGACAACTGCGGTAGGGAGGAGCTCTCGTGGGAGCGAGAGCAGACCATGCTTGAGTAGTTCCCGGAGTTATTCCTTTAAGGTACCGTTTAAGTTTTGTTTATATCTTTTCTTGTATGTAATTTCGGGATGAAATTCTTTTAAGATGGAGAGAGCTGTAACGCCCCGAAACTCAAAAGAGGGACAGGTGGAATTTTGAGCCAAGTCTGCGACTTGGTTGAGGTTTCACGGTGAAAGTGAGGATAGATACAACTCTAGAGGGTGGGTGAATAGAGTATTCAAAAATTATGACACCCTACTCAACTCCCTTAGAGTTAATTTGCGGAATGAGTTTATAGATATTTGAAACCCTAGAGCCTAACACAAAGTGAAGTGCATTAGAGAAAGCTAACTGTAATTACATTTGAGCTTTGGTCCTATCACAGCAACTAGCAATCCTAGTTATTTCTACTCACAACCACAGTGCAATAATTAAATGAAGCAACACAGACGACACAAGAAGTTTATAGTTGTTCCCTCTAAATAGGTACGTCCACTCTTCTACCACCCTGGTAGGAATCCACTACAGGTTTTTGTTCAGGTTCCCTGCCACCAACTGATCTGCTTCAGGTAGATCAAGTAGACCCTTTGAGCTTTTGATCAGGAGCTCAAAATCCAACACAGGATTTTGATCAGGTGCCCTGCCACCAAGGTTCACTTTTGAAGGGAGTAATAACCCTTTATATAGGAGGTTGAGAGAGTTAAAGTTTCTTCTCTATTGTTAAAACAGATTAGAGAAGCTAGTGGATTGCACAGATCTAGAAAGCTCTAAAGAATCAATGCTCCCCCTGGCTTAGAGAATATCCAGGAAGAAGTCTTGCTTCAGGGTGCAGGAACTCTTCTGAATTCTTGACAGAGAACTGTCTTGAAATTCTGAAGGAGAAGCTTGAAGAAGACTCTTGATTTGTAATAGGTTGTTCTTCTTTAATCAGCTTCCTTTCTTCTTCTTCTTCTTCTTCTTCTAGGCACTGAGTAAATGTTCCTGTAAGCAAGATGGACTCAGGGTTGAAGAAGAATGTTGAAGAGAGATGATCTTCTCAGTTGAATGTAAATTTCTGAGAGCTGTAGATCTTTCTTGTTTTCAATCTCTATGCCAACTTGTTATCTCTCTGTATATTGCTGTGTATTGTTGTCTTTTGAAAGCACTTTATATATTGGCCTTTGCAACGGCTCTAATCTTTGTTTGAATTTTTTTTCTTCTGAAATCTGCAATCTAGGCTGCAAATAGCATAAAGCAAAACATATCCTGCAGGCAGACATGCTACAAGGGGATAAAGCTTTCTAAGAAGCTGCAAATCCAATTTGATAAAAGGAGTACTAAAGAAAGTCAGATCAAACTAAACTCTTTACGACCAAAGAAGACTTTTGTGTCTAACGGCTATAAAGGACAGCATGGCAGAATAAAGCAAAAAGATATTTCAACTAATAAGACAAAAAACTTTGTCAGATAAAGCTTGACTTATGCACAAAGGATGGGGCAAAGATTGTGTTGGAACACCCTATTACTAATTTGGGCAAGGATCACTATGTTTGTCTTAGGAATCCAGTTTGACCTAGATGTATAGTTAAAAAGGTCAACATTAGAATGTGTTTAGGGCTTAGAATTTAGGTTTGAAGCTGCCCCCAAGAACATTCAAGGAATCAGACTTAAAGCTGAGGCAAAGACAATTATCGTCGAGCTTAGGTCGACGAAACTTCGAACTCCGTTTGACGCTCTCTGAGCTCAACTTTGCTGAATTGTCGAGCTCCGGTCGACGATCTTCTAGCTCAGATCGACGATATGTCTTCATCTTATTCTTCAGGTCGCTGAGCTCCTGTCGACGATCTTCGAGCTCAGGTCGACGTTTTCTGTCTAATCTTCATTCCAATCTCTGAGCTCAGGTCGACGATCGTAGAGCTCAGATCGACGTTTTTCCTGAGAGATCGATTATTTTAAGGATTCAAATTATGTCAGACTTTGGAATGTTTTTCAAATTATTTCAGCATTTATTTCAAGAGATCTGCCAGCCGTTTTCCTTTATTCTGGAGCAAGTTTCAAGGAATTCTTTTTGAGAATGTTTATTGGACTTTCCTCTAGAAGACAAGACTTTTATGGAGGACACTTAATGTCTACTAACGACTATCTCGGATGAAGGATCTTCAGAGAATAAATGATCTTTTTTGGTCTAACAGATATACATAACCAGAAAACAACAAGAAATTCATAGTACAAATTCACAACATAGAGAGATCAATTCAGAAGAATCAGTTCAACATTTTGGCATACTGAAAGAGTGATCATAGCTTCATCACAAGGACTCCAGACAATTCAATTTTCTCAGCATCTGCTGAAACTATCTTCTGCTGGAGATCTGAAGCTTCTGAAGACCTATCACCCTGAAGCAAAGCTTCCACTACTGAAGTAGTCAACATCTCAGGGGGAGCTTTGATAACACAAATCCACTTGTGCTTCTCTCTTTGATTGAGACAGAGAAGACATCTTCACTCTTTTTCTTTTCCCTTTCCCTCTGTAAAAGGGTTTTCAAAACTCCCTTCAAAAGTTTTGAATCTGGTTCTGAGAGCCTTGTCAAAACTCAGTGGTGGCAAGACACCTTATCAAAAAATCTAGTTTGGTTTTTGAGCACATTATCAAAAGCTCATTGGTGTCAGGACACCTGATCAACCCTTCCTGCAGTGGATTCCTACCAAGGGTGGTAGAAGAGTGGATGTAGCCAGGTTTTTGGGGAACCACTATAGCTCCTTGTGTTTTCTGGTTTGCTTGTGTGTTTTCTTTGCTGTGTGCTGTGCTCTTCTTTTTACTATCTTGTTAATTCTATAGCAGGCACCTTACACCTATATATAAGTTAAATCTTAAAATTTTTGCTAGTTTAAAATTGTAAATTTACTTTAAATAAACTCTATTCACCCCCCTCTAGAGTTGAGATAGATCTTGTTCTCACTTTCAATTGGTATCAGAGGGAAGTTGGTTATTCATACAGGCTAACACCTGATCCAAAAGATCCTTGATAAGATCAATCTTTTAAGAGGGTTATTTTCATTATATTTAATTTTATATAAAGACATGGCACAGAACAAAGATTATGCAAGCACCAGGCCTCCAATGTGCAATCTATCCAAGTTTGCACTTTGGAAAGCAAGGATTAGACTTTACATGAACTCTATTGATGAAGACATATTTAATTCTGTTTTGACAGTGTGCCCAAGTCCACCAGCAAGCTCAAGTACAAATGCTGTTCCACCTCCTTCAGGAACAGATGCTGAAATAAAGAAGTGGAAGACTGCAGATGCCAAGGCCATGAACATCTTAGCTCAGACAATGTCTAAAGAGATATTTCAGAAGGTAGCTGAATACAACTCAGCCAAAGGAATTTGGGACAAACTCTCTGAAATTGTCTCAGGATCTGCTGATGAAAGGAAAGACAGGAGATCCCATCTTATAAGCCAATATGAGAATTTCAAAAAGGGAGAAGCTGAATCAGTGGCTGACATGTACAATAGACTAAGTCTGATTATCAATGAGTTAAAGACTCTGGCTAAAGAAGTCTCATTGACTGAGCTAAATGACAAAATCCTAATATGCTTCCCCAGCACTTGGGATTCAAGAATCTGGCCAATCAAAGATGCCAGAAGTCTAAATGAGATTACAACTGAAGCTCTCCTGGGTAAGCTCAAATCTTATGAGCTGCTCATTAAAAATAGAGAAGAAGAACAAAAGGCTACTTCTCCAGTCATAAGGAAAGAGAAGACCATAGCCTTCAAAGCTACAGAAGAGGATCCTGAATATAAAGCTACAGGAAATGATGAGCTCCTAAGTCTACTGGCCAAAAGATTCTACAAGATGGCCAGAAAAGACTTCAGAAAAAGATCATATAAGGGACATAATAATCCAAGGTATGATAAATCAAATAACAATAAAGAAATTATATGTTTTGGTTGCAGGAAAACAGGCCATATTGTGCCTGACTGTCCAAAAAACAAGAACAAGGACAAGAAAGATAGAAGAGAAAGAAGAAAGGAGAAAGACTTCAGAAAGAATAGCTCAGACAAACCCTCCTCCAGCAAGAACAAACATACAAGGAAGGGATTTGTTGTTGAGACATGGAGTGAAACTGAAGAGGACTCTGAAGCCTCATCCAGCTCCAGTGATGATGAGGATGATGCTGATGAAAAGGAATTTTGTATGATGGCTATCAATGCCTCTCAAACAGATTCAGAAGCAGAAGAGTCAGAATATGATTCAGAAGCTCAACTAGAAGAAGATCAGGTAATCAATTCATTTGATTTCAGTTCTGAGGACTTTAAACATGAGTTTAAAGTACTATGCCTAGATCTGTTGGAGTCTGAGAAGGAAATCACTTCCCTCAGAAAACAACTATCTGAGTATAATACTTTAAAATCAGAGAACCTCAAACTCTCTGAAGAGTAAGAATGCTATAGAGAGGAGATAGCTTCACTGAAGAGTGAACTATCCAAGGCCAAGCAATTTGAAGAATCCCTCAATGGCAGAAGTATCAAATTAATGGACATCACAAGCATAGTGAACTCAAGATTAAACAGTACACTGGGCTTGGGTGCTTCATCTAGCCAACCCATAGTATTAACAACCCCAATCAAATTTATTTCTGATAAAGGGAAGGGTGTTGTAGAGGTAGCTAGGATGAATTCAGATCTACCTAAGAAAAGCAAAGTTCAACAGAAAACGTCGAGCAGAGGTCGACGATCGTCGAATAGAGATCGACGATCTCAGGCTGAAACGTCGAACTCAGCTCAACGATTCCTGAACTCTGAACTCCCTCACAGTCGATCTTCGAACGGAGCTCGACGATTTTACCCAAGATCGTCGAACCCAGATCGGCGATTGTCGAACGGAGTTCAGAGCTTTGAACCTTCTTTCAGAGGCAAATCTCAATTCAATCCTAGAAGTGCTTCATCCCAATGCTTTAATCCTTATACTGAATTTATAATACCTCCTAGGAGATACCATCCCGAAGGTTATAAGAATCAACCTGGGATGTCTTTTATTTCTGAATTTAAGTGATATCAACCTAAGCCAAAGGTAAACTGGGTTAAAAATATATAAGCTATTTATGTGCAGGTGAAGACCTATCCAACATCAAACCAGCTATGGTATCTGGATAGTGGGTGCTCAAAGTACATGATAGGGAATTAGGACAACTTCACATCCTTTAAAGCCAAGCTTGGACCCAAAGTAATTTTTGGTGATTCAAACTTTGGAACTTCAAAAGGATATGGTGCAGTCCAAATTGGGACAGTCACCTTCAAGAAAGTAGTATATGTTGAAGGACTCAAGCACAACCTGATAAGCATTAGTCTGCTGTGTGATGAAGGATATCAAGTGACTTTCAACAAAGAAATATGTAAGATCAAGTCAAAAGATAACACAACTGTGTTGACAGGTAACAGGAAAGGTAATATTTACTTAGTAGACTTTCATTCATCTAAGGTAGATATTTGCCTGTTTAATTCCATATCTAGACCTAATATTCTATGGCATAAGAGACTAGGACATGTTAACCTTAGAACCATTGCTAGGCTATCCAAGGACAACCTTGTCAGAGGACTGCCTTCTGGCCCCTACAAGAAGGAAGGACTCTGCAAGGCTTGTCAATTAGGCAAGCAAACTAAAAATAGCTTTAAATCAATTAACAAGAGTGATTCACCTAGGATTTTGTATCTGTTACACATGGATCTCTTTGGACCCATTATAATACAAAGCTTAGGAGGGAAATCCTATACTTTAGTGATTGTAGATGACTTCTCAAGATTCACATGGGTATTCTTTCTGAGGAAGAAGTCTGATAACTTTAAGTGTTTGACAGAGTTTCTCAAATGCATTCAGATTGAGTTCAACACTCACATTGCCCTGATCAGAAGTGATCATGGGACAGAGTTTGATTCTCTTCTCATGCAAGAGTTCTGTCAAAGTGAAGGGATCAGGCATACTTTCTCAGCTCCTAGAACTCCTCAACAAAATGGGGTAGCTGAAAGGAAAAATAGAACCCTTATTGAATCTGCAACTACATTATTGACAGATGCTCACCTACCTCTATCCTTTTGGGCTGAGGCAGTGAACACCTCCAATTATGTGTTGAATAGAAATCTAATACATAAACTGAAGGGCAAGACTCCCTATGAATTGCTCAAAGGGAAGAAACCTAAAGTAGACTATTTTAAAGTTTTTGGTTGCACTTGTTATATTCACAATAATGACAAGAAATATTTAGCAAAATTTCAAGCAAAAGTTGATGAAGGAGTGTTTCTGGAATACTCCATGATCAGTAAAGCTTATAGGGTTTATAATAAAACTACTCTAAAAATAGAAGAATCTGTCCACATTTCCTTTGATGAAACTAATATGTCTTTCAAGGAGAAGAATACTTCTACCATAGAACATTAGCAGGTGCATTCTCTAGCTGATGAATTGGACAGATTACAAGTCACTCAAAAAAATGAAAGTAGTGAAGATGAAGAAGCTGCTCCACATCTGGAAGAAAATCTTCTTGAAGAGCCAGTTGTTGTCCCACAAGAGGAAACAACAACACAGGTTGGTGAACAATCAACACCCCCTGTTGATCTAGTAACACCAAGAGATCATCCAATCTCCCAAGTGATTGGAGACATCTCAGCTGGTGTGCAAACCAGAAATCAGGTCAATCAAAACCTGATGCACACTTGCTTTCTCTCTCAAATTGAACCTCAAACCATTCAAGATGCAGAGCAAGATCCACACTTGATCATTGCAATGCAAGAGGAGTTGCATCAATTTGAAAGAAACAAAGTTTGGGAGCTAGTGCCTAAGCCAAAGGATCATTCAATTGTTGGAACAAAATGGGTGTTCAGAAATAAGCTGGATGATCAAGGAATTATTTTAAGGAACAAGGCAAGGCTAGTTGTTCAAGGATATTCTCAAGAAGAGGGGATAGACTATGACCAGACCTTTGCACCTGTTGTAAGATTAGAGGCCATAAGAATCTTCCTGGCTTATGCTGCTCACAAGGGATTCAAAGTCTATCAAATGGATGTGAAAAGTGCTTTTCTTAATGGGGAGATCAAAGAAGAAGTCTATATCAGACAACCTCCAGGTTTTATCTCTCTAACTCATCCAGATTATGTTTTTAAACTACACAAAGCATTATATGGTCTCAAGCAAGCTCCTAGAGCATGGTATGAGACTCTAGCATTCTTTCTGCTGAAGAATGATTTTGTTAGGGGGAGAGTAGACCAAACTCTTTTTATTAAAACCCATAAGTCCCATACCCTACTAGTACAAATTTATGTAGATGATATTATATTTGGGTCTACTAATTCAAATTTGTGCAAAAAGTTTTCCAAGCTTATGCACTCTAAATTTGAAATGAGTAGCATGGGTAAGCTATCCTTCTTCTTAGGATTGCAAGTCAAACAACATGCTGAAGGCATGTTTATTTCTCAAACCAAGTATGCAAAAGAATTGGTTAAGAAATTTGGGATGTCTGATGCATCATGTATGAAAACACCCATGCCTACCAATGCTGTATTGGATGCTGATGAACATGGGAAACCAGTTGATCAGACAACATATAGAGCAATGATTGGCTCTCTATTGTACCTTACAGCCAGTAGGCCTGACATAATGTTTGCTACATGTATATGTGCTTGATTCCAAGTCAGCACTAGAGAGTCACACTTAACTTTAGTAAAGAGGATTCTTAGGTATGTTAAAAGCTGTCCAAATCTAGGACTCTGGTATCCAAAAGATTCAGCATTTGACATAACTGGATTTTCAGATGCTGATTATGCTGGATGCAGAATAGACAAGAAAAGCACCAGTGGAACTTGTCAGTTTCTTGGTGATAGACTTGTCTCATGGTATTGTAAGAAACAAACATCTGTGTCAACCTCAACTACTGAAGCTGAATACATGGCTGCAGGCAGTTGTTGTTCACAAATATTGTGGATACAAAACCAACTCCTAGACTATGGTTACAACTTAGAGAAGTCTAAAATATTTCGTGATAACACCAGTGTTATTTCCATTGCAGAAAATCCAGTCCTCCATAGTAGGACAAAACACATAGAAATTAGGCATCATTTTCTAAGGGATAATGTTGAGAAAAACAAAATTGAACTTGAATACATCCCAACTGATTTGCAAAGGAGAGATATTTTCACCAAGCCTTTGGATGAAAAGAAGCATAACTTCTTCCTCAATCAGTTAGGAATGATAGATGGAGGCTGTTTAAAATAAACTCCAAGATTTTGTAAATCTAAAAACAGACCAAGACTAGGCTAAAAACCCACTCTTTTTTGTGTCTGTAGGATAGTTTTCTGACTCTGAACTACGCTCGACATTTTCCACAGAAAGCGTCGTACGGAGCTCGACGTTTTCCCAAAAAGTGTCGAACGGAGATCGACGTTTTCCCAAAAACGTCGAACTGAGTTCAGAGCGTGTCAGATAGTTGTACACTATCTCTTTCAGGCCTTCGATCGTTGACCTGAGCTCGACGTTCTCCCTAGATCGTCGAACTGAGATCTACGATATTGAAGCCCTTTCAGCTTCCATCAGGAGTCCTGATCGTTGAACGGAGATCGACGATCCTTCCTTTTTCGCGTCGAACCCTAATATAAAATCATTTTTCGGCCGCCGCTCGTCGTTTACGCTTTCATACTCTCTGCAACTCTTTCCCTCCAAACCTTCTACACTTGGTCGTGTTTGTTTCATCTTTGCAGGTACAGATGGCTGTGTCAAGTACTGCTATTTCAAAGATGAAATTTTATACAGGTTTCGACATTGACATGAATTCTTTCGATGGAAGTGATCAGAGATTCAAGGATATTCTAAACCTTTTTCGAGAACAGCAACTGTTTCAGATCATGTCCACCAGAATGAAGATTGCAGCAAAAGAGATAAAGGAATGGTGTTTTACCGCCACGAATGAGAATGAGAATTCTGTAATCGGCTCAATCAAAGGGACTCAGGTACCGTTATCCGCAGCCCTTCTAACAGAGGTTTTCCTCCTTAGTACTGGAGATGACTCCATAGATTTGTCTGGAGAAGAGTATGATTCTATGCTGGATAGAATGGGTCACACTGCTGTGAACCCTAACAAACTGCTGAAAAAGAACCTTTCCATTGAATTCCAATTTCTAGCTGATGTGGTTGGAAAAGTGCTTCTGGCAAAGCACTCAGCCCATGATACAATATCAAGATACCAATTCTGTTTAATGGGAGCATTGGTTGACAAGAAACATTTAGATTGGGGATCCATCTTTTTCAATCTGATCAAGAAGAAGCTGAACAAAAGCTGTGTAAGCTATGGGAGGATATTAGGGGTTTACTTGCACTCCAAGTGCCCTGAACTGCTGACCTCTAGTGGGATGTACATCAATGCATCCAAGAGGCTTACCTGTGCCCTCTTTAGCAGATGGGACAGGCAGATCATCAACCCCAGCAAGGCTACTGCAGCACCACTTGCTTCAGGCACCATGACTATATCAGTCACTCCTCCTCAGGTATCTGCCCCAGCAGAAGAATTGCCTGTTTCTTCTTCTCCTCCTCCAGCTGTTTCTATCCCAGTCACCACCTCAACTTCTTCACCAATCTCAACCTCTATCATCTCATCCCCCATTACAATCTCTTCACCAATTTCACCTCCTCCAGCCTCTACCTTAGAACAATTCCACCCTTTGTTCTCTTATCCATCTTTCACCACTCCATCATTTTCTCTTATAGATGACTCCTTCATGGATGATTCTCCTCCCACTCCTCCAGAGCTTCCCTCTACATCCTCTTACCAACAACTTCTTCAAGACATACTTTCTCAACCATCCTTCACCCCATCCTTTACCTCTTCCATCTCATCCATCTCCACCTCAGTAACATCTATCTCCACTATTCCTCCTACTCCTAGGCCATCCATCCCTACACCTCCTACCTCCACATTCTCTATTCCATCAGCTCCAGCCAACATCATTCCAGCCACTTTCTCTCCTACCTCTGCTCAAGCCAATCTTGAGCATGTAGATCTTTCAGGCCTGGCAGACAAGCTCTATGTGTTGCTAGCCCCCAGGCTAACCTCACTGCTGGAGACCTCCTTGGCTCCACTCCTGAAACATGTTCAGGAGCTGTCTACCAAGTTTTCTTCCTTCCTCTCCTCCCAGGCAATCCCTTCATCTGGATGCCTTGATTCAGTTTCCACTGAACCTAGGCAGGGGGAGATGCCTTATGAAGCATTGGATGTGCCTGAGGCTGCTGAAGGTTCAAGTCCTGCTCCTGTTTTTGCAGTGGACCTTCAGAGTCTGCTTTCTATATTTGATTCTGTTTATTTCAGTTCTCTGCCAGTGCATCAAGCTGAAGACCTCACTAAGGCCATTGTGCCTATCTCTGTATGTGATCCCAGCCTAATTGCCTCATATGTCAATTCTTTCAAGGCTGTGGATGTTGATGCTTTCAGTTCTGCTTCTGCTACTGTTTCTACAATTGTATTAGAAGATATTGACATGATTTCTGTTGTTGAGGATACTCCTGCTAAAGAACTTGCTACATATCTGGAAGGATCTGAACCTGCTGCCTTTGTTACTTCTGCCCCTACTACTTCTCCAATTCCTGATGTTGCTGCTACTGCTCCTGCTCTGACCCCTGATCAAGTAAAACAACAAGAAAAGTATATAAAGAGTATTGATGACTTATATGATAGACCTCAAAGTTCAGACAGTGATCAGTTTCACACTGAATCTGATGACTCTTCTAATACTATTTCCAAGAAAAGGAAGGCCAGAAGCAAGGCCATGATAAAGGTTCCTCCTGCTCAAGCTAAAGATTCAATTGACATTCCATACTATATTATGCATGAATGTCCCATCTCTGAGCCCTGGATGCAGTATTCCAAAAATCAATTAAAAGCTATGAAGAAAAGAAGGAAGTTGGATAAATATGAAAAGGGATCTTCTCAATTTCAGCCTCCTCCTCCTCCTCCTCCAGATTCAGGGTCAGGTGGAGGCTCAGCTTCTCAAACCCCAGCTTCTAAGCAAAGTTCCTCCCAGTTCTCTCAAAGATACCATCCTAGGGGGCAATACCAAAGGGGTTATCAGTCCAGAAGGGGACAGTATAGAGGAAGTCAAAGAGAACATAGATTTCATGCAAGGGAAGGACAAAGACACATGGACTCTGCTCAAGGTCCTTTCCCTTATAAACTCAGAGAAAAAGTTGAGACTAGAACTCCTATTGCTTTAGAAACTGTTAATAGATATGAGCCTGCAGTGCCTTTTGAAGATCCAGAGAACAATCCATTGTCATGGACTGCAAGGATGAAAGAACTGGCTGCCTTAGATCAGTTGAAGAAAGCCAGAGAACAAGGGAAAGACACCTCTAATATTACTACTCTATCAGATCAAAGAAAAGCAGAACTGGAAAGGTATGCATCAAGAAAATTCTTTGACCCAGTGGACTACATGAAATTGCATCCTGAGGCTGTGGTTCCCAGAGCTAGATCTCAAACCTCCTTAGGTGCAGAGGATGACAGAAGGTCAAAGAAGGAAGCTCTTAATCCCAACAGGGAAATTCTATTTAAGAAAGGAAGTGAAAAGAAGTAATATTTGTAAGCAGACAATACAATCATTCTGAACACTTGCTGATATTCCATATGACTGCTACCCTATTGCTTGCTCTATTTTGTTGTTGTTGTTGTTTCAGTTTATTGCTCTTCAGTATGTTGTTGTAGTTTTTATTTCTGAGATTTGTAAATAGTAATCCTAACCCAAATAGGGGGAGATTGTTGGAACACCCTATTACTAATTTGGGCAAGGATCACTATATTTGTCTTAGGAATCTAGTTTGACCTAGATGTATAGTTAAAAAGGTCAACATTAGAATGTGTTTAGGGCTTAGAATTTAGGTTTGAAGCTGCCCCCAAGACCATTCAAGGAATCAGACTTAAAGCTGAGGCAAAGACAATTATCGTCGAGCTTAGGCCGACGAAATGTCGAACTCCGTTCGACGCTCTCTGAGCTCAACTTTGCTGAATCGTCGAGCTCCGGTCGACGATCTTCTAGCTCAGATCAACGATCTGTCTTCAGCTTATTCTTCAGGTCGCTGAGCTCCGGTCGACGATCTTCGAGCTCAGGTCGACGTTTTCTATCTAATCTTCATTCCAATCTCTGAGCTCAGGTCGACGATCGTAGAGCTCAGATCGACGTTTTTCCTGAGAGATCGACGATTTTAAGGATTCAAATTCAGTCAGACTTTGGAATGTTTTTCAAATTATTTCAACATTTATTTCAAGAGATCTGCCAGCCGTTTTCCTTTATTCTGGAGCAAGTTTCAAGGAATTCTTTTTGAGAATGTTTATTGGACTTTCCTCTAGAAGACAAGACTTTTATGGAGGACATTTAATGTCTGCTAACGGCTATCTCGGATGAAGGATCTTCAGAGAATAAATGATCCTTTTTGGTCTGACAGATATACATAACCAAAAAACAACAAGAAATTCATAGTACAGATTCACAACATAGAGAGATCAATTCAGAAGAATCAGTTCAACATTTTGGCATACTGAAAGAGTGATCATAGCTTCATCACAAGGACTCCAGACAATTCAATTTTCTCAGCATCTGCTGAAACCATCTTCTGCTGGAGATCTGAAGCTTCTGAAGACCTATCACCCTGAAGCAAAGCTTCCACTCCTGAACTAATCAACATTTCAGGGGGAGCTTTGACAACACAAATCCACTTATGCTTCTCTCTTTGATTGAGACAGAGAAGACATCTTCACTCTTTTTTTCCCTTTCCCTCTGTAAAAGGGTTTTCAAAACTCCCTTCAAAAGTTTTGAATTTAGTTCTGAGAGCCTTGTCAAAACTCAGTGGTGGCAAGACACCTTATCAAAAAATCTAGTTTGGTTTTTGAGCACCTTATCAAAAGCTCATTGGTGCCAGGACACCTGATCAACCCTTCCTGCAGTGGATTCCTACCAAGGGTGGTAGAAGAGTGGATGTACCCAGGTTTTTGGGGAACCACTATAGCTCCTTGTGTTTTCTGGTTTGCTTGTGTGTTTTCTTTGCTGTGTGCTGTGCTCTTCTTTTTACTGTCTTGTTAATTCTATAACAGGCACCTTACACCTATATATAAGTTAAATCTTAAAAGTTTTGCTAGTTTAAAATTGTGAATTTACTTTAAATAAACTCTATTCACCCCCCTCTAGAGTTGAGATAGATCTTGTTCTCACTTTCAGATTGCCTTGAGATGTATGCACAAAATCAATGAAATAATCTTTAATAAAATATGCTAAATAAACAGTAATTAAATCATAGAACAGAAGCAGTACAAAATTACTGAAGACAGACAAAAGATCGTCGAACGATCCTCGGAGATCGTCGAACGAGGCACAGAGATCGTCGACCTATCAGAACAGATAGTCGAATGATATAGATAGTCAAACTATCAAAGCAGATAGTCAAACTACCACAGCAGATAGTCGAACTATCAGAACAGATAGTCGAGCTATCAGATAGTTGAACTATCAAGGCAGATAGTCGAACTATCAATAAAAACAGATAGTCGACCTATCAAACAGATAGTCGATCTATCAGATAGTTGAACTATCCAAGCAGATAGTCGAACTATCAAACAAAACAGATAGTCGACCTATCAAGACAGATAGTCGAACTATCAAGCAAAACAGATAGTCGACCTATCAAACAGATAGTCGAGCTATCAAGCAAAACAGATAGTCGACCTATCAAACAGATAGTCGAGCTATCAGATAGTTGAACTATCCAAGCAGATAGTCGAACTATCAAACAGAACAGATAGTCGACCTATCAAACAGATAGTCGAGCTATCCGATGGTTGAACTATCCAAGGCAGATAGTCGAACTATCAAGAAATCTGTCTGGTCAAAAGAAGTCGAACGGGGTTCGACGATCGACGAGGCAGATACTACAGATCGTCGAGCTAACAAGAGTTTAACTAACTCAGAGTTAGACGATCTGCTGACAGACAAATGTCGACAACCTGATAGACGATCTTAGACAAGTCAATAGTCGAGCGGCGTTCGACTATAGTCGAACCAAAAACAACTTAACCAAATTTTCATCTGGATATGTGACATTTCTATAACTAGACCAATCTAACTAAACAACTAATCTTTGACCATAGATAAATCTTGGGTCAAGAAACTAAATGAGAAGACTAAACTCAAATCCAAACAAGGGTACCAACAATCTCCCCCTATTTGGGTTAAGTCTCTCAATAACAAAACAAACAAAACAAATTACTGGAAATAAATATAATTCAAGAAAAGAAATATCTAAGCAGCAAATAGCATCAATCAAACAGACAAATAAACAACTGTCAATCAATGAAACTTAAGAAGCATCAGAATCTGGTTTAGATACAGAGGAACCAGGAAGAAAAGAAATTTTTCTTAAAGGATCTAAAGCTTCTTTCTTTGATATCTTTAAATCTTGTTCTCCAATAATTCTGGATTCTCCTGTTCTTGTTACTACTGCTTAAGGGTGCTTTTCCATATATTTTGAAGGATCAAAAACCTCATGTCTAACCTGGAATTTGTCTAGCTCCTTCTTTCTGAATTTAGACATAGTAGTTAATCCTGTAATATCTTTTCCTTCAGCTTTGGCTTTTCTGATTTGAGCTGATCCAACTAGTTCAAGAAATATAGCCATGCTGAAATCAGGATTAAGCTCTTGACTTTCATATTCATTTTCACCAGTTGAATCTAAAGGTTTTACAGCTTTAAATTTTGTAGATAGTTCTAACATGCTTGCAGCAGCTGGTTCTCTATTTTCTTGAATAACTAAGAAGATGGAGTGGCAAACTCAGCATATTTCTTACTTGATTTTTCAGAGAAAATAATCCTTTTACCTTTTGAATCAGTTTTCTTTGCTTGAGCTGGCTTTGAGGAAGATATGCTTTTGGTTTCTTTGGAAGGTGATTCTCTTCTCTTGGGAGAAGGAGGAGGAGAAAAAGTTGGCTTCTGATATACTACCTCCTTTACTTGCTCTCTTGCATCAGCTTCTTGCCTTTGATATCCAGATTGGGATCTGCTTTAATATCCTGGATTGCCTTTTCTTTGATGAGATTGAGATGGAGTGAATCTAGCAAACGGGGCTGAAGGATTTGCAGACATATTTCCAGATGCTCCTGCACTGGGAAGTGGAGGAGGAGGACCTCTAGGGGTCCACTTAGGTGCTGGACTATCATATCTTTTGGATTTCTTTCTTTGCTTTTGCTGATTCTTGGAGAATCCCATCCAGTGCTGATATTCTTTGGACTTGGGATCTATTCCTTTCAAGATATAATAAGGAATGTCATGATCAGGATTAGATGGAGGAGGAGCAGCAGCTTTCCTTTTCCTTTTAGCAGATTTCTTTTTCTTGGACTCTTTTGAATCATCAGAGTCATCTTCATCATCAGATTGAGATGATTGAGGTAGATCATAAGGATCAAAATCCTCTTGCACAGCTTTTTCTTTATCTTTTAAATTAGCTTTCTCTTTCTCTTCTTCTAATGCATCCTGTACAAGAAGAGTATCTAGATCTAGTCCTGGGGTGTCATCGCAGACTGAAGACTTTTCTTCTTGAACATCTGAAACTGTTTCTTTCTCAACTGCAACTATCATGAGGACCAGTTCATCATTCACAGCTACCTGAGCTGGAGGAGAAGATAAATGATCTTGAATAGCAGGTTCTTGCACTGGTTGTTGAGCAGGTTCTTGAGCTTCTTCCACTAGATCTGTAGTATCAGGATAACAGATTTGCAAAATGAAATTGAAACATCCCTTCTAGGTATTCACAGACTAGCATGTCAGTTAACATGTCAAGGAAATGAGTAAATGAATTACCTTCAGGATTCTCTTCAGAATTTCCTAACTCCCACAAGTCATCTAGAAAGGAGGTGATGACTCCTTCTAAGAAAAGATGAACTAAGGGAGTAGAAGCTTCTTCGAGGCATACTTTGAACGCAAATTCTACTTCTATTATGATATCGGAAGGCTTCTGAACTGGTGCTGGAACTATAGATGGTGTTGCAATGTGAATTGGAGCTGCTGTTACTTCTTGAATCTCAGCTTGGGGCTCTGCTGGACGAGAAACAAGGGGCAGTCCTGAGGAATCTTCCTCGAACATCTCCCCATGCCTGATTTTAGTAGAAATTGAAGTCAGGCCCCTAAATGAAGATAGCTCAGCAGATTTTGAGAGGGCTAGGATGGAAGATTACAAGGTAGAGATGGAAGAAACGAGAGGGGCAATTTCTTCTTCAATCATGATTAGTATTGAAGGAGTAATTAGCTCCAATATGCTTGAAATGAAGGCAGGTGTGATTTCAAATGATGGTGGGGGAATCACAGTAGATGGATGATCATCATGGATGGTGTTCTCCTGATGAGATGGAGTGTGAACTGGTGATTGATGGGTGGATGTTTGAAGATCAATATGATCTGAATGAGGAATTGGTGACTGAGGAGGAGTGGATAGCTCAGAAACCAATAAATCAAAACTAGGATGAGAAATCCTAGCAAGATGAGAAGGAAGTGGAGATGCTGGTGATGAATAGAGAATTGTTGAGGAATTAAGAAGAAGAGAGGCAGTAGATGGTACTTCAATTGAAGTAGATTGAACTTCAATTGAAGTAGATGGTAAAGCAGAAGTAGATGGCACTTCAGTAGAAGTGGATGGTAATGCAGAAGAAGTGGATTGCAATATAGAGGAGGTGGATGGAATGGAGAGAATGGATGAGCCTGCTTCATGTAGGTTGGGAGTGACTGAAACAGTCCTTGTGCTCTCAGACACAACTGGAGCTACCCCTGCTGGAGAAGGCTTCTGAAAGCTCCTTTTCCACTTCACAAACAATGTTGGATCCATCTTCTTACTGGCATTGATGGATGTTGAGACTATAACCAACAGTTGGGGATATTTCTCTCTTAGAAATATCCCAAGTACCCTACCCAGGGTTACTTCCTTCTTGCTATTCTTCTTTCTTATCAAATCAAACATAATTCCTGCCCAATTTATCTGTTTCTTATTTACTATTGCACACATCAAGGCAAACTGTTGCCTGGTGATGTTATCATGAGCAGAGTGCTTGCCCAGAAGCACTTTTCCAACTTAGCAATTTAGAAGGAATGCCTTCTGCATGTCCAAATTCGATCAACATCCTCCCAAACTCTGGAGTATCTTGTTCATATTCCTCTTCACCATTTAGTAATCCGAAAATATCAGTTAATACGACAGAAGTCAAGCTTACCTCTTCGCCGCCAATCATCCCAGTCATAGATTTGTCACTAGAAGATGAAGTGAAAGCCCACTCTCTAATCTCTGGGATGTTTATCTTGATCCTTGTGGACATTAGTCGTTCCTGTCCTTGTTCCTTGCAGAGCTGGAGGATTTCTACAATCTCTGAATCGCAGGTGCTGAAGGAGTCAAAATCTATGCTGAAGCCAGCGTCAAACTTCATCACTGACAGAAGAGCTGGAGCAATCGCCATTGATTGGGTTGGAGAAGACGAGAGAGACGACGAAAGCGAAATGACAGAGAGCGCGAGGCAGAGCTCTAACATGAAGATGGAATACGAAAAGACGAGCTCCGTCGACTACAAATAAGACGATATTTTAACCTAGGTCGACCATCGGTTTTATATTAAAACAACAATCGTCGATCTATTTTAACAGATACTGGAGACGATGGTCGAACAGTCATTCGACGATCATTTCCTAGGGTAGAGTAGTCGATCAATCGTTCGACTATTTTTGTCTTCACAAACAAATAAGCTGTCGTCGCCCGTAGGTCGACGATAGGCTCAACCTGTTCGACTATCGTCGAACGTCATTCGACGATCTTCAAACAGATTTCAACAAAGGCAGAAGTCACACTTAGTCTTTTCCATTAATCATGCCTAGTTGAACCAAAAAGAACAGATGCTTCTGTTCATCTAAGGGCTTGGTGAAAATATCACCTCTCTGAAGGTCAGTGGATATGAACTCAAGGCTGATCTTGTTCTTTTCCACACAATCTCTCAGGAAATTGTGTCTAATCTCAATTTGCTTGGTTCTAGAGTGGTGCACAGGATTTTGTACAATGGAGATAGCACTGGTACTGTCACACATGATTTTTGTATTCTTGTGTGTGTACCCATAATCCAAAAGCTAGTTTTGAATCCACAGGATCTGTGAACAACAACTAGCAGCTACTATATATTCAGCCTCTGTAGTTGAAGTTGAGATAGAAGCCTGCTTCTTACAGAACCAAGAGACCAATCTCTCTCCCAGGAACTTACAAGTTCCTGAGGTACTTTTCCTATCAACTCTACAACCAGCATAGTCAGAATCAGAGTATCCAATTAACTCAAATTCTTATTCAGCTGTGTACCATAGTCCTAAATTTGGACAACCCTTCAGGTATCTCAAAATTCTCTTGAGAAGAATCAAATGAGATTCCTTGGGGTTGACCTGGAATCTAGCACATAGGCATGTGGCAACCATTATATCTGGTCTACTTGCAGTTAAGTACAATAGGGAACCAACAATGGCCCTATAGTTTTTTTGATCAACTGGCTTACCCTGATCATCAGAATTTATAACTACATTAGTAGCCATAGGTGTATGCATTGCTGAAGCATCAGCCATCCCAAACTTCTTTACCAATTCCTTGGCATATTTGGATTGGGAGATGAAGATGCCATCAGCATCTTGCTTTACTTGGACACAAAGATAGTAAGACAGCTCATCCATACTACTCATCTAAAACTTAGAGTGCATCAGGTCAGAAAACTTTTTGCACAGTTTGGTATCAGTGGAGCCAAAAATAATATCATCCACATACACTTGAACTAACAGGATGGTGTCCTTATGGTGCTTAACGAAGAGGGTTCTATCAAATACTCCCCTAACAAAGTTGTGTTCTAACAGGAAACTAGCTAGAGTCTCATACCAGGCTCTGGGTGCTTGTTTAAGTCCATAAAGAGCTTTTTGCAACTTGTACACAAATGAGGGCTGAGTTGAAGAGACAAACCCAGGAGGTTGTTCAACAAACACCTCTTCCTTTAGCTCACCATTTAGGAAGGCACTCTTGACATCCATCTGAAAGACCTTAAACTTCATATAGGCTAGAAAGATCCTTATTGCCTCTAGCCTTGCAACAAGGGCAAAGGTTTGGTCATAATCTATACCTTCCTCCTGTCTGTAGCCCTGAGCTACAAGCCTAGCTTTGTTCCTTACAATAATTCCATTTGCATCCAACTTGTTTCTAAACACCCACTTGGTGCCTATGATTAGTTGGCCTTTTGGTCTTGGAACCAAAGTCCTTACCTTACATCTTTCAAACTGATTGAGCTCCTCTTGCATAGCAATGATCCAGTGGGTATCTAGCTCAGCATCTTTTATGGTGAGGGGCTCAACTTGTGAGAGGAAACAAGCATGCATCACATCCTGTCTTAATTGATGTCTTGTTTATACACCAGCTGATATGTCTCCAATCACTTGAGATGTAGGATGATCTCTAAGTGTGACAAGATCAGTAGGTGGGATGTGATCTTCAGCAACAGTTGAGATTAATTCCTCCTGAGGAATTGGATCAACTGTTGGTGGTACAGTAACAACTTCCATAGTGTCTCCATCACTGTCTGAATCAGTGATGTGGAGAGTTGATAGGGGGAGAATCTCTTGAAAGATATCTTTATTAGATTCTGGTACCTGCAATGAACTTGAGGAAGGGGAAGTTTCCTTCTCCTGGTAATACATCTGAGATTCATCAAAAGAAACATGTACAGACTCCTAAATTTTAGAAGTTTATTTATTAAATACCCTATAAGATTTGCTTACTTGGGAATATCCAAGAAAAATTCCCATTGAAGCTTTTGCTTCAAACTTTCTAAGGTATTCTTTGTTATTATTATGAATGTATACTACACAATCAAATACTCTAAAATAATTAATTTTAGGTTTCTTTCCCTTAAGAAACTCATAAGGAGTTTTACTCTTAAGCTTGTGTATAAGACTTCTGTTCAGGACATAATTAGCTGTGCTAACAGCTTCTGCCCAATAAGAGAGAGGCATGTTAGCATCTGACAATAATGTTCCAGCAGCTTCAATCAGTGTTCTATTCTTCCTTTCCACTACCCCATTTTGTTGGGGAGTTCTAGGAGAAGAAAAGCTATGTTTGATACCTTCTTTCTCACAGAATTCTTGCATGAGAAGAGAATCAAACTCAATACCATGATCACTTCTGATTAAGGCAACATGAGTAGAATACTCAGTCTGCACACATAGCAGAAAGTCTGTAAGAACTTTGAAGTTATCAGCCTTAGTTCTCAAGAAGAACACCCAAGTGAACCTAGAGAAGTCGTCTACAATTACTAAAGTGTAATACTTCCCTCCTACACTCTGTACATTTATTGGGCCAAAAAGGTCCAAATGTAATAAATTCAGGATTCTAGGTGAATCACTTCTATTTACAGATTTAAAGGAGTTTTTTGTTTGCTTTCCTAATTGACAAGCCTTGCATAGGCTCTCCTTCTTATAAGGGCAAGAAGGTAAACCTCTAACAAGGTTATATTTAGATAATCTAGATATGTTCTTGAGGTTAACATGGCTAAGCCTCCTATGCCATAAGGTGTTGTTATTTGTTACTTCATTAAATAAGCAGATTTCAGATTGAGTTGAGTTAAAATCTACTAAATAAATATTACCCTGTCTAATACCTACTAACACAACATTACTATTTAAATAATATTACAGAGAGAGTTAGTGAAAGATACCTGATATCCTGCATCACATAACTGGCTTACTGAGATAAGGTTGTGCTTCAGTCCAGTTACATATGCAACCCTTTTGAAAGTTATTGCTCCAATGGTAATCGTACCATAACCTTCAGTTTGACCACAGCTGGAATCCCCAAAGATCACCTTTGGTCCAAGCTTGGCCTTGAATCTTGACAGATTGTCTTTATTTCCTGTCAGGTGTTTGGAATAGGCACTATCCAAATACCATTTATCTTTAGTAATTGGATAGGTCTTCACCTGCAAATTAAACAGTTAGACATTGTGGACCCAGACAACCTTGGGTCCATTATTCTTCACATAATGAAAACATGAAATAAAAGAATAAGCAGGTTGTGGTTTATATCCTAAAGGGTAAGATCTCCTAGGTGGGATGCTCCATGCCGTTAATGGGTCCACAAACCTAGGGTTTCTATTTATATTAGGGTTTCTAAGGTTTTGGTTGTAATTTTGAAAATCAAATTGAAATTGTCGATCAGTGTTCGATGATTGATGCTCAGATCATCGAGCATCGTTCGACCATTGAGCCTTCAATCATCGAGCAGCGTTCGAAGCTTTTTGTAACTCCTTAAATTTTTGTTTTCTCTTTTCTCTTTTAGCTTTCTTTAAGGCTTGATTAACTTGTTTTACTTTCTCAGTGTTCTTTATTCCATCAGCTGAAATAAAGTTTACTGGAGTTGAAAGGTGATTTTTAAGAATCAATGGGGGTTCACTTGATGAGGCTCATAAGCCTAGCTTATTATTGCCTGACCTAGTGTTTGTCATGCTGGTGATTTCTAGCAGCTTAAGGCTTCTACCATTTAAAGATTCTTCTAATCTCTTGGACTTTGCTAGTTCATTTTTAAGAAACTTTATTTATTCACTAGACTTAGTGAGTTCTACTTCTAACCTAGTATTTTATATGGAGAGGATTTCTGATTCTGCTAACTTAATTTTAAGTTCCTTAATTTCCTTTTCTGAACTAATTAAATCTAAACAAAGAGATTTAAATTCAGATTTAAATTCAGCAGAAGAAAAATCATAAGAAGATAATACCCTATCTTCTGTAGGCATTTCTTCATCATCATCAGAACTCTCTACAGCTGAGTGGTTGCTGCAGGCATCAATTGCCATTAGGCAAATTTCCTTTGCCTTCTTCTCTTCCTCATCTTCACTGGAGCTTGAGGAGGAAGATTCCTCATCTGAATCACTCCAGGTCTCAACAACAAATCCTTTCTCCTTCTTCTTATTTTTGTAGGAGGAGGACTTGGAGTGCTTCTTGTGATGTTCTTTTTCTTTTCTCTTTTCTTTGATCTTTTCCTCTAGACACTCTGGTAGAACGTGTCCAGGTTTCCTGCAACCATAACAAATAATTTCTTTAGCAGGAGATCTATCATATCTTGGTTTATCTTCATATCTTGAAGATTTCTTTCTGAAGTCTTTTCTTCCCATCTTGAGAAACCTTTTGGCAAAGAGTGTCATCAGCTCCTCATTGGATTGGCTTTCTTCAGAAGCATCAGCAGCTTTGAGAGCAAGAGTTTGCTCTTTCCTTGTTGGAGTTTGAGTCTTGGCTTCAGCCTTAGCTTCCCTGGTCTTTAAAACTTGCTCAAAAGACTTGAGCTTTCCAAGGAGAGCTTTAGTTGATATTTCAGTAGTACTTCTGGCCTCCTTGATAGGCCAGATCCTAAGATTCTTTGTACTGGGGAAGCACATCAGTATCTTATCATTGACCTCTGTCAATGTTATCTCCTTATCAAGGGTTCTCAGCTCATTGATGATTGAGCTGAGCCTTGTGTACATGGCTTCAACTGATTCAGCTTCAGTCTTCTTGAAGTTTTCATACTGAGATATAAGGTTGGACCTTCTGTCCTTCCTTTCATCAGCTGAACCAGCTACAATCTGGTTCAGTGAGTCTCACATGGCTTTTGCAGAGGTGCAATCAGCCACTTTTTGGAATATTTCATCAGACATAGTCTGAGCCAGAATATTCATAGCTTTGGCATCAACTATCTTTGCCTTCTTGTAGGCATCCTTGTAGTCTGGTGGAGGCACTGCACTGAGATTTGTAGATGTTGTAGCAGTGGCTGCAGCAGGAGGTGTTGGAGGTCCTGTCAAAATAGAAGAAAAAATGTCTTCATCAATAGAGTTCATATATAATTTGATTCTTGCCTTCCAGATGCTAAACTTAGCTAAGTTGCAAGCTGGAGGTCTGGTGCTAGAGTAATTCTTGGACTGGGCCATGAAGTTAATTTCTATAAGCTTGGTATTTATCTAGATCTTGTGACTCAGGTGTTAGCCTGTACAGTCAGTCAACCTCCCTCTGATACCAATTGAAAGTGAGAATAGATACAACTCTAGAGGGGGGGTGAATAGAGTATTCAAAAATTATGACACCCTACTCAACTCCCTTAGAGTTAATTTGCGGAATGAGTTTATAGATATTTGAAACCCTAGAGCCTAACACAAAGTGAAGTGCACTAAAGAAAGCTAACTGTAATTACAGTTGAGCTTTGGTCCTATCACAGCAACTAGCAATCCTAGTTATTTCTACTCACAGCCACAGTGCAATAATTAAATGAAGCAACACAGACGACACAAGAAGTTTATAGTTGTTCCCTCTTAATAGGTACGTCCACTCTTCTACCAACCTGGTAGGAATCCACTACAGGTTTTTGTTCAGGTGCCATGCCACCAACTGATCTGCTTTAGGTAAATCAAGTAGACCCTTTGAGATTTTCATCAGGAGCTCAAAATCCAACACAGGTTTTTGATCAGGTGCCCTGCCACCAAGGTTCACTTTTGAAGGGAGTAATAACCCTTTATACAGGAGGTTGAGAGAGTTAAAGTTTCTTCCCTATTATTATAATAGATTAGAGAAGCTAGTGGATTGCACAGAGCTAGAAAGCTCTAAAGAATCAAGTCTCCCCCTGGCTTAGAGAATATCCAGGAAGAAGTCTTACTTCAGGGTGCAGGAACTCTTCTGAATTTTTGACAGAGAACTGTCTTGATATTCTGAAGGAGAAGCTTGAAGAAGATTCTTGATTTGTAATAGGTTGTTCTTCTTTAATCAGCTTCCTTTCTTCTTCTTCTTCTTCTTCTTTTTCTAGGCATTGAGTAAATGTTCCTGTAAGAGGGATGGACTCAGGGTTGAAGAAGAATGTTGAAGAGAGATGATCTTCTCAGTTGAATGTAAATTTCTGAGAGCTGTAGATCTTTCTTGTTTTCAATCTCTATGCCAACTTGTTATCTCTCTGTATATTGCAGTGTATTGTTGTATTTTGAAAGCACTTTATATATTGGCCTTTGCAACGGCTCTAATCTTTGTTTGAATTTTGTCTTCTTCTAAAATATGTAATATGGGCTGCAAATAGCATAAAGCAAAACATATCCTGCAGGCAGACATGCTATAAGGGGATAAAGCTTTCTAAGAAGCTGCAAATCCAATTTGATAAAAGGAGTACTAAAGAAAGTCACATCAGACTAAACTCTTTACGGCCAAAGAAGACTTTTGTGTCTAATGTCTATAAAGGACAGCATGACATTATAAAGCAAAAAGATATTTCAACTAATAAGACAAAAAACTTTGTCAGATAAAGCTTGACTTATGCACAAAGGATGGGGCAAAGATTGTCTTGAGATGTATGCACAAAATCAATGAATAATCTTTAATAAAATATGCTAAATAAACAGGAATTAAATCATAGAACAGAAGGAGTACAAAATTACTAAAGACAGACAAAAGATCGTCGAACGATCCTCGGAGATCGTCGAACGAGGCACAGAGATCGTCGACCTATCAGAACAGATAGTCGAACGATACAGATAGTCGAACTATCAAAGCAGATAGTCGAACTACCACAGCAGATAGTCGAACTATCAGAACAGATAGTTGAGCTATCAGATAGTTGAACTATCAAGGCAGATAGTCGAACTATCAAGCAAAACAGATAGTCGACCTATCAAACAGATAGTTGAGCTATCAGATAGTTGAACTATCCAAGCAGATAGTCGAACTATCAAACAAAACAGATAGTCGACCTATCAAGACAAATAGTCGAACTATCAAGCAAAACAGATAGTCGACCTATCAAACAGATAGTCGAGCTATCAAGCAAAACAGATAGTCGACCTATCAAACAGATAGTCGAGCTATCAGATAGTTAAACTATCCAAGCAGATAGTTGAACTATCAAACAGAACAGATAGTCAACCTATCAAACAGATAGTCGAGCTATCAGATGGTTGAACTATCCAAGGCAGATAGTCGAACTATCAAGAAATCTGTCTGGTCAAAAGAAGTCGAGCGGGGTTCGATGATCGACGAGGTAGACACCACAGATCTTCGAGCTAAGAAGAGTTGAACTAACTCAGAGTTAGACGATCTGCTGACAGACAAACGTCGACCAACTGATAGACGATCGTCGACCCGTCGATAGACGATAGTCGAGCGGCGTTCGACTATAGTCGAACCAAAAACAACTTAACCAAATTTTCATCTGGATAAGTGACAACTCTACAAGTAGAGCAATCTAACTAAACAACTAAACTTTGACCATATATAAATCTTGGGTCAAGAAACTAAATGAGAAGACTAAACTCAAATCCAAACTAGGGTACCAACACACGGCCTAGGACACGTGTGTGTCCCAGGGGTGTGTCGTGCTCGGGTTCGACGATTGCCCTGTGGTCGACAAAATTCCAGTCGAAGATCGTCGAACAGCGAACACGTCTTGAGACACTGGCGTGTCCTAGGTCGTATCCTACTCGGGTTGTTAGTCGAGTTGTGTCGGGGGAGAGACAAGGCCTGAGCCCAGGTGTGTTCGGGTCCTACACGGGGGTGTCAAATTCGAAACGGGCGTGTCGAATACCTGTGTTCTCCCCGGGTTGGTGCTGGACCTGTGTCGATGGAGGAACACGCCCTGCTATACGGGTGTGTACTGGATGACACGCGCATATCAAGCTTGCCACAGGCGTATCGAGAGCCCGTGTTCTCAAGGTTGACACAGGCGTATCGACACGCCCAGCTACACGAGTGTGTTGGAGGTTCATCTCTTAGTGGGAAGGCAACTTGCCGAAGTACCGATGGAGGAATTCTCAAGGTTGTTCTTGGCCAGATACCTATATTCTACCTAGAAGCTTGAGATGGAGAATAAGTACGTCGATTTGACTCAAGGATAGAGAAGCGTGGATGAGTATCTCCGCGAATTTACTCGGTTTGGTCGTTATGTTGGTGCTATGTTTACTGAAGAGGAGCGGAAGACCAACTGATTTTATGAGGGCCTATGGGGCGACCTATAACTACTCCTCGATATGCCTAAGGCGCAGGGCTTCCTAGCCTTGGTAAATGCGGCTCGGTCATTGGAGAGGGTCGCGAAGAAAGTTCAAGAGAAGAAGGACCCAGGGGATAAGAGGTCAGAGTTAAAAGTGCCGAGTTCAAAGTCGGGTTTCTGCAGATGGAACAAGAAGCAGAAGACTTAAAGTTCATCCCCTTCATCTGGTGCGATGGGGGCAAACTCAAGTCGAGTCCCAGGAGCGTGCTACAACTGTGGAAAGGTGGGGCATTTTGCGCATGAGTGTTGGAGCGGACGTGCAAAGTCCGAGAAGAGGCATGGAGCAACATTTGAAGAAAAGGGGAAGGCGGCTGAGTCGATCGCATCCCACCATGCTCTAGCCCAGCCTAGAGTTTACATCCTTGGTCTGCAAGAGGCCATTAAGCAAGCTGACGTGGTGATAAGTATGAGTTAAATTTTAACCATTTAGCTTTTTGAAGTTGTTACCTTTTTGCATGTTAGCTTATGAATGTTGGTGCTAGGCTTTATGTTAATTTTTGACTGTCCGGCGAGAGCCCTGTTTGATATGGGAGCTTCGCATTCCTTCTTGTCTGAAAGATTCGTATCGCGCATCGGAGTTCCTTCCTTGATGGCAAAGGACAAGTTGGATGTGTTGCTGCCCAATGGGTTGTCAATGTGCGTGGATAGAGTCTGTGTGGTAAAGATACGGATCGGGGATCAGGAGTTTGTTTTGCAAGCATCGGTACTGCCGTTAATGGAGTTCGACATAATCTTTGGTATGGAATGGCTCTCGGAGCAGAGAGCATGCATTGATTGCAACCGAAAGGAGGTTAAGTTGGGACTGAATACTGATCAGGAGACTGCATTTGCGGGCATGAAAGGGTCGAGTAAGATTTTTATGTCGGCTCTTCAAGTGATTAAGGAAGTTTTGTCTGGGGAAGAACTATTTGTCGCATTAGTGCAGGCTTCAACACCTAAACCTAGTCTTGACAGTATTGTAGTTGTGTCTGAGTATCCTGATGTCTTCCCAGACGATCTCCCGGGAGCCCTTCCTCAGCAGGAGATTGACTTTACAATAGAGCTGGTGCCGGGTGCCAAACCAGTGTCAAGCCCTCCGTATCGGATAGCGCCTAAGGAGATGGCAGAGCTGAAGGTGCAACTGCAAGAATTGTTAGAGCAAGGGTATGTGCGTCCAAGTTCGTCGCCTTGGAGCGCAATGGTCCTCTTCGTTAAGAAGAAAGATGGAAGCTTGTGACTCTGTATCGACTATCGGGAGTGGAACAAGCTTACGGAAAAGAATTGTATCCGATCCCAAGGATTGACGATCTATTTAATTAGTTGGTTGGGTCAACAGTATATTCGAAGATAGATCTGAAATCTGGATTCTACCAGCTAAGGATAAGGGAAAGCGAAATCCCAAAGACAACATTCAGCACGCATTTTGGGCATTACGAGTTTACGGTCATGCCGTTTGGGTTGACCAATGCACCATCCGTGTTTATGGATTTGATGAACATGACGTTCATGGAGTCTCTAGACCATTTCATGATAGTATTTATCGATGACATCTTGGTGTACTCGCAGTGTGAGGATGATCACTACAGACATCTGCATATAGTATTGGAGACATTGAGGAAGAATCAGCTGTATGCTAAGTTATCCAAGTGCGAGTTCTGGTTATCCTCAATCGCGTTCCTTAGTAATATTGTTAGTGGTGAAGGTATAATGATGGATCCGGCGAAGATAGCAGCGATTCAGGACTGGCCAGTGTTGACTACGGTGGCGGAAGTCCAGAGCTTTCTGGGGCATTCCATCTACTATAGGCGCTTCATAAAGAACTTCTCACGGATAGCGCTGTAACTCACGATGCTGACAAGGAAGGATAGAAAGTTTTTGTAGACGCTGGAGTGCACGCAGACTTTCGAATAATTGAAGAGGCGGTTGGTCACGGCGCCTATTTTGCGTTCGCCGAGTGGGTCCGAAGGGTTTGAAATATATAGTGATGCTTCATGCAGTGGTTTGGACTATATTCTGCTATAGCATGGGAGCACAATAGCCTATGGATCACGATAGTTGAAGGTTCATGAGAGAAGTTATCCGGTCCATGAATTGGAGTTAGCGGCCGTGATATTTGCTCTAAAGCTGTGGAGGCACTATTTGTACGGTGTGAATGTCAATATCTACACCGATCATAAAAGCCTTTGAAGTATTTGCTAGATCAGAAGGACCTGAAAATGAGGCAGCGGAGGTGGATGGAGTTCCTGGGGGACTACACTTTCGAAATTCTTTATGTGCCCGGGAAAGGAAATGCAGTGGCAGATGCGTTGAGTCGTAGGGCACTGACGCAAGCCAACTGGTTGGCGGTGCATGATGAGAATTTGGTCCGTGATTTCGAGGCATTGGAGATCTCCTGCGTTGACAAGCAGGCTAGTGCCGAGGCAATATCATGTTGGATGGAGGTGCAGTATGACCTAGCTGATAGGATTCGGCGGGCTTTGATTCAGGATAGCAGTATAAAGCAGATTTTGGATGAATCGTTGGATTGCTAAAATTCCCAATTTGCGGTTGCAGAGTGACTTCAAAGGAAGGACGGACTCCTATGCATCCCTAGTGCTGATAATCTTCGGGAGGAGTTGATGTACGAGGCTCATCATACCAAGTACTCAATCCACCCGGGGAGCACGAAGATGTATAGGGACATGAAGAAGTTGTTTTGGTGATCAGGGTTAAAGAAGGATGTAGCACTTTACGTGGCGAAGTGCCAAACTTGTGACCTGGTGAAGGCAGAGTGCCAGAAGCCCGGAGATTTCTTGAATTCCTTGCCTATCCCGGAATGGAAGTTCGATGACATTTCCATGGATTTTGTGTATGGTATGCCAAGCTCGCAGAGGGGAAACGACGCCATCTGGGTGGTCATAGATAAATTGACAAAGGTGTCGCACTTCATCCCGAATAGGAAGGAAGATCTGGTGGAAAAGTTAGCAAAGCTCTATGTGGATAATATTGTACGGTTGCATTGTGTGCCACGCAGTATTGTTAGTGGCCGAGACGGACGCTTCACGTCAAATGACTGGAGGCTGGTGCATAAGTTGTTGGGAACAAAGCTGAGTTTCAGCACAGCCTTTCATCCACAAACGGATTGTCAGACTGAAAGGGTCAACAGGACGATGGAGGACATGCTTCGCATGTGCATCTTGGATTTCGGAAAATAGTGGGAAGATCACCTGTACATGGTAGAGTTTGCATACAATAACAGTTTTCAAGCGAGTATTGGAATGACACCTTTCGATGCCCTGTATGGGAAAAAGTGTCGCACGCCATTGTCTTGGTTGGAGACAGGAGAGTCAAAGTTATACAAACTTCAGGTAGTGGAAGACGTCACTTCAATGGTACGTACGATTCAGGAACGATTAAAGATCGCTCAGGACAGGAAGGCAAAATACTATAATGCCAAGCATAGGAATGTGGATGTTCAGTTTTGGTGAATGGGTGTATTTGAAAATCAAGCCGTTCAAGTGTGACTAGAGGATTCGATGCTTGAAGAAGCTGAGTCCGAGATACCTTAGAGCGTTTGAGATCTTAGAGCGGATTGGCAAAGCAGCGTATCGATTGAAGTTGTCAGTGGAATTGAGTGGACTACACGATGTATTCCACGCTTCGTTATTGCAGAAGGTGGGAAGATCACTCAGGACAGGAAGTTGTTTAGAGCGGATTGGCAAAGCAGCGTATCGATTGAAGTTGTTTAGAGCCTTCTCAGGTTGTTACGGTCGATCAAGTGCCGATTGATAATGGTTTGATGACCAAGGTCAACCCAGTTCGATCAAGTGCCGATTGTACTGTATGACACGGGCGTGTCGGATTCGACACGGGCGTGTGTCCACCCATGTCGACCAAGAGTCATGACGGTTGGCATGGCGGTTATTCGTGACACGCCACTTGTCATGGGCATGTCAATGACCCGACACGGGCGTGTCAGGTTGGGACACGGGCGTGTCCTAACCCGTGTGCTTTTCTGTCTTCGACAATCGTGTCTGGATCGAGGCACATGGCCTTGGACACGGCCGTGTGCAAAGCCGTGTTCGGAACAAGATTAAGAGATTTTAGGAAAATCTTAGCCTTTCGTTTTCTTAAAACAAGATCTGACGGCCTAGACGAGTTTCTACTTTCTTAAGTCCGGGAATAGAGGATTAATTCCTCATTTCCTTTTAAGTTTTCTCTTTCTATGGAGTTAGAGAGAGGAGAGAGCAAGGAAGAGTAAAGGGGAGGAATCTAGCCGCCGGCGGAGCATCAGAGCACGAAGTTGAGAACCGAGACAAGATCCGTAGAGAAAATTCCCTTGCGAAGCCCTTCATCCGGCTAGTTCTCATGGCGCCAAAGCAGACTTCAAGGGTAACGATTCTCAACTTGACCATGTAATTCTCTTCTTCCTTTGCATAGGAAAACCCTCTCACGCGAGTGTGCGGTGAGTTTGCGGTGTTCCTTGGGGGTAGATATGCAAATTCCCCCTTGTTTAGAGTCCGGAATCGTAGTACAGACATATGCATTGTTTGTGAGGTAAGACCCCATTTTTTTTAAACACCGGGGTCTTAGGCCCAGAACCGCCCCTTTGCGGTGACACCTTCTCGCCCTGAAGGGTCATCACCACAAAACGCCGATTCTGTCAGCCAATTCGATCACAGAAAGGTAGCACAATAAAGTAAAAGTAAGTCAACAGAAATCACATATATAGAATAAAAGTCTCTACAAAGGGAGTGTCCACAGAATAATATATCAGAGTACTAAAATACGGGCTTATTCCCGGTACATCATGTCCTCACTACAAATCACTCATGCGGAAGCAAAAACCGAACATCTACTCAAGGTCGAGACTCACAATCCCGGCTGAATGAACTCCGGAGCTAGACTGCCCCATCTCCAAGCGCACCGGTCTCTGGGGCTGCTCCCCCGTGCTGGGCTCCATGATTCCCTAAAATGATGCGGTTCAAAAACTGTTTGTCATAAAGACTAAGACCTATCATCCCTGAAAGTATCTAGTGTCAACTAAGTCCACCAATGGGGGGGGGAATAGGTGTCGTGCATTCTTTTGCGGAATTTAAATTACCTGTACACTTAAACAAACACAGCACAAAAAAGCACACAAGAAATTATAGTGGTTCCCCGATTTGGGTACGTCCACTCTCCCCCTTCGACCTATCTCCCACCAAGGGACGACTCGGTCACTTCACCAACCGGATTGAAATCCAATCCTCACACTACGGAAGAAACCCTTCCAACCAAAGGAGTCACTACTCCTCCACCACGGGTTGCACCCAACCCGTACAACTAGGAATCACAATTCCTTTATAATAAACTAAATTGAATGTAAAGAAAGTACAAACAAACTTTTGGAGATCCCGATGTCCTTCTTCGTTCGTTGAAGCTTTCTTGAAAGAGACGAAGAATCCACGACCGGTGTTCTCACTTGGAGAGGATCTTGACAAGATCGGCAATGATAAGTGAATGCGGCGGCGATGCTCTGTAGATCCAAACTTCTTGACGAAGCAAGCAAGGTCTACTAACGATCTCAATCAGATCAGTCGTCTCAATCGATTCGGAATGAAGAACTATCCTTATTCAACAAATCGGGAGACAAGAGATCTCGAGAGAGAAGCGTGAGACGCTAGGATTGCCTCGGTCTTGTCGTCGGAAGATCAAAGAGGACCTCTGAGATAAGCAGCGGCGACTAGCTTGCGATCAGCGATGGCGATCAGTGAAGTTCTGCGATCGGCTAGGGCACGCTCGGCCTCTGTTTTATTTTTCGTTCTTCGATCGAAATCACTGTTAAAAATACGCGCGTATATATACTGGAAGCCAACCCTAAATGAACGTTGTGGGGCCCATAAAGAGAAGCCCTAGTCCCGTTAAAAACGGCGCACAGAGAACTTGTTTCGGTCCAGCGAATGGGAATTTTGCCTAAGGAAAATTCGGCGAGAATCGCTGGTGATTCCCGTCGAAGTCCGCGGGAATCACTCACGATTCTCGTCGAATTTTCCTCGACAGAATTCTAGTTTGAAATCTGGTCATCGGGAGGGAATCGGCGGGAATGCAAGGTGATTCTCGTCGAATCGACGAGAATCACTTGGTGATTCCCGTCGATTCTACCTTAGCAGATTTCTTGTAGGAGGACAGTCAGCCGGATGAAGTCGGCGGGAATCACTGACTGATTCTCGACGATTCAGCGAGAATCACGAATGATTCCCGTCGAATCGGTGAGAATCACTTAGTGATTCCCGTCGATTTTTACTTAGACTCTTTTTCTCTTCCTTCCTATGAACTTGGTCTTTGACCCATCTTTGCTCCTCTTCTGCTCTTGAACTATCTCGACCCTGTACTTGAAAGTAAGTACACTCCAATAGAGAGAGCACACGTGAGTCAACACACTGATCTGCTCAACGAGGGATTACGTTGCGCAGACCCGTGTATATTGACCCACTGCACCCTGACATTAATGTGTACTTAGCATGGAATAGTTTCAAGCACAACTTTATAGAAGATTGTCAAATACATTGTGAATCCATCTTAGCTTGACTGGAGGCTTCTTCAAATCCAGGTAATTGTGGATACAATACCCAAAGATCTCCCCGTATTTGAAGAAGCAAAATTCCTACTAGCTAAGATGAATTACACCAACCAGAAAGATATACATAACAAATGTGCGAGACAAAAATTTAGAATAATAAAATTTCACGCATTCAGAACAACAATTGAATCAGCATGTGATCATATATATATATATATCTAAAGATAGTTCATTTAAATACAAGAAATGATATACACGCATATAGAAAGAAAATCTATTCCCTTGCCTGACATCCTTTAGTTGTTCAGCCTGGAACTTCTTGCTTTGTCTTTCAAAGTACTCCTTAGGCTTCGGGTAGTACCTGGGTGGAGGAGCTTTATGTTCTACAGTGTTAGACCTGAAGAATATGTTTCTTTTAGCCTCATACTCCTTGTGCATCTCCCACTCATACTGATTGTATACTTAATTTCTATTCAGCTCTCCCCGTTGTTGTAGCATGAAAGTATCCAGTATGATGCTCCTCGATGTAGGACTCCATCGTTCATTCTTCACTTCACTTTCGTTCAATCTTACTTTCCTCTCAGCTGGATTCTCTTTGGAAGTTCCTTCTTGAAGTTTTCGTTTCCCTTTTGCGATGGCCTCCTGATCAAACATGGAACTGCGAGCAGCTTTGGCAGCGGCCCTAGCAGCCTTTTTGGCATCATCTTAACTCAGGGGAACCTCCTCAGCACTTGCAACCTCATCATCAACAGTGGTAACCTCATCACGAGGAAGAACCGGAATTTGTATACCAGATGCTTGCTGAACTAGTCAGTGATAGCTTTCAAAAACATACTTATTTGACTGCATGAAGTTGTCGACCCTGATTTGTTCTAGCCCTGCCATCTTAGCTGTATATTCATTCTCCCCCTTTTTGGCTTATAGGGCAATGGAGTTTGCATAGGTATGCAATGACTCATCTATATGCTTAACAGTCTTAGTGAACTCGTTCAGTAGGGATGTCTGATTTGCGTTGAGTGTCACCATGTTGGACTTGAATAACTTTATGTTGTTGGCCACAACATGTGCATTTTGGTTTACCACTGCCAGATCAGTTGTGTTCTTCTGAAGCCCTTGCATTAGAAGATTGACGGCAGTGCCGGCCTCTGCATACTTAGCTTAAAACTTTTGTTCCATCATATCTAGCTTATGATTTATCTCCACAACATTTTTAAGCATCAGATCCTCAGATTGCTTAATTCGTTTCAGCACCTTGTTGTGAGATCGTTCAAAAGAGCCCTTCGGTTCATCCACTATACCTTAAATGATATTTATCGTGTGATTTGCCAGGCTAGGTCCTAGCGGATGAATCTGATGCATGTCCTGGTCGTGCTCAAGGGGGATATGACTCTGGGACTCAGGATTCTCTTCTGCAGATATACTGGTAGAGCTAGATTGATTCACAGTCTCTTGAGGGTGGATTGGGGTAGCCTCTGTCATTTTTTCATATATACTCATCATCCCTTGCCGATAGGTCTCCCCCTCAATTGTTGCACCAAATACATCAGGAACTGCTACATGAACCTGTTCCACAGAGGGGAGGTCAACATCAATTTCCCTCATATCCATCTCATTTCAAGCTTGGTCATTGTTCACATCATCAATGGCCACATTCTCCACATCATTCTCATCAGCAACTGATGGAGAAAATCCCGGAGGTGATTTATGAAAGAGAGAAGATGAAGATGATGTTCTCCGAATCTATATTCGATAAAGGCAAGTGTACCTTATCGCTTATAGAATAGGATATAATATCAAGGTCGTATTTGAACCAAGGCGTGTCGATTACTTCTACTTCAAAGAGATTCCTGTTATTTTATCAATTAGATACTTTGATTTGGTTTGCAAATAAGATAATGGTTATACAATAAAAGAGGATGATTAAGCAATAATTTAAAAGGTTAGTACTTGATCTTGAATCACCTTGGAATGAAAATGACCAAAAATAGATAAATCCCTAATTCTCTTTAACGAAGGTGCTTGGACCGTAGAGGTTCCCAGAATATGAACGCACCTCTTTCAAGGCTACGCCCAACTGAGTTTAGGTTGATCAACCGAACTTTCATTCTATAATTGAAACCCCTAATACTCGCTTTATGTGGTGAACCCCTCTATTGGATTTGACTCCAATCCGGGAAATTTACGTCGTCCTCTTTCAAGGATTGCATTCAACTCCCTTTACCCATGAGAGATCAATCCATACGCATGATCCTTTCGGCTACTAGAGTATGGAAACAGAAGAGAAAATCATATATCGATGATATGACATCTCTATAAATTAATCAAGGGTCCTAAACATTTGTTCAATAAGAAAGAGATGATATTGATTAAGAAAAAGAGATCATTTCATTCCTCGGATCATTTCGATCAAGTACTAAACAAAGTTTAGTTACTCATAATATAGGAAATGAAAATCATGTTAAGAATATGCAAAAAAGAAAGAGAAAGAGGGAAAGGGAATAACAAACTAATTTATTTCTTATTGAAAAGAAGTTAAAAAAGATTTCGAAAAAGACATTATAAGGAGAGTTTGCAAGAAGATTACAAGTACGATAAAAGAAATTGCAAGAACATTAAAGCATGAAAATATTAAAATAAAATACTCTACAAACAAACTCTAAAGGCTCTCTACAATTCTCAAAATGAAGTAGGAGGATGATCCTTTCCTCCCTTCCTTCATGCCTATTTATAGGGCCAAAACCAAGGGGGTAGAGTTGGAATTTGGCATGAGGATAAAGTTTCCATGAAGCTTCCCTTGGTCAAAAAGCACATGTTGGTTTAAAATTCAAAGGTGGCTAGCCTCTTTCACACTTGTCATGAAAAGCATGATAAGAAATTGGCTAGTTTTCTCTCTTTCCAAGAAGTTTCCTTTAAGGACACATGTTGAATATATAGTCAAAGGTGGCTAGCCTATTTCACATTTGTCATGAAAAGCATGATAAGAAGCTTCTCTTAAGAACACATGTTTAATTCATTGTCAAAGGTTGCTAGCTCCTTTCATACTTAGGAGAAATATATCATCGGACCATTGTGGCTTCATTCGCTTCTTGAA